>JAHTLZ010000240.1:16892409-16914014 GCA_023846285.1 Phrynocephalus versicolor | reverse complement strand
TCTATCTATCTATCTATCTATCTATCTATCTATCTATCTATCTATCTCTTATGAACACTGTGTAACACAAGGATGTTGTT
The DNA here is from genome assembly GCA_023846285.1 of Phrynocephalus versicolor. Taxonomy (NCBI): domain Eukaryota; kingdom Metazoa; phylum Chordata; class Lepidosauria; order Squamata; family Agamidae; genus Phrynocephalus; species Phrynocephalus versicolor. Next base: position 16,913,934 of record JAHTLZ010000240.1, on the reverse strand, counting down.
TCCTAGTTTCTGTGTCTCTCTGCAAAGGAAATTGAGGAAAGATCAGCTATAATAAGTTTTTCAGAAACAACTTACCATTCAGGCAACAAGTTCTTTAATTATTTAAGCTCTTAAAAATGAAAGTTTACTGTGGGTTGAAAATTAATATGAATAGGTTTTTTAAACTTATTTGCACAAGGAGTGAGAATAACAAGCACAATAGGTATATTTTTCTCTTTCAAATGTATAAAAATCATTTCTCAAATAAAAATCCTAATTGAGTTTATACTAGGCCTGTGTTCACTTTTGTTGAGAAAGGCATCCAGAACTCTAGTAAAACATGCATAATAAACAACAGATCCTTCAAATAAGCTGATTTAAAACAAAGCACTTCCACACACAAGACATGAAAATTATGTGAGACACATAATAATTAGGAAACTGGTTGAGCCAAGTTCTGAAATAGATATTTTCTTCATCACTTCCATCCAACGTATTCTGATTCTTATTTTGCTTTCTACCCAATGCAAGCTCATCAGTTAAAACCTTTTCCGTTTACATAACCATATCAAATTAATGTGTATAGGAACAGACCACAGCTTAGAGACCTGTTCTGAATCAGTGTATGGTCAATCAAATGTTGGGTTGTCAGATCAGTTGCATCTGATTCTTGGAGTATCAGGGCCAAAACGTGGAACAAGGTGGTAAGCCATTGTTGCAACAAGAATATTTGTCCATTGTAATGTTATTATTCCATTTCTGTTTGAAATTGCAGAAAAAGGCTGATCTCAGCATGCCAGAAATGTGCTCTGTTTATTCCTCATCATAAAGTTGAGATTAATCTGCGGGTCTGAACACCTGATGAAAACTTTCATCAAACTCCCAACACTACTACATCTTGAAGGCAGACTAAAAGGAAATGACATGTTAAGCAGCATGTAAAAGACTGCATTCTCATTTGAGAAAAATGTTGCATTCAAAATAGCCACAGCTTTCTTTACCTCAGACTGTCTGACCAGAAGGGTAGAAAGAAAAAGGAAAGAAAAAGATCCCAAACTAACCCAGTCACAGCTGGTGTGAAACATGGGCTCCAACTACCACTTCCAGGCATGCTAAATAAACAATTTTAAATGCCTCCATAAGATGCAGGTGGGCAAATTATTCTCTATATAGACAGAAGTTGTGTTCTCAGTATCCCCACAACTGTTGTTAAACAAGAGCCTCACCTCAATCCCCAGTATTTGTCAGCTCATAAAATGGTTATAAGCTGAAAAAAATATTTATGAGCTGGAAAAAGTTCCTTTTTCTTTAGCTAGTTTTCTCTCACCTTGCTCTCACATAAAAAAATCCCCCATAACTGCTCCTTTAAAGCCATTGTGAGGTAAATGTTGCCTGACTTCCACCCCCACACACATGTCACAAAAAGCAACATGAATACAACTTGCACCATACATAAAGACAGCAGTGTTCCACTGGATTTTTTATCAGTTACTGTATATTATCACTTAGTCATACTCCAAAGGCAAAAAATATAGACCCCTTTAGTGAGAAAGTAGAGCAACATGGGCAGTGTAGTAGTAGGCACACTCATGGTTGTCTTTTTATGAGGAACACCTAAAAGATGTCTCCCCTTGGCCACATACTTTTTCCTCTTTAATTTGCACACCTGTTTTAGACATCCCCGTGACCCACCGTAATGGTGTGCTTTTATGTCCCTCATAAACTTGTACACCTGCCTCAGTTTCATTCTTGAGAACTACAAAAGTTGACTATAGATTATATTTTCTCATGTAAAACCACTAGATTCTTGCAGCTTAATAAAAGATTTGTAGTCATCTTAATCCCTTCAGTGATATTCTCTCTCTATCAGAACTCGATCAGTGCCTCAGTTCCACAAGGAAGTGGAAATCTACAACTACAAGTAAATTTTGTCCCTAAACAACACTTTAGATAAGGATTGAAGAACTAAACTAAAGGCTATATATAAGCATAAAGGCACCAACATGTAGCATAGGAGTATATGTTAGGACTCATCTCCACTGGTCATACCTGTATATCAAGCCACACTCAATGAATCTGAAATGACATAGAATCTAGGAAAGCAATCATATACACCCCAAGGGATCATAAAGTATGACCCCCCCCTTATCCCTGATTCACTAACTCTGGATTCAGTTATCTGCAATTGGTGATCAGCAGGGGGCAGCAAGGAGGGGGGAAATTTTAAAAAAAAAATACCACCGATGGCTGTTGCCGTCCTCCTCCTTGCGGCTGCCTCCTCCTTACCACCACCATGGCCATGAGCTACTCAGGAACTATCCAGAAGGATGAGGCGGGGACTGTGAATCTCACACTCAGGTCCTGCTCTGCCACCCAGATCACCCCTCCAGAGAGTACCTGGCCGGTGGTGTTCTCCTCCCCTCCGCCACCCGCTGGGCCCCACACTCTCTGTAGGGTTGAAGGGAAGACTTTGGATCTCCTTTCAGGTCCCGATCAGCCACCCGGAATCTGAGTGGGAGATTTAAAGTCTCCACCTCACCCCTCTGGAGAGTGCCTGGCCAGCAGCGGGTTTTATTTTCTACTGCCAAGCCAGGCACTCTCCAGAGGGATGAGGTAAGGACTTTGAATTTCCCAATCAGGTCCTGAGCGGTGGATCAGAGGTTTGTGTAGGAAGTTCAAAACTTCCGATCCACCATCTGGGACCCAACCCGGAATTTTAAAGGCTGGTTGGCCTGGCGGGTGAGTCCCAACTCCACCTCTTTGGAGAGTGCCTGACTAGCCTGAAGTGGCAGCAGCAAGAAGGAGGGCAGCGGGGATTGGAGCAATAAGTTTTATTTTTAATTTTCTTCCCTCCCTGCCACCACTGCCACCACTGCTGCTGGTGGTGGCAAGGAGGGAATAAAATTTTCCCCCTTTCTCCTTATCACAGCTAAGCGGCAAAGAGAAAGGGGGGGAATTTCTTCCCTCCTTGCCATTAGGTGTGTGTGTGTCAGGGGTGAAAGCTTTCACCCCAGCACTCCTTCTGCCACCATTATCCTCAGATAAGAGTGTTTGCTCTTATCCACGGATTTCACTATCCACTGGGGATCCCAAAACCCATCCCGAGGATACCACAGCTGTACTGTATTGAGAATCTGATGACAGAATCAAGAAATGCTCCTTTCATTTATGAATAAGGCATGCATCCATGCCAACACAGAGAAACGTCATCAGGTAAGAGTGAAATGATCTTCCAGTTTAGCAGCTCAAATATTTTATTTATTTATTTATTTATTTATTTATTTATTTATTTATTTATCTTCTATCCCGCCCATCTTCCCACTGGGAACTCTGGGCGGCTTACAACAATAAAAACAGGTAATAAAAAAACACAAACAAAAGGCAAGACCCAAGCAAAGTTAATGCAGGCGGGACAAGAAAACGGCAAAACCCATGCAATAGAGCAAGGGAAAAAGAAAAAAAACTAACTGGAAGGTCGCCAAACGCCTCCCTGAAGAGGTGGGTCTTCAATGCCTTCTTGAAGGCGGGTAGGGACTCTGTCAGGCGCAGCTCAGTGGGGAGATGATTCCAAAACGTGGGGCCCACCACAGAGAAGGCACGGTCTCGCGTACGCAATTTCCGCACCTCTCTGGGTATGGCCACCCTCAGTGAGCGCGCCTGCGCCAGTCTCATGGGTCTAGACCCGGTTGACCTTTGAGAGATACGCTCCACCAGGTATTCTGGTCCCAGGCCGTGGAGGGCTTTGAAAGTCAAAACTAAAACCTTGAACCTGATCCGGAGGACAACAGGGAGCCAATGCAAGCGAGCCAGGACTGGGGTGATGTGCTCGTATTTACGAGCACCCACCACCAGCGTGGCCGCCACATTTTGCACCCGCTGTAGCCTCCGGACCAGGGTCAAGGGCAACCCCACGTAGAGGGCATTGCAGTAGTCAATCCTCGAGATCACCAGGGCCTGCACTACTGTCCTCAGGGAGGACTCATCGAGGTACTGGCGGATCTGGGCAATCCTGCGGCGGTGGATAAAAGCGGCCCTGGAAGCAGCCATCACCTGGGCTTCCAGGAAGAGGGCTGAGTCCAGGACCACACCCAGATTCCTGGCCCTGTCCATAGGCTGGAGGGAAACACCCCCCAGCTTAGGGAGGGGGGCATTGTACCCAGACGAGAGTGCCCCGAAGAACAGAACCTTCGTCTTCTTTGGATTCAGCTTGAGCCGGTTATCTCTGGTCCATTCTAGAACGGCCTCTAGACACAGATCAAGGGAGCGAACTGCCTCCACTGCAGACGATGAAAAGGAGAGATAGAGCTGCACGTCATCAGCGTACTGATGACAGCGAACTCCAAATCTCCTGATGACCCCCCCCCAGCGGCCTCATATAAACATTGAACAGCATGGGTGAGATTGCTGACCCCTGGGGCACCCCACAAGGGAGAGTCCAAGGAGCCGACAAATCATCACCCAGCTGAACCTGATGAGTCCAGCCACCGAGGAAGGAACGGAGCCAGGCCAGGGCCTAACCACCAATTCCCGTCTCCGCAAGCTGGACCAGTAGGTTACCGTGGTCGACGGTATCAAAGGCAGCTGACAGACCAAGGAGAACCAACAGGGAGGAACACCCCCTGTCGGCCTCCCTGAGGACGTCATACCTGTAGGTGGTGAAACATGGAAGGGGCAAATCAATTTGTAAATTTTTAAGGGTGGCATGTTAATAGAACAGATTTTTTGAAGGAAGAGTTTAAGAGAGTATTGCACCACACCTCTTTTTAAAAAATCTGCTTTCTAAGGCCATGGTGGAAGTCAAAGCAAACAGTGTGCTGCATGTGCTAGAATTTTCCTACATGCACCAGAAAGGGGTCATGTCATGTTTCCCTATGGTAAACACAAATAATAGTCCCAGCTACTTGGTGAATGAAATTCCTATCTTAATTAGGATTTAGCCCAAAACAGTTTTGACAGATTCTTTGCAAGGAGGGAGTTACAACCTATGTCATTCTCGACATAATCTGTTTCAATTGTTACCCTCAGGGCGACGTTTTAGGGCATTGCATACTAGGACAACTAGATATAAAGATAGTTTCTTTCCAAGTGCTATCAAACTGTTGAATAATTAATTTTTACTTCCTTTCTTCCTTTTGTAATAATAGGTTATATTGTATTGTTGTACTATGTTTTTATTGTTGAATATATGATTCTTATATTTCCTTTTATATATGGAGAACATTTTTTACCAAAACAACTTCCGGGTGTGTCCAACCACACTTGGCCAATAAAAAGGATTCTGATTCTGATTCTGAGTGTGACATATGGAGAAGGGAAAATGAGAAAAGAAGTCCCAAAGAACACCATCCATGGACCCTCAAACTTACAAAGCGTAACAAATCTAAAATGCAATTAACCACCATAATGATTTCCAGAACCCCTTCCTGTTCTTAAACAACTGTCTTTCAGTAAACCCTGTTAAAAACACCTTGCTTTTGTTATCTGGTACTAGGAATGGTTTCAAGATTGGAGAGAGGACACTGTGCATACCTACTATCTGATACACATTATCAACCAAAAATTCAATTTGCTGGTATTTGATCAAAAGCCTTTAATATAAATATTATGCTTTTTTACCCCTGCTTCAAACCACCATTGGGAAAGGTTGAATGGACTGATAGTGCATACATATTAGAGGAACTGTGTTAGGTCTTAGTACTCACTCTGCATCTTCAAGACTGAACATGGAGCATGTGGTACATTCCTGAGTGACATCCATTTGGCCAATGAGGCCGACTCAGAGGAAAGATCCGACTGGCTGTAATTAATGATGTAATCACTGCAAATTGATTGAGGAAAATAAATCCAAAGTCTAACAATATGTACCATATATGCCTTCACATTTAATTCTTTTGTCCTGGGGAACACACTGGTGTCCACTTGAAAGGAATTTGGTGGAGAAGACCCAGAAAGTGGTTACTGATCCAGTTAATTGCTATGAAAGGGTTACAATCTTCAGGTGGTCTGCTACTTAATATGAATACAGAAAGAGTGTAGTTAATTTCTAATATGAGGTGTGTGGGATGACAGAGACAATAAAAACACGGACTGCACAGAAGGAAATGAGAGGATATATGAGTCTGAAGTACGGAAAAGGGGAAAATGAGAACAGTAATCCATGTTCTGTTTGGAACCAGAAGGACTATAAAGTCCACATGACTGGCTCACCTGCAATGTGGGAGATCAATGACTTCATGAGATGAATTATTGTATCTAGAGATGGGCACGACTCAGAAAAAAAGTTTCGTTTTCGTTTTCGTTTTCGGCTAGGGTCTGAGTCGTTTCGTTTCCGTTTTCGTGGACTAATTTCAAAATTTTTCGTTTTCGTTTCGTTACGTAACGAAAACGAAAAACGAAAACGAAAACGAAAAATTTTTCGTTTCTCCCCATTTAGCTCAATTGAGTGCTTTTCCAGTAACGAAAAACGAAAATTGGCTCGAAATTAGTCGTTTCGTTTCCGTTTTCGGTCCAGGTTGGTGCCGATTTTCGTTTTCGTTTCGTTTCCGTAACGAAAACGAAAAACGAAAACGAAAACGAAAATACCGCTAAGTCGTGCCCATCTCTAATTGTATCCTTAGTTCAATTAGAGGGCTGGGAATACTTCATATGGGACCAAATAATGGGATGATGCCTTCCAAAAGGTAGTCAAGGAACGCCTGAATTCTCAGGAAGATTCAGAGGTATATTTCCATATGTATACTCACCTGTGTAAATGTGTTTTGAAATCCACATAGCAGAAAACAACACCCTGTGCTGAATCTTTGCTCAGGGCCTGTCCATCATTCTCAAGTTACAAGACTGTGTGCACTCACACCTATACACACTTCAAAATCCATGAGAGAAATTATTTTAATAGATCAACCAAAGAGGCACAAAAAGTGTGTTAGCTTTCAATACCTCCATATTTTTACCAGGCATGAGATAATCTCAAAAGCTGGCACACATTTTCCATGTGTAACTTGAATTTTGTTTGGTGTAGCCCCATTTATTCAGAAAGTTTATTAGTGTAAATAATTAAAAAATTATGTTCTACATGGGAGAAGACAGTAGCATAAAATGCTGTAATCATTTTATAAGATACATCAAATCAGCTTGCCTAATTTTAATTACAGCACTTACAGCACTGTAGGAGTTACTAGTTTTTATATGCTACTGTGATTGAAACATTTGACTATTTGTTATTATAATCTGAAGAACCAAGATGTTTGAAAATGTGTATGATATTTCCCCTAGAGTATCTGAAAAGAAGTTACTTGCTACTATATTAGGTAGCAGACTGCTACTAGATTGTTAGTGCTGTTAGCCACAGTGCAGAACATTATCTATTTCCTATAACTGGGATATGGATCCATAAAACTAAGTGGGAATCAGTAAAAAGCAGCAAGAATAAGATTTTGCCTGTCCAAAAACCATGGAAGAACTGGTATTGCGAGAAGAGGGTCTACCTTTTTTTTTTTTTTAGCATTCAGACTTTCACCTAAATTATAGCTCTTAGTAATCTTCAGTTATGTTGATCTACTCATACTCATTTATTACATAGAAGATTAGATACAACAGGCACTCTGTCTTGAAAGAATAATTAGAAGAGTATGTTCAATATATTAAAAATCAGATGCAGCACAATACCCCATGAGCAACTTTCTCTAAAGGACAAAATGTGATGCAAAATGCCACATGAATAGACAGATTCATACATGTCCACCTTTTTATGATGTCTGTCATAGATCTGGTGTCCCACATGAGTGTGCAATCCAGGAATCCACAAGCACGTAATAGGCAGGCAGCAAGATTGTGCATAATGCTTATGCAGCTTCCAGTACATGTGGCACAATTCCTACAGGATTATTGCTTTTAAAAAATAAAGACTACTAATGACGTTAAAGCCTTCCCTGTACCCTTTTTTATCACATCTCTACTGACACACTGGTTTCTAAGCAAAGAATAACGATAATAGAATACATTAGTTTGATGTCTTGATCCCTCCTCTAATGTAATATTACCAACACCACAAGATTTGATAGTTGCCTTTGTTGTAAGCATAAGAATGATCCTCCACTTCGTTTAGCTGATAGCACTGCAAATGCCATTGTTAATAGCTACAGACCATGGAGTGTTAACACACTGCAATGGCACACACTCAGGAGTAGTAATGCATGGTGTGGAAGCCATGAGATTAAAATGCCCATGTCAATGTCAATGCAATGATTTGCTGATTCCAAATTTAATGATCTCCTCAATTATAGTTAATTTGCATTTACATCCATCTGACAATACTTTCAATTTATATAATTCTTAATATCACTGATGTATAATTAACAATTTCAACATACAACGATAAAGACTAAGTTATTTGCATGCTCAAAGAATCAAAGAATATTTCTGACATATTTTTCAAAATATTTGTTTTTGCCAAGTGCCCATGGTGTCCAGCATGAGACCTAAAATAAAAGAATATTACCTGTATCATTGCTTGAGACAGCAACAACAAACACTTTTACATTATGTCTGCTTCCAAAGCCTACATCAGCATCTGAAGTGGATGGAGGTTCTTCCTGAGATTCTAAAATTTCTGTTGGTGTTCCTGTGGGCTCTGCTACTGCAGTAACACTTGATGATGTAAAGTATTCCGTATCGATTTCTGGTTCTACCGTCTTGCCTGTAAAATCATCATCAGTAGTGGTTTTAATGGGAGAAACAGATTCATCAATTACTAGAACATCTAAGCTTGTATCCTCATCCGGTTCCCTGTCAATTAAAGGTGGCTGTGTTTTGGTAGTTAAAGGTTTGGATGCTGAAGTGGATGGCATTTTGTCTACTGCAGCAGTGGCAGTTGTGACTATGCCACTCACCACCATGGGTTTACTTGTTACAGTCACTGAATATAAAATGGGTTCTGTTCTCATGGTCTCATCTGTTGTTCCTGAACCTTCTGGGCTATGGGTTGTGAGGATCTTGACTTTCCCCACATCAGTAGACTTTTCAGTGTCAGGAGCAATATCTTTGGTCGAAAAGGGCACCATGACTTGGATTGTAGGTGCTTCATGTTCCGTTTCTATGCTTGGTTCTGTGGGAAGAACAGCTGTAGGCTGTAGCTTTTGTTCAGTGACAGCAACTTTTCCGGGAGCTGGTTCAGACTTTGTGACTGTTTCATAAACTGTTGTTTTCACAGCCTGTGTAGTTGCATATTTTTCTTCATATGCAGATCCTTCAGCTGTATCATATTTGGGTGACAAAGGCAACTTTGAAGCCACTGTTGTTGAATATGGGACAGCTTGCTCTCTAGTACTGGGTTCCTCTAGAATAACTGTTGTAACTTTTGTTGTTGTTTCTGTGACACCTGCATGAATGGTAACAGTTGACAGATCTTCAGGAATTTTATCTTTGGATACTAGAGAAATACCAGGTTCTTCCTTTGATGTCACAAGAGAAGTCATTATTGATGTGTCTGTAAATACAACCAATTCCATATCTGTGGTGTCTTCAATGCCTACCTTTGGTGCAATACTTGTTATTTCACTGGGAATTCCTAAATCTGGTTGCTGATCAGGAGTACTGCCTTCAAGAGACAGATCATATTTTTGTTCTTTTTCTCCTTCCACCTTATCCTGTTGCACCTCTGATGTAGGTGTTGTTCCATCATGATGTCGTTGTGCCTTATCTCCTGTGGTAAAAGGTAATGAGGCCTCATGCTCTTTTGTGATAATGGATGTGACTGCTGGTAACTCTGGAGAGCTTGACTCAGAAGAAACAGACAGTGTACTCCTTTCAAATGATAATGTTGGAATGACTCTCACATCTGAATCAACCGGTACCAAACTATCCTGTTCTTTCTGTTTAGATTCAGTTGAAGCTGTTTGTTCCTCTTTAGTCCTATCAGTTACTGTAAACACTGGTGCTTCTGTGCTCTTCGAAATATCTCTAGTTGGTGGTATTTTGCTTTCAGATGTTGTTACTACATCCTCTGGTGTACTTGTAACATTATCTTCTATGAATGTCTTTGACACTTTAACTATATCCACCTCGGAAATGATGGTTGAGGCCTCTAGACTCTTATCTAGCACAAAAGCCCCATTGTCATCTTGTTCCTTAGGTCCATGGTGCTCCTGAAGCAGCTCTTTGGGAATGACAACAGTTGTGAGCTCTACATCACTTTTTGCTTCCATTGATGTTTTTGTTGGTTGGATGCCAAGATGTGTTTCTTCCTTTGTTAGTGTAACAGAAGTTTTGCTTTCTACAGGTTCAGTCAAGTTATTCCTCAGTAGAGCATCTACAGAAGTTCTTATTGGCCCAATCTCTATTTGTTCAGTCTGAATATCAGAAGTTTCCTTGCTGGGGTCAGAAACATTATGTATGATGGCAACTAAGTCACGTAAATCAGTACCTGATTCTCTCTCTTCCGATGAATCAGAAAAGTCAGGAACGGTCTGAGGTAGAATGGTAGATAAACTAATGGTTTTCGGTACCTTCTCTTCTTGTTTTGTTCTAGTCATTTCTGGTGTGACTGAAGAGATTTTTGGATGAAGTGCAGCTTCAGAAGGTGTTACCTTTAATCTTGTTAATAAATTTGCAGATCCACTTTCCAAAGGTATACTCAGCTCAACAGATGAAGAATCAGATACATTCTCCTTAGCTAGGGAAAAACATAATTAGAAAAATAATTAGAAATATTGGATTTTTTTAAAAAAATTACTTCATGTTTCCATGCTACCATACTTGTAAATCCAAACGGCAGTTTAGAATGTAAGGTCGATTATATAGCCTTTATCTGCACTGGGCTACATGTAAGCCAGTAGCAACCAAAATGGTTTACTATGTACCTTTCAAACGATTAACTATAATTGAGCTGGTTTAGTCCCATTTACTTCAAACGCAAAATAAAATTGTAATTTGCAAGATACAAGATAGGGTAATTGATATCCTCAGAATCCCAATATCATTACGACATTAATAAGAAAGTGTAGTTAGTATATAATTGTAGCCCATAACAGTGGCTATAAAGTTTCATATAATGTTTGTTCTTTATTAGGTAATCAATTGTGTGAAGCCACTGTTACACACATTTAAGCTTTTTGTTTTGTTTTGTTTTGCATAGCTTTGTTTTATTGTGGTGTGGTTTAATAACTTTTTGATAGTATGGCATTGTAATTTATTTTTTATTTCAAAGTGTAATTTTTCTGGATGCAAGTTGGAGTATGAAGGCTGTACAACAACCCTACAGTGCCTAGGACTACTACTGATTTTGCCTAAATATATGACTAGCCCTGTCTACCATGGCCCTGTCCTTCTATGACTTGTCTAGAATTCTTGCTGTAATTCATTATCAGCTAGTTGTTCCCACTTTATTTATTTTATTTATTTATTGACAAGATTTTTTAGCCGCCCCACTACCAAGAGGTCTCTGGGCGGCATACAACAAGTATTCAAAACTATAAAACAATAAAATTATTAAAACTATAAAATACAATACAATTAAAACAACATACAGTACCAATTATAAATTATACAACCCTGCTGCTCATGTGTCCAACCAAGTAATCTATTTAAAATGCTGGCCAAACAGGAAAGTCTTTGCCTGGTGCCGAAAAGCCAAAAGTGTTGGTGCCAGGTGGATCTCCATAGGGAGGGCATTCCAGAGTTGTGGGGGGCAAACCACTGAAAAGGCCCTGCTTCGACATGCCACCCCCCTTATCTCTTTGAGGGATGGCACCTTCAGCAGGGCCTCCTGGCCTGATCTTAGAGTACGGGCAGGCTCATATGGAAGAAGGTGGTCCTTTAGGTAGATAGGTCCTAAGCCGTTTAGGGCTTTATATGTAAGCATTAGCACTTTGAATTGAGCCCGGGCAGCAACTGGCAGCCAGTGTAAATTTTTTTAAAACTGGCGTAATATGAGTCCACACGGCAACAGCACTCACTAGCCGTGTGGCCCAGTTCTGTACCAGTTGCAATCACCAGACCATCTTCAAAGGCAGCCCCACGTAGAACGCATTACAATAGTCCAATCTGGTTGTTACCAGTGCATGTGTGACTGTTGCCAGGCTCTGCTCATCCAGGTAAGGGCGAAGTTGATATATCCTCTGCAGCTGTAAGAAGGCACCTCTGGTCACCGAGTCTACCTGGGCTTCCAGGGTAAGACCTGGGTCCAGAAGTACCCCCAAGCTGCGGACCCTGCCCCTTAGGGGTAGTGCAACCCCATCCAGGACAGGGGAATGGCCCTCTAACCTGTCAGGCAGAGCACCCACCAACAACACTTCTGACTTGTCTGGATTGAGCTTCAGTTTATTGACCCTCATCCAGTCCATTATCGAGTCCAAGCACGAGTTCAGAACAGAGACTGCCACACCTGGATTGTTGGAGAAAGAGAGGTAGAGCTGAGTGTCGTCAGCATATTGCTGACTCCTCAGCCCAAACCTCCTAATGACCTCTCCCAGCGGTTTCATGTATATATTGAATAACATGGGAGACAGTATAGAGCCCTGGGGAACCCCATGACGTAACTGCCATGAGCCAGAGCACCTGTCCCCCAGCACCATCTTCTGGACTCGGTCAGCCAGGTAGGAGTGGAACCACCATAAAACAGTGCCTCCAACTCCCATCCCAGCCAATCTGTCCAGAAGGACACCATGGTTGATGGTGTCGAAAGCAACTGAGAGGTCCAGGAGGATCAACAGGGACGCACTCCCCTGTCTCATTCCCGGCAAAGGTCATCATACAGGGCGACCAAGGCAGTCTCCATTACGAAACCCGGCCTGAACCCCAATTGAAATGGATCTAGATAATCCATTTCATCCAGGAGAATTCATATCTTAATTCAAACCTTTTCTGTTTTAAGCACTTATATTAATGGATACAATGCTCAAAACACAGTAGGATGGGGTGCGATGCAATTCTTCTTTGTTCCCCCTCCCCGCCTCTGGTGGCTTCCTTTTCACGTGACCAAAACTGAGTCCAGCTTAATCACCTTACTTTAATTCATCAGCACTGATGTAAACTATGCTCACATATTTTTCACACAAATAACAACCAATATGCGTACAGCAGAGCTGGACGAGGAAAGTGTTTATCCCCAGCCAAGACTTGTGTGGCTCTTCCCAACCATTGACATGGAGCATGGATGGAGTTCACACAAAGTTCCACAACCCAAAAGTACTTGGCATGGGTGTTTCATTTCAGAATTGGTCTGGTTGCAAAATGAAATGCAGGAGCCCAGCTAGCATTCGGAACTGGACCAACCCTCCGGAACGAATTCAGCCAATCCCTTACTTTGCTCTGGGCTCACGCGGGGATAAATTCCAATGAGGAAGAAGCCTACATCATCTTTCATTCTCCTTGGTGTTGGCCAATCAGACAGGGAGATGGGATGATGCATTTTCCTGCACAGATCCTGATTAGCCAGCACCAGGGAGAAGGAGAAAGATGACATCAGAGGCTTCTTCCTCATTAGAGTTTAGCCCCACATGAGCCCAGAACAAGGTAAAGGATTGGCTAAGTTTTTTCCAGAGGGTTAATCCGGTTCCGAACACCAGCTAGGCTCTCGCATTTCATTTCAGAACTGGACCACTTCCAAAACAAAATGCCCATGCCTAAAAAGTACTGTCTGGGAGCTTTGCTGAGTGAAATATCAATGAACTGAAATATTATTTCAAGTCTGTGAGCCTATCTTATACTATCAGCAGAAGCTGCCCACTAGTATTTTATCCTTTGAATCATACATCTTTCAGTGAGGCTTGCATGTCACGGGAATTTAAGCATGATACTTTTTAAAGAAAAAAACAAGATAATACAGAACAGGCAAGAGAAGCAACAAGATTCGGTTGTATACAAAATGGAGTTTACGGTTGTTTGAGAGTTGCCTTATTGCTATTTATGCAATTGAGTTCTAATTTTTCAATAAAATATTTTATAAACTAAAACAGTTTCCATACTTTATGAATCAGAATACATTTTAAGGATAAGAAGGGCCAGAATTCAATTAGGAATAATAAGAATACAACCCTATATTCATTCTACAGTTCCAAATTACCGTATTTTTCGCCCTATAAGACAAACTGGGCCATAAGATGCACATAGTTTTTAGAAAAACAAGAAAAAATGTTTAGCCTAAGGTTCTATGGCGGGGGAAGGGGAGGCTTACAAAGAGGTAATTGGAGCTATGGAATTCAAGCTGCAAAAAGGGAGGCTTGCAAACGAGGTAATTGGGGTTGTGGAATCCAAGCTGCAAAAAGGGAGGTTAGCAAACCAGGTAATTGGAGCTGTGGGATCCAAACTGCAAAAGGGGAGGTTTGCAAATGAGGTAATTGGGGCTGTGGAATCCAGGCTTCAGAAAGGGAGGGCAGAGGCTCTGTGGAGACCTCTTTACAAACAAGGTGATTTTTGACTGGGGAATCTTGACTGCAGTAGGAGAGGGGTGGAGAGAGGCTCCCTGGAGGAAGCCTCTTTGCAAACCGGATGATTGGAACTGCGGAATCCCGGCTGCAGCATGAGATGGGAGAGGCTCCATGAAGGTATCTTATCTCTAAATGAAAACCTGTGATATATATGTAGCAGGGACTGCTACTTTTGAGGGTGGGAACAGTGTGTCTTATAGGGCAAAAAATATGGGTATATTGGGCAAGCTGAAAACTCAGTATATTTTCAGCCAGCAGGCCAGATGCTTAGACTGGCCTCAGAGAATTTCCTCTCATTTCTAACCAGACAGTAGAGTGGGACAATTTTGATGTCACCAAATATTGCTTCATCACAAACATAGTTCAGAACGTTTGGATTTTTAACCCTTATGTACTTAACTGGGAGGAAAAAAGGAATTAATGTCGTTTCTTAAGGAGACACCACTGCTCATCTGCCTTTTGTGTAGATGAAGATCCACCCAGAGGGTGCTGCTTCATTTAGAAAAAAGAAATACAGCTTTGCTCAATTTTTAAGCAGGTCTCTCTCTGTCCAGATGGTTTGAATTATTATTAAACTTCTTGAGTCATACATTCAAGGTGGGATATTGTCTTTATGCTTCTTCTAATGCAATGCATGATGCTGTTTTTCCTAATAAAATATTAACTTCTAATATAGCAAGAGGGAAAATTATCTCACTTACAGCTGCTCATATCAAAGTCTACCCTTCAGTCTTAAAAGGTGTTTCCTTTATATTATACACAACCTGAATCAAATTTATTTGAGATGAGGTTTTTGGAACTGGAAGAAGTTTCTGTGTGTTTTAAAAGCCATTACATATTTAAGTATTTCTACTGGTACAAACATTTTTCTTTGACATTTAAAAACTATGGGTTGAATTCATATTTAGTCATACTTAAAAGAGACCACATGAGATCAGTGTGACTTTAATTTCTCATGACTAACATGTTCCGTTTATTTCTCTAGGTTGAAATAATGCAACTATTACTAGTCAGGATGACAGAGAAACAAGCTCATGGGAAGAGTTAAAGAGATTGAATTATGTCAATTTTGTGGTCCATTCTATTTGGGACTAACAACTTGATAGGGAGCACAATCCATACTTGAATTATATTAATTCCTCCCCCAAAAAACATGAAATATTTAACACATAATGGTCAGAATCCTGTATACATGAGGAATCATTTCTGTGAGCCAGACCCACGGTCAGTGTCTGATTATTTTGGATTGATTGAAGAGAGAAGAACAGAGAAACAGGACAATTTTTCCTCATATTTCCTCATCGTTTTAAATCCCAGTCACTAAAACACAATGATTTTAGTGATTGGGATTATCTCTATCCAGAGGACTAGGGAAGATGTATAGTCTGCAGCTCTTCTATTATTAGTCATGCTCATTTTATATGATCACTTCCATTTCTGATTTAGGACAGCATTGCAGCCAAACTCTAAAACAGAGTTAATTTTAACTAGAATTTACTGAAACAAGCTAGCTTTGTTTCTTTAAACCACCTGGTATGGATTCAGACTGATGGTCCTTCTAGAGCAGTATAGGCTACATCGACTTGGATGGTCACTTACATCATCAAAAAGGGAGGGCATGTTTTATCAAAAACGAAGATAAAAGAAGAAGTGGATTTTCATAACATGATTTGGGCTAATGCACAGGGATAGCTTAAAATTATACAAAACTATATTTATACATTAAAAAGAACTGCAGTGGATATTAGGGATAGGCACCTTGCAAAAAACAAAACACTGTTTTGTCATTTTGTAAGCTTACAAATCATTTTGTAATGAAACGAAACAACAGGCAGTGTTTTGTTACAAAATGAAACAAAACACTGGTGGTTTTTTTTTTCAACTTTAAAGTTAACCATTTTATAGAGTAATGAATCATTTTGTTACGGTTTCATTTCATTACTATTTTTTTTACAAAAATTCATTAAAAAAACAAAATGCAGGGGAAACAAAATGAAATGAAATACTATTTTCCCATTTCATGCCCATCCCTAAGTGAACATCATTCAAGTGGAGAAGACAGCGTGAGGTGATAATCTGATCTCCAATTGCTTTCTTGGTCTTTGAAATAGTCCTGGAGTATCCTGATTTCAAAAAAAGAAGGATAGTCATGTTCATTTCCTTCAAATAATGGATTGTTCTCCCTAAACAAAAGATATCTGACCACATGAATACTAACTTGTAACAACTCTCCAGACAGTCTTCTCCATCCACATTTTAAAATGCTGAAGGAAAGATCCTGTTGCATGGAAAGCATGTGCTCTACTACGAAACCATAGCTGTCCCCCAATTTTTTTAAATTCACTCAGCTTTGTGAGGGCTGAGACTTGATGTTTTTATTTAAATACGGGTGGGACTAATGCTAGTATTACCACAGTGCATGTTTTCCTTTATAAATGAGTATATTCATCATACTACATTATGGATTCCTGATAATGAGTTCACTCAGAGATATCTTGTGGCTGGAAAAAAAAGTCTAAATAGGATCTAGTAAATAAATGTTTAAAAGTGAAGAAAACCACTTTAGTCATGAACATGTTGGCCAAAACTTACATTCAGTGAACAGATTGCTGTTGCGTTCACTGGAGTTAAGCCTTAGAAATGGGAAGGCAACACTCTTCTGTCTGACTATAAAACCTGGATCCATTAGGAATAAATTGTTTTGGCTACAGTTAAATTTCACTGCAGTTAAGAAGAACCAGAGTTTATTTGAAGTTCCTCTTGGGGGGGGGGTTTCCCCCTTTAATCCTTCCTATCTCACTAAATGAATGTTTGCTCTTGTTTTGTTGTGGAAAAGACTTTTTTAAAAGGAAGGTTCAGCATCATTATGCTTGTGTGAGCTTCTGAAATTAATTTAGAAACAAACCTAATTAATTTAGCCATGAGAATTCGAGTCATGAGAATTTAGAAACAGCCTTTGAGAATGGAGGTAATATTTGATAAGCGATAGGCAACAAGAGGAAGTTGCAAAAACTGAGATTGTCCATACGCCTCCCACAATCTAAATTAAACCAGGTGGCTGCAAAATCTAAAGTGCCCCTTGTTGAACTCCCATCTCCTCAGCTATGGAGATTCCTCTCTCAAAAGGTTCAATTAAAGATTCTCCCTACTGGCCTTCACACAGGAGATGAAAACTGCTATATTTCAAAGAGCTCCTGCTTGATTTACATTTTCAGCTGAGGTCTTTTACTGCATCTCTTTATTGGTTGTTCTTATTTACAATGCACTTACAGTCTCTCACATACATTTTATGTATCGTACTTTAAACTGCTTAAATCACAGTCCTGTTGAGAAGCAGTATATAACCTGAATAAAACAAATATGTAACACTGAAAGCTGAAACTCATCTGTTTCCTGTATGAAATGTAAGTACAGTATCACCCTCATCTTAGAACTGCAGAGAACTCTATGGATAATCAAGACCAGCCTCTGGCAAGGAGGCATAGTTTGCACTCAAACTCTCTGCAGCCAGATATTTAAATGAATTCACATATCTGTACAGCTAAGATGTACAGGTTTCAAATGATGTTACAGAGTCAGTACAAGGAGTTTAAGCTGCACATTAGTGACAGCTAAATTACATTACATATAGCTGTCACTAATGTGTAAAATCTGAAACTAATGTTGCCATCCTAAATTTTACTGCAGAATATCATTTGTTTGAGATTAATAATAGGATCAGGAGATATGAAATTGTCACCATACTGTAATTTGTGAACTCCTCTGAGGCATGCCTCTTGGCCATTATGATTAAACAAACAAGCTAGGTGACCTTGGGTGGCCATTACAAAGCACTCCAATTTTACTTGAAGGCTTCTCAAAGGACAACCCTCTACGCAAGGGTATATACTCTTTGATGGTCTGCCCAATGAAGTATAAAGGTCACTGAATTTGTTTGTCAACAATTAACATCTCAGCCAGATCTACGTGTATGATTTCACTCTTCCTAGATGTGGATTTTAGCTGATCAAGCACCAACAATCTCTTGCTCTTGAGCCAAGGGGCAAACGGACATGATAACAGGGTGACATCATTCATTTTTTACTGTGCGAACATCTGTTCTACAGACTTCAGGCACTGCCACTATCTAGCTATCTCAATTGCCTTTTGTCTTTCTTGGAACTGAGTATTATGTTTTGTGATCCCACCCACAGCCCCACAACTAACAAACATGAACATGATATAAAGGATTGCAATTATAAACTGCTGTTTATTATGAAAGCTAAGTGTTTTCTTTACATAAGTAGCTGCTTTTCTGAGTAGATGAGCAGAGGGATGGGAATGGATGACATCCATGTAAAAACTGTGGCAATCAGAGGAGTTCAGAGACCACTTTTTAAAAGCCTTCTTTCACACACTCCAAAGACAATGAAGCCTGTCCCAGTCTGTACTTGCCAAGTTAGTTAGTTTCTTACCATGAACAACTTGCACAGGCACATAAGTGTATTTATGGAAGAAAGGGACAGAACCCTTGGAATCAAGAAGGTTTAGAAGACAGATGAGAGAGGTTCACAGGAACATTTACAGGGGGTTCATGCTACCTTAAGAACATCAGCCCAGCCTCTGCTATACTAGACTGGACTATTACTGATAACTCAGTACATACAACTCAATTTTACTGTATAACCAACTTTATAATTCTAACTCTATACTGAAATTCAGTGTTCACAAAGCATTTTAGATACCAAGTTCAGCATTTGAACAGGTTCCACCTAGTCACCAGATGGGCTATGCAGTGACACCAAGAGTCATGCTAATATTTTAATTGTGGGAGATATAGTAGATAATGATGGGGCAGTGGAAGGGAAATACAGTAACATGTGCAGAACCTAGAGCCAGGCTTCAGTTCAAATGAAAGAGAAGTTGTGTCGAGTCCTGTTTTTATAATATCTTTGGACAATATGTGTTCTTCATCCCTTTCATCCATATGAAGGATGAGGAAATTTTCACCCTCCAGCTGTTTTGGATTGCATTCTCATCCTTCAATATGGGTCACGATGATAACATTTATGGAATTTTAAGTCTGAAATTCCTGGACAGTAAAACAGTCTGCAGCAGAATCTAAGGAATTGTCAGGAAGAATCACAAGATTTTCCTTGGAACTCCAAAGGAACAATTAGGCTTCTATAAACTGCAATATAACTCTGCAAGGCTGGAGAAAACCCTTGGATAGAAGACTTAAAACTCTTCCTATAGTTGATATGTCAGAGAATAAAAAAGAAAATTTACATCAATGCCTTTTTTCTCCCCAGTGATATGTTTCTTTATACAATGTGCAAAGCATCAGCCATAGGATGCTTTTGTTATAAGAAAGGGAACCCGATTTATATGATATGAAAAGGCATGTGTGGCAGGCATATGTTATTAAAATAAAAATCTAAGAAACTTACGTTGAAAGCAGTAGGCATCAAATTTGCTGTCTGGGAAAGGAAATCCAGTTTGATTCTCATAACGATACAGAGTTCTGACTCCAAGCAAGCCTCCACCACACTGAATTCTTGCAATGGACACAGGATAACGCACACTGCCATCAGCCAGCCAGCCATAGTCACACCGGTCAAAGCCTTCCCTCCAGGCAGCATGCAGGTCACCGACAGAAGCAAGAATGGCATCTTGTGCCTCACACTGATGTTGAGCTTCTTCAAAGGTTAGCTTGTTGGGAGAAGATATATGGAAGACATCGCCTTTAGGGAGAGAAACAAATGGAACGTTTACTTGTTTGCAAGGCCCACAGATGTATTCAACAGCCACATCAACTGAATGTGTTGATTTTCATATTGCTGCCATTGTTGTAACTTGCTTTGATCCTTATATGTCATTGACATTGATTTTAGAGCATTACTCTTCTGCGATACAGATTTGATTTTTTCTGTCCTTACCATCTCCTGATATGCCCGATCCCATAACTTTTTGCCCGCCAACTTCATCATTTCTATTATCCCATGGAAGTTTCCAGTTGTATAATATGTTCATCCCTTCTGCCTTGCTTCCCTGTAGACTTTGAAATTTAGCCACATATTTTCTTAGCTATAACCAACCCCCTGTACATGTTACTTGACTCATCTATTCATCTTTTGTATGTAATCTTATCTCATAATCAACCCTTCCTATGTCTGCAATGGCTTTCCTGTTGTAAGACTTTAGAAGTTAAGCTTTTTAGGGAGGATGAAGTCTCAATCTCTTCTTCATAAAGCATTATGTAAAGTTATGGCAGTCTATATATATAGTAACTGATGGCAGCCTGTCACATATCAGGTGGTCATATTCTTGCCATACACATACAAATGGATGACTGAGAATCTTCACAGACATACAAATGGGAGGGATTTTTTTATTTTTTGGCTGGGATCATGGAGGGTCAGTGAAGACAGTTGTTTTCTAAATACCCTTCCGCCATTCACAGGCATGAGAGAAAAATAAAGTAAGCCTCTTCTGAAATGTTGTTTTACTATTTAAGTGAAAGCACATATATATTCCTGAAGGACCTGCAATATAGAAGAACTGCTGCATGGTCTGTGTTCTACGTGGCTTGTGGTGGAGCAAACTGCATATCCCATGAAACTTTACGGCAGGCATGTCCAAAGTCAGGCTCGGGGGCCATATGTGGCCCATTTTCAAACTTCGAGTGGTCCGCTGCCTCTACTCGTGGCGCAGTGGTTAAATGCCTGTACTGCAGGTGAAACTGTGCTCACGACCTGGGGTTCAATCCCAGGTAGCAGGCTCAAGGTTCACTCAGCCTTCCATCCTTCCGAGGTCAGTAAAATGAGTACCCACCTTGCTGGGGGGGCAATGTGTAGCCTGCACACTGTAATTAAAATTAAACCGCCCAGATACTACTTAAAGTGGTATGGGGCGGTATATAAGCAGAACACTTTGCTTTGCTTTACTGCCCACCGGCTCAGCTTGTCACTCATCTCCGCCAGCTGGCCCCTCTGCATACTGGATGGAGACATCAGCTTGCAGTTTTATGGTTTGTCTGCCCTCCCTGCCTCTGTCCACCACCACCCCCGCCACCTGCCTAGTCTAGCATTGCTGCAGCAGCCTCCCTGCCTCCTTGCATGTTATAGAGACTTGCCCAAAGTCC
>JAHTLZ010000240.1:16879399-16892369 GCA_023846285.1 Phrynocephalus versicolor | reverse complement strand
TGAAGCTGTTTGGATGAACAGCGAAACGTTTCTATCTCTCAAAAAGAAGTCCAGTAGCCATGACTCAACTCCCAGACTGCTTTACAGTAAGGTATCTCCTTGCTCAGCCCATAAGTTTCTATGGCTCCTTGTTCTATCACCTTTGATACTGGACATTTTTCTAATAGGAAATAATGTCAAATTCCCAAAGATTAAAATAACTAGCAACAAAATAGCTAGTTGCACACAATGAATTTCTTTTTCAAATAACGAGCTCTTTTTGTGGTATTCCAGAGTCACAAGGCATGACATCACTAAATAAAAGAGAGAGTACTGATTCTTGCTTTACTGTACCTTACACTGCTGCACTATGTTGCAATATGTTGGGTCCTTTTGCAAGGAGAAAGGCAGGGTAAAAATACTCAAAATTAAAATAAATAAAAAATATGTTTTCTTCTTGGTGTAACAGTATGAATGACGTGGAAGGCAAGAGAGTATGTTTTGTAGGACTGAGCTTTCTTTTGTGAGAAAGTAACTTAATAGTAACTTTTGAACTGCTTTTTGAGAAACAGTGAAGAGTTTTATTTCAAAATCGTAACAATAATGACAATGAACTGATTTCTGGAGTCTTAGAACTATTGCTGTGATTGATTTTTAAAAGCAACTTTCAAAGCTTTGCAAATATCCAGAGACAGCTATTTCTTGTTTCAAGGCCTGTGCTAAAAACTTGCTTATCTCAGAGGGGATCACAGTCACAGGGGAAAGAGTTAGGTAAGTGTTTATGCAAAGGAGCCATGGATTCTGAGCAGAGCACCTGACTAACCAGGATACACACTAAGTGCCTTTGATAACAGTTCGTTATTTACTTAGAAGTAAGAATTGTAGCCTAACCTTCCAAAAAAACTAGTGGAAATGCCAAGAAAGCCAACACTGTATTTATACTGTCATTCCATTAAGTATTGGGTAAAGATTCATGCAAATATGAAAATGCTTAATTACATAAACTTTATCTAGTTGTCTGCATTCAGTCTAAGCAATTACATAACAATATGTCCAAACGTCTAATTTTAAAAACAGGAAGGAAGCCAATAAATTTAGTAAACATTCCAGTTAAAGCGAATTGTGACAAACAGGCAATAAGGCTACAAATACACCATCTGTTTTGCAAGTCAACTACAAATCCATGTGTCAATATTAATCTGATCTGACTCTCAAGTGTTGTAACAGCTTGTATGACATCTTAAGAAAATGGACTCTCAATGGGAATTGAGCAAAGAGTGTTTGGTTATGAAAATGTTCAAACAACACTCTTACTTTGCAGAATTAACATGGAAAATATGTTTTGGTTTTTACTACAGGGAATACATATGAAATTTATTTTCAAGGCAGTTTTAATAGTGGTGCAGATGCGTGGTTTTCATGATTCTTCATGTCTTATGAAGTTTTACCATAAATAAAAGGCTGAATGTAGACCCAACCTGCAAACTTCACAGATAATTGCACACACCAGTGGTTCCCAGTCTTGGGCCACCAGATGTGCTTGAACTACAACTCCCAGAAATCCTGACCAGCACTGCTAGTGCTGAAGGTTTCTAGGAGTTTTATTTCAACAACATTTGGGGACCCAAGGTTGAGAATCACTGACATACAGTATTTGTCAAGCTTGCTTAAACAGATGAGGAAGATCTCTTTGGAGGACTAAACATGTTGAGGATCAAGTAGTAGATCACAAGCATCAGTTTCCCTGTGATGTTTTTGGACGACTCAAAACCACATTAATAGAGACTCTGTTAAAGTTGGCATTGTGGGTCAGGAAAGAAAAAACAAAGTGCAGGAGGCATACCACAATGCGTGCCTACCGTGCTGTATTCTAGCTGTCACAACATGAGCAGCCGTGAACGCATAATACATGGTTCACAAAAATAACAGATTAACACCATAACCCTGTACATGTCCACTCAAAAATAAGTACCAGCAAATTCAATAGGGCTTATTCCAATGACAACATACAGAGGGCTGCAGATGAAATGGAACCAACTACCTCAAGGGGCAGTGAGGGAACCAACACTGAAACCATTTAAGGAGAAATTAGACAACCACCTGTCAGCTCTACTTTAATTTGGATTCCTACACTGAGCACAGGGTTGAACTCGAGTTCAATTCTATGGATCTATGATTCTATGGTAAAGCTATTCTGTTTCTGGACTGTACCACCTCTGATACAAGTCTCCAAATGCTGATAGCTTTGAGAAGGGTTTTGCTCTGTCCTTCTTCCTTGTGTGCTATGTACCTGCATGCAAGAAGCTCTTACTCCTATGAGATCCTCCCTGCCAGCTATCTGAGCTGATACAACTGAGAAACAGGTCACAACATGATCTTCTGTGTATACCAAATTTCTCACTTTAGGTGAGAGTCCTCCCACAAAACAGGTTTAAGATCTTATCTTCTACTCTGAATAACATTTAGTGAAAAGGCAAGAATAAGAAAAATGGATTATGGTCATTGCATAGCCATTTCCCAAAATAAACGATACTAACATGATAATGTGATAATTCATGGATCTCTTTGTTGTGAAACATGCCTCAATTCTATGTGCTACAACTTGGGCCCCAGGGCTTAGTTGTAATAGAATTTAATCCTAACTTCCACAAACAGATCCAAGTTAAGGCGATGCTTAGCTCTGTTTTATCCATTTCATAATATCAGCCAGAGAATGATTATTTGGATCTTCAGGGCAATAGCTTTAAAGGATAGTCTGGAAGACCAGTTTTCATACTAGCCACCGGAGTATTACAGCCCATGGGGAGGTCCGTCCCATCATAAAGCCTGCAGTGCTGAATTATGTATCTTCAAGAGCTGAGGTTTCCCAAACAAAAACAGCTTTAATTTCTTTCCCCTACAATGTTCCAGAAAGACACAGAGAAAATCCATCTGGCAAGCCTGTGGGTGACGTAGCCTTGACTGTCAGAGTAATGAAGAAATATTTAGAAAGGCGGGGTGGGGGATCGACAGTTAAAAGTGATCCTTGGTGTTTTGATAGCTGGAATCCACATGGAGAGAAACCCAGCACAATGATCAAGGCAAAAACCTGGGCCAGGCGCAGAAGAGGAAGGGAGCTTAGCCCTGGCTGTGACCTGCAATAACAGGGGCGACATGGAAACCATGACAATCCTTGGATTACAGACAGCAATGCAATTTCTGTTAGTTTTGGCCTGTCTTTTAGGATGACGGCCTGAGCTCAAAAGTCAAAGCGCTCTAAGGAGCTCCAGATTATTCTGTGGTGTGTATTTGCACTGCTCAGTTTAAAAAGCACCTGACTAAGCTTCTTTTTATTGCTGTTAAATACAGCAAGATAGACTTGGCAGCCAAGCTTTTTGTTTGTTTGTTTCAAATCCAAACATGATTCTCTGCTGCATATCATGCCTCAAATCCTGAGCTACGGGCAAGTTATGAACCAATACTTTCCTCTGAAGTTCAGTGCACACCCTCTGTTGCGTGTGGGAGAATATTAAAGCAAGAAGTACCTATATTATATACAGTATTTATAAAAGTGTGTATTTGTGACATAGAAAAGAAACAAATCACATACTACCACAGAAGCCCAATGTTTTTCAAAACACAAAAGCAGAATTAGGAGTTGATAGAACCCTGCCCTGTTTGGTCTCTGACTTGGCTGCTTATGACAACTGGAGGCTGGGAAAAGATTCTTTTCTTTTCTTTTCTTTTCTTTTTTTTGGACTATGAATCCTAAAATATCAACACTAGCATAAACAACAATAGTCCAAAACAGTACCACTTTCAAGCTCTGGTTGCATGTAGAAATTAGGATGCTGGGTGTCTTTACATACCCATCCCTAGTTCAGACAATTTCCACAATTTTGTAGAAGCCTGCAATTATTTTTCTCAGCACTGTGCTGGTGGGTAACTTGCAGATGCTGCAAACCCATGTACCTCAGCACATGTTCACTGACTACTATTTTTCATTTTCATTGGAAAATATGCAGGGAGCATCTGGATTTATCTTCTTGACTAAAAGACATCAAGGTGCATCACGGGAAATTATACTGCATGCTAGAATTTACATTCAGCCCTTCAGAAAGAATTTTTCCTACCACTCCCTCACTAGGACATTATAGGGGTGATGTCTTAATATCTACACCATTAGTGAGGCATGGAAAACAGACTCTGAATATGTGTCAGGTTTCCATTTTTATGCACACCCACCAAATATCATTGCCATGCTTATCTATACATCATGTTGAATGAACATCCCTTATTTGAATACAAAATTTCAACTATAATTCACCTTGATTTCACATCACCCTGGTCTGAATAGGCTCATAAGTTGTACAATGGCCTGAATAGGCTTGTTAGATGGACAATGAAAGTGTCACCAATGCAACCTTTACCAACACCCATTAAGTATGGGTTGTTAGCTATGGCCTTGCTGGTGGAGGTGTGAAGTGCTTCTGGTTTGGCTGGGTATTGATGAAAGGGCAGCTTGATAAGTAACAGACAGATTGTGTCTTAGTTTTCAATACACACATGAATGGCTTCCATGACCCCTCTCTCAAACTACTTATCTTCTCCGTCTAATATGTGTCCATCCTCATCTTTGAATGAGTGCCCTTTGTCCTTCAAATGGAGAAACACTGCTGATTCTGGTCCTGAGCTGTTTCCCTTCCTATGTTGGGCCATCCTCCTTTTTAATGGCTGTTTAGTTTCTTCAATGTAGAGATCTCCACACCCCTCACTGCACTGAACCTATTCAGGCCATTGTCCACCTACGAACCTTTTCAGGCCATTGTACAACTTATGAGCCTATTCAGACCAGGGTGCTATGAAATCAAGGTTAACTATAAATTGGAGGCCTTGCCACTAACTTTCCTCAAACTGATGAAGCTGCTTGGATGAGTAGCAAAACATTTCGATCTCTCAAGAAAAGATGTCCAGCTGACATGACTCAACTTCCAAATATTTTATACTAAGTTATTGTGCAGCATTTAGAATTTCAGTTTGACTCCAGTATCACACTAGCAATCATCATTTGACATGATAGGATGTTCTTCTATTACAGATAGCTTTCTGTCCCTCCAGAGTAGCTTTTCAAGTTATATCTGAGGCCCCAGTGAGGTAAGGAACTGTCCCCCTGTTCTACGGACATAATCAGTTCCTTCAGTGGCATATAGCTCTCCCAGTCTGATGTGCTTTTAGACAATTCAAAATGTTTTGCATGAAAGTAGGATAAAACTTTAGTTATTTTCTGAGACCAATAGGCAGCAAACTGACCAGGGCAGTGTACAATAAGGATAAAAGTCCAACATAAAATATAAAACCATATCGAAACAAGCAGAAGAGCACAACAACAGTACAAATATAGAACAAAGCTTGAGCAACATGTATGTTGTTGTTTTCTTGAACAAGAATTATCCTCACTGGGGGGAAATCTGATATGTGTACACACATGAGGCAGTTTTATTTTTAAATTAGGCATCTGCCTGTAGAGCCCGTGGTAGGGAGTTCAATTTCCAACTGTGCATCCCAGACTAGCCACAGCCTCTATAGCCTTGGGCAAGCTGTACAGCTCCCAGAAGGTGGTGAATGGTAAACTACTTCTGAGTATTCTCTACCTAGAAAATGCTGAAAACAGTTAGCATTAGTCTGCATTGACTTGATGGCATACAATAGAACGCTTACATGAGAACATGCCACAGTGAACTCACTGTGACACGGTTCCAAACAATTATGCATAAGATTGGGCTGTGGAGGGGGATGGAGGGAGTTAAAAATTATGTATTGCACTATAATGGATCTAATTGGTATACTAAATTCAAAACACATTTCAACAAATGCCTTTTCCAAATATTCTCCACTCTCTTAATAAGGCCATGTGGTGGAACACTGTCTAATAAAAAAGAGTGTTACGCCACATGTAAGGGAGTCTAATGTACTTTGGTTTCCAGCTCTTGTACAGAATAATCCATACTTTATTACAGGTCAAATATTCTTATCTCTCACATGATGAGAAGATCATCCATTGCAATGAAATTTATTTATTTATTTATTTATTTATTTATTTATTTATTTATTTATTTATACATACATGCATACATGCATACATCCATACATACATACTGGCCATCAAGCAAATCACATCTCTGGGCAGTGCACAACAGAAATTCAGAAACATAAATTATATAAACAATATAAAAGTTATAGAGGTTATAGCTATAATAAACTCACAGAATAACATTCATGGCAACTCACATGCACAGTTTCAAGAATCTAGTAGAATGTTGACAACTGCCGGTTATTTTCCTATCCAGCAATATCTGATGTTTTCCCCTCCTTACAAGAAAAGGTCAGCATCCCTCAAAAATGACTTTTCAATTATAAAGCCCAAGATTGAAAGGAAAAAATTAACTCCTTCAGGCAATTTTCATATGCCATCCAAGTCATAGGCACAGTTCTCCTTAAGGCTGACTTTTTTCAGTTTCAAATAATCACAATGAAGGAAACAAGCCTTCTCACACAAAGGACGTTTTCACACAGAGGACTGTTCTCTGACATCTGTCCACCAAGGCACATATCTACCGGATCTACTGATGCCGCCACCGCCACCAAATCACACCTCGTCACACTCCAGGTGGTATGCCCATGGGCAGGATCTTGCTCGGACCCGTATGTGAAGTGTTCTACTACTCACAGTGTGGAATCAAACCCCCAACCTCTAGCTCTGTAGTGCTCTCCACCCAGCCTTGATCAAGCTCCTTGCTCAAGCTGATCTCAAGAACCGCAATTGCTTGGGAAACAGTTCATTGTGCAAAGTGGAGTAGACAAACAATAGGCTGACCAGAGTATTTATGTTCATAAAAAGGAGTGGCCATCACTAAAAAATAACACTTTTTAAACTAACCCAAGATGTGGATCTGTAGACCATGTAATAACCACCTCATCGAGACTGTGTGTATTGTTTGTTTCTTGCCAACATTTGCCACATCAAAGGCTGAGGTAATAAGCAAATAATGAGTAAAGCAAAGTGTTCTGCTTATATAACATCCATTACCACTTCAAGTAGTCTCTGGGCAGTTTACAGTTTAATTATGCAGGCTACACCTCCCCCCCCCCCCGCCAGCAAGCAGGATACTGGAAAGTTGCATTTGTCTAATAATTATAATTTTTATCCACCTTTTTTAAAATAAAGAGCACTTCCAAATATTACAGCCCATTCTTTCTGTAGTCACTGAAGCTTAAAAAGGTAAAAGGTCCCCCCTGCACATGCGTGCTAGTGGTGTCTGACTCTAGGGATAGTGCTCATCTCCATTTTTAAGCCCAAGTGTCAGTGTTGTGCAAGTCCGGGGCCATGTGGCCGGCAAGGCTTAATGCATTTCTGAAGACAGAACACTGTTTACCTTCCTGCTTTTTACAGTGGTACCTATTTATCTACTTGCATTTCCATATGCTTTCAAACTTCTAGGTTGGCAGGAGCTGGGGTTAACAGAGGGAGCTCACTCTGCTGCCTGGCATAGCACCCGGGATTTGAACTGCTGAGCTGCCAACTTTGCAGCCAACCATTTCAGTGCTCTAGTCCGCTGAGCCACCATGCCCCTCGCTGAAGCTTATTTATTACTAATAAGTGAATTTAGGCCTAAAGCGTAAAATGTGAGATACAATTCCAAATTTTGAATATAGACTAACACACATTTAGTTTCCCCATTATTTTCTAAAATATAAGTATATACTCCACTTTCAAATTATAGTGTTACTACAATTTAACAGTTTTGTTTCCCCACAAAAGAAAATTCACAGCCAGAAAATCTGTTGTTTAACATATCTGAAACATAAAAACAGTGAAATGTTTTCCTTTTATGTCGAAAGGTAAACACTGTGATGTCATACAAAGGCTCAATTCGTTGAAAGCAAAGGCAGATCGTGAACCAACAGAGAGTGAGGTGGGTATCATTGCCTCAGTTTTTAGGAAAACACCCAAACCCCACAATTCAGTCCACAGGTCACTTAGAGTTAAAAGCGTACTGTGAAAAAAGAACAATGAGGGGGAATATGACAGCACTTTTCAAATATTTGGAAGAATATCATACAGAAGTGGGGCAAGATCTATACTCAATCATCCCAGAGTGCAGGACACACAATAATGACATCAAGCTATAAGAAGCCAGATTTTTGGTGAATATCAAGAATAAGAAAAACTTCTTAACTGTTGGAGTAGTACAACAATGGAACCATTTACCTCAGAAGCCGGTGAGTACTCCAACGCTTGAGACATTCAAGAGAAAACTGGACGATCATTTGACATATTTGCTTTGATTTGGATTTCCTGCGTTGAGCAGGGTTTGGACCAGATGGCCTTATAGGCCCCTTCCAACTCAATTATTCTATGATGCTATTATCACATTTGATGACACTAAAAATCTTAAATGTTTTATCTGTACTTCCCTTTCAGCCATCATGTACAGTGTTAACGATAAGGAGTTTGCTTACCATTCAAGCTTCCCACATAACAGTAGGCATCATAGGTTTCATTCGGAAGACGATATCCATAGGATCTGACTCCTTCCTTCCCCATCATGTCGCCATAGCAGCCAACTCTAGGCTGCCTAATGGGATATCTGCAGTTCAGGAAAGTGTCACAAAGAGTGAAAGTCAAGTAGGGCTAACACTGGTGTTCATTTTTAGACAGCAAAATCCAGATGATGACACCTCACAATAAACCCAAGAACTCCCAGGTAGCACTGGGCAGCTTTCATTTTTTAGCAGGAACATATTTATTTTATTTATTCATTTTAGAGTATTTTTACCCCGCCTTTCTCGCTGGAAAAGGACCCAAGGTGGCTTACAGTAATGAGGGATAATATGCAGTCCAGTATAATTAAGACATGTCCAAGTATCTGAGAACAAGGAATTGAGGGACATCTTAGAGCATTGATAGACAACATTACATTAAAGCAACACAGTTATTAAGTAGGCTGGATCTAGGCCATAAAACCTTCAAGCTGAGCCTTTCTCCAAGTATGCAAAATGTAGGTGTGTCTGAAGTTCTCGGTGGGTGTAGATCTGTAGACTATAACTCCCTGAATTATGCCTGGAGAATTATTGGAGAGTTGGGAGTCTGAAAAGTCCAAATAGTTCTGCTGGAGTATCATTTGCCACTTCATATGCACCTGTGGAAATACTTTTTTGGGTTGGTATATCCAGCACTGACCAATAGTTCCTTCCAGCCTTTGAATTCAAAGAGAGCCCTCGCTCTATGCTGAGTGTTAGTGGAGTTGTTTTTATTCTTTCTGGTACAATTATCTCAGAGTGACTTTAGTGCCCATTATTGAGAAAGGGCTGGACTCTGTGGAACTTGTAACTATTCTCCTCTGTAGGTCTCTGTACTTCTACTGAGTAGCAAAAGAAATTTTACCAGAAATTCAACATTCTGCATCAAGAACATCCCTAGAAACCAGTTTTATCATCTTACCTAACAGTTTGATCAGACAACCAGCCAGCATCGCATTGCTCAAATCCATCTTCATATGCAGCTTTCAGCTGATCAGGGGTTGCTATTACAGCCCCATTCTCCAAACAAGCTTCTTGAGCCTGCTGGAAATTTAGGGTGTACCTACTAGTTGCTGCTCGATAGTGAAACACAACACCTGTAAACACAGTAAACTCACGTTAATCATTCGTGTTACATGAACAATTATCATGCTTACAGCAAAATTATTCTAGACTGGTTAGACATCAAGTTTAGTAACACCAGTGAAAATCTGGTTGTCACTCACAACAAGTTATTGAATCAGTGGGTGAAGAAAGCCATTCCTAATGTTATCAGGAGATCGCAGGAACGAAATTCTGCAAGATGGATAACCCCCTGGAATGACTCAAATTTAACCAATTTAAATGCATTTATAATTCTTCCCCCACGTTTGCCCAACCATCCATGTAACAGCAATGCCTAACTGCTAATTGGTTGAAAATTTGACTCTTTTTCTGAAGGTTGAAGAAGGTTGACGTTTAAGATCCATCTGGCCTCACACCAGATGGCTGTCCACAGTCAATCCAGCTATAAAATAGCTTGAACTATTGCTTCAAGGATACAAATGGCAATCAAATCTACTACTGGCTAATTCTTTATCTCTGTGCGCAACAGGCCATAGCAACTGGTGTCCAGCTTAATGAACTAGAAAATGCCTCCAGATGGGCTATGACCACAAATAGATGGAGTGATTGATCTGGTCACCTTGTATTTGGTCTTCATTAAAATGCAATTGCCAAGCTAATTTAGATTTGTGACCTTTAAGAGTTCATGCTTCCCAAGGATTTCCAGCTTGATGTGACCCAATTTCAGTTTTGATGTATGTGCATCATGAGACAGATATAAGAAACTACAATACAGTAGTTCTTGTATGCCTATGTGTTTTTTTTTAACTTCCCAGAATCAGTTGTTACATGTGTGGGATTGTTGATTATTATTGCCCATCTCTTTTTAAAAATTTCAGTGTCGGCAATATAATATGATTTTTAAAACATTTCTGTCTTATGTTTTCATTAACAAAGGAAAAAGTTTACTGAAAATGTACAGTCCAACTTTCTCAGCATTAAGTGATTATTTGTAACATCTTTTTCATGGTGTGTTTATGAATGGGCCCCAAACTAATGAATATGTTGGTTTATTAATCAGCATACTGTATTATTGCAGTGGTGCAATCTCATGCAGTGATAGAAAATGTTTCAGGTTTGTAGGCAGGTCCAAAGATTTGCTACTCAAAATACAGTACAACCTACTTATCTGCTGATTCACTAACCGTGGATTCAGTTATCCGCGGTGGGTGATCAGCGGGGGCTGGGGGCAGCAAGTAGGGGAAAAAATAAAAATAAAACTTACTTTTGCCAATACTGTCTGCCCTCCTCCTTGCTGCCACTGCAGGCCAGCCAGGCACCCTCCATAGAGGTGGAGGACCTGCCTGGCCTGCCAGCCTTTGAACTTCCCACTAGGGTCCCCAGTAGATTGGAAGTTTTGAACTTCCCAATCAAACTTCCGGTCCACCACCTGGGACCCAAGCAGGAAGTTCAAAGGCCATGTGGGTCCATAAAGTGACTAGCCCACTTTAGAGGCACCTGCGCTGCTCGCCCAGAACACTGGGTGGTGGTGGCAGAAGAGATGCCCATGCTGTGCCGCTTGCCTGGAACATTGGGGGGCGGCGGAAGAAGCGTCCAAACTTCCTGCATCATCTGCAGGTCCACGTGGGTGCCTCTTCCGTCAGCACTACCGATGTTTCGGGTGAGCAGCGCGGCATGGGTGCCTCTTCTGCCACCTCCCCCAATGTTCTGGGCGAGCATCACAGGTGTCTCTTCTGCCACCACCCCCAATGTTCTGGGCGAACGGCATGGTTGTGGGCACCTCTTCAGCCGCTGCAACTACCACTGCTAAGGAGGTTCCCTCCTCACTGCAGAGGAGACTCCTGGCCTGGAGGTAAGGGCAGGGGTGGACAGGGGTTGCGGGCTCGGAGGGGGGGAGGCTTCTCTTTTACCCCCTCCCTGGCCACCACTGCCACCTCCTTCCCCTCCTCATCACCACTCACCCCCCGATAAGAGAGTTAACTCTTATCTGCAGATTTCTGTATCTGTGTGGGTGTGGGTGTCCCTAAACCAATCCCCCATGGATACGAGAGTCCTACTGTAAGGCCTTCTCCGTGGCTGCTCCATCACTTTTGAACTTGCTCCCACCTGAGGCATGGTTAACCCCATCCCTCTCTAGTTTCAGGAGACAAGTTAAAACCTGGCTTTTCTAACATATCTTCTGTGGCCTTACCACCGAAGTAAACTTGCCAATCAATGGGCTTCTCTCCCCCCCCCGCTTCATTTATGTACCTGTCCTGTATTATTAATATTTTATAGTCTATTTTTACTATCTATTTTATTTTATGCTATTATGTGTCATATTTATCAACCATGTGGGTATTATTGAGTTTGTCTCTGTTATTACGATTTGTTTGCCACCCTGAGTATTGGCTCTAACTGGGCAGAATAATATAATATAATATAATATAATATAATATAATGTAATGTAATGTAATGTAATGTAATGTAATGTAATCTTTTAAACATTTATATATCTATTTAACTGCTGCAAAAAATAACAAAAGTTAGAAAAGATTATATTTCAATTCAAACTGCTGCTTCTAATGTATAAAGCCCTAAATGGCATTGATCCAAGCTGTTTGGAAGATGGGTGGTATATAAATGCATAAATAAATAAATAAATAAATAAATAAATAAATCTCCCTTTGGAGTCCTCCTGTATGTTAAGATCGAGGACAGGTCTCTATCTCCATTCACTCATTTTCACAGGTGTGTTTGGTGAGGACACTGGAGAGGGGTTTATCTTTGGCTGTTCTGAGACTATAGAACTCTCGCCAATCGGAGGCTAGGATGGTCTCATCTTTGCTGTCCTTTCTCAAGCAGGCAAAGACCTTTCTCCTCATGCAAGCTCTTTCTAAATAACAACTACCTGAGGGAGGTTTTTAAATTGATTGTTGTTCCTTATGGCTTTGAATGCATTTGGGGGTAGATTCTGTTTACCATCTTTAACAGTGGTATATATTTGAGCTTTTTCTGTTTATATAGTTGGTGTCAGCTTTAACTATTGTCTTTTAATCATGTAAGCTGCCTTGTGTCCTTTCTAGGGGGAATAACAGGGTTTAGATCAGGCCTGCCCAAAGTCTGGCCTGGGAGGGGGCAAATCTGGCCCGCCAGGTCATTCTGAGTGGCCCACGACTGGCTGGCCCACCCCTCCCTCCCCCTCCTTCACCCCATGTTTTTTTCAAAGAAAGTGGGTGGGGCTTGCAGTGGGGTGGCAGGGTTGGGGAGCAACCGGCCCCTGACACATTCTCAGCCACCAAATCTGGCCCTCCTTACAAAAAGTTTGGGCACCCCTGGTTTAGATAGATAGATAGATAGATAGATAGATAGATAGATAGATAGATAG
>JAHTLZ010000240.1:16822495-16861062 GCA_023846285.1 Phrynocephalus versicolor | reverse complement strand
TTTTTTTTTTTTGCACTTTTGTAATGCAGAGGTACACAACCCACCGCTCAAGAGAATTTGTGCATACCCATGACCCTTCTCTTTACCACCACCCAAACACACACATAGCTCTTTAAAAGCCGCACAATATCCATCCATTAAAATGACATTGATGCCACAGGAATAGAATGGGGATTCCACAATTTGGAATCATGCATGGGGCCTATAAAAATGTAAGTGCAACCAGGCTGAACCTGCTGCCCACATTCAAACTCAGACCTAACTTTAATGTAGTTTTGCTATTAGGGTTCCTGACCTAGTGTATGAAAATAGCTTCTCAGCTGCAAAACAGAAAGCTAGCAAATGATAATGCTTCTGAATTAATTTCAAAATTCGACCTGTCAATCATCACTGAACATGTGCAAATATCTTTGCACTAGAATTAGGCATGAATTGCCAGTTTGCTGGTGGCGCAGTGGTTAAATGCCTGTACTGCAGGTGAAACTGTGCTCACGACCTGGGGTTCAATCCCAGGTAGCAGGCTCAAGGTTCACTCAGCCTTCCATCCTTCCGAGGTCAGTAAAATGAGTACCCAGTTTGCTGGGGGGGCAATGTGTAGCCTGCACACTGTAATTAAAATTGTAAACCGCCCAGAGACTACTTAAAGTGGTATGGGGCAGTATATAAGCAGAACACTTTTGCTTTTGTTTGTTTGTTTGTTTGTTTGTTTGTTTGTTTTGGCCACTTTTTGGCACTTCCCACACGCACCTCCTCCATAGATAGTGTCCATTCTCCCTGCTCCTCCTCCTCTGGTGCTACCTCAGATTAAAGGAGACCCATGACACAGTGGTTAAATGCCTGTTCTGCAGCTAAAACTGTGCTTACAACCTGGGGGTTCAATCCCAGGTAGCCGGCTCAAGGTTCACTCAACCTTCCATCCTTCCAAGGTCGGTGAAATGAATACCCAACTTGCTGGGAGGGCAATGTATAACCCAGCCTGCATAATGAAATTGTAAACTGCCCAGAGAGTGCTTGAACTGCTATGGGGTGGTATATAAGCAGAACACTTTGCTACCTCTGATTAAGCACCACCAGAGGACGTGGGGCTGGGAAGTGCCAAACACCTGCCCCGAAAAAAAAGCAAAAATTGCCAAAGCAGCAATTTGTGCCCATTTGCCCTCTACTACTCTGTCTCAACCAACAGTATATTCCAGGATTTCTTAGCAGGGAGCTGTGACAAAAATGTATGAAAACCAATATGACTGCACCTTTTTAAAATGAAAGCTGGGAATCTAAGCCAAAACAGACACTAATACATAGTGTGACTGGGATTCAAATAAAATTGGGCAATATGGCCACTGTAGTTTGTTAGTTATTTGATTGGGTTGTTTTTTTTTTGCTAATTATGTTTAGTTACAATGTTTTGTCTAAGTTCTGTATACTTTTTAACATTTACTGTTTATTTATACAAGTTGTTCTTTATATTCTTGTAAACTGCCTAGAGTAGCCTTCAGGCTAGATGGTGCGGCATAAAAATCTAAATAAATAAATAAATAAATAAATAAATAAATA
This sequence comes from Phrynocephalus versicolor, assembly GCA_023846285.1. Classification (NCBI taxonomy): domain Eukaryota; kingdom Metazoa; phylum Chordata; class Lepidosauria; order Squamata; family Agamidae; genus Phrynocephalus; species Phrynocephalus versicolor. The sequence goes on along the minus strand of JAHTLZ010000240.1, from coordinate 16,859,511 downwards.
AATAAATAAATAAATAGTTTTGGTTATTTTTCTCTCTGTTTTTCTGTTCTTCTCCTACCCCAGTCCTTTTGGGCTTCCTTTTTTGCTCTTTAAGAGACTCTTTCCCTTCAGAAGATTGGTGTCTGCTTCCTAGTGACCTACGATTGAATAGTCCATCCTTCAGACAGTTTTAAATAATTATTCCATTTAAAGAATGAAACTCCCCTTATCCAAAGGGTCCCCTCACTACATGTGTCAAGTTTTGAGTATCCAGCTGGCACAGCTTTTGAATCACAACAGAGACAGACAGACTTTCCGGCACACATAAATTCCTTCTTATCATTTTCTACCGTTATTCCTTTCATGATCATAGATTTGTTACGCAGAATATTGGATGCTTACATAAAGGAAGCCTGCATGGGCATTTGCCAAATTCTGCATTGGAACAGGCAGTCTGGGAGGTGTTGCACATTAGAATTATTCCAAAAGTATTGTATGAAATCTCAGATTTATGATTTCTGACATGATTGCCTTGATAAATTGTAATTGTGTCACGTTGCCTGTGGAAAGGAGCCTGGAGTCTTGGTACACTGAAGTTTTCAGCAGCATTATTCAAGCCAGTGGAATTTCATCACTGACCTCCAGGAATCTTCATGACAGCCAAATTTACATTTCCTTTTTTTAAGCATGTGGAAAACAGACAAGGCAAATTGCAGAAATCCTTTGTAGGCTGATTACTTGAAGTCAAATTATTATGTGCTCTATTGACATACATTGTCAAATGCTAATTAAAGATTATATTTATAATGAGTGTGGTTTTCTGAAAAATCTACCAGGAAATAAGAATGCTGAGGGCGAGTATTTGAGATTGTTCTTTAAATTAGGGTTTTTTTAAATTTATTTATTAGATTTCTACCCTACATTTATTCCAATGCTACTCTTTTCCCCTTATCCTCATTTCGAATTTATAACAGCCCTGTGAGGGTGGTCTCAGTGTATGCATTGTACATCAGCCATGCTTACTATGGGCCATCACAAAACTAGGATGACAATTTATCATTCTTGATGACAAGGGCTATTCTCTGTTTTAAAAATTATTGTTGGTTAAGCTGGATGTAAGAGGTAGAGACAGGACAGGCAGATTACTTTGGCCTTTTGTTTTTCAACAGAAATAAACTTTTCATGTTTCCTTCTCTTTTTTTCGGTACTGATCATACTGATGGACAGCAGAAGAGAGCTGGAAAAGACCGAGAGTGACAAGACATTTTAGGTAGTATAAAAGAAGAGCATGATTCCTGAATTGCTCTTTTAAGAAGGAATCAGGTTAAGACCATGCCTCAGGTTAAGGAGTCACGAGTAATCCTAAAAGACACAGTAGTACTCATTGTCTCATGTGGCTTGCTAGTGTTACTTTCATCAACCCTTCAGTCTTTGTCTCAAACAATCCCTGGGGACTTAGGAGAACCCCATGTCTGGATAATATATTTCTTTTTCTTTTTTACCAAATCAGTGGGTTACCATTGAAACTGTACTATAGAAAATCCCTGAGGAGCAACCAGCATAAAGACGCTCCTTGATACAGGAACCTAGATGGAAACCCCAGTGCCCAAACTGGATCCACTTAATCAACCCTCCTCCTTAGATTTACATCCAATCAGATCTAAAGAACTTTCATTCATTCCAGGGGCACCTGCTGAATGTTAATCCATTTTCTACTTGCAGTATAGCCATATATTGAACAAAGAAACACATTCCATTTAACTCTACCTGTTATCCACGTACCCTGAAGCATGTAGTCCAAAAGACAGACAAATGCTCTAGCCAGTAAGGAACATGTCCAAATGGAAGCCTCAGCTTAGTTTTCCATAGACTGCTTTTCTGTTTTACATATTATGGCACAAAAGGAAACCAAAGCCTTGAGCAAAATCAACATGGCTTCCCCTGATGTGAAAAGGCTCCGGGATGTATACTTAAATACAGTTCCATTGACACAGATGCTGTCTAATTCACTGAAGTAGAGAGCATAAGAAACATTCACGGTTGCTCCATAAATTTTAACCTTTAAGAGTGCATTTATATTACTCCTGAGTGACCACAGCCAACCAACTTAGGTATGGTCAGGAAGAAAATATATAAAAAGAACACTCTTGAGTTCTTTGTCTTTGTTGAAATAAACAGGCCGCAGTGGACCCACTTATTTTTAGACTAGAAGTAACTTAATCCAACTAGAGATGACAAGCTAAGAACTGCTGTGTTTATCTACCCCAGCACCTCTTCAACATGCTATGTGGGCCGACCAACAGACTGTCTGGAAGCTCAATGCCAAGAATAAAAACCAAGAGAGAAAACAAAAATATATATTTATTTTCCAGTCCATGTTGGGTGATTTAAAGCACAGGTTGACCAAGTGTGGTCCATGGGCCACATGCTATCCCCAAGAGCCCATGTTCAGTCTTTCTAGAACCCCTGAGCATTTTAAATTATTTTTAATAAAAAAATCTTCAGAATTCCCCTTCTAGTGGGTGTGCCATGTTTTGAGCGGAGCATCCATGCCTCATATCATAACTATTAAAATTATTTTTATTTCATTTCATTTCGCCTATACAGGGCACAAGGGGCCCTTTTTCAGTAAATGCAAGTGTTGTTTTACTCCAGCTTCCAGAATCTTCCAGGCAGCATGACCAGTGGAACCTTCTCCCAAAGTGTCACATCCTGTTGGTTGTCACAAATCTCATGCTGGAAACACTGGTACGGTTGTGACACCATTCACACATGATGAGAACATTCTTCTGGTCTGAAGACTGGAGCAGGGACATGTGAATGAACAGTTGACTATCACTGGTGCACTGATATAAAAGACTGGCACACTCTAACTTCTGCATCAAAGCTGCACACACAAAAATCTGAGCCAAGCAGCTTTGAAGAAATGATCAGAAGGGCACAAATCTGGAGGTCTCCAACCTCTCCAACCTGGAAAATGAAAAACAATGGGATCCATAGGAACAGTGACTTCATTGGACCTTCCTCTGCATGAGACACCCAACTGCTTCATATAGGGGAAATGTTGTGCTGGGCACTCTACTTCTTCCATTTTTCAGAGTCTTGTTACTGGAAACATAAACTTAATAAACCCTTATCTTTTGGATGACAATGACAATCAGAGGCTGGCCTGTCCATCTGCTGTTGCTGCTACGAAACAGCCCTGGGGAAGCACCGTCAGGTCTTTGAAAACAGAATCTGTAGAGATTCTAATCTGATTCTACCCAAAATAGACAGAGAGATGTTTTCCTTTCTGATTTAATTAAGTCTTGCCTCCAAGTGTTTTATGTAAACTGAGCAAAGTTCAGCAGAAAATGTGGCAACTACAAGTTGAATTTCAACTTCCTTCATTAATGAAAAGAGAGGACTCTAGCAGCATATCTGTCCTTTGATGCTTCTGCAAATATTTTCATTATAGCATCCATATTTAGCAATTTAGGATATGCTTTTGCTTCCCATTATCTGTTATTGTTTCTGATGGTTCATGCCCCACAACTTGTGAACTGTGATTGCAAACATACTGTCTCAGCTCCAAGGTATACTTAAGATTTGCTTCCTAGGAAGTGTACTCAGGATTGCAGCATCAGTCCTGCAGCTACTGTAGCACTCTGACTTTTCATGTTCCTACAGGGGAGCTGTTGTTGTTGTGTCCCATCAAATCATTTCTGATCTAATGGGATTTCCAAGACATGTGAAATATTTAACTATCGGTCTTACAATTGGCCTTCATGAGTTTTTATGACCGAGATGGGATTTGAACCCAGGTCTTCTGAATACTAATCTGACATCCTGTCCACTACACCACACTGGCTTGAATCTGGACAGTCCTTTTTAAGGAGTCCTGCATCAGAGGGAAGAGATCCTAAGCAAGCTATCCTTGACCCTTTCCAATTAATATACCATGAAGGAAACTGTCTCATCAGGCATGCTGTATACTTCTTCTCATTATTTCATTATCAATTATCTAAAACAATCTGATGGACTGTTAATTGCTTAACACTGATTAGCTTCACCATAAATCACATTGCTTAAATATTCTATCCTCTAGTTAATTAACTTTGCCAGTTTCACCATGTTACTGCCAGTTGATTAATTGCTCTGTTGCTCACAGTTGGTTAATTTAGGCTCCATTCAATTAATCACTGTCTCCTGATTTTCTTATTATCACTTGCAGTCTTCTACATAGTGACTACCAACACTCTGTTCCTTGCTTTTTCTTCTTTCCATCAAATATCACTTCCAAATTATATTGTGGAAACACTGTGGAAATTGTTGTGGAAAACTCATGGTTTGTCTTACATGGAGAAGCTGATACTCTGATAGCAAAGAAATTTCACTCAAATTTACTTCGGTAAGTAAAATATTGTTCCCCATAGGGGGGAAACTCAAAAAGTTCTGCTTAAAGCATTACCTCCAAGGCCACACACTTGACCAGACACATGATCTCAAAAGCTGCCTGTCTTCTTGGCTGTGCCCTCTCTCAAGAGATAGTGTGAATTCAGATCCCCAGCTCCAGATTCCACAGCCAAATGCAGTAGTACTTCAGTTTACTGCTGCCCCTGTCTATGAGCATTTTGCAAGATAAGCAATAATTTCAGAATATTTTTGTTCCAGTTTACAGGCTTGTCTAATAAAACGAGCACTGGAGCACTAAGTGGCACCAAGTGGCTCTTTGACCGCCACACCGGACATGTTCTCCCTGCTGCTGCGTGCATGCAGCCACAGCTGCTGCAGTGGGGCAGGGTGCCATTTCCTCCGCTGACATGCCCAGGCATGCCCTCCCTTCCAATGCATGCACAGAGCCGATGACACTCCACCAGGGTGGAGTGCCACTGCCACTCCTGACATGCCCAAGCATGCCCTCCCCACCACCTCGTGCACACGGCTACCACTGCTGCACCCGGGTGGGACTCCATTGCTGTCACTGACATGCACAAGCATGCCCCCCTGATGATGCACGCATGCGACCGCTGTCACCATGCCCAGGCTACCTTTTCCTGGCACCACAGGCAGCTTGCCACAGTGACTGGGGGGGGGGCAATGAAGGTGGCATCCACGGACATGGGGCATGCGGCCATGGAATGAATTAGGTAAGTTTATATTATTAATTATAGGCTTTTTTTATTTACAAGCATTGTAGTTTACGAGCATGCTTCCAGAACAGATTATGCTTGTAAACCAAGGTACTACTGTACTCAATCCTTCCTTTGTGGCAGTAATTCTTGGATTTTGGAACTCTCTTGAGGCAGGTTAAACTCATACTTTCCAATCATGTTCCCACTGGCTAACAAAGGCCTTATGCAGATATACCTTTAGCAAACTGGCCTTGTTTATTGTATTATATTTAAAATATATCCTTGTCTGGTGTAGTGGATAGAGCAATGGAGTAGGACTCTGGAGAACAGGGTTCAAATCCTCACTTGGCCATGGAAACTCACTGGGGGAGTAGAACTGGTAAAACCACTCCTCCCTTGCAAGCCCTGTAAGTCCATTCTGATTTGGCAGCACCAAACACGGGACAAGGGGTCTTTAACTGGATTATGCTGCATTTTATTTTTTGTGTGTGCTTTTAAATTGCATTTAAAAGTTGTTATGCTTTGATCCATTTATGTTTTAATTCTGTTGATACTATTTAATTCAAGTTGTCACCAATCTCACCAGGCCGAATGTAAGTATACCAGCCTTTTATCACGTATGTGCTCCAAATCTAAGAAATGAATAAATGAATGTATCCATGCTAGGCAGATAGCAACTGAATTTATCAAGTACAAAAGACTGCTATGTGAAGGCAGTTCAATTTAACACCCTCTTCCCTCCTCTGTCATTCACAACCCAAGTGTCTTATCAGTTGAGATACAAAGGATCAGATAATGACTATACTGGCTGGAATAAATTAACCCCAGGGAGACTTCCTACTGTTTGCATATCTTATTAGACTGTGGCAGCCCCTGTGTGCCAGAGTAATTAAGCTTGATTTCATCTATAGCCCGCTGTGGACTTTCAATACACACTTGTAGGTAATCCACACTTGGAAGCATTAGTGGGTGCTTGTTTATGCAAGTCCCAGAAGTGGCTGATCTCCTATTTTTGACAAACCAGTTTGCATCATTTTGACAGCGAGGGGCACAGAAAATGTACCATTTGCACAACACCATTGGCCAGACCCCATTCACAAGTGCCAGCTGAATGATTGTTGAATATTCATAGCATACACAAAGATGAAAATTGTCCTCACAACATACTCCTACATGAGTGGTTGTGTCTACTTAATAAGTATGTACACTTAAATGAATAAGAGAGACCAGTTAGCTGGTACCATGTGAATATCTCACTGAAACAAGACCCACATGCAGGAAAAGCAGTTTATTATTCATACATTATACTGTATTGACACTCCACTCTTTCCCCAATGACATTTAGCCTGTCCCCTCCCCTCCCCATGACTAGTAAGAGCAGAGGGGAGGAGAGAGAGAGAGAGAGAGAGAGAGAAGAATAATACATAAGTAAGGGAAGAAATAGCTCACCTAGGGAGGCTTGTATAGCAAAAATCAAAGAAATTTTGAAAACACAGATTTATTATGGCACCTTCAAGATTTATCCATTTCAATCTGAGCATAATAGATTACAATCCATTTCCTAAACCATTGTCCTTCCGCATGTCTATAAACCTGTATCTAAATATTTCACTCCTTGTGTTTGACAAAGTGGGTTGTAATCTACAAAGCTCTATAAGATGCCACAATACGTTTGCTTTTATTATTCTTTTATTTTTATTGTGTACTGTATATGGTAGTGTTGGCAAAGCAATGGCACGGGTGCCAAAGGTGGCACTCTGAGCCCTTTCTTTGAGAACCCAACATCGCCTGTTCTCAGCTACCAGTATTCAGGTTAAATTGCTGTATTGACACTTTGCAAAAAAATTAGTGGGTTTTGAATCACAGTTGGGGCACTTGGTCTTTAAAGGTTCGTCATCACTGGTATACGGAAACAGACCAACACAGCTACCCTTCTGAAAATAAGGAGATTTATCTTGTCTCTCTGCAGTTTGGAGTACGATTTCAAGGCAAGAAGTATTTAAATACTTCTTTCACAGGCCTCATGCCCGCACTCCTAAGAGCCACACTGTACTGGCTCTCAATGTCACAGGTGAGTTGACATAAATGTGACATCTGACCTGATAAACAGACCTCTGCCTTGTTAAAAACGTAAGGCCAGAGATGCTCCTACATCATAATAGAAACAAAAAAGAGATACTTCCAAGAGGAGTAGCTACTATCTGCACACTGCTGCATGATGTATAAAGATCAGTCTATCTATATTTACAAACACACAGTAATAATCACAAACATATTGTATTCAAATATGAATACATAGAGAATGGTTTTCTTTCTTTCTTTCTTTCTTTCTTTCTCTCTCTCTCATTCTGTATTTATTTATTTATTTATTCTACAAAGCCCTATGATTATTTATTTATTTTACAACCCTCTTGCCTTGGAAAGTTCTGTTCGTTAATGCTTGCTGGGGATTATCATCCAAAAAAGTAACTTATCTCTCGTAGATTATGTTCTACTTTACAAGATTGCTGCCGGGCCCCGAAATACAAAGAGCATTCACCTCAGCAATACATAATAGCCCTGTTGGCAACATATTTCAGGGCCTGAAATATGGCACAGTTGGGAGGATCCTGGGATAAATTATGATATGAATACTGGGAGTCCCACAGGGTAACAATCCCACACTAAATTCAGCTCCAGGGCTTTGCGCTAAACTAAGCACCACACAATCATAACATGTAAGATATCTAGCACCATTCCTTTCCAGTTCCTGTAATGTCCCTCTCCGTAAATTGGACTGCCATTTCATTTGTAAGGCTGAGGAAGGCTGCTATACACAAAGAGAAAGAAATACCTCTTACATTCTATCAGTTGAAACCAGAGATAGAGAAGTCACTTTTTAAGACTACGCCTCCCGGAAGACCTCAGCTGACATGGTGAACTACCACACTAGCTACGTTTTTCTGGTTGCTGCCGTTCAGGATGGACTATAATCATGGATTGTTATTATTTGAACTCCAGATATTACAAAATGCTGCTCAGTAGAAGAACCAGGGTTAATTCAATCTCTACCCACATTTACAAGGGCACTGTTTTTTTTTTATCGGAGTAGAAATTTTAGATGACCTATTTTACCCTAGTCAGCAGGAGCTATTAGTACAAGCCTAACTGTATGTTAGCACTGTAGACTTCTGTCCCCACAGTGCCTCTTAGTTATCTTTGCTGGAAAGAGCTCATAGGAATTAGAGTCCCATGATATCAGCAGAACCATACCTGTGCCCTAGGCAGTAAATTACTGCTGCCCATTCATCATGATGTTCAGTTCACGTAAAGAAATGGCAGGTTCCCTTGAGATCCTTGGCCTGCCATCTCTAAGAGCACCGCATCACTGAAATGATTTTCTGGGTCAATGCATTCATGTTGACCCTGGTCATATTTGCACTTGCAGTCTTAACTATTTCAAGGAGCTTATTGGCCTCCTGTGATATTTGCAGAGAAAGGATTTAAAAGCATGATGATAAATCAGTGATGATGACTGAATCTAATCTATTTGCATTGTCCATATGAGAAATTCTGATGGAAGAGGCCCTACCTTGACTAGGATTTCCTCTGTTTGCAAGAAATCAGAGGAGAGGCCATTCTGAGCCTACCCAAAACTAAGCAGGAATGACTGAATATCCATACATGCTTGATACTACCTAAGATGCATACTGTTTCAGCTTTAGAGAAACTGACTGATCCTTTTCTTACTTAATTGAAAAATATGTAGGAAAGGTTGGACTTAGACTGAAGTACCCTTTGCCAAGGAGACGATTTGTTCAATCAAAAGTGACACTTCTGAATCATTCATATAAAGCCTAGACTATCACAAGATCATCTGGATAAGGAAACCAGAATCATCGTTCTTCTTGATTGCAGCTCCTTGAATATAACTGCCAGCATGGCTACCCAAACATGATATTCAAGGAGGTATAATTCACCATGTAATGTTGCCATCTCTTCTGGAAGTTTGCTATAGACAGTGGCACAAAAATCCAGTTCAAAGTAGGAATCCTAAAGGCATTTTCAAGATTCAATTTAAAAACATAAGACTTAAGAACTCTGTGCTTAAGCAATGTGTCCTATAGAAAGCAATGTGTCCTGTAAAAACGAGTCCCTCAGAAGCCAGTAAGTAGAAAGAGAGTACTATGGAATGTGTTCCAGTATAACTGGTTGCAGGATTTGGGGGTAGCCAGGAAAGGGAAGGAAAGCCTGTCAGCTAAGAGACTGACATGTTCTGGGGATGCCAACAGCCTGATTAGCATAGGCTTGGCAAGCTTAAGCCTGAGACATTTTGCTGCTTGCAGTGAAGGCCAAGGTGGTGGCACCCCTGTTGTCCCCACTGCTGTTCTCCACACTCAGAACTGGCATCTGAAATGGCAAGTGGTTCTGACTTTAACATTGGCACTTCATTGTACCCGAGGCACAGGATACTTGGGGGTGGGGAACAGGTTGTGTTGCCTACAGAGATTTGTCTTCCAACAGAAGGACACTGGGGAGAGGCTGGCTCTCGTGGCAATCAATTTCTCCCAGCAGAGATGCCCTGCTTTGCCCAAAAGTAGGACTGGCCCAGATACTACAGTACTGTAATACACAAAGGGCATGTTGTGACCAGTTTGGCCTATGAGCAACCACCTACTCTATAGGTTGCATTTCAGTTAGCTATTTAACTTCATTGGTTTCTGAAGTAAGAAAAAGAGATAGAAACTAGATTGGGGTGTGGGGGGGGGGGTTGCAAGACATTTCTTAATATATTCCAATGGAACAAGGATGAGTCAAGCACAGTCCTCCAGAGGTGGTTGCGAGTTGGAAACTCTAATCAGACCTAGCCAGCATGCTGGGCACTTCAGCCCAACAACATCTGGACGGCACTTTGCCATCTCATCACAGAACCTGCTTTGTTCTTGCCTGGGCCTTTATTCAGATGTGTTCTTCATAAAATCCACTGTGGGAAACAGGCTGCTAACCCAGACAGACCCTTGAGTCAACAGGACTCCTACATTCTTACCTAACACATACCTCTGTTTCCGTTGTGATTGTGAAATAGTGTCTTGGTCATCCATCAAAGCTGCTAAAGCCACAATAAGCCACTGAAATCTCTAGGAATTAGTCTTGAGAACCCCTCCAAGAGGCAGTCAAGTTAACTGGCAATGCCTCATGGCAGCCATCCAGAGCTGCCCTACTGTCAGAAAGAGGGAGGCATCTGCCTCAAGGGATTTGGGCTGTTATGAACAAGATGTCTATCTGCTGGTGATTTAAATAAACATAACAAAAATTAGAGGAAAGGGTTTTGCAGCACTTCTTAAGACTTGCAGCTTTATTTTGCATTATCATTGTATCTTTCTGCCAGGGAGGGATGCAGAGATATTCTGCCTCATGTGTGAGAATGACTTGACTTGGGTGTGAACAGTTAAGGGTAAGACCTTTAGAACTGCATCAACGTTTAAGGTTGCTGTGAGTTTGAAAGAGTTTTTTAAAGGCAATAGCAGCCTTGAGGATGATGTATCTTGGAGAGCAGGTAGGGAATCATTTGTTGCTCCATGTTGGAGAACAGCAAGTCTTGGGACAGGCTTGGCACCATCTCAGTGGTGGTGAACCTTTGGCACTCCTGATGTTTGGGACCACAACAGTCCTTTGTCATTGGCAATCTAGGCTTGGAATTCTGGGAGTTGTGGTCCAAAACATCTGGAATGTTTGAATATGAATCTGGATTTTCCACCATTATATGATCTTCCTCCATGGCTGGCACATAACTCATCCACTTCCATCTCTTTGGCCAGATTGCTAGACAAGGCAGATATGTATGTTTGCCTTGCTAGCCTCAAAGGATCATTGGCTCTGTCGGCTGAAAGCCTGGCCACTCCAAGATATTTTGCTGCCTGAGGCCCTCATATGCCCTTCTTTTGTGAAGGTTCACCCATGAAATTCTACCAGATTTTTTTTAAAAAGAAAAACTTAAATAGAGCAAACAATATCTACTCGTCTCTTCTACCAGCATCCACTGTGACCACAGGTGAAAATATATGCTCCCCAAATCTAAAGAATGCATATGGAGAGCAAAGAGAAAAATTTGCTGCCAGACAGAGTACATTGTAAATGCTTTGGCAACACTGACATCCCTTTGCTGTGTTTGTGATGGAATTCCTGGTGCAGTCCAATCTGATCCATTTTGTGGCAGTCCAGGAGGAATGGCTGGGTCGGCAGCCCCTCACCCCTTAGCATTTCCTGCCAAAGGCCACTGCCTCACTTTCCCCAAGGACAGAACAGGTCCTGGTGAGTGCAGTCTGCAAGATAAATATATATCCTTATTTAAAAACATTTTACTCTTAACAGTATAATATTCTTAGAACTGCAGGCTGGAAGAGAACCTATGGATGAGTCCAGCTCCTGTTCTGGAGACACAGCAGGGTAATTGAACTCCAGACCCCTGGGTTTGCAGCCTGTTGCCTAAACCACTGAACTGGCCCTATTCTTTCTTCTTTCCAGACAACAAGAGCTGAGAACAGTGGAGGTGAACAAAGAGGAGACAACCCCCAGTGCATGATTTAGGGAGGCGGGGGTCACACATGCATGTCTATAGATTTCCCCTCCTCAGTACTTGATACCCAACTCATTGTGTGAAAACCCCTTGCGTGAGAGGTGATCCGTGGTAGATCCTAATGTCTTGCCTCTAACCCACTACTGTACCTCATTCACACATGCAGGTCATTCCTTGCAAGGACTCCAGCTCTGTTATCTAAAAAGTTATATCTGGGATTGCTAGATCCTATTATAAAGGGATTATAAATGAAAGGAGCATTGTTTAAACCAAAATTAATATCTTACTGTGTTTATGACAGGGGCAATTGAGTCCCAATAAATGTGCCAGTCTGTAAGGTGCCACAGAATTCTTTATTGCATTCTCTACATTATAGCATGCATTTCTATGATTATCCAAACAGAGAGAAAAGAAAAGAGGTTGAGTTTTTTTTTTATTTTATTTTTTTGGGGGGGAGCCAAGAGTAAAGAATAGCAAACACAAAGATTTAGAAGAACGATCGGTTGTCATTGGTATTAGTTTATTAGGAAACCCCGGGTGGCACTGATTTGCAAACAAGTCCCCTTGGCCTTAATGAAATGCGTTCAATGCGATACTGTTTGCTTGTGTGTGAATGAGCCTTTCAGCTCACTCGAGTTTTCTCCGTTTTCCCAGTAGGGGGAGCCGCGGATCTATGCAAAGCGGTGCGTCCCGTCTCCCCCCCCCCTCCCACGCCGCCCCTCGCCCGCAAGTGAGACTCCGCGGAGATGCTCCCAGCCCAGACGCGCACCGCGCCTGCTCTTCCTTGGGTCCTCCTAGTCCCACTGTAAACTTTCCCGAGTGGAGGTGGGAACGACGGGACCCGTGAGACCGCCGGAGGAGCGGCGAGAAGCGACGGAGCTCGGACTCTGCAGCAGCCCGCTTTCTCAGCCAGAAGGGGGAGGCAATGGCGAGCGGGGGGGGAGCAGTAGGTGTGATTGCCAGGCTGTTGTAAAAGCATGCAGAACGACCCTCCCTCCCTTTAGTCTTAGGAGGAGACAGGGGTCGCAGGCACCCGTGAAAAGGAGGAAGGTCGCGGCGCGGCTCCGCCTGGGGCCAGCATTCAGGATCTCCTTATTTATTTATTTATTTATTTATTTATTTATTTATTTATTTATTTATTTATTTATTTATTTATCTGCCCAATAAAGGCTTCATCTCCTTCTCCCAAACTTAGGGCGGCGGTCGGGACGGGGGGTGGGGGGATGTGAGTAAGTCTGCCTAAAAGAAAGCAGCTGGGGTGGAGGAAGAGATTTCTTTGCCTAAAGACGATGTCGATAACATAGACTTTTCCTGTCAGAGACAGAGCAGGCGGTCTCTGCGAACCCGCCCGCCCGCCCACCAGTGAACATTTAGAGCCCCGGAGGGGGGGGGGAGGCTGAGACGGCCGAAGTTTTCACGTCGCAAAGCTAGTCCTCCTTCGCCCCGGCACCAGCCCAGACAGAAACTCCCCTAGCTACCACCAAACACAGGACACACCAAAAGGCGACTCCAAAAAAGAAAAAGGAAAAGGAAAAGGTCCCCACCCTGCCTTGAAACACATCTTTATCAGCCCGTGGAAGCAGACAAAACAATGCTCCATCCTCGTCACCACCATGCGGGATCTCACTCTCCTTCTTTCCTCCCTCTTCCCCCCTTCCCCCAACCCTCCATCACGACCACACCCACACCCAACTTTTTTATGTCCATGTTGCCTTCGCTGCTTAACCTGCCAAGTCTTACTCAGCGCCGGACAAGACTTTGTTCCCTCTGGGGAGGATGCGTTTTGCAATCCGGATCAGTAGGTCAGTTGAAAAGAAAAGGAAAAAGAAACCCCAACAGAAAATTATCGGATACTTTCACAAGGTTTTTTGACCTTCCTTTCAAGCCGCTGGGGTCTGAAATCTGGACGGGGGTTGTGGGGGGGGAGCGGGGGAAGAAGCCGAGACGAATGAATGAATGGAGGGGGTGCCCGGAGGAGCCTCCGTCTAGAGGAAATGTGACCATAACCCTGGGCGTAAAAGTTTCCCCCCACCAGACACCGTGGAAAGAGGATCCCGGCCGGCCCCTTCCCAAAGGGGGGTTTCCCTGCCGGTTAAAAGTCCTTCTTGCAAACAACAAAAAAGCGGGGGGGGGGGGTTGAACAGAGGCAAGGGAAGTGGTCGATGAACAAGGAACATGGGAATGTTCCCCTAGACCAGTTAAAGCCGGCTGCGGGTTCAAAGGGGAGGGCGAAGAGGAGGGAGCGCTCGGTGTCGTCGACCCTTGGGGATTCTTTCTTCTCTGGACTGGCTGCTCTGAGCAGCTGGAGGGAAAGGAAAGCCCCCCCCCCAGCCCCCAAGCCACCACCACCCCCAATTCTCCCGAGACCACCCCGAGTTCTGCTTTCCAGGGATCCCTCCCAGCCACCCTCCGCATGCAGGGCAGCGGGTCTCCAAAATCTCCCTGCCCAGCTCAGCCCTTGCCTGGTCGGCCACCAGCCCGCCACCGCCACACACCCCCACGGCCCTATCGCCCCCGCTTCCCGGCGGCTCCGTCCTCCAGCGCCCCTTTGTGCCCCCCTTACAAAAAAAAAAGACTTCGCGGGAGCCGCCAAACTCCCCTCGCGATCTCCCTGTCTTTTCCGTGCCTCGGGCCACACACGCGCTCTCCCACCCTCTCTCTCCCCCCCCCCACCCCAACCGCACCTCCTCCTTCCCCCTCGCCTTTGTTCTCGGCGCCCCCACCCCTCCTTTGGTGGCTCCCCCACCACACACACACACACCCCAAAATAGCCCACTGCCTTGCCTTAGCTTCCTCTCGGTCGCGATCCTTAAGTTTCCCGGGAACAATAATCAAGCGAAGACCCTCCCCATCCCTGGAGCTCTGGCCAAACTCTTTGTCTTACAGGTAAACCCGAGGATCCAGCAGCAGCCAAGCCAAAGGTGCCGGAAATCTCCCGCGCGCCCTCCTCGCCCCCTCCCTCCCTCCCTCCTTCCCCGCCGGCATCAGCAGACAAATGCATTTTTTAAAAAAAAAATGGAAAGGGTAAAAAGAGAACGCGTTACCTTTCAAAGCCGTTCAATGCAGAGGATGCCCAAGGAAATGTAAAAATAAAAATAAAATAAAAAGGGGGGAGGACAGGAGCCCAAATCGCCCCGCGCGTTTAATCCAGAGGTGCCCTCATGGAACGAAGAGCTTTGCTTGCTTGAGTTGTTGGACCAGGCTGAGGGTCGTCTTCAGTCGCCTTCTTCCTTCCTTCCGTCCCTTCCTTTCCCTTTCCCTTCCCCTCCCGGCCCTTCCTTCCTTCCTTCCTATGCTGGCGTGCCCACCCCTCTCCCGGTGGCGAACACCTGATCTTTCCTGGCAGGGAAGTCTGGCGGGAGCTCCGGGCATCCAGAAGCCCCTCAGTCCGCTGTGCCTTTGCAAGTTCAAATGCGGGCTCCGCCACCCATCATTATTATATCATTGGTACCGTCAGCGCTCCAGAGGAGGGGCCCTGCCCGGCCTCTCCGAGAGGAGGGCTCTCTTGGCTTTCCCCTCTCTCTCTCAATTCCTCTCTCTCTCTCTCTCTCTCTCTCTCTCTCCCCACACACACACATACACACACACTTACTCGCCAAGACGGAGCCCAGTGCCAAAGGGGGGGGGGCAGCAGGACAGCGGCGGCGGCCTCTTCGCGCCTCCTTCGCTCCCCGCCTCAGTCTTTGCTCGAATCCCACAGGCCCCCACAGGCTCTAAGGAGAGTCCACCGCTCCTGCCGCCCCTCGCCCCGGGAGGGGAGGAGGACGCCCTCCCACCTCCCCGGGAGCCACAGCTACCCCTTCCCGCGCTACCCCAGACCCCAGTTGGGAGCCAGAGGTCTTCCGTGGGCAAGGAGCAGGAGAGGGTGGAGGGGATGGGGAGCTTTCCCTGGCCCTCCTCGCCCCTTCTGAGAGGAAATGTGGCAGAAGTGCCTTTTCCAAACATCATCTCCTGCCCCCTGAAAAATCCCTGTCCTAGGACACCTCCCTGCCCGGCAGAGTGGTGTCCTTGGGACAGTGGCCAGTTTTTTTATCCACTGCAAGTGCAACCCCTGTCCCCCAAGAAGATGTGGTCCTTTATTTGGTTTCCTTTTTAAAAAAAAAGAGAGTTGTATTGCTGAAGAATAAAACTTGGGGCAATTCTTCAGAAAGAGAGGAAACAGTCATGCTTGTGGGGCAGTTGGGCTGCCACATCCACAACCTTGGGGGCTCAACCCAGCTTGGGCAGAATGCAGGGGGTGGGTGGGAAGGACACAGAGGCAAGCTACTTTTTAGTGGCAAGAGACATCTGGGTTTCTACAAGCAGGACCAGTTACACAGAACGAGGTGGTCATCTCGGCAATAGATGTGGAAGGCCAGGAAGAGCAAGGAGGGCTTGGAAGACAAAGCTGCGTTTCCTAGGTGGACTCTCTATTTCTTGCTCTCCGTGTGTGCTTGTGTGTGTCTCACAAAGTGGTATAGTGGTAAATCTTGACGGGCAGAGATTCATCATGGCAGCTCTGATAGCCAGCCCATCACTATAAAGAAACTCCCAAAATACAGGTAGCTAGATAAGTCCATATCAGGCAACCGAGAGCCAGTTGTTTGTAAACTGATTGTCTCCCAGCTACTATGAGGATTGCATCTAAACTCAGAGGGGATGGGGAAGCCTTGGGCTGAACCAATCAGAATGTTCTGAGCTTCAATCCTGGGAGCCTTGGCTCCACTATACCCATGATCCATCCTTCTTCCCATTCTTCCTTCCAAATGATGGATAAGTCCCATAACTGAACCCATATTTTCCCAGTATACAACATACATGCTAGACAACTATTTGGTTAGAGTCATTTCCAGCTCTTTTTATGCTTGCATGTGCAGTGCACTTGTTGGTCATACCAAGATCAGGTGCTAGCTGCTAGATAACATGAATAGGAGATTGCTATTCTCACTTCCTGGATGTGGGCTTCCTAATGCAACTGTTTGGACTCTGTAGGAACAGAATTCTAGACTAGGCTGGCTTTTGGTTTGATCCAACATAGCCTTTTTACTCCTGATGACCTCTCAGTACATACAGCTCATTGGAAACCACTGAAAACTGTAGTACAGAGCCTCACAATGTGGTTTTTGATTGCTGTGATGACAGAGCATTCTGAAAACTAGCAGAGAAAGACAGACAGACAGAGTGCACTTTTAGTATGAATTCACCCATACTTGTTACAGTTTTACCAAAAATGTTTTACTTGTTTTCCATACTACACAGTTGAAAAAGATTACCTTGCTACATGATTTGCTGGATGAATCTTGCCATTTAGTGCAGTGAGTCACAGCTCAGGTATATCCATTCAGTCAGTGAAACTTCCAAAGACGTTGGTTCACCAAATCACCACTCACCCAGTGGGCCTACTTTCGTGCAACTTACTACACTAAACAACATATCTTCAACCACCATGTTGCCCACTGTTTTCGCTAGCAATTGAAATACAGTGGACCCTTGTATAACAAACAGTTTGTATAACATAAAATCTGTACAACATAAAAAATCCCGGAGATAGGGGAAATTTGCTTAACATAATCACCAATGGGGAGAATCCGTACAACATAAAAATGGGATTACTCCTTTTTCAATGCATTCCTATGGGAATTTGTATAAAGGGAAATTTGCTTAACATAATTTCATTTGGAACAAATTAATTCCTTTATACAAGGTACCACTGTAGTGTAATGAAAAAACTCTGAACTGCTTTTAAAATGTATCTTAAGATCTTCAAGACTTAAATATCACTCACAAAGATTGTCTTGTTTTCACACCTTTTGTTGCTTTTGAAATGTAACATTGTTTTCCTACCATTAGATGACTGCTTTGCTTATAATTCATTGCATGTTACAGTGGTGCCTTAAGAGTGGTTCGACTTAAGAGCATGCGTTTGTAACGGATTAAACTCATAAGTAGAGGTACCACTGTATAAAAATGAGAGCTATTTGAAACAGAGTAAAACTTCCTTTCTCTTTCTCTCTGAATTGATCATGAAGGACCTCAGGGTTTATTGCCCTCAAACATTTCTTTGAAAAGCTGGTTCTCTTCTATTTAAGAACACCATTTCTGTTTTGGAAATGTTAACACATCTTTTAGAAAACATTGATGATCTCCACTGCTTTGTTGAAGCTTGTTTTCTGGAGCTTGTTTGCTCATCTGAGTGATGATTGAAAGCTTCAAGCAAGGAGGCTCTCTCCTCAACTTCAGATAGGAAGTGCCATTTGAAAAAAAATGGTATTTTACATTTTAATAGATTATACATTGTCCAGAAAATATTGGTTAACTGGCATTTTAAAAGCACAGTCAATTGACATTCCAATACATAAATACTGTCGATTCAAGAAGTTATTATGTGTACAGTGTTCATACAGAGAGGGAATTGGAACCTACCCATCAGAACATGCATACCCTATTTGTCCCAGTATCTATGCATTCAGAAGACTCCTAGAAGACTAGAACAGATACTTCTAGTTTCCTAGAAGTATTGGTTTGTAAGACAAATCTGAAGGCTGGTTCACAAAATCCAAAATGGTTTTACACAGTGCACCTCATCTCTCCAAGGTAGTGACACTTTCTTTTCAGTAGGGCATGTTTCTAGAGCAGTTTATACTTCTCAAAAAAGCGATTATCCATTAAATAAAAGTATTCCTGAGTTTCCCATGTAGCCTTCTTGTGCCATTAAAGGTGGTGGTAGTGGAGGGATCCATGTTGTAGAAAGAAACAACCATAATTCTTTCCTATTTAAAGGTTGGTTTGTTTTGTAAGAAAGACAAATAAATGTGTAATTGTTAACTTCATCCCTTTCTTTGCCAGAATCACGGACAGTCCAACATTCACAGCTTTTCCAGCCAGGGGTGTTTCCCTCTAAGATGGAGTAATCTCCATTCTACTTAACATGAAGGTTATTATGGTGTGCTATGGGCAACTTTCCTATAGAGTACAAACAGTGATCAACTTCTTCCAGTAAATCCTCACTACCATTATGCATCACATTCTAGTCAACAAGTTGGGTAAGGACCCAACTGTCCCCTGCACAATAGCTTAATTAACTTTTGTTTCATTGTGCAATGGTGATGCTTATTGCCAAAAATGGGTTGTGAGTGTTTCTCTATGCTGATATGCCATCAGTTTTGTTGCTGTTGTTGATTTTCAAGCAGAAAGGCTTTCTCCCTTTCTCACCAATCTATTTGGCTTTTTCTTTGGACTGGGTTTGTTTGTTTTCTTTTAATTACACTTGGAGAGGTTCACACTTTTTTGTTTCTTGGCCTTGAGGACATTTTTTTTTTAAAAAACAAGGATAGTTACAGATTTCTGTTTTAAATCAGTCTATTTTTTCACTGAGGAAGTTTCTTGGGTATGCTCTAAGCACTGTCTTTCACCTTACAGAAATTCCTTCACATAGGATTTCTAACCATTTCATGGCATGTGGGAGGCCTGACAAAGCAGTAACAGTCACCCTTACCCCCATACCCCATCCTAATACTGCTCTTTTCTGAGGATGGGGAAAGAAAAACCGAGATAGCATGTAGCCATGCTATGTACCACTTCCCAGACAAACTATTTTTCTTGATCTGTTTGCTGCCTCAGAAAATGATGTTTTGCTTGAAGCATGACACTCATCTTTGAGCTGCAAACAGGCCTGTTTTTTTTAAGAGACAGCAACCTCTCATTTCAGGGGCATGGTGGCTCAGCGGACTAAGGCACCGAAACAGTCACCTGCAAAGTCAGCAGTTCAGTGGTTCGAATCCTGGGTGCCACGCAGCAGAGTGAGCTCCCGCTGTTAACCCAAGCTCCTGCCAACCTTGCAGTTCAAAAGCATGTAAACGCAAGTAGATAAATAGGTACCGCTGCAAAAAGTGAGAAGGTAAAACAGTGTTTCCTTGCAGCCATGATGGCCACATGGCCATGCACTTGCACAACACTGACTCTTAGGCTTGAATTCAGAGATGAGCAACGCCCCTAGAGCCGGACATGACTAGCATGCATGTGTGTGGGGAACCTTTACTTAATCCCTCATTTCATCCCTATCCTGCATGTGATACCTGTAAAGTCATGTGATACCAGCTCAGTTCACTCATCCAATCTGGACTCTAAATACTGGGATCATTGTTGTTGTTGTTGTTGTTGTTGTTGTTGTTGTTGTTGTTGTTGTTGTTGTTGTTGTTGTTGTTGTCGTCGTCGTCGTCGTCGTCATCATTGTCGTCTTCGTCATCATCATCATCGTCATCATCAATCTTGGAATGCAGATTTGGGACCCAATGAATATTCAAGTCCAGCCTTTATCAAGGTGGAACAGGGGGGAATCAAACTCCCAACTTCTGTCTGTAGCTAAACCACTGAGTTATTCAGCAGTTCAAGTTTAATAGCACAGTCTGTGTGGCTTAAAACATTCTGCAAATGTCTATCCTCCCTGTCCCAATTTTGTACCACTATGTCCTGATGGAAAGTTCTGGAGAACTCAAAAGCTAGCACACTATTGTGGACTTCTATTTGGTTATAATAAAAGTATTACTCTACAGAGGATTTTAAAGTTTATTTATTTCTTACAGACCAACATGGCTAGTCTGATACTGGTTTATTTATAGCTACAGATTTGCTGCTGGGTTTTCTGCCTGTGAAGTATTCTATATCCACATTTCTTGCTCAATTCCTGAACTTTTGTTCCAGTAAAAGCAAAGCAAAGCAAAGTGTTCTGCTTATATACTGCCCCATAGCACTTAAAGTATGCATTTCCAAACTTCAGCCCTCCTGATGTTTTGGACCATAACTCCCAGAATTCCAACCCTGTATTGCCAATGATAAAGGACTGTGGGAGTTTTGGTCCAAAACATCTGGAGGGCTGAAGTTTGGACATACCTGACTTAAAGCATCTCTGGGTGGTTTACAATTTAATTATGTAGGCTGCACATTGTGCCTCCAGGAGCTGGGTACAAGGCTGAGTGAACCTTGTGCCTTCTACTTAGAATTGAACCCCAGGCCATGCACAGAGTTATAGCTGCATTACAGCAGTTTAAGCAGTGCATCACAAGGCTCTTTATTCATTAAAGAAATCATTGTCCTTCCTCTTGGCATTCTCTCCAGAATATAGGTAAGGAATATGTCAATACCACACTTCTCACCATGGCAGTGCTAGAGCAGGAAATTATATTGATGTGCTCCTGCCTAGGCTCCTGTCCCTAGAGGGGACCAACTGTCCAGCTATCCACCTACCTGCCATTATCTGTTTCACTTGGCCCTCTCAGAGCAGGGGAGCACTAGCAAAATTGAAGAGATAAGGCAGCATCCTGGAGTTGAATGGTTCTGCAGAATGGGCTCAAAGAAAGAAAGTAAGCAATGGATCACTTATGATGGTAACAAAGAAGAGACGGGCTTGTTCAGACACAAGCTTACTTGAAGACATTTTGTCAAGCTCACCATTGTTGGAGAGTAATCAAAACAGAAGCACAGGAAAAACATTAACTTGGGGCTCCAGCTCTTACCTGGAGGCATTTCCTATTTGGTAAAAGAATCACATCCACGCCTCTTTCTAAGAAAATAAGAAAGTGTGTGTTTGTAATACTGTATTTCTGAAGTTCTGTGGTACTATACTCTTTATAGGAGTATTGCAAACACAACACTTTAAAAATACATCAGTGAAAATAATCTAACAAATACATTTGTGATTTATACAGGAGGAAGAGACCAGAATGGTCCCCCTTTTATTTATTTATTTATTTATTTATTTATTTATTTATTTATTTATTGCTGCTTGTGAACAGGAAGGTAATAAACTTTCTCTTCAGGCAGAATTTCCCTCAAGGACTAGATGCCTGAGTGGGGTTTTTTTTATTGGTGGATGTATCTTACTGCTTTGAACAGTTATTTATTTATCTATTTATTGGAATTTTATACCGCCCATCTGGCAGCGAGGTCACTCTGGGAAGAGTGACATGTCTTTACCTTTGGTTAATGTCATTTAGTGTGGTACTTGTTTGGCCCTTTTAGTATTTATACTTAGTGTCTTAGCTTCAAATATTGTCTTTTAATGATATAAGTTGCATTGTGGCCTTCTTAAGGGGAAAATTGGGATAAAAGTTATATATGTATAACAAATACACACAAACATTATATTCAAATAACAATACATGGATGCTATTACATTAAAATATTCAGTATATATATTCTGATTTGTTATATTATATTTATATATGTTTGCTTTTTATTATATAGATATAGATATCAATGGGAAACCTTGCAATGTTCCCATTCTATACATCTATGTAGCCACTGCAGATTCAACAGAAGAGTGAATCATAGAATTCTATACTGACATTGAAGAAGCCCTGAAACAAACACCAAAGAAAGATATAGCCTCTATCATTGGAGACTTCAATGTGAAAGTGGGAGGAATAGAAGACTCTGACATACAGTACCATCCCCCGTATCTGTTGATTTGCCATCTGCGGATTCAGTTATCCACGGTTGGCAGCATGCCTTTTCACTGATCAGTTCCATGCGCCACTCCAATGCAGCATGGTCTGGCCCTTTGCATTGCCCAGTGGTTGGGGGGGGGTATCTCTGGCAAAAGCTTTCACCCCCAGTACACCACACGCCTGTCACCACCCTCACTCCTGGATAACAGTGTTCTTATCTGCAGATTTCTGTATCCACAGAGTGGCCTGGAACTGATCCCTCATGGATACAAGGGTCCTACTGTATATGTAAGTTTGGCCTTGGTGAATGAAATGTCTGATTCAGCTATGTCAAGAGCATGAAATATGTGTCATGAATATGTGGTTCAAGCAACCTAAATGATTATTATGCACTTGGACTTCACCAAATAGAGAATATTGTAATCGAATTGACTATATTTTATGCCAACAGAAATGGAAAAGTTCCATCAAAATGTTCCCTGGTACAAATTGTGGATCAGTCCAGGAAGTGGTAGTGGCCAAGGTGACACTAAGGTTCTGCAGTGTTAAATGACCACTCGTGACTCCAAAATTTAATGTTGAGAGGATTTCTACTGCATATGCAGCTGAAGTTAAGGATAGATTTAAATTGCTTAACATCACAGAACGATAGCCAGACAAAGTATTGGGGGGGGGATAAAAGGAGCAGCCAATGAATATGAGAGGAGAGGACATTGGGCAACTTCAACATATTGCTCACAAGAAACCAACAAGATTGGCTAAGTGGATGTCAGAAGCAACAAGAGCAACTACAGTGAAAAGAAGAAAGGCAAAAGCTGGTGGTGATAAGGAAGAAGCAGGATGATTAATCCCCCAGAGAGAAGCAAGGAGAGGCAAAGAAGAATTTTTGGGATGAGCAACTGGTGGAAGCAGCCTAGTATGACCATACAAGAGAGTGTTTCGCATATATGAAGGTATGAGTTCCTTTTATGGCAAGAAAGACAACAGTCAGTAGACATGATGGGTGGGAATTAATGGCCAGCAAGCAGTCAGAAAAAGATGGTGGGAACATACAGAGCAACATTATGCCACTGAAAATAAAAAACAAGGCATTAGATCTCAAACTGCAAAGCTCCATCAACTGGAGCCTCATGGTTAAACTGCTGTGCTGCGACCAAAACTGTGCTGACAACCCAGGGTTCACTCAGTCTTCCGTCCTTCGAAACTTGGTAAAAGAAGTACCAAGCTTCCTGAGGGTTGGGGGGTGGATTTGTAGTCTGCATAATTAACTTTCAAACCATCAGGAGAAAGCTTTAAGTGCTATGGGGCAGTATATAAGCAACATGCTTTGCTTTGTAACCATAGGAAGATAAATGTTGCTAAAACTGATGCCCTCTAGCCAAGTTAACAAAATCACTTCACATCAATCCTTCTCCCTATGGTTTCAGCTCAGAGGCAGGCCTAGACTGGCATGCCAACTCATAAAACCTATACCACTGATAATCACCTACAAAGCACAAAATGGCCTGGGTCCAAGCTACCTCAAAGATTGACTCTCACAGTATGAACCGGCTCAGGTGCTAAGGTCATCAGGAGAGGCCTTTCACTCCATCCCACCATCTTCACAGGAGTGTCTCCAAAGAACACATAAAAGGGCCTTCTCTGTTACTGCTCCCAGACTTTGGAACTCCCTCCCACTGGAGGCCAGGACTGGCCCATCTCTGCTGTCTTTCCAGAAGCAGGCAAAGCCCTTCCTTTTCAGGCAAGCTTTCCCTGAATGAGAAACTACCTACTATGTGATCTTTATATGGTTTACCATGCATGATTACATTGACTGATTCCATATGAACACCAGTGTTTTCCATGTTCGTTTCTACCCCTCATTATTTGATTGTTTTTCTTTTTGAATGCCCTTTGTAGCTTTAATGTTACCTTTTAATGTTCTAAGATACCTTTTCTAATTCCGTGTTCTTAACTTGAATATGTCTTAAATGTTCTGGGCTGCATATTGTTCCTCACTATTGTAAGCTA
This sequence comes from Phrynocephalus versicolor, assembly GCA_023846285.1. Classification (NCBI taxonomy): domain Eukaryota; kingdom Metazoa; phylum Chordata; class Lepidosauria; order Squamata; family Agamidae; genus Phrynocephalus; species Phrynocephalus versicolor. The sequence continues at coordinate 16,835,428 of JAHTLZ010000240.1, read as the reverse complement.
CCTTGGGTCCTTTTCCTAGGAGAAAGGTGAGGTAGAAATATTCAAAATAAATAAAATAAAATAAAATACTTTTAAGCAGATACATGCAGCTTCTCCTGCTTTGTTTGCAAGGTCATGCAAGAAAAAAGAGAAAAAGAAAGTGTCTTTTGAAGGAACTTCATTAATTTAAGACTTGATGTGGCAACAAAAGCTGTGGTATAGTGAATCAGAGTTCCTTCTTCCTTGACTATACTTTTATCTCAAGAGAGTTCTTTGGGAAGAGCTCTCACCAGAACTCAGAACTTTTGGAAAAGAAAACAGCTTATGTCAACATTTAGTACACAGCATTTTGTGGACAAGGTAATATTTAAGATGTTTAGTTTAGATGTGTGCATTTGTACAATACAGAATAGACTACAAAAGAACCTGTGGCTGATCCTATTTACTGAAGAGATAATTGGTTTCATTTATCTCACGACTGACTTGAGGATTTACTGTGTCTTTTGCTCCTTTGTTTGGGTAGTTTCCTCTCTTCCATACATTAGTTTATTTATTTATTTATTTATTATTGAATTTATACCCCGCCCATCTTCCCGGGGGAACTCTGGGCGGCTTACAAGCTGAGAATTCAACAGCTGTTAAAACAGAACACAAATACATAGAATTGACAAACAATAAACATACAAATAAAATCATGTAGCACCCTCAGAAACGAGACCTTGTCTCATTCATGGTTTTCCAGCACTAAAATAGCCTCAGCGGATGGCGGGGGAGGGGGGGAGGAAAAAAAACACTAATTGGATAGGTCACCGAAGGCGTCTCGGAATAAGAAGGTCTTTACCGCTTTACGAAAGGCCAGCACTTGCTTGGTATTCTTGAGAATTTACCCTTTTCCTTGTCCTCTTTTATATTTTACCGTTCATTCAGATTGCTAAAAAATAGTAAGCTGGTGTGTGTCACATGACTGAGTAACTGAGAGGGAGGGAGAGAGATCCCAGCTTTTGTAAAAGAAACAAAAGTGAAAGTAATTCATTGAAAACAATTAGTATGGGATAGTATCAATCCTTTTGGGCTGTAACTATAGCATGTAGTTACTTTTATAGTTACAGTTGTGTGGCCTCACTTGCAAACATAGTGACATGGGGGCAAATAGTGCTAGCAGAGTCATCCCAATTGAAATTTTATGTCAGACCTCAAATCCCTAATTTAAAACCTCAAACTTTTCAAAAGTGTAATTCCAGCATCCAAAGAGAAGTGTTGGACAAGGTTAATTCACATTTCATGTTTTGGAAAGTGAAGGAAGAACACAAATAAAAGAAACAAAGGTGTGAACAATCTTAGATGTCTCGCTTCGCAAGTCAGAATCATTTTAAATTCACCTAGCATCCTGAACAAGCAAGGAAGCGCAATCACGAGGATTTGTAAACTGCAGTCAAAATGCTGCAGCCTCCATGACAGCTATTGTTGCTGATGCCTTGAGTGGGCTGGTTAAGCACTATTAGCACCCTTTTCAATGCAGGCATGACAACAGGGACAACACATCTCATATTTTCATATCTGACTCGAAGTTCCACTCTTGATAATGCAGTACTGTGGGAACTGCATATAACTGCAAAATGCCAAAGACATGTTATTTGGGGGAACTGGATGTATCCTTGCCCCCAAAACATTGGAGTTAGTGAAAATTGTTACAGAAAAACAGCAAGTGTACAGATAAGATAGAAACTGGACTCATTCAAAGTGTTTGCAAATGGATTAATTGATTTTCAATGCATTCTTATGGGAAGGCTGACCTTGCACACACTTCCCTTGCATTGTTCCCTTCCTCAATCATCTGGCCAGTGGGGAGGGGGAGCAGGGGACCACACCATGGCCCTTGAAATACTGTGCTCAGCTGAGACAGTGGGCTGGCAGAACCAGAACTTTGCTGGGGCAGTAGTGATCCTTAGAATGTGGGAGGGAGGGTGGAAAACTTACCCTCACTTTTTCATTGGTGGCAGGCAGGCTACTTTTGAACCCTTTGCGGGCTACTGGTAGCCCGTGGTCTACCTGTTGTGCAGGCCTGCCATACTCTGACGAATGTGAACCCCAGCCACGGTACAGTGGTCTTCATTGATCAAGCTGGAAGAAGCATACAGTACTTGTACTTCTTCTGTCCTCTACAGCTCCCCTTTTCAGAATCCTCTGATAAAAGCTGGAAATGGAGTGGGCGGGCTAGGGTGAAGAAGGTATGGGGAGTATCTCTCAGTTCATCTACTGTGCTCATCCAGCTGTGGTAGCGACAAAAATGCCTGAACCAGCTGCCCAGCTCTCTTGAGAAATGAGTGATGCCAGAACTGCAGGTGGACAGCGGGCTGGGAGATTGCATCAAGAGGGAGAAAACAAACAGCAGGCAAATTTCAAAGTTCTTCTTGTCCTCATCACCCACATATCTATTTGGCCAAACTCAGCCTAGTTATCAGAGGGAGCATAAGTTCATACAAAGCTTCAGATGGAGTTGTTAGAAAAATCCACAGGTCTCTTCCTTTGGCTGACAGAGAGGGAAGACCATGAAGAAATAAGCAGTAATGTCAAAGGGGAACATGGTTAGTCAATGCAACCCAGCATGGAACGGATTTCTGCACATCCAGATCTGACTTCCCTCTTATGACCTTGATCTCCTGACCCATAATTATCTGCCTCCGGTTCTTGGCCTTCCTCTTGTTCCTCCTCAGCTACCACTGATACCTTTTCTGCTCACTATCTCTAACTCGGAAGTTTTTCCTCTCACTAAGCAAATCTTATCTTTTGCTTTTCCTCACATCAGTGGCACTCTTGGCCAGCAGTATTAAATGGTTGACCCTTTCGTCTCAGCAATCAAATTAGCTGTTTACATGCCATGGATATTACCCAGCTTAGATTAATGAGGCCTGCAACAGAATGCAGGGAGCTTCCAGAGCCGGACAAGGAAAAGCCATCCCCATCTACTTAAGGGTCCGTTTATAAATGAGAGGCCATTCAACATATTCCCATTTAGCAGACATTGTAACTGATAATTTCAGTGCTCTGGACAACATGCAGTTTTGAAATGCGGCTTTCAGATCTGGGATCCCTTCACCATTAATTTAATTTAATTTAATTTAATTTAATTTAATTTAATTTAATTTAATTTAATTTTTATACCACCCATCTAGCCAAAGGTCTACTCTGGGCAATTTACAATAGAACAGAATAGAAATTATAAGCAACAAAGAATTGCAAATAAAGTGCAAATTAAACAACTTTAAATTAAATATACAACCATAAAAATAAAATACCTGTAGTCAATTTCAGTAATAACGAAGTAAGATTATACAGTGAAAACAAATTAAAACCAAATTATATATAACTACAGGCAGAGAAAAGATTTTGGGGTGGTTCGAAGGATAAAGATTAAGGTTTCAGGAAAGCTATCCTAAAGATCCAAGTTTTTAACTGGCTTTTGAAGATGTTAAGTGTGGGAACCAAGCATGTATCTGGGGGTAGTTTATTCCATAGATGAGGGGCAACTACTGAGAAGGCCTGGTTTCCTGTTGACTTTCTTTTCAGTACTTTAGAGTCCTCAAATACCCCACTTGAGATGAACAAGTGGTCCAGGCAGTTCTGTTTGGAAGTAACTGTTCTATTCTCGATTGGCTTCATTGGTTCAACATGAATGTGTTAATATATTTGTTTATCAGAATGGCACAACCAATCCAACTGGCCCAAGCACCTGAACCTATTGGCTTGCCTCATTCTTGGCTCCCCTTTGAAGCAAGGCCACAAATGGAATAAAACCGCTGTGAATCATAAGGTTTTCATTTGCACAAGACCTGGCAATAGTAGTGCAAAGCCCAATGGGGGGAACCTGTTCCCTTTCCAGTCCTTTCCCACCCTACCATCATGCCATAGGCTTGGGATCCCAAACCCCAAGGAATGGAAGGCTGCTGTTCTGGCAAACCTCTGCAAGAAAGGGATAGGGTATGTAGAGGAGAACTGGTTTTTCCCTCTTTATGTTCCACTTTACATTCCACTTATTGCTTTTAGTAGAGTTTTTAAAAGTTACTTTTTTGGACATCAGGTTCCAGGATCTCCAACACAGAATTAGCAGGCTGGATTTTTGTCACATTGTTTATATTCTTATTTATTTATTTATTTATTTATTTATTTATTTATTTATTTAATCCCACATTTCTCCTTGAAAAGGATCTAAGGTGGCTCACATCATTAAAATGATAACATTTAAAAGCCAAAAACAGTAACTATACAAATATTTAAAAAGAATTAACTAAGTATTGTACTAAAAATTGTAAATAAAATCACTACTTCAAATTCATTTAAAACAACAGGACACAATAATCCATCAGCATCTCTCAGACATCTGGTCATTGAAATACCTGCCTGAAGAGAAAGGTCTTTTGCCTGTTTGTGGTAGGACAACACAAATGGGGGCAGCATAGCTTCCCATGGGAGGGATTTCCAAAATTTGGGAGCAGTAACAGAGAAGGTCCCTTCTCATGCCTCCACGAGGAACACCTGTGAAGATGGTAGAACCAAGAGGAAGGCTCCCCTGATGATCATAATACCCAGGCAGGCTCATGGAGTGAGATACAGAGCTTTTTCACACGACCCCTAAGATCCGCTGGCCACTTAAATTCGGACCAGAGATCTTGGGGGCTTGTCGCTCTTCCTATGTTCCCACCCCCTCCGCACTCCTGGCTGCTGTCTGCGTGAGGGGAAGGGGGGGAAGGAAGAAAAGAACGTGGCTCACCTCCGTTCTGCGTCTTGCTCTTGCCCCGGCAGCATTCCATTCTCTTTAGTAGCTCTTAAAGGGGCGGGGGGCCAAAAAACAACAAACAGAAGGGAGGAGAGCCCGGAACTCTTAAGTTACATCTGCATCAGGAATTCTTCAGCCTTGGAGAGCAGGTACTTGAAAAGTGCACTGGGACAAGCTTAGGTGGGCGTGGTTGCACTTAATTTTCTGTAAACTCCGGAGCTGGTAGGGAAACAATTTTAAGCTCCGGAGCTGGGAGCCATTTGCCGTCGAGTTTAGGGGTCGTGTGAAAAGGCCCACAGTCGTTTAGGTAGCTCGGACTGAAGCTGTTTTGGACTTCATAGGTTAAAATCAGCATTTTGAATCAGAAAACAGGCCAGCCGCCAGCACAGCTTTAGTAATATGGGAGTTATATGTTCTCAGTAAGCAGCCCCAATCAGTAATCTGGCTGTGGCATTTTGGATCCTTTGAAGCTTCTGAACACATTCCAAAGGCAGTGCCATGTAGAGGGTCTTACCGTGGTCCAGCAAAGATGTAACTATGGCATAAGTCACCATGGCAGTGCACTAGTGTTAAGTGTGCAAAACCACTACTGCCCCCCCCCCAATGAAACCTGGGCATCCAGCCTCATCCAGCATAGGAAATAAAACAGAATAAGAGGTTCCCAGCACAACCTTCTGTGTTCTCCCTTCCAAGAAGGACTGTGCCACTCTAAAACAGTGCCTCCAAGTCCTATCACAGAGAGCTGGCCCAGAAGGACAACACGGTAAATGGTATCAAAAGCAGAAAAGTTCAGCAGAACCAACAGGGACACACCCTCCTTGTCCAGCTCCCTCCGCAGGTCATCTATTAAGGTGACCAAAGCAATGTCCGTCCATAATTAGGCCTGAAGCCAGATTGAAATGTGACTTGTGTGATTTATGCAATCTGGATTTGACCTTATTGTCATTAATATTATAGCTATGGCTGTGCCCCCTTCCTGAAAAAAAAAGTTATGGATGGTGCCTTAGAAAATGGTATTTTATCCTTGATACAATACTATGTTCAAATCAATTGATCAATAAGTAGTGTTTATTAAGCAGTTATTTATTCAACATGCCTCAAGATTTCATGTCATGAGACAAAATAATATTTGACTGCATACTTAATAATGTCTTTATTCAGCCTGCTGAATAAGACACCCAAGTGACCCGAACCATGTTGGTAAGAAATAGGGGGAAGTCAGGGAGAGGGAATGCCATTATTTGAGATAGTTTCTTTTAGGATCCCCCCCACTCACCCATTTGTTCCTGCAAAGTCCAGACTGACTTATCAATTTATTTATTTACAGCTGAAAGTCAACAAAAAGGAACGAGGTACTGGAAACATCTCAGATACTATGAAACAGCAACAACCCACTGATTGTGTAACCTATAGTACTGGCAAAGCAAGACAATAAATTTGTTTTAGAACCCCTGCTTGATGGGACTACTAACTGAAAGCCATCAAACGTAAGGCTACAGAGGGTTCCCCCTGCAATGTGCTTATTTACTTTATTTTCCTCCCAAACTTGGTGAGGCCCTATAGGCTGCTCTGCCCGAGCACAATGTAGCGATTAAAGAAACTTTCATCCTTCACTTTGAATTTCCTTGCAGATGTTGGCTTAAGCCAACCCCTTAACCTTTCTGCAACATAGTTTTTGTGTATGCGTTTAAGACGCCTCTCTCTCCCACTCCCCACCACCCTCCTCCAGTTCCCCTCCTCTCTTGACTGTAGATCAAACACTCCCATGACATATGGGTAAAGTATTTGCCAAGAAATTGCCGTTCTCACGATGGGAAATTGCCGCTCTATTCCTCCCTTGTTTCACCCACCAACAATGTTTGGCAACCCCCACCCCTTTTTAGGGCAGGCTAGGAGGAGAATGAGAATGAATGGGAGTAGTTAGTTCCCTATTGCCACCCTTATGGTCCTGTTTTCATAAGAAGAGCCCTCTTCTCTCCCCCCCCCCCCCAATCTCTGTTCCCTTTGCCCAGGGAATGAGAAAGCCACCTCGAACTCCAGTTAAAGAGCAGGAGGGAGGGGGAGAAGTCTGTGAAAAGATATTCATTATCTTTACTGTTCTGTTAATAGCTAGTCCCTAGGGCCTATTTAAAATATCATTAACAATGGAGCTCAACAGAGGTATTAATGTCAGAATATGACCAAGGTCAGGCTGCTTTTTATAGGCTTACGCCTTTCGTATTATGATTCCTCTGTGGCTATTTTATTCTGCACTTACCCCCTTTTGTCTCTTAGATATGAAAAAAGCTTTGGCATTCTCGTTGCCAAAATAAGCTGGCATGGAAAAGAAACCCCATTATTGGTAGCATTCACGTTAAAAGAAACGAAGCAGTGTCTCCAGGTCCTGATCAGAAGGAGGGCTTCAGTTTTGGAACATTAGGCCAAGAAAACTCCATGGACATGGGGTCACGAAGAGTTGGTCATGACTGTAATGACACAACACACACATACACAGAGGCCAAAGAATCTGGTGAAACTCCAAATACTAGAATCCTACCGAGCTTTTCATGAGCACAAGGTTCCACCAACATAGCAATGTGCCAACATTGCCATTACTCAAATTGGGATCTCTGTTAAGAAAAGCCTTCTTCCACTTGCACAACACCAGTGCATACACATCACATATTAAGCTTGTCCAAAGCTCAACAGGGTGCTAGCCTAAGAAACTTTATTTCATACCCTCACAGGTACGTCTTGTGGGAACCCATGAAATGGCCTTCTTGACTGCTGCACCCAGACTCTGGAACTCCCTCCCACTAGAGGCCAGGACTGCCTCATCTCTGTTGGCCTTCCGGAAACAGGCAAAGACCTTTCTCTTCAGGCAAACTTTCCCTGAATGATGGACTACCATGTGTATTTTATATGAATCTATGGGTTCACATAGACTTTATGACCACTTATAACCGTGTTGCTTTAATGTAATGTTTGTCCATTCATGCTGTAAGATGTCCCTCAATTCCTTGTTCTCAAATATTTGAACATGTCTTGATTGTACTGGACTGTATATTAGACATGGGCACGACTCGGCGAAATTTTTGTTTTCGTTTCCGTTTTTCATTTCCATTACGTAACGGAAACGGTAACGATAATTAAGCCGTCAGAACTCGAACTCGAACCGAAAAAAGAAAAATTTGGTCGGGTTTTTCATTTCCGTTTGTGGCATCGCGGCGATCGCGCAATGTGAAGCACAGAAAAAGTTTTTTAAAGTTTTTTTTAAAAAACCTGACTCCAGGCCAAAAAAGCAGGCAAGAATATGCCTGCCTGAGGCTTTGCCACCTACCAGAGGGGTGGTTTCTGGGGGGTCCCCGGCCTTCCCCCCCTCTTCTTCTGTCCTGGGCTGCTTGCACCAGGCTGCGGGGGGGGGTCATCCTCGTCATCTCGCCATGCCATGCGGTGGGGGGGATCCAAAATGGCGACTACAATTTTTCTTTTGAAATCGTGGTCAAAAAACACACCAAATCACCACAGAAACATGTGAAATTTATTTATTTTAAATGCCTGAATTTTAATAGTAGCAGCAGTGGGTTTTTTTATAGCAATAAAATGTTGTATTTATTTTATTTTATTTTATTTTATTTTTTATTTTTTTAGACTTGCCCATTTGGGCTGGGCATGGGCATGAACCATTCCACCAATGGCATTGCCAGGTTTTTGACTGACACTTCTGGATGTCTCAGAGGGCATAAAAAGCCGAGGCACCTTCCAGAAATCGCAGTCGGGTGTATGGATGTGGTTGAGGGAGGAGGGCTGGCTGCTGGTGCTGGAGGCTTTAGGATCCGATCGAGATTGAGGAGGGAGGCTGGAGGCTTTAGGATTTAAGTTAGGCAGGCAAGGAGGAAATTGAATTTAGAAAATAATTTCTTTGATTCCCTGCAGCTTTGTCTGCTGAAGGAAATAGCAGTTTATTCTTTATTTCTTCTCTGGCAGTTTGTGAGGATTTTTTTCTGATATTGAATAAAGGGGGAGGTTCGACTGGGAGTGGGAGGTGTGGATTTATTTTAAAAATATATTATATACTACCATTTATTTTCTATTTTCCCAACTTCAATTTGCTTGCACACACACACATTTGGGGTGCAAGCCAAGAACAGAGCCTAACTGCCCGCGCCACCACCTGCCCACTCGCCCGCCCGCGGCCGCCCCCCTGCTGCTGTCGCCGCCCGCCCATGGCCCCCCGCCACCACCACCTGACCGCCACTCCCGCTCCCCCGCCACCTGCCACCTAGGGCACAAAAACACCTAGTGCCGGCCCTGATTGCGGGACGCCCCTATGCTCTGGGAAGTCGAATCGCGCTAAATCGTGGTGGAAACGACAAACGACAAACGAAACGATGAAACGACAAATTTTTGAAATTTTTTGCGACAAATGGAAACGACCCGAAACAGACCCGTTCCGACAAATGAAAACTCGAAACGTCATTTTTTCTGGTCATGCCCATGTCTACTGTATATTATTCCCTCATTACTGTAAGCCACCTTGGGTCCTTTTCCAAGAAGAAAGGTGGGGTAAAAATACTCTAAAATAAATAAATAAATAAACATACAGTCCACTTCTTTAAATTGCCCATAGTCATTTATACATACCCCCCTTTAGAAATTGATGGAGTAACCTTTCAAACATTAGGCATGAGAACACAACAAACCAATTTGATTGTAAGTGGATTAATCTCTTTGCATGCCCAACTACCGATAGACCAGCTGTTTGGAAAAATCTAAGATCACAAAAAAAAAAGCCATGTTCGTTTTATGGGGCAACATCCAGTCTCAGAGTTCAGCAAAGTTATATTTGTGGGATAAAGCTCACAGATTCCTCAGACAGGTGGGTCATGCATCCAAGAAGTTTTAAATTTCAGAATTCTGCCAAGGGGGGCCCATTAGAATCCATTGGAGTATATTTGGCTTGTGAAGCAAACACTCCCCCAGAAAAGATCCTTCCTTCCTTCCAAGTGTTGCACAATTTAAAATAAATAAAACATATATTGAAAGGAAGGAAGGAAGGAAGGAAGGAAGGAAGGAAGGAAGACGTATATGAAATATATGGAAAATTCAAAACAAATTACAATATTGTGTCCCATTATTAGATGCACACACACTGCCGGATACAATTCATTTATTTTTCCAATCTCTCTCTATTTTCTTTCATACACATTTTGGAATAGGAGGCTTATTTTTAGCAGGACATTTTTTTAAAATAAAATGCTTAATAACTTCTTTATTTTATTTTTTATTTATTGTATTTCTATACCATGCCATCTGGCAGAAATGCCGCTCTAAATGCTGTATATAATGGGCGTTTTTTTTTTTTTTAAAGTACATGAGAAGTTACTCTTTTACAGACATGCTTCACTAGGCACATTGTAGGACCTAATTGCTTCCCCCCAAAGCAGATTACAGTCATCCCCCACCATTTTGCGTTTTATATTCTGTGGTTCCGGTATATCACGGGACTGCAGCATATGAAACAAAAGGCTCCTGGGGCAAACTGCATTGGCCTGTTTGAGGCCTCATGCACTTACCCCATCACCTGCTGCTGCCCAGAACAGGCCTCCAACAGGCTTTCTGAACTTGTCAGAGGCCCCAGAAGTGGTTTCCGGCAAACCAGAAGTGACTTCTGGATCAGCGGAAACCACTTCTAGAGCCTCCAACAGGCCCAGGAAGCCTGTCAGAGGCCCATTTGGGGGCAGCACCAGGCACAAATAAGAAAATAAATAAATCAGCAGCCACAAAGCAAGCTACTATCACAAACAGCAGCTGTAAAGCAAGCTACTGTCACAAAACAGCAGCTTTAAAACAAGCTACTGTCACAAAACAGCAGCCGTAAAGCAAGCTACTGTTACAAAAAGTATTTTGGGGATTTTCTTGTTGTTCTCAATGGTTTTCATTATCCATGGGAAGGCCTGGAGCCAATCCCCAGTGGATATACTGGCATGTTGAACTCTTGTTTGCAATCTCTATTTCTCAGTAGATCTACCTTTCTTTGTATACAGACAAATGCTTCAGTGATACTCTGAATAATAGTGACAACAATGTTCACAGGACTAATTAGTGCTTCAGTTGATAATCTTTTAATTGCTAAGATTGACAGTTAAAGCTGAACTTTTTGTTTTGAAGATATTTTGGTTCTGATGTCATTTTTTAAAAGGAAGAACCAAACAATGGTAATGGTTTTTCCTTCTGAGAGTGAGCAGCATTTAGGAAATTTCCCCCATTTGCATTTTCCCCAGCATTTTAAAAGCAATGGTAGTTGTTAATATTAAAAGTATATTTTTAAACAACTGAAAATCAGGTTCACTAATCAGCAAAAAATATAATAATAATCCCAAAGCTGGTAGAGTAAATTTGAAGTGTTAGTTGGCAGTGGGGGAAAAGATTAAAGTCTCCATTAAGCCATCTTTGTCTTCAACATAATTTATCTAATTATGTTGAAGACAAAGATGCCCAAAGATTCTTCAATCCTGGTAGCCTCCCTCAGATTCAAACATTGCTTGCCTCTGAATCAGCCCCTATTTGTTATATTCTCACATAGCTACAGAAGACAGGTTGGCATTGCCGATCCACATCATTTTTACCTCTTAATCAGGTAAATTCCACATTGACACATATACACTGCCAATTTGATTCTATAAATAGGATCTTTATTTTTGAGGAGGAGACTTAAACAAATGTGTGTGGGAGGTAAATAAGACCCTGTTTATCGAAGCACTACTGTAGTATCAGTAATCTGACTAAAATACCATGGAGCTCATAGTCACGTTACATAAGCAAGGATGTGGGGACAAGTCAAGACATGTTGTTGTCTTGGCTTTGTCTCAAATGTTTTAGTATCAAATGAAGACTAAAATATTGTCCCTTCCTCTATACCTCATTCAGAAGCCTCATGCTTGCTTAAGTAGTGGAGATGAGACAGTATCTTCTTTCTCCCATCCAAGGATAGTGAGGGAGTTTGGGATTACAGGGAAGACTGGATGACTGCTAAAGCTTTGTCTTTCAAAACATCTGTTCTGCCGTTCCCCTACCCCACCCGACACTCACACAAATGCCACACAAGACAGCCACCTAACTCAGCTAAGAAGTCACCAAGGTTACTTACCAACATTCCAGTTGGGTCATCAAAAGTTAAGAGAAAAATTGGGAAGCCTTTCTTGATGAATGTTGTGCTGGTGGTGCCTTCTAAAAAGTGGACATCACAGCAAACTGTCATAAAGTGGAATATGACAGGGAAGGAACAAGTGATGTTTTGAGCATTGAATTTGTGGTCTACACAGGGAAAAATGATCAAGTATTGAAGATTGTCCATGTATTCATTATACCAGGGCTGTCCAACAGGTAGACCGCGGGCCACTGGTAGCCCACGAAGGGTTCAAAAGTAGCCCGCCAGGCATCAATAAAAAATGTGAGGGGATAAGTTCTCCACCTCTACCTCCCCCATCCCAAGGATCACTACTTCCCCAGCAAAGTTCTGGGTTTGCCAGCCCACTGTCTTAGCTGAGCAGGGAGTTCAAGGGCCATGAGCATGTGCTCGGAATTGATAAAATTTGTAAGTAGAGGTATTAGTATAGTAGCCCTCAGGCACTTTAGGCTGGAAAAAGTAGACCTCGACCTGTTCAAAGTTGGACAGCCCTGCATTATACCATCCCCTAAACCTGGATGGCATGGATGAAAGTAAGACTCTAGCAGCCATGAGGAGAGATTAAAAATGTTGTTTCCCTGTCTGTTTAACTGACAGGCCTTTCAGAAAGGAGGAGCATAAATGAACATTAGTATAGACAGACCAATAGTAAGTTTTCAATCTCGTTCTGCACAGGACAATGACAATAGATTTATCTATCAGATCAGGGTAATTGACATGCTGCATTCTGAGACTATTGATCTCCATACTCTAACACAACTAAGAAAAAACTTTTGTCAGGGGAAACCTTTACCTGCTGTACAAGGATGAGGGAGTATGTCCCACCTAGGGAAAATATCATGTTTAAACACATTTTCATCCATATGAGACCAGATACAGTTGGAGAGCCACATATGGAATCTTGCTAGAGCAGGATGGCCAGCCCAGGGAGGGAGTGGTGGATTTTGACTAGAAATGTGTGTCTGTGTGTGTGTGTGTGTGTGTGTGTGTGTGTGTGTGTGTGTGTGTGTGT
>JAHTLZ010000240.1:16797453-16813002 GCA_023846285.1 Phrynocephalus versicolor | reverse complement strand
TTGATTGATTGATTGATTGATTGATTGATTGATTGATTGATTGATTGATTGATTGATTGATTGATTGATTGATTGATTGATTGATTGATTGTCTTATTAGTTAAAGCAGGATCAAGTAATAGGGGAAAAGGCAGCAGAAAAAGACAGCCTCTTCATGGCCACCAGATCCATTAAAAATATAACTTAAAATATGGGCATTCCAAATAACTCCACACATTCTATGAACATTTGGAAGAGTTTCCATCTGCATTTGAATACAGTAAGCTTCCTATATACATTCTTTTATAGAGAGAAAATTGCAGAGTGGTGACCATTATTTGTGTTTCCTTCTGCAGCTGTGTGCTTCTGCCAGATAACTCAAAGCAAAGAAAATTGTGGTTTCCAGATAGTTGACTATTGGGGCCCATTCTGTTCAGCTGAACAGAAGAAATGCATCACTGTCTGGTTCAGTGAGAAAGGCTTCATAAGAAGCAACTGTGAGACATTGACAGACACACAGCACAACTTGACAATTCTCTATCAACTTAATTAATTTCCCATACTAACTGAAAATACTGGCAGACAGCTTAATAGACATGATACAAAGTAAAGAAGGGGAAACGTGGAGCCAAGAGGCAAATAAGCAAAATCTGGCAGCAGATTTTGCAGTTCTTAAATTACAGAACAAACTGATATAAAATGAGCCAAAGGCAGCTAGAGATTCTGCAAATTGCAGCCCAAAAAAAGTAACTTTCCCAAGCTCAGAGAATAACTGGCAAAGATGCAGTTTTGGGAATGGAGCAGCTCTGTTTACTGTTGTTTAGCTACTTATTCGTTTTAAAAGCTTCTGTACTGCTCTGCTGGCTCATGCCCTCAGGGTAGTACCTCGCTATCCAAAGTGGACTGTGGTACTCCAAGATCCCACAAGTGCTGCAGTTCTTTTCACTGCTTGAGGCTACATCTCATAATAAGCATCGGCCCACATTGCTGATATCTGTTTCTCACTTGTGATGAAAAGCATTTATCTGGCAGCTTTCCTTAGGCATCCCCTGCTTGTGAAGACATAAGGTGGTTTTAAAGATTAGCATGATTGTAGCAGCTGAATACTTTGATTTCATCCCTCTGTTTTGAAGTATTTGATTATGTGCCAGCTCCAGCTACGTAGCTTCACTCAGTGTTTCTGCGACTACCGAGGCAAAGCCAATGAGAAAAAGTTAACCCTCCAGATTTCTTGAGGCCTGGAGCAAAGGATGTCAGTTATTTATACTTTGCATCAACTACAGATGCCATCTGGCTCTGTTTCTGAATTATTCATTTCGTCAGTTAAAGCCTGGTGATGAAAATGAAAAGTTGTGCCCCTCTTTTCTAGCCCCAAGCTGGACATGAGGGACAGGTTCTTTTTCTCCCCAAGACGTTGTGGCTTCCAAATTTCATTGGATGCTTTCCTCCGAGCAACATGGTGTCACCACCAATGGTGGTTCACTTAGAGTAGCCATACATAAACATTGGCCCCAGGTGACACCTTCCTTGTTGGACCATTCAATTTCATAGTGAAACTGGAGGGACGGGCAGTGTGGCTGCTTCCCTACACTCACAACCTTTTATGCCACTCTATCAAGGAAAGCAGAGCAAATGATGCAATAAAAACCCTTCATTGTAAATCTGTTCTCAGTTAAAATGGGTGTCTTATAATTACAAGTACACATTCCCCACTGAACTGCATGGATCTGAGCAGTGTGGTTTTGGTTATACATGGACTTTTTTTAAAAAAATGAACACATAAATATCCAGGAAATATTTTGTCCCTGTTATTCCCCAGGATGTGGCCAGTACATGGGGTCTACTATGTACTGAGGCCACTGGTGTTAGCACAACAGTCTCAGGTCCAATGAATGCAGCCTACCTCTCCTGCATGGCAGGTCCATGTGGTGGCCAAGAAGGGTGCTGGGGTATGCTGGGAGGCTGACATGGGGTGGGGAAGGTCACAGTGGTATGCTGTTCTATTGTGAGGAGAGAGATCATGCCTCCATTTTCTCTCTCCCACCCTCTCTGTGTGGATGAATCAACTGTTTAAGATATTTATCTTTATGGATGGGCATAAGACTTTTTAAACTACTCTCAGGTCCTGTAGCCCTAACATCAGCATAATTGAAGAGAGATGTTTGCTCAAAAAGAGAAAGAAAAAGAAAAAAGAAAAAGAGAAGCCACAATTAGCCCTATTCCACGACCTGAAAAAATAGCTTATTAGTTCCTGAAAAGCTGCCTCTAAAAAATTGTGCCCTCATGAGCAGCCAGCTTTTCTGGGGGGAAAAAAAAACCTTGGCCACGCCCCCAGAAGTGAAGTTTCCTAGAACAACCTCTGGGGGGTTCACTTTTTTTGCGTCAGTTAGGAAGCACCTTTTTAAATGAACCAACGAAGGTTCCCATGAATGGAGTCAGCCTGTTTTAAAAAACAGAGAATCTTCCTTGTTCAATGCATTTCTAAGGGAGACCCAGAGAGAGCGAGGGCGAGAGCAAACGGGAGGGAGGGAGGGAGGGAGGAAGGGGGTCAAAGAGCAAATGACAGGGTGGAGTGTGATATGTGTGTGTATATATAGAGAGAGAGAGGAGCGTGCGAGACACAGAGAGAGGGGGGGAAGCAAGGGGGTGAGGGAAAGGAAAAAGAAGATCTTATCTCTGAGCTCACCTCCCGTCCCAAACTTTACTTCCCTTTTGCTGTTTCTGCGGTGATGGCAGTGGCTTTTCTCTCCATGTTTGTTGGGACAATGGAAGTGCTCCTTTGATCATGTGATCAAGGCAGAAACAAAGGTGACTTTTTTTAAAAAGTGGCTCTACCAGGATGTGGGCTAGAGCTAGATGAAGCACATAGACAGTGGCACTAGAGTATGCATTGGAGGAACACAACTTCTATTCTTTTGTTGCATGCTGGACTGATGTGCTTTAAAAAAGCAAAATGGTATATCCTGCAGTGAACATATAGCTTAATGTTGAAGAAAAGAGAGAAAGAAAGATGGAGCTCAGTGGAAAGGCACATGCTTTGCTTGCCCAAGGCCTCAGGTGGAGACCCTGATGTCTAAAGAGGGTTATTAAAATGTCTGGTTGAATCATGAGCTATTGTGGACTCTTTTACTGCAAATGAGCCAAAAGACCGTTTGACCCTCAAACTCAATAATCTGCATCATAGCCAAACCCCAACCCCGACTGCATAAATACCATTCCACTCAAACTGTTATTTACTGAATGATCCTTGCTATGCACTGTGCAGACCAGAAGTTGGTAAAGGGTGGTCTTCTTAATATCCAGAACTGCAACACCCATCCATTGTTACACCCGACAGCATCTGGAGGCCCACACTTGCCTGTGGCAGGCAGTACCGCGCTAAACTCTTTGTCTGACCCTGTGCAAAGCAAATTCCTATAAGCTAATGGTGGGATCCGATAGTCTTCCAGGTGTTGATAAATTATTATTCCCATCAACCTTCACCAGTGGCAAGGTGACAGGGCTTGAGGAGGTGTAACTTAAGCAACAGCTGGAGGGCCACAAGTTCCTTAAGAAGCAAGGTTCCAAGTAATTCACCATGGAAGAAAGTAGAGGTTTGAGGGAAGGGTAAAGAGCCCATCACATAAGTAGGACACACACATACTTTTTCCTTGGGTTGGGGGATGAAATACAGTTAACATATTGGATCTAGAAGATCCCATCAACAGCCCAGAGGAAGAAATTGTTGCTGTCGGAAGCAAGCAAAATTAAGATATATGTTCCCTCCTGTGATTCTAGCCAAAATCAGGTCAAGACAAAAGAACATGACTGAAATTTGTTATGCCTCTTATCTGAACTTGACCTATAGTTCTTTCTGTTCTTTAATCAATGGATATTGTTACTGTCTGTGAACTGTAGAGTTCGGACCTTTAAGTAAAGGTTATGATAATCAACCCAGCTTTTCCATGAACATAGATAGAAAGGGGCCTTAGAAACAAGGACACTTTTCTAAACAACCAAATGCAAGTTTACTTTAGTGACAGATTCAGATAAACAGAATAAGGCAGCTGTAAAAAGAATTCCCACTGAAAATGTGCAGTTTTCCACAAACTAAACAGCTCTCCAGTAAAGAAATTACAGAATATTTAGAGGTTGGAAAGGGCCTTCCTCAAGGGTCCTTCAGATTTTAAGAGGAAGAGGCACATAAAATGCACGAAACTCGAGTTTTACTCAGAGCTCTGTTTAATATTTTGTGTATAAATATACTTTTCTTAATTAAATCATCCCAAAATAGAAAAGATATTCATTGTGAACATGGATTAGACAAGCATGCAAATCAGATTTCCGCCATTGAAATGTGTTTCTTCAAATTGTGAACCAAAGCTATTTCTTTTACAGTGAATCCAGGAATAAATTCAGCATAAAAGTGCAAGCAAGGGTATGATCAGAGAGCTAGAAAGGCACGCATCGCCCTTAAAATTATCCTTCTGTCTGGTGAGGAAACTTTCCAGCCCCAAAATCAAACCTCTGAAGTTGGACGAAAAGTCTAGCTTTTGGTTCAGGGTTGGGTGGATCACAATTCCCTCTATAGTGTGTGATTGCCAGGAAACAGATCACACCTGACCACTCCACAAGCAGCCCAAAATGTGACCTATTTCTGCCTGTGACCACATCCAAACTGTGGGCAACATAGGATGGATTATTTGCTTCTACTGGAGCTAAACTCTTTCCAGGGCAGAAACATTAGCCATCATCAGCAAACCTCGTGAAAGCAATCTTTCCTGCATTTATGCAATTTAGGAACAGACTGAGTGCTCCAGGGTTTGGGGTTTTTTTCTCCACCTTGAAGAAATAGAATTACTTTTAAAAATCTAATTCAAATAAATATTTATTTGTCAAACATTATGGTACCTTATTACACAGTCATGGTATACTGGCCCCAGAACTCTAAATTTACCTGTTGTGGATATAAATAGACATATACACTGGCTGGAGTCCTATTGGTGGAGCTGCACAATCGTAAGATGGGTTGGTTGACATTGATTTTCAGATAGGCTCCCCAGTCCCCACGCATACATGTCCTGAGACTTACTAAGTCTTTCCCAGATTGAGAGAGATCCCAGGGAGCCTCAAAACAGAGGAAGAGGCCAAATAGGAGAGGCTTAATCCTTCCCTGCCAACGGAAATACCCATGAAATTTAACTCCCCATGCACAGCAATTATAATTTGGAAATAATTCTCCATTGGTGTCCGAGATTAGAATTTCCTCTTTTTTGTGTTATTTTTCAAGTGCAGAGATGTTACTTTTGGAGACTCCCTTTTCCTCTCTAGACTGTTTCCAAAATTGTGGGACCTATAATCCAAAAGAGAAACCTTACCAAGTTCTGGCTGTGTTATATTTTAACCCCAAAGCCTCGAAAATTGATATAGTTGACTCTGAAACAATTCAATAAAATGTGGCCACAGTCTGGATATTTTGCCATTGAAAGGTATGTGAGAGTGGTTTTGTCTTGAATGGGCACTCAAGAGCCTGCAGCTTTACAAAATACTTGCTCCTCAATCGTGGATAACTACTAATCCAACCACCTGCATTTGTGGAGTTGCCTTATGGAGGAGGAGGAGGAGGCTGGCTCTGGGGAAGCAGCATCCCTCTTTGCTGGAGGACATTTGTCGACACAGTGAAAACTTGTCTGGCATATAAACTATGAATTAGGTTATGAAGTGATACCTGTTGGGTACCTGAGAAATAAATTCTTTTGCTCCCAGCATCGTTATAATGTCTTCAGTGTTTCCAGCTGGAGTCTTTCTGTTTGCATCCAGCAGACAACACCATCTGGGCATGACTAAGCCACTTTCACACCGGATAAGCCCAAGTGATATTTTTATTCACTTCACAATGTGTTCAGATTTTAATGAACAAGTGTGAGAGGCAACCAGAAAATTAGATCCTACAGCCATATCTCCTCCTAAACTGCCAGGGCTGAGAAAGAAGAAAAGGACAAAAGTCATAATCTTACTAACAAGCAAAGGGATTGCTAGAGGAGGGAAATCCTTGTTTTTGCAGTTCAAACATGATGCTGCTGTGAGAGGCAGACATTTCGGAACTTACACCTTAATTGGCAGCTTGCAGACCAAAGGACCCCAAAGCATGTCTGGGCATAAGTGTCACATTACATGCCAATGAAGTGCAACTTCCTCTTGAATAGAGAGTGGCAATTGGCCAATTGTGCCTCTCGTTGATCTACGGCACAGAGAGCAAGCCATGTTGAGCACAGTGCAAACACCGTCATAAATTAATTTGCGAAGGAGGAAGTCAAAGTTTGGTCTGGCTGTCAGGTTTGCCCACTGCTTTGATTAAAACTGCAACTGCACAGAATTTAATTTATTAGCTTGACAACTAAAAGATGTCTATGTGGAATTTCTATTTCAACTACATGTGTAGAAAGAAAACTAGGAGGCACTGCCTTAAAACAGGCATTCATCTTTTTTTCTGTTACAAGATCAGTGTCTTCCTACCTGAAAACAGAAAGTGCATGCTTCTTGAATCCTAAGAAATACATTTACTGTCAAATACAATACTTATTTATTTATTTATAGTTATTTATTTAGTTTTGCATTTCTTGACCACACCAATTTCCCAGAATGGACTGGGCAATTGACAGATTACTCATTTAAAACAAACAAACAAAAGAAGAAGAAGAAAATGTTGTGGCACCTTGAAGACTAGCTACTGTATTTTAATGTGAGTTTTTATGGACTTAAAATATATGCCATTAATACACTAATATTTCTTGAACTGGGTGATTGCATTAATAATAATCACTGCTAAATTAAAATAAAAGGGGGAGCTGTGTGGTCACTACAAAATACAAATTCAATGTTATAGGTTAAGGAATGTTAGTGAAAGATAAAGTTTTCTTACAATGATGTATTATGCGCTAATTAGTTTAGCAAAACCGTTATCTCTTTATTGTGACTACTAATTGTTTTTGTGAATGGCCACAATGATAATTAATAATATGAATTTCATTTCCTTCTGACTCACTGTTAATTTATGGGTTGTAAAATAAGACAGAAATCTCAAGTTGTTATACATGCACATGACTAATTATCTATGTGTTTCCCGCATGTCTTGTTATGTTTATATATTTTTTTCCCACATTTTTCGTACTTGCTGGTCTAGTTGTCATACAACCCATGTCATTCTTTGCTTTAACCTCACAGA
This sequence comes from Phrynocephalus versicolor, assembly GCA_023846285.1. Lineage (NCBI taxonomy): Eukaryota > Metazoa > Chordata > Lepidosauria > Squamata > Agamidae > Phrynocephalus > Phrynocephalus versicolor. The sequence continues at coordinate 16,805,819 of JAHTLZ010000240.1, read as the reverse complement.
GTCCATGCTAAGAAAGACTGATCGAAAGTTGCCCATTGAGAGCATCATTGAAAAGTAGAAGTTTGAATAGTCCCCCCAATCATAGTACAACATGAAAGTGTATATAAAAAAAGAACTGCTGGATAGCTCAGTGGTTTAGGTATTTCTCTGCAGATCTAGAATATGGGAGTTCAATTCCCCAGTGTGCCTCCTTGACAGGGGCTGGAACTGATGATTCATATAGAACATTCCAGCTCTGCCACTCTAAAATCAATTTTTCAAATTATGGTTGTGGAAGAACATTTGGCAGGTACCCTGGATCTCCAAAAAAGACAAAATTGGTCCTAGGTGAAATCAAGGTTGACCTCTTTCTAGATGCAAAAATGACAAAAACTGAGGTTGTCATATGTCTGCGAAGATTCACCGTCATCCAGGTGAGGTTGACTGGAAGTTGAGTCATGGCAACCGGACTTCTTTTCTTGTGAGATTGAAATGTTTTGCTACTCATCCAAGTAGCTTCGGCAGTCTGAGGGAAGCCTTACACCAGCTTCCAGATAAGCTCACCTGGATGACTGAGAGTCTTCACTCATAGACATATCTCACAAGAAAAGAAATCCAAGTGCCATGGCTCAACTTCCTGATGAGGCTGTCAGACTTCAGGCACATCATAAAAAGACAAGACATGCCGAAGAAGTGACATTAGGAAAAGTTAAAGGCAGCAGCAAAAGGGGAAGACAAAGACTGAAATGGATTTGTTCAATAAAAGAAGCCACACCCTTAAGTATGTAATACTATGTTAATTATAAGACATTTTGGAGTTCATTCATTCATACATTCTCCATAATGGGGATGACTTGATGACAGTTACAGGAGCAACAGTATCCCTCTCATTTTCCTGAAAGCAAACTGAAAGCCCTGGACAACATCAGCAGTCTTCAAAACATTCTTAAAAACCCAAGCAAACATCACTAAATTTATCCCCAAAAGCATTTAAATAATAGAAGGCGTGATCCCCACTTCAGCCCTGTAGCCATTTATCGGTAACGCTGCTTGGAAAATTTACTTTTAGGCTACAGGTCCTGATAAACCCCAGCAAAAACAAATTTGAAGTGTTATAGTGTGACGAAACAAAACAAAATTGTTTCCTAGCAGCAGTGTATATTAGTCACATCTCAGGACAGCATTCATGCCTATGATGAAATGCGTGTCTAGTCCCTAAAAAGATAATACTGTTGCCACACATTTGATAGTTTTTACTGCAACAAATTAACAACTATTGCTCTAGAAATTGTATGAATACATCTTGCACACAGAAATTGCTTTACCTATAGTTGTTTGTTACACTGCTTCTTATATGGCCCCAAGATAAACACATGGGAAGATTCTTTCTTTGTTGGATAACTGAAATATCCAGTAAACTCTTGAAGCTCATATGGGGAAGTGCTAATTCCTGGAAACAAAGCAGCAAATCTAGAGCAATGAAAACTGATTGAGCAGTTTTGTGGAATCCAAACTCTCATATTGTACATCTTATTACATGGTGGAAGCTATAGTCTGTAACTCTTAGGGTTGTAACTTTGAAACTATCTGCCTTGGGTCATTTTGGGGGGAAAGACAGGATTGAAATATTATAAATAAATTTTAATAAATAATAAATAATAGATCCTACTCTGTGTACATTATTAGAAGCTTCTGTTTGTTGTTGTTGAGGCTGAGCTGATGGTTGTCATGAATATTACATTTTTGGAAATACGTTTCAAACAATAATAAAAATATAGTAATACCCTTTCTGAAAACTTAATTCTACATGCATTTGTCTTAGGAATGTGGCATGGCTCTTTGATATCCTTACCCATATAATTATACTAAATGAGCTGGGTCATATATGCATAAGAAGTTGGTGTATTTGTACTTAGAAGAAAGTAGAAATTGATAAAGTTATTTTCTTTGACTACAAATCCACATATCTCCCCCCCTTTTTTTTCTTCTCCGTCGTACCTTGCTGAGGGTTCTCCCTCTTTTGTTTATATCACTGTTTTACCTATGTCTCCCTATATTGTTGTTTTGTCTGATCTTTTTATCTGTAAACCGCCCAGAGTTCCTTTATGGAAAATGGCGCGGTATAGAAGTGTAACAAGTAAATAAATAAATATTGCCCATTCTCTTGATTATTCTGGCTGAGTGATTTTGGACAGTTCAGTCCCAAAAATAACTTTTTAAGCTCTGCTTTAAATCTCATTCCCTACTACAGTGTGATCCATAACAGTGAAGCAAAAGTAGCTAATGTGCGTATGGATTTAGGAAGCAGGTCTAACAATGGCTTTAAGCTAGGGATGAACACAAAATGAAAAATTAGTGTTTTATTTCATTTCCATCCCCATTTCATTTCTTTCCATTGCTAATGAAATGGTAAAGTAGTTTTGTTAGTAACAAAAAAAAAAACCAACCCCAAACAAATTGCAATGCTGCGGCTTGGCTTCTTTCTGATTCCAATTAGAAAAATAGGCTCCTAGGGGCACCCCATTTGGAGCTTAATAACTCAGCCCCCTTATCCCCAAAGTTTCCAAATTTCAGGGGGTTCCCTAAAATTGCTTTTGGAAGGTGCCCCTGCTATTTTGGTGCCCCAAGCTATGTATTTTTTGAGTGGGAATGTGGAAGCAATCAGGGAGTTTACTCTATGGTATTAGGGAGTTTATTCTATGGTATTAACTCTCTAATTGCCTCCACAGCTTGGCTTCTTCCCCATTCCAATTAGGGGGGGAAAGCTCCTAAGGGCATCTCCTTTGGAGCTTATTAACTCAGCTCCCTTACCCCCAAACCTTTCCAAATTTGGAGGGCTTAAAGGGGAGAGTCCAAGAAAGCTACCAAAAAAAAATGATGCCATGGACCCTGGGAGCCCATTATAGATAGCAACAAAGTTGTTCATTTTAACACAAAAATTGACAGTTTTGTTACTATGCAAAATGAAATGGGGTCTCTCATTTGTTAGCTTACAAACGATTTGTAAGGTAACAAAACGATGAAACAATGTTTAGTTTTCATTAGGGTACCCATCCCTAATTTAAGGAACTAATTTTGAAAAAAAGCCATGACAGTTACATTTGGGTGGAAAGTAATTAACTGATTAAACAGGATTCTTAGCATCCAGGATGTTCCCTTCCTTGATGTTGCTTTGTGAATGTTAGTAAGCACAAGAACAGATCCTGTAGATTATCTTGACTGCTAACATTCATATTGTCAATATTCATTTAAAGTTTGGCATCTTTTTTCTGATGACAACATGGACAGAAAATAAGGCTATGTTGAACCATTTCTTGGCATTTTGAATAATGGATATAAAAACAATGTCCAGTATTTCAGAATCATAAGCTGTTTTTTCTTTGAAGGATTGGATACTTTCCCCTTTCGCATGTACCTATGATGCATTCAGTGTATGCTTCAGCCCACAAAGATAAGGACTGTGTGCAGTAGCAAGCTAAACAACAGTTTCTGCTTGTGAGCCAGTGGCCCAGTTAGAAAATAAGACACAAAAAAATGCACAGAGCTTTACCGAGTGTAATGATCCAGCTAGCTAGTCTTGTGTCCTGTATCTGAGTAGTCAGACAAAGACATTCAAGAATCCCACATGCAGTGCAAAAAGGCAAGAGCTTTCCTATCATATTGTCTCCAGCTGGTAATATTTACTGGTCTACCATATCTCAGCATACCTAGGACTCGGGGCAATGGTTTCAAACTACAGGAAAAGAGATTCCATTTGAACATTCGGAAGAACTTCATGACAGTTAGAGCTGTTCGGCAGTGGAATATGCTGCCACGGAGGGTGGTAGAGTCTCCTTCTTTGACGGTATTTAAGCAGAGGCTGGATGGCCATCTGTCGGAAATATTGCGAAGGGGTTCCTGCTTGGCAGGGGGTTGGACTAGATGGCCCATGAGGTCTCTTCCAACTCTATAATTCTATGATTTTATGACTCAACCAAATGCTTTGCTAAACAGTAGGATGGGGACCCTTTCCCTCTCCCTCCTGCAGGGGTGGTGGTATCTGAGCCAGACACTTCTAGCTTCTGGCATATGTCTTTACAGTACATGGAGCTGGAGGGGGAGGGAGGAGTGGCTATCCCTCCCAAGTGTGCTCTTAGAAGATATGTCTACTCATAGAAGTACACCATGTTCTCTATGAATTTCTCAACTCTCCTTTCAAAACCCTCTCCAGTCATGAATATCATCGCATCCTGGTGCAATTAATTCCATCAAATCACTATGCCTTTTGTTCATCTTTCCTTTATTGCCACTCAGTTTGATGGAACAAACTTGATCTCAGAAGTTGTGGGAAAAGGTCCTGCTGCCAGCGATTGACCTGCCTTCTCTCATCACCCGCCATGCCCACACCCTGAATCAAAGCCTCAGCCGCTGTGCTCAAGACAGTGGGTGAAGGACACTCACTCCCTTCGCCCCTATCACTCTCTCAGCCAAAGCACTGCCCCTAATCTCCTCCTCCTCCTCCTCCTCCTGCTCCTCGTCCTCCTCCTACCCACCATTCTCTCACCCACCAGGCTATCACACGTTCCCGGCAAGAGAAGCAGCAGGGGACAAAGTTGTTAGTGCAGCCACATCTCAAAGCGGGGTGGGGGGTGGGAGTCTGCAATTGCTGGAAGGCCAGATTCAGGACCCTGGTGGGCTGGATTCAACCCATAGGCTGTAGTTGAGGACCCCTGCCCTAGGGTTTGGGGTAATCTTTATCTGCTATTATTCTAATAGCTCATAGCTAACTCCCAGGCATTTGATGGATGGAAAACAGAGGAGTTCAAAATGCTTTGTTAGTCACTTTCTGTGGATTTCAGGCAGCCGATGCAACACTGGGGGGCGGGGGTGAGAATCAAATGCTGTGGTTACCAGGGTCTGTTAAAATGATGGTTCTTCCCTTCCCCTTTCCTCTACAGCACTCCAGACTACTAAAGAATTTTCCCCCCAGTGTTATGAGAAACCACCCTGGAAGTACCAGGGTTTTTTCCATCCGTACTGACAAAAGAAGTTTTATGAAGGAAGGGGGCACAAAAAACAAAACAAACACCAGAACTGTAACTAGCAGCAACTTTTTGTCCTATCTATATCAGCCATCCTGGGTGAAAACCCATGTTGCCATCCCAGATTATATCTCTGCATGACACTGCTAGGATCTACCTCACACTCCCAAAGTTATACAGCATTTAGAAAATACTTTGCAATCCATTTAATATGGTGAGAAGCACAGAGCTGTATAGTATGACACCAAGCTTCATAATGGATCTCTAAAATTCACTTCCGTTCCTTAGGTCTGAAACTCTCAAAAGCCATATTTATCCCCTCCACTCAAACAAGAACACACTGGTGGATGGTTGTCTGTTTAGTAATGTATCTACAAACACAGTTCTACATGAGAGATCAGCCAGATTTTTTAAATGTATGCCAAGCCTTCATTCTCACTCTTTTATTTCATTATATTATAATAAGAAATAACTAAGATGGCTCTGGCAGTGGACTGACTATGTTTTCCCAGATTTGCATGTGTAGAAAGGACAACCTCAGCTCTGCTGCAGAACAATGTGTCAAGATCAGATGGAAAGGCAACCTGCTTACACTGCATCTCATTACTGACTTGCCCTCATAAATCAGAATCACTCTCACCTTTCCTGGTGGCTTCTCAAAGTCAAATGAGAAGGAGGAACACACTTAACCTGATTCATTTTTCGGAAGACTGCCAATTTCCCATGGATTTTCAGTGTCCTACAAGTGTGAGACAAGAAGAGGCTATTTTGCTTTCCACACAGTTATTCCCATAAATCATTGCTGATTAAGTTATCAGAAATGTTGCTGAGCTCAGCTGCTTGCTGATTCTACATTACATTGGTTAAAGGGTAGCATCCTCCAGGTCTATGGATTTCTATCTCATTAGATTACCCAGCAACAGTTTCCATTATGAAAACCATTTTAAGCTTTGCCTACTTTCACATCAGACTCTATGATGGTTACTTCACATCCCTCTCATCGCTGTTTCCCATCCCGCTTGGGACCGGTACAAAGAAATGTTACCGGCGCCGCATATCCATTGCGTGACGACGGGAGTTTGTCCCAACCACGCCCTCTGAACTGGGATTTAAGTGTGATGAGCCATAACTCTTCCTTGCCTTGGGAATCAGCTTGTCTTGGTTCTCGTTTCGAGATGAGAGCCAGTGAAGTAAGGCTTGTCACAGAACAAACAAACGAACTTTGCTTTTTAATGTATGGAAGGCAAAGTTATGGAGATTCAAAATATTGAAAAATGAAAGGTCGGACCAAAAAAAGGGGGGCAAACGAAGGCAAGGAAGTACAGATGTTATCACAAAACAAGGACGTGCAGTAACAGTTGTCGCGATACCATCAATCACGCCTGTGGGTACGCAGAAACAGGGACAGAACTGGGACAAGGCCATGTGACCGTGAATGACGTTATCACACAACAAACGTCATTTTGGAACAAGGAAGGGCGTGAAGTAACCGCCTATGTATGTTGTGTAAGCAGTTCAGGCACACTTGGTAGTGTAATGGAGGGGAGACACAGAAGGGTCTGCTGGTACCTTTTTGCATAAGAGTTATTAGGTATTTCAGGGCCAAACAGCCACCCCCCAAAAGTTGCAGCAGAGCATAAAGGCTCTTGTTCACGAGTCTTTCAAACTCAACAACATTATTTTCCAGCCCTGGAATCATAGAATCATAGAATCATAGAATAGTGAAGCTGAAAGGGGTCTATAAGGCCATCAAGTCCCACTCTGTGCTGTTCCTGCATGTCTTCAGGGATTCTGCTGTGGTGGGAAAGCAAAGCTTCTGAATCACGTCTGGCATTCCAGAGGATGGCTCAGGGTAATGGGGTGGTAAGGGGGGAAAACCCACTGTTCTTGCAGCTATCTGCTATGAGGACACTGAATCACATCCATTGTTCTGGGAAACACATGTCAAACAATAAATAACAGGTCACCATGCTATTGGAAGCAGGACAGTACCTAAGTGCTGAAGAACATGTGATTGTCATAGCATGCATTTTCAGACTTAGCACAGTTGCTGTGTTTATTTGTGAGGAGTTAAACACAGGCTTCTTTTGGCATATGTGACTACAAAGGCAAATGGTCTCACAATAGTGTGCCTGGAGCACTTATATGATTTTAATGCTATTTTTAATGAATTTTTTGATTCCTCAAACCCTCAGATCTTAGTAATCTTAGAACTGCAGAGCTGGAAGGGACCATTTGGATTATTGATACCAGCCCCTGTCAAGGCAACACAGTGGAGACTCAAAACTCCCAACCTATAGCAAATAGCAATCGTTGGCACTAGAGATGGGCACGACTAGGGAAAATAACGTTTTTGAGTTGTCGTGTGTCGGAGGCGGCCCGTGTCAGCTCGTTTCCGTTTTTCGCGAAACTTCGCAAAAAATAGTCATTTCGTTTTTCATTTTTTCGTCTGTCGTTAAACTGGTTTGGGGGGGTAGCGGGCTCCTGGAGGCACCTCTCTGGGGTGGGTGCCTCCGCTGGCCCTCTATAAAGGGAAGTGGGCTCCTGGAGGCACCCGTGGGTGCCTCCTATCCTCACCCGCTAGGAAGGGAAAGCAGGCTCCTGGAGACCCCTCATGGCATGGGGGTCTCCTCTCCTCACCTGCTGCTGCAAAAGGGCATGCATAGCCATATGGATATGCATACCAGTTGCAGACTATGAGACCAGTCAGTGTGCACTGGCAGAACCCAGAGCCATAGGGTGATGCCTAAGGCTCTCGCACCTGCTGTGTCTCACAAAGAAGGGAATCGTACTTGCGTACAGTGCAATGCAAGTAGATCTGGCTTAGGGGACAGCAGCTTAGCGCAAGGGCTAGGGTTAGGCTAGTTACTGGTGAGGTTAGGGTGGGGTAGTGGGGTGCACCTCTGGGTGCCTCTCTGACCCACTAAGAGGACAGTGTACTGTGGCGTATGGGTAAGGAATCAAGGATTAGGGTTAGGGTTAGGGGGCTAGGGCAGGATTTAGTGGGCTTTTTGGCACATCCCAGAAGTCTCAGTGGCCAAGTGGCCATGCGATTGGTGGGATGGCTCCAAAAATTTGCATGGTCCACTCCCACATGGCCACTTGGCCAGCCCATCATTGTGCAGGTGTAAATAAAATAAAATAAAATAAAATCAATGGAGAGAGGACAGAGGAGGAGACATTTTGTTGCAACAGAAAAACCCACTGCTACTGTAAAAATTCTGGCAGTTTTAGCAATAGCAATTAGCAAATTTCACATGTTTCTGTGGTGCTTGTGTGTGTGTTTTTGGACCACGATTTCAAAAAAAATATTGTGGTCGCCGTCCCATTTTGGATCCCCCGCCCGCACCGCATGGCATGGCGACT
>JAHTLZ010000240.1:16781966-16797443 GCA_023846285.1 Phrynocephalus versicolor | reverse complement strand
ATGTATGTATGTATGTATGTATGTATGTATGTATGTATGTATGTATGACTGAATGAATGAATGAATGAATGAATGAACTACGTATGTACGTATGTACAATGGTACCTCTACGTATGAGTTTAATCGGTTCCGAAAGCATGCTCATAAGTCGAACAACACGTAAGTAGAGCAGCCGTATATAAAAAAACCCATAAATAAATAAATAAATTGAATTTTTTTAAAAAATGTAAGTAGAGCATATCACATCTAAAATTTGTAAGGCAGCAGTTAAAATGGCAACATGTTCCCACTCTTAAGTGGAATTGCTAGTAAGTAGAGCCACTCGTAAGTAGAGGCACCACTGTATGTATGTATGTATGTATGTATGTATGTATGTATGTATGTATGTATGGTTAGAGATTTTATATATCTTGGTTCAATCATCAACCCAAATGGAGCCAAGAAATCAGAAGAAAACTGAGACCCAGAAGGGCAGCAATGAAGGGCTTAGAAAAGACCATCAAGTATAAAGATGGGTCACTGGATAGCAAGGCAATGATCATGCACATTTATGTATTTCCAATCACCATGTATGTGTGTAAAAACTGTAGAATTAAGAAAACTGACCGGGGGAGAAAACTCATTTGTTCAAAATGTAGTGCTGGAGGAGAGCTTGGCATTAGCCTGGACTGCCAGAAGGACCTAGATGAAATCAAGCTTGAACTTCCTGGGGAAGCAAAAATGATTAAGAGGGGAAAGTGCGTGCACAGAAAGAGGCTTGGAAGCATCTATCACAGCATCCAACCTAAAGGACTCTGCTTCCTATTGGAGGGTAGTTTCGGAAGGCATGTCAGATGTTCATTCTATTCAGAATTTTGGTATTCCTCCCGATATTTTGGAGGATCACTTCAGAGACAGATATTCAGTGAAGTTTGACCGTCAGCCGCAACCTTGGGAGGAGTTGGTAGTTTTAGGGGATTGGCCTCCTGTTAACCTGGTGAAATAATATCTCTAATTCAACAACAGAGAGTGGGAAAAGCCCCTGGAGCCAACTATATTTCAGCCAATTTGTTACAGGCTAATTCAGATTGGTGGGCTCCAGCTTTACCTTCTTTATTCTCCTGGATTAAAATCAAAGAAAAGCAAAACAAATCAAAAGACACAAAACATGTAGCACCTTTAACTTTCATATTTTAATGTAACATTTTGTGAACATGTCCACTTCTTCAAACATATAGTGGCAGAAACAATATAGCCGCTCTGCGGGATATAAATGCAATAAATAAATAATAAATAATAAATATATGTCTTAAGAATTGGACATGTCCACGAAATGTTACATTAAAATATGAAAGTTAGTCTTTAAGGTGCCACATGTTTTGTGTCTTTTGTTTTGTTTTGTTTTGATTTTTTGATTTTTTGCCTGCAATTCTTGAAAGGATTAACATGACTACCATCTTTGAAACGTCTGGATTAATCACTCCACAACTATCCCTGAGGACTGGGGTTTGGCTATCATAATCCCTATATATGAAAAGGGGAACAGGAAGGATCCAGCAAATTACTGCCCAATAAGCTTGTTAAGTACAATTAGTAAATTATATGAGATATATGTACTTGGTAAACTAGATATTTGGCTCCAAAGGGAAAATATTGTTGATGAGTAAGCGGGCTTTCGATCTAGAAGATTGACTTTTGACTAACCCCTTATTTTCCATCATTTGTCTGACAAATATTCCACACCGAAGGGCAGAGCTCTATTTGCTGCTTTTATTTATGTTAAATTTGGAGCAAACTTGAAACCACTTCAATCAATCAGCATATTTTATTGTTAAAGCAGTGTCTACTTGAAAATACTCATTTGCAAGTCCTTTGCAATAAAGTCAGAATTTTGTCAAATTCAATCCCTGCTCTTCAAAGAGTCCAACAAGGTTGTATTTGGCCCCCACAGTATTCAATTTTTATACTAATGGAATTGTGGATAGTCTAACCCCAAGTTTCATCCACCTAAATTATCCTCTTACCCTATTTCTATTCTTTTATATGCAGGTGTTTTAAGGCCAAAGTTATCACACAAATGCTCTATGGTTCCCAATTATTTATGTATTCCAATCTGAGACCCCTTGAGATAGTCCAGACTAAATTTCTAAGAGCTATACTTGCAGTACCGCCATGTGTTTCTAACCTTGCTATATGGATGGAGTCTGGTTTAGTCTCTATAAGAGCCCGTGCTAAAATTTATTTGTTTAATATTTGGTTAAAATTCCTTTTTCTTCATAAGGGCTTGGCTCACTGATCTTTTGGATTCTTTCCAATCGAAATGGATGTGGTTCTTAGTGAATGGGTGCCTTGATTTGGGTTTCTCAATTAATCATATTACATCTCTGGGCTATAATAGTGCTAAAGTCGCCATCCAACAAAGGATTTGGGACATCAAACTTCAAGAGAATCGGGGCTTGCTGACTTGTATAAGGGTTGTAAGAAGCAATGTTTTTTTTTGCTCCCCTTTTGTCTAAACACTGTTTTTCCTCCAAAATTTAGAAGAGCATTAACTCTGGCAAGATTGAACACACTTCCTTCCAAATTGTTGGAAGGAAGATTTCAAGGGGTACCTTATTGCCACCATATTTGTCAATAGTGGTGCAATAGTGGTGAAGTGGAAATGTGGAACATATGCTTCTATATTGTGGGTTTTATAGGGATCTACTTAATGATATTTTGTATCCAGTTTTCCAAAAGCATCGGGGAGATCTACAGAATTTTATATTTACTAATTACTTTCTGATAGGGATCCAAATTTGTTACAATGGCAGTGGCCAAATTTTGTGCGGCAGCTATGGCTTACCACAAGATATTGCTTATGTCAGGCCCCTAGAGTGTACGCACTATGTGCTTATTACTGTTTGTGATTTTAAGTGGTTTTAAGTATTTTAATTTTTTTGTATAAATTTTATTTCTCTGTGGCATATATGTTTAGTAATTTTATGATTCTGGCTAGTCCAGGCTTCGCCCGCTCATGTGTACAATTTGTATTATTCTCGATTTTAGATTGCTTATGTGATATTTTGGTCAAAGACCATAAATAAAGATTGAATATCCAAGCTGGGGGGTGGGGGAGAGAATACAGGGGCTGTGTATGAAATCTCTTCTATCACCTTGGCTATGCTAGCTTTAGCCAACTTGCATCATCACAAAATGGCCCAGGAGAAAATGCTTCACGGTACTTTCATTATAAGGTATTTATTTATTTATTTATTTATTTATTTATTTATTTATCCTAGCCATCTAGCCCAAAGGCTACTCTGGGTAGATTCAAATACAATACAAATTATAAAACACATACAGTGAATTTATAAAAATCAAATACAAAACAAAATATAAAATAACAAAAATAACCACAGTCCATGCAATCAGGTCTCCTTAATGGACACAATTCAGCAGAATGAATGATTAGATAGCTTCCTATATCAACTAAGAGAGTGTGTGTGTGTATGTGAACACTTCTCTTCTGGAATTTTTCAATAATCCTTGTTTAATAATACATGTGTGTAAAATAAGTAGACATGGGCACGACTCAGCGAAATTTCCGTTTCCGTTTCCGTTTTTCGTTTCCGTTATGTAACAGAAACGGTAACGATAATTAAGCCATCAGAACTTGAACTCGAACCGAAAAAAGAAAAATTTGGTCAGGTTTTTCATTTTCGTTTGTGGCATTGCGGCGATCGTGCAATGCGAAGCACAGAAAAAGTTTTTAAAAGTTTTTTTTAAAAAAAACCCGACTCCCGGCCAAAAAAGCTGCCTGAGGCTTTGCCACCTACCAGAGGGGTGGTTTCTGGGGGGTCCCCAGCCTTTCCCCCTTTCTTCTCCTGTCCTGGGCTGTTTGCGCCAGGCTGGGGGGGGTCATCCTCGTCATCTCGCCATGCCATGCGGTGGGGGGGATCCAACATGGCGACCACAATTTTTCTTTTGAAATTGTGGTCAAAAACACACCAAATCACCACAGAAACATGTGAAATTTATTTATTTTAAATGCCTGAATTTTAATAGTAGCAGCAGTGGGTTTTTTTATAGCAATAAAACATCGTATTGATTTTATTTTATTTTATTTTATTTTTTATTTTTTTAGACCTGCCCATTTGGGCTGGGCATGGGATGGGACCATGCAATTTTTTTGAACCATTCCACCAATGGCATCGCCAGGTTTTTGACTGACACTTCTGGATGTCTTGGAGGGCATAAAAATCTGAGGCACCTTCCAGAAACCGCAGTCGGGTGTATGGATGTGGTTGAGGGAGGAGGGCTGGCTGCTGGTGCTGGTGTGATCCGATTGAGATTGAGGAGGGAGGCTGGAGGCTTTAGGATTTAAGTTAGGCAGCCAGGGAGGGAATTGAATTTAGAAAATAATTTTTTTGATTCCCTGCAGCTTTGTCTGCTGAAGGGAATAACAGTTTATTCTTTACTTCTTCTCTGGCAGTTTGTGAGGATTTTTTTCTGATATTGGATAAAGGGGGAGGTTGACTGGGAGTGGGAGGTGTGGATTTATTTTAAATATATATTATATACTACCATTTATTTTCTATTTTCCCAACTTCAATTTGCTTGCACACACACACATTTGGGGTGCAAGCCAAGAACAGAACCTCTATCCTAAGTGATATCCTAACTGCCCACTCGCCCGCCCGTCCGCGCCGCCACCCACCTGCACCCGTGCTGCCGCCCGCCCACTCGCCCGCCCACCCATGGCCCCTCGCCAGTGCCGCCCGCCCGCACCTCCCCCTGCCACCCGTCCCCCCTGCCCTGCCCGCTGCCTATGGTGCAAAAACACCTAGTGCCGGCCCTGATTGCAGGATGCCCCTATGCTCTGGGAAGTCAAACCGCGCTAAATCATGGTGGAAACGACAAATGACAAACGAAACGACGAAACAACAAATTTTTGAAAAATTTCACCACAAACGGAAACGACCCGAAACGGACCCGTTCCGACAAATGAAAACTTGAAACGTCATTTTTTCTGGTCGTGCCCATGTCTAAAAATAAGTATGGGCCCAGTTTAAAATCCCTTTCAAAGAATCACAGAATAATGGAGTTGGAAAGGGCCTATAAGGTCATTGAGTCCAACCTCCTGCTCGGTGTAGGAATCCAAATCAAAGCAGATCTGACAGATAGTTTCCCAATTCTCTCTTGAATGTCTTCACCATTGGGACACTCACCACCTCCTGAGTTAACTGGTTCCATTGTCATAATGTTCTAACTGTTAAGAAGTTTTTCCTGATATTTGCCTTAATCTCCCTTCCTATAGATTGAGCCCATTATTTTGTGTCCTGCACACTGGAATGATCGAGAACAGATCCTACCCCTCCTCTATATGATTATCTTTCATGTATTTGAAAAATGCTATCATGCCTCAGTCTTCTTTTATCAAGGCTGAGCATACCCAGTCCTTTCAGTTCCCCCCCACAGGGCTTGGTTTCCAGGCCTCTGACATCCTTGTTGCTCTCCTTTGAACTTATTAGTTTATTAGCATCATGATTTCCTCAACTTTCTTCCACACAGCAGTCCTCCTCCTCCATGCAAAAATTTTCAGCCACTTTGGCTCTGGTTGTGACATAACCCCATACGTCAGGTGGGGGGGAAGGAAGAATCACAGAGGGGGCAGTGTTGTGCATGTGAGGGATAGAGACCCAGTCAGAAGGGCTAATTAGAGGGGACATTGGTTAGCATTGTTCTTAAAGTGTAGCATCCAGAACTGGAAAAAATGCTCTACATGAGGCCTAACCAATGCTGACTAGAGGTGCCGAAACTGCTGTCCTTTAGATGCATCCAATTACAATTCCCATGATTCCTGTACACTTGCCACACTATCTGGTGGTGACAGTAGTACAGTAGTCCCCTCCTATATTGCATTTCATACACTGTGGCTCTGGTATATCGCAGGACTGCAGTTTATGAAGGCAAGGGCTCCTGAGGCAAGCTGTGTGGGCCTATTGGGGGCCTCCTGCACTTACCACAGGCCTGGTGCTGCCCTGAGTGGGCCTCCAGCAGGCCCGGGAAACCCACTGGAGGCCCATTCGGGGCAGTGCCAGCCCTGAGGTAAGTGTAGCAGGCCCCAAACAGGCCCCCCAGTCCCAATCTGACCCATCATCCACATGATGTGGATTTCCCTTTATCATGGGTCGGGTTGGGTTCCTAACTCCCATAACAAATGGGGTAGTACAAATGTAGTAGTCACACGTGCCACCACATATAGAAAATCTGATAGGAAAAAATGTCTGTGATCTTACTCAAGTTATTGGATGTACCTAAAATTTCCAGGGTTTGGACTGATTTCTCGGTGACCAGACTACAATCCATTGTAAAAGTTCTTCACCAGCCAGTTCTTCTGAAAGCATCATCAACCAGATTAATGAGATGACTTTAGAACCCAGATTTGCTCCATCTCCCCCACACTGACACACATGACAGCCTTTTTCCTTTCTTCCAGCTAGGCAGTAACCATATCCAAACAGCTGAGCTGTCTCACTACTCCAGCCAAGACTTGCTCCCTCCCACTTTTCCTTCAAGAGGCTTCTCATGGGCAGAATTACAGCAAGCAGGGTTTACTTTCATGCCGCCCCTTTCAAGTGCTGAGCAAATCTCTAGAAAATTGACTCACAATCGTTTGCAGATAATTTCCCCTCCTGCTGTTCAGCCCTTCAGAATGACTGCTTTCACTAACCCAGACACCCATTTTTAAAGCTACCTTTGCCCTCTTGAGTCGTACCTCCAGGTTATTGTTAAAATAAAACTAATATTTAAAACTACACTTTAATCGTCTTGTTAAATGAAAGAGAACATTGTATAAGCTTAGCGGAGGGAAAATGGGAACGCAAGGCTAGAGGGAAAAACAAGGGCAAAAAGCTTTGATCCAACACAGGATTCATGCTCAGTCAGTATAATCAGAACCATATGCAGAAATTGCCAGATATTCAGTTGCTCTTTAATTCTATAGCATAAAAGTGACTTGACATCACTTGGTGCACAGAGACATTTTGCATAAGAGATTAACACTAGTTTAATTCGCATTACAGAAAATCTTCCATTATTAAAACAAAAACACTCCAGTCTCTTGGAAAATGTTGATCGAGTTTGTATAAAATCTGTAGGGCAGTTTCTCAAAGGAGGACAGGCAGTAAATCAAGCAAGTCTCCATTTGTACATTATGAAAAAAAAATTCCGTCTCCAAAGAAAGGAGGTCTCTTGGTATAATATCTGCATTTGCTAATATATAAGCTGGGTTGCAAATTTAGGAAGATTTACCCTAAAGAAAGGGGCGTGGTGGCTCAGTGGACTAAGGCTCCGAAAACTGTTGACTGCAAAATCAGCAGCTTGGCGGTTCGCACCCCGGGTGCCATGCAGTGGAGCGAACTCCCGCTGATAACCCAGCTCCTGCCAACCTAGCAGTTCAAAAGCATGTAAATGCAACTAGATAAATAGGTAGCGCCGTAAAAAGCGGGAAGGTAAAACAGTGTTTCCTTGCAGCCATGCCAGCCCATGGCCATGGACTTGCACAACACTGGCTCTTTCGGCTTGAATACGGAGATGAGCACCGCCCCTAGAGTCGGACACGACTAGCATGCATGTGCGGGGGGGGGGAAAACCTTTACCTTTTTACCCTAAGGAAATGCACTACAGCTCACTCTAGGTGGGAGGATTGTGATGATATGAGCTGGTTTGCTGTCTGGGCATCCAAGAGTTGGCCAGTTGCCAACTCATGATGAAGAACTTAGTTTTATGATCTCCCTTCTTGTTGTCAAATGCCTTCAATTAGTTTCTGGTGTAGGGTGACCCTAACAAAGTAGCTAAGATTTCCAAGGAGTGCTTTTCCATGGCCAAGCAGGAATTGGAACCAATGTTTTCCTGACTCCTACTCCAACATGACATTCTTTCCCCATTTGATGGTTCCTTATCCTAAAACCAAACCTAGATACACTAATTCACCCAACAGAAAACTGTCCTCTGATAAACATTCTAATAGTGGAATATAGTCTTCGAAGTAGCGTGCATGGCTGTCCTAGAAAAGTTAAATAAACTAACTGTGATCAGAGAATCCCTAGAATCCCACTGCCAGTATGGCCAATAACATTTCTGAGAATCTTAGTCTAAAAAAAAAAAATGAACTTTCTAAATTTCTGAAGTTCAACCAGCAGGGCAAGCATAAGCCGCTGAGTAAAAAGTAGGGGTCTCCAAACTCCAGGCTGTAGACCGGTACCACTCCATGGCCGGTTAGGAACCGGTCTGCACAGTGCTGCATTAATGAGGGTATGAAGGCAAGTTTTTTCCCTAAGGCATGTGCCTGAGTGGGTGTGCATGCTTCTCTCCCAACACCCTTGCAGGGCTTCTCCTCCCTCGTGTACCTGTCACAATTGCTTTTGTTTTGGTTCCAATGGAACCAGCACGGGGAGGGATTGTGCTGGTACACATGCCTGCACACACAAGAAAAAGTCCCACACAGGGAGAAACCAGGCCCTGATGCTGAAACAATTGGGGACTGCTGGTATAAAGGATAAAACAGGAGTTGCTGTTACTTTCTCATGGACTTTTGCGATGCTTTCAAATCACCTCATGTATTTTATGGGGTTTCTTAAGTAATAGTGGCACCAAGGAGAGCCCAGAAAATACAGCACACTTTCTGTACATTAGAAAACAAACTCCTTCCTGCTGTGCTTTCACACAACAAAGAATAAATATTATCAATACAGTATCTAAATCTACCCTACTGTCTCAGGTATGGGCTAGAGATGGGCACGACTTAGCGGTATTTTCGTTTTCGTTTTCGTTTTTCATTTTCGTTACGGAAATGAAACGAAAACGAAAATCGGCACCAACCTGGACCGAAAACGGAAACGAAACGACTAATTTTGAGCCAATTTTCGTTTTTCGTTACTGGAAAAGCACTCAATTGAGCTAAATGGGGAGAAACGAAAAATTTTTCATTTTCGTTTTCGTTTTTTCCGTTTTTGTTACGTAACAAAATGAAAACGAAAAATTTTGAAATTAGCCCACGAAAACGGAAACGAAACGACTCAGACCCTAGCCGAAAACGAAAACGAAAACGAAACTTTTTTTCTGAGTCGTGCCCATATCTAGTATGGGCAACTGTAGGCCTCCAGATGGTTCCAGACTTTAGCTGTGGTAATTCGTCACCATTGTTTAAGCTGGTAGGGACCACCAGGAAATATAGAATAAACACTTCTGGAGAGCCACATTACTTATCCTGAATCTGTCTGTTGATTCTGTGTTATTGTGAACATAGTACAAATGCTTCCCTAGTCCATTCATCTAAAAAAAGAGACCACAGTACTCTAACATTTACTTTGCTTTCTACCAGCACATACCACTTATACAGTAATAGGAGAGCTTTCAAGGCATAATCATAATAAAGGAAGAAAATTATGATGCATTCAGTTCTCTGGGGGACAAACTTTGAAGTTCAAGAATCCACTTGATTTCTTTTCTTAATAAAAGTTTTCTCTGTTCTTGATACTACTGCAGTGTTCACCTACTAATTTCTTAACTATTCTAGAGTTTAACCCATGTAACATTTGATTGCACCAGCAATATAGATGATGTTCTTAGTAGTTCAAATTCTGAATTATTTCATGATATACGACTATGTTCTGCTATTTTACATAAGCTTTGCAAAATATGCACATTTACACCACATCTCCACATGCCTTCTCAGGAGGCCTGCTAAAATAAAAAGGTAAAGGTTCCCCACACACATGTGTACTAGTCGTGTCTGACTCTAGGAGCACTAGGAATACTTATTAAATTTGTGGATGACACAAAATGGGGTGGAATACCAAACATGCCTTGAAAGAGAGGAACAAAACTCAAAAATATCTTGATAGGCTTTAGCATTGGCCTGAAAACCACAAACATGGAATTTAGCAGGAACAAGAGCAAAGTTCTACACCTGGGGTTGGGGTGGGGGTACAAATGCTCACTTACAAGATGGGGGATACACTACTAAGAGTGAGAGGACTCTTGGAATTTCTGTAGATCAAAAAATGAAGGTGCACTATCTGTGCAACATGGCTGCAGAAAAAGACAAATGCTGTTTTAGGCTGCATTAATAGAAATATGATCTCCAAATACTACAAGGTACTATTGCCCCTCTATTTGACACTGATTAGGCCACATCTTGTGTACTGCATCCAGTTCTAGATACCACACTTTAAGAAAGATGCTGACATATTGGAACAAGTTCAGGAGGGCAAGAAGGATTATCAGGAGGCTAATAATCTAAGGAAAGGCTGAAAGAATTGGGTATGTTTAGCCTAGCGAAAAGAAGACTGAGGGGAGATATGATTGCATTTTCCAACTACTTTGAGAACACATACAGAGGAGGAGAAGGGTCTGTTTTCAACCAAACCAGAGAACAAGCTCAAGCTACGGGAAGAGAGATTTAGACTTTATATGTGGAAAAACCTCTTTAACTGTTGGAGCAGAACAATAATGGAGCTAACCACCTCAGGAGGTGGTGAGCATTCCAACACTGAGAGCATTCAAGAGAAAATTGCACAGCTATTGGTCAGATTTGCTTTGATTTGGATTCCTGCATTGAGCAGGAGATGGACTCCATGGCTTTATAAGCCCCTTCCAACTCTTATTTTTTATGATTCTATGTATGCAGCAGTTAAAAGCCAAATGTACTATCTGGAAGTTGAGTCATGGCAGAGACTGATCTCTCAAGAAAAGAAAAGAAAAGAAAAGAAAAGAAAAGAAAAGAAAAGAAAATGAACCCCAGTTGCCATGACTCAACTTCCAGATAACCTCAACTGGATGACTGAGAATCTTCACAGCCAAATGTGCTGATTTGTACGAAAAATGGCTGGGGTGGGGATGGAATTAAAACAACTAAACAGTAACAGTGAAAGCTAACGTATGTGAAAAAATTGGTATTTTCCTCAGACATCTGTTTCAATTTTTTTACTTTAAGGAGTACTGTACTTGAGTCTGTAAATTAGGTAAATCAGGCATGTCTAAACTTTGGCCCTTCTGATGTTTTGGACCACAACTCCCAGAATTCTAAGCTTAGATTGCCAATGGCAAAGGATTGTGGGAGTTGTGGTCCAAAACACTTGGAGGGCCGAAGTTTGGACATGCCTGAGGTAAGTCATAAAGAGAGAAGTGACTGGTTCCAAGGAAGCCACAGAGATTTGTGGAGTACAGAATACTCAGGAAAGGGTGAGGCTGGAGTTCTCAGAGAAAACAATGTTTTACTTATAAGAGTGAGAGACTGATCATTTTTTTCAAGGACAAAACTGTTCCCATACTGATTTTGAGAAGGATGAAGAAAATTGTTCCCATGCCTCAAAGAGGTATGGCTTTCTGAATTATGCTACGGATTGTGAGGGCAGTTTGGAATAGAAAATGGTGACTGATGGACAGTGTAAAAGGTTCTTGTACTTCTGGCACAAATGGCAGGGGAAAAAATCAATGAGCACTGCAATAAATGGTAGTAATGATATTCCTGCCATGAATGAGAGCAAGGCTCTGAAATCTTCTGTTTGTTTGTTTTTTTAATTTGGGGCATCTGAAAAATACTCTCCTCATTTTTTATTCTTGTAAATGCAGTGGCAAATAGAGTGATGCTTTTGGCCTCAGCACTAATTTGGCAATGCCTACAGGAAATTTTATTCTCATTTAGAGATCACACATTGTTTATTCTTTGTTTATTGGCAGACACATCAATAAACATTTCCATGCATCTGACACATTTACTAGATAAGTATTTACAAATATGGTGGGGATCCCCTCAAAAATTTTAATTGCATCTAGATGGGGTATGACACATTGTAATCCCATTTCAAGGCATAGGTTTCATCAGACAAAAATTCAATTCCCATTCAAATAAATGGCGCTAAGTCATGACATTTCCTCTGGATTGAAACCATTGAGACTGTGTGGTATAGAACTATATGCAAAGTTGCAGCTACTTTGAAACCAATTATTTAAACAGTGTAAGTGTTGAATGTTCCAGCTGTACATTGATTCACAGCATGAGAGGATAATTGGCTAATCTACAATCCCCACTGTTATCCTTATCTCATCTATGTGATTTAGCCCCTAAACCTTATCAGCAGCTATCACATTTCTGGTTTGTGCCAAAGCTTACAAACATAGGCATAGAACAGTGTTTTCCATTCACATTTCTTACTTAGATGTCTTGTATTTTGAAATTAATGTGTTTTGCTTCCTTTTTTCAGTTCTATACAGTTCTTTTATATTATGCAAGCTGAAGCATTATGAAGGTCACACAATGGCGTAAAATGTGGCAACAAATATTAAATTTTAACAAATCTCTAGGGTCACAAAGAATGTGAAATGATAACTTTATGACTGTAACAATGGTAGTTCCATATCGCAAATACCATCTTTGGCATTTTTTCTTGCTTCTGTCCAAATCTAAATTGCATCATCTGGTCCAGTGGCAACTAACATTAGACTAAAGTTGAATCAAAACTACTTAGAGAGTTCCTGAGTCATTCTTGTAGTTTTTATAAACATGCAAAATTTTGGTTATCTTTTTAAGTAAAACAATTCACTAATTGTTTTACATAATCCTGTTTTGATCTCAGAGCTGGATCAGCACACAGTCTGATAGTATCATGCCACTAACTTTCATTGACCAGTAGAATTTATATCATCCCTTTCATGTGAGTCCCTGGTGGGCAGGGATCAAGCCACAAAAATTTTAATTTAAAAAAAGCACATATATTTATGGGGGTGAAGAAATTCCACTGAAGGAAGAGCAGCAGAAAGGAGAAATGAAGGTAACAAACAAAATTAAAAGGTGAATATGCTAGCATTGAAGCACCTGGAGGGAAAATTACTTCTGCCCTTCCTAGGACTGCTCTTTTTGGGCTGAACAATTAAATGGAAAACATTTTAGGATCTATAGATCTCAGATGGTGAGTGTCTATCCATCTGGAAACCAAACACAGCCAACCGAAACATGAAACAATGCTTGATGCACGTACGGGGGACTTCCTAATAAGCTCCCAAAAGCATTTGAGTTGGTAATTGAAAAGAATGATCATTTTGAAAACAGTCAAAAGCAAGCCAATGAGGACATGCTAACTTTTAGGGTTATAGAATTTCCAGGTGTTAAAATTCTGGGCCCAGTGAAGGTAGTGTAGGAAGTCTCAGGCTGAAAAAGCTAGGATAGTGAAAATAACAGGCATTATGTTATGCACTGCTCATGCCGCTGCTCAATTGTCTGTTGACCCAAGTTAGCTGAGTTGTTCTTGGGGTGGAGTGGAGTCTTTCAGCTTGTTGTGCTGAGAGACTGCATTTATGCTTGATTTCTGAGAATGGCTGAGGACTTCATGACAATCATGGACGTATCCCAAACAGCATCTGAAACCCCACCATACTGGATACTTACCAGCTTGTCTCCAGTAGTCCATCCTTGGGAGTGTATGCTGGTTCCTCAAGCCCAGGGGATCCTGAATACAAGATACTTTCTAGATCAGCGATTCTCAACATTGAGTCCTTGGATGGATTACAATGCCGAGACCCACCAGAACCTCCCAGGCCCTAATGCTTAGAACTGCCACTCCTAGGGAAGCTCACAAGACTTCCACCAGGAACCTACCTAGTGGAACTACCTGGTGGAACCAGCTCCCTAGTGATATTAGGACCATGGAGCCCCTCTCAGCATTTAGAAAATCATAAAAAACATGGCTGTTTAAAGCTGCTTTCAGTGACTAGGAGGTGGAACATTCACTGGTTCCTTGCTCCCCACTCTGACTATTTTGCCACCGTCCTATATTTTTTGATATTTTATTGTCTTGGCTTTTAATGATGTCGTTTATTTGTTTCTTGTTTATATTAAGGATGTATTCCATTTGTTTATCTTTTATGCTGTGAACCGCCCAGAGTTCCTCTGGGAAAATTGGGTGGTCTATAAATATAAATAAATAATCTTTATCAACTATATGACAGGTAAATGAAAGGCCCTTCCTCATGCTTGAAACAGTTGTACTTATCAAATAGTCTTTTGCAAATTATTGAAATTTTTGTTAGGTTTCTTTTGGCTACATACTATATTTCTTCATAAAGAAAATGGAAAGAACTTGAGGGTTTTTCTTCTTGTTTTCTACTATCCTTTGTTTAAAAATAAGTGTTTGTAGGATAAAGCAAAACTGAATGATTTTTTCACCCCAACAGAGATGCCATATGGAACATAGTGAAATGGTGAGCAAATGAATACAGGTTTTCTATATAAAATAGGCATGATACAAATTAAAGGCTTTATTAACCTTGTATTTTGGAATTATATTCCGACTACTCATGAAACTGTTATGGAGGTTATAATACACCTTTCTGCCTGAAGACATGGGCTATAGGCTTTAATCCTCCTCATGGAGGACTATTGTTGCTACTCTGGTGGTCTGTTAAAATTTCCTCCCTAACCCTGAGGGTAGATCAACTTTTTTCACATGAATCAACTGTAAGCACATCAACCTCCTGAAAATGCTCACATCTTGAGTGGAAAAAAATATTGGCCACTACGGGGATCACAGACAAAGTCTTTATTAGAGAAAGATAAACCATCTTATCACAAGTAGACAGAAGTCCCTCATTTGTAAAAAGTTTTCTTTGGCATAGGCAGATAAGAACTTAACAACTTGTAATGAGGTCACTGTCTTCTTCTAGACTGATCAGATATCATCAAAGAGGTCTTCAGGATCTTCCATCTTTTTTTCTGCCTCTGAAGACATGCATTTTGGTGGCAGTTTCTTCTCTGACTTTTTTTGTGGTGCAGAATCAAACCTATAAAAGTGAAACAGATAGTTTAAGTTGGCTATCTTAAATAAAATTACACACACACAATGATAGGAAAGCTTATCTTCTAATAATCTCTTTGGAGTCTACTTTCAGCTCCAGGAGTGAACGAATGCTTTGCAGATGGTATTTATTTATTATTTATTTAGAATATTTTCATCCCAGTTTTCTCCTTGGAAAAGGACCCAAGGTGGCTTACAATAATGAAGGACAATATACAGCCAGAACATTTAAGACATATTCAAATTAAGAACAGGAAATTAGAAGGGCACCTTACAACATTAAAAGGCAACATTAAAGATTCAAAGAGAATGCCAAAAGAAAAAAAAATTCCATTATGCCGGGTGTAAAGTAAACATGGAAACACTGGTGCTCTTATTCTCCTGTGGCAAAATCGGCTGTGAAATTATTCATGTAGCAATAGTAAAAAATACTGCTTTCTTACACACATGCAGACACACACAGAAAGAGCTCCAATGTTTGCGAGGCTATCCACAATGATAATCATAGAATCATAGAATCATTGTAGGTTGGAAGGGACCTTGGAAGTCTTCTAGTAGAACCCCCTGCCTGAGGCAGGAGACCTCATACCATCCCAGACAGATGGTTGTCCAATTTATTATTATTATTATTATTATTATTATTATTATTATTATTATTATT
>JAHTLZ010000240.1:16720039-16780039 GCA_023846285.1 Phrynocephalus versicolor | reverse complement strand
GTGTCACAATTTTGACTTATTTTTTCCCTTTCCTTTTTGTTAGGAAGTGTTATAGGAAATCATTGCCAGGGTCATCTGTGCTGTGATATGCTGTCACAGTGTACAGATATGAAAGCAGGACAAAGAAGAAAAGTTAGCAGTGGAAAAAATAAAGTCATTTAAAAGGAGAACTTCTATAGATGTCATGTGTTACTAGAAAGACTAAAATGTGAATTCGAGATAAATATGATGTCTTACTACAGGGTCAAATGACAAAATGCAGGCTATTGTATTTCAGAGCTATCATGAGAAAAGAAGACTCAGTGGAAATGGCAATAAGAAAATTTGAAAGCAGTAGGAAAAGAGATCTAACATGAAACAGATTGCTGCAATAAAGGAAGCCATGACATTTGGTTTGCAAGGCCTAAGCAGTGTTATATATTATATAGTTTCCACAAACACACCCCACCCCCACCCCAGCAATTGACTTATGTAGCAAAGTTACAGTACTGAGTTTCAGCCATTATTTCCTATATTTTAAAAAATCAAAAGAATAATGGAAACAAGAAACCTATGAACTGCAGAAACACATGGTAGTCTAGTTTTTATCTCCTTCAAACAGGTATGGGCAAATCCCTCCAGATGCTGGACTGTAACTCAGCCTTCTTCACCCTTGGCTATACTCGCGAGGGCTTATTGAGTCGCAGCGTGACAACATCTTGCTGCCCTGATTTAAAAGGTGCATTCATGCAATTAACAAAAGGTTACAGCATTTTCCCTCGTCCCACCCCTGCTCTTGGGTTTCAAGTTTTCATTTCATCTCCTTTTGATTTCAGTTAATTTTTCCCAGTGCCACAGCATGCAAGATTTTACAAATATGAAAAAATTAACTCTGTGTTATGCCAAAAATACCAAGAAACGCTGGGCTGCAATTTGAGAGAAGGTAACAGTCTTGCTAGGTATTTGTTTTCTCAGCTGAAAATGAGCCACATGAAAACTGAAAAAGCAGATGTAAGACATGTCAAAAGATGAAGGAAAGCATCCATTAACTATTTAGCATGATTGAGTGTCTGTCCTAATGATGACAGGAATGCCATGATGTGACAGTTAGAAACCTTAGTATTCCTACCTTTGTTTAATGTTCCTAATTTCTACAAAAGAAACAAAGATTTGCAAGCTTTCGGGAATTTAGCCAAAACTCAGACATATACTGGTGACTCAAAATAAAAAAGACATGCTACACAGCACTATTAAATGCAGGGAAACCCAGTTTGCTTTTCTTTAAAACCATTTTCTGCCAAAGGCAAAACCTGCCAAGTTTTTATATAAGATCAGCATATATGTGTGTAATACTTGGTTTTACCAGTCTGGCACATTCATCAAGTCAAAGGCTGCGCTAACAGTTACAGGAGTTTTGTTCTCAAACTCCCAACATAGAATCTGCAGAGATACAGTGACCCCCCCACCTATTGCAGGGGTTAGGGACCCAATCCGACCCGCGATAATTGAAAATCCACGATATGCAAATGCAGGTCAGGTCAGGCCTGGGGGGCCTAACTGGGGGCTCTTGTACTTACCCCGTCTGATGCCGTCCCTCACAGGCCTGTGAGAGCCTTCCCAGGCCTTCTGGAGGCCTCTGGAAAGGCCCTCGCAGGCCCGTTCGGGGCAGCGCCAGTCCTGGGGTAAGTATGGGAGGCCAGAAACAGCCTTTCCCCCTTACCCCAGGGGGGCTTTTTCATATACTACGGTCCCGCAATATAGCGGGACCGCAGTATATGAACCGCGAAAGGGTGGGTAACCACTTTATAAGTTGTAGCACAGTTTATGTATTATGAAACATTTCATTGAAAACAACTACTTTAGTAAACTAGTTGCTTGGTTATGTTTATTGCTCTACTGAAATGTATTATTAGTGTGAACCAGACCACTAAAGAGGATGAGGAGAACATAGCAAGATTCTGATGAGGAATAAACTTCCTATTTCACACAGTGAAATTTTGTCATTCAAAATGTGTTTGCAGGTATTCTGAAGTCCCTTTGCCTCCCATTACCAACAGAATAACACTGTAAATGGTTGATTCATGAGAGTATTTTCTCACAAAGAATAGTACTGTATAAAAAAAAACTTGTAAGCACAAATACTTAAACAGAAACCTGTTCTTGCCACTTGTGAAAAGCTGTAGGTATGACTGCCACCAAACATTCTTACAGTTATGACAAGCTGCAAACAGAAGTACATTCAAACCCAAAAACCTAAGTTGTTGACAGAACTTAAATCATGTTATTCATATTTCAAAAAAGCAGCAACATGTATTTTTTAAAAATGCAGGAGCTTATAGCTTAAAAGGCACTTAAAAATAAAAATGAAAATCTGAAAATCTATAGAAGGAAAATTCATTTCTTGGCCTTTTATATTCAAACATAATTTTATATTCAAACATATAAGAAAACTATTAAACAATGTTAGGCAGTGGCCATAATTGTTCTACATTAATTAAAATATTACTCCCTGATGTATAAAAATATTGGGGTTTCCAGAGAAGACCGGACACCTCCAATGTTTAAGTCACAGACCAGAATCACATAGGGAAAAAAACTTGTGCATGGCACAGCAATCACACAAATGGTCCCTCTCTCCTTTGGTAGGGTGTCTATCATGCAACTTGGTCACATAATAGTTGCAATTCTATTTACACAAGATACACTTATTCATCATGACCCCACCCCTGAAGATTCTGTCCTTGAGGTTTAACAGCTAATTCATCATTTAACATGTTGGTTGTTATCAGGAGTACTGGCATCTTAGGGGGATGCTGGTTTCCCTGAGCTATACCAACTGTTGACTGTCCACAATTGAGACATTCTGCTAATGGAACTTTTTCCCATTACCATGCCTGGCTCCAGTTTTAGTCCAGAGAGTTTGGGGATACAACAGAACAGAACATGAGGCGACGAAAAGAAAACCCTGGGTTTTTTCCCCAGTGGAACTCTGTTATGTGGATATATGATGTTCTCTGTCGGATGTGAGTTTGAAATGAACCCTACAGAGGACACCCCTGGGAGGTCAGCCAGGCCAAACCATAACCAACCCAGCTATGGAAAGGACCTCTCCACTTGCAGTTCTCCCATATAGGGTGAAGATGTAGAGGTTGAGGTGATACACGTGACCTTCCCAGAGCCAGAATAGAAGGGCTGCAAGGATAAAGGGAAAGTGCCCCTAGTAGATTGGGGTAAGAGGGTGAAAAGAGAGAAGGAGGGACCAAATCATGAGGAACAGTAAGATGACAAACAGCATGGTTGACTGAAATGAGAGAAGTTGGAAGATTGATGGAAGGAAGCACCTGAGAGGTAGAATGGTAAGTCTGTCAGGCAAAGATGGCACTGGAGATTGAGGTCTTCGACATATGCTTTGATCCCCATCTTGGCTGGCAGTGGGCTGAGTGGAAAGATGGCCAAGTGGGTCCAGCATGCTGACAGGTGGTCAAAGCCACCCTATTGGGGAGAACAGAACCAACATGAGAATATTCAGGAGAAGAAAGGGCAATAAAAAGGAAAAACAAGGATGCCATGCAGGCTCCTAATCGCTCTGTCCCAGACCCATTTAAATGGAAATTCTGGACTTTGAAGTCAGCTTATTTTATATGCCATATTTTATGTGTTGTAGCTGTTTTTAAATCTATGTGGAATGGTTTAAATGAGTTGAATATAGCAACCATGAAATTTTGTTGTTCCTGCAAGGGGGCAATGACAATAAAGATTCCTATTCCTATTTTATTATCACTGCTCTGAAGGTCCCAATTATTGTGCAACTCCTTCTGTCAAACTGGAGCCTGATTACACTGAAGTGGAGATCACCTCTGCTTTGGCATTCCCTGCCGTGTGCTCTTTCTGGGGGTCCTGCAGATGCTAGAAAAGGAAGTCTTTGGCCTATGCCCATGGTCTGCAGAAAATAACAGTTCAGTTTAGAGATGGGCACGACTCAGCAAAATTTTCGTTTTCGTTTTCGTTACGCAACGAAAACGAAAACGAAAATGAAAATTTTCCAGAAAACAAAACGAAAAAGAAAATGAAACGAAAATTTGCCGTGTTTTTCGTTTTCGTTACGACAGACACATTGCATTGAAAGAATGCTAACGAAAACGGAAAATTTTTGTTTTTGTTTTGTTTTTTCCGTTTCGTGACAAAAACGAAAACGAAAAATGCAAAAAACCCCAAAAAATGAAAACGAACCGAAACAGACCCCTAAACGAAAAACGAAAAATTATTTTTTTGAGTCGTGCCCATCTCTAGTTCAGTTTTCCTAGGCCTACCTGTAGTGGGGTTCATTGAGTTCTGTTAATTGTTGATCCTGATTACTCCAAGTTAATAAAACCCACTTTTTGTTCATCTGCATCCTTGAGTTTGAGTCATGAAGAGCACCATGGGGGTATGAACATTAGAACACATTCTTCTTTATCAAGAATCTCAGCTTTGGAAATTAAATATGTCAGTCCACAAAAAAAGAATCTAGGGACCTGAGGTGTAATAACAAGAGACATACATTCCTGTGGTTCATTTGCACTTAAGCTAATTCCTATATAAAGAAATGTGACCACATTTCATGGTTGAGAAATACTTTTGTACCCAGTGTCTCAGTAGGGGTGGGGAGGAGGAGGAAGAATCTGATTACTTAGTCATAACCACAAAAGTATACACAGCACAACTATACGGTTTGCCTAGCTGTTTAGACAAGACCTCTAACAAAACCAAGGCATTATAAATGATTCAGTAATATTTTAAGACTGATTTTCTATGTTTTTGATTATATTTACAATAATATACTGGTTCTTACTGCTTCCTTCCTTGGCAGAAAACCTACACAAGCTAATCATCTTGAGCAACTTCAGTCATATTAGCTTCTTAGAGAAAATACAGACGTTTTGCTTATGATTTCATAGTTGATGGCATGATCTTAAGTAAAAGCAAGATTAATTTTAGTATCTTTTTGTGCATAGCCAGGAGCTGAATATGAAAGCATAGTTATTCATCTGTGGTCCTTCAGCATGTATCATTTGTTGTGCTGGGTCATGAAAACAAATTTGGGGAAACAGCCTTCATCTCCTGTCTTTCTTTTACAGTGTTCACTGCTCCTTTCCTATTAGCCGCAGATAGTTCACAAGACTGGCCAACAGGTTTTGAA
Source organism: Phrynocephalus versicolor (assembly GCA_023846285.1). Classification (NCBI taxonomy): domain Eukaryota; kingdom Metazoa; phylum Chordata; class Lepidosauria; order Squamata; family Agamidae; genus Phrynocephalus; species Phrynocephalus versicolor. Next base: position 16,774,881 of record JAHTLZ010000240.1, on the reverse strand, counting down.
CATTACCATTTATCCTGTTATCTGGAAGTTGAGTCATGGCAACTGGACTTTTCAATTTATTTGGTTGTTGTGATGCAAACTCATTAGCTCGAATTGCGAAGTCCAGGAATCAAGACATTATGACATTGCCTTGTGACAAAAGTCCAAGCAATGCTAATTAACAGGGAAACTTCCACTACATAGGAGCTGCTCGGTCGTGATAGTGCAATCTCAGGCATTTAATAGTTTTAGGACAGAGACATAAGCCCTCTCCTCTGCTGATTTCTTAAATACCTTTAATGTAGGACATCGGTGTTGTAGAAAATATTCAAGACATACTGCAGCGCTTAGAGGCTGAAAACAAGGAGAGCAGCAAAAAATAAAATTTTCTTCCCACTTTGATTGCCCTCCTCTCGGCTTTGCTTTTGCAACGATCCATTGGATCCATCAGAGGAGTATTCAGAATGCAGAAAGTCAGAGAAACATCGGGGGCGGGGGTGGAGTCCTCAAGGATGATTTAATAATTTTATTAATTTGAGGTCATAAACATGTGTGTATGGGGGGGGAGGTCTTATATATGGCAGGGCCTCATAGTCAGAAAAATATGGCATTTAGGATGGAATAACAAAAAGCACATCTCCGTGCCATATGACAAAGCTGCAACAATGCTTAAGTTTATTATTGTTTTATAATAATTTGTATTATTGGTAAAGGAATGAGATTGTATCAGTATAAATCTTAATAAATAAATCCCACAGCTTATGTGGACCAGATGTAACTAATATACAATAAGACCAAACACTATAGAGAGATAAAGCATTGATGTCTCATTGTTCTTGGGTTATTAGTAAGGGGGTTGTCAGAAAACCCATGTAGATATTATTCCACCTCTTCCTCCTCCAAAGTTGCGCACCACTGTGAAAAAAAGTAGTACAGCTGGCTAATATTTGTTAAGCATTAGTATCTCACTTAAAGACCTTCAATTTCCTCTTCTGAATGATAAATAGCAATTGCATGTTTATGGTTCAGCAACAGACCCACAAAAAAAGCTTTCATCTGCTGTCTTTCATTAACTAGGAATATGGCACTATTTACATTGTGAAATCTGGTTTTAATATATATGTTGAAAAATGAAATATATAAAAAACATAGAATCCAGAGTATATAATCTTTTGTGCAGAAAAATAAATAAACCTAGAGAGGCTTCAATTAATGAGAAACGAATGAAATAAGAAAAACTAATTTGCTAAGACATTTTTATTTACTACAAGTCTTAGTACAATCACGTTTTGTGTACTGAATCCAGTGGTGCTTTGGTTATGAAGTCAACAAGCTGTAGTCACCTATGTGAAAGTCATACTATGTTTAAGAATTGTAGCTCATACTGTCATAAAATATGCTGAAAATGAATCCATGGTCTATGATAACATCAGGTTTCCAAGATCATTGTAATGATATGATTTGGCTTCTTATGAAACCAGCAGTGTGATTAAATCCAGAAGCAGGGCTGCTCAAAGGGATGGGGTGCCCGAGGGTGCCCAGAAAGCGCAAAAAGCAAGGATTCCTTCCTTTGGCTCCCATGAATCCCACAAGATTTTTTCGCAGTCATAATTCTTAGGACAGCCTCAAGCGTAATTTATTTATTTATTTATTTTTATATTTACCTACCGCATCTGATTTCCCCCCAAGGGAACTCTGGACAGCTTACATAGAACCAAACATATAAAATTAATCCCAACTCAAGAAGAAAATATCAAAATAATAACATAAGACAAGCAAATGAGCTGGCAAGAGGCACAAACAAGAGAAGACAACACAAATCTAACATGGTGTGGGGAACGACAAAAAGATGTTAGCAATCGCTGAATGCATCCTTAAAGAGCCAAGTTTTAAGCACTTTTAAAAAGGCAACTATAGATGGAGCTAGGCGAATCTTGTTAGGCAGCTTGTTCCGAGCTGCCGGGCCAGCCACTGAGAAGGCCCGATTGCATGTAGCAACCTTACGGGCCTCCCTAAGGGTGGCCACCCGGAACGAGAGTGCCATAGAGGATCTGGTGGGCTGGGCCAGCACTGACCTTTGGGAGATGCACTCTGTCAGATACTCAGGTCCCAAGCCATGGAGGGTTTTGTAAACTAAAACCAACTCCTTGAACCTTATTCGGGAGGCAGCAGGCAACCAATGCAGGCGAGCCAGAATTGGGGTGATGTGGTCAAATCTGCCTGCACCAACTACCAATCTGGCCGCTGCATTCTGTACCCATGACAATCACCGAAGAAGGGTCAAGGGAGCCTCATGTAAAGAGTGTTACAATAATCTATCCCCGATATGACCAGTGCCTGCACAACTGACCTCATATGAGGGCACAGAAGCTCCCATGCAAACAGATTCCACAACCTGTGAAAGTTATGGCTTTCCCATAGTAGTATGATAATATGATTGGACTTCTCTCAGAATCTTTGTTAATCATATTACCATAACCAAGAAACTGATTTTGAGCAAATAGACTAGTGCTTTGCATTTATCAGTCAAGTTTAGTTTGTGCGACACAAGGCTTTGTACTTAAGGAGTCAAACTAGCACAATAGGCTGTATGCAAAAGGTAAGTTAATAACAACAGAGATGAGAGAGGGGAGGGACAGAAAGGAATTTTGCTCTTGTACCTTTGGAGCTACAAATATCTAGGAATAAATCTAATCTAAAGTCACTGTTGCTATCATCAATGTACTTGATACAGAGGGGCTTACAGGGTTGGTGTGTGTTAACTTGGTGAGAAGACACTGATTTAACAGTTATTAGCATTTTGCTGTAATGTTTGGCAATTTCACACAGGATGTAAGCTTTCTACAGATTAAAAGACAATTACATAGTAATCCCGTGTGTCCAATTCTTGTGACAGGCTACTACATTCACAGTTTGTGTGTTTGTGTATTTTGCTGCAGAAGGGCTGTTCGGACGTAATGACTGTTTCTTCAGTGAATGAGTATCCTATCAAAACTACCCCAAAGGCATGTTTTAAATATACAAAAATTAGGAAGTCTACAGCATTTCCTGCTTTTCTGCCACAAACCCTATGCAGACCTAGGTATACAGTATCATCCTGAAGTCTTTGTTGCTGCAGTGCCATGTGTACAAGATAACCTTATAGAAATAAATAAAACAGATGTTCAAGGCAACAGAATTTGCAAGCAGAGATGGACACTGACTTAATATCAGTCAAACTGAGCTCATCTTCCTTCAACCACTAGGTAGTACAGTACTACTAATTTGGCTCTAACTAGCTTAACTAGAGGGTGAACTACATCCTGCCTCCTCTGATAAGTGACTGCAGTCCCAGACAAAGAAAAATAATTTTTGTTTCACCAAAAAAACAGTGGGGGAAGGAATGCTGAGTGACAGGTAGCCTTCTGCTTGTTAAGCCAGAAAGAATTCAATCAACATTGTCCAGAAAGGAATTTCAACCCAACGCCCCTAGGTTGACTTTACATCCCTCATTTTGAAACTGGCTCAGATATCTAGCCATGATTTTTTACACACAGCCACAGATATGTCATGCCCAGCCTAATGAGGGCTCTTACGGGACAAAAGCTAGTACTGTTTGATTGTTTGTTTTTGTAGTAGTCTCATAACAATATCACCTATGCAAACAGGTTTATGCAAACAGTTCTATAACATTTTAAGGAAGTATGTTCATTTTGGATAATAATCACATGCAGGTGCTTATGGAAGTATTTCATTTTTAATCTTGCAATAATATGTACACAAACAGCAGGATTCAAAAGAGAAGAAAATACTAGCACAACTTTTTTTAAAAAAAGTGTTAAATATGCCTTGGAAACTGTTCTTCATATCTAGCCATTTGCACAAAGAAGAGATGTGTACAAAGTATAATCAATCAGTCCATTATAGGAGGCACAGAGGAACTTTCATAAAATTGCAATCAATAGTATTGTCTGGTGAAACTGGCTAGTTCTCTCTCCCCCTCTCCCAAATTGCTTGCAGTAGCCAAAACAGCAACAAAAAGAGTAATGTGTCTGGTAGACAAGACTTGTAAGCAAATGAATTAAGAAGAAGCTGCCAGCAGACAGCAATGGCTAAATGCAATCTCTTCTAGATAGAAGACGGCTGTATTTCTAAATTGGTGACAGAGAACCCTACTTAGGATTTTGGGCCATGTGGATGTTCTGGCTGGAGGGAATCATGCAACCATGTTCTAGAAGCAGCTGTACCCTTAAACAAACTGTGATACTATAGGAAAGATATAAAGAACAGTTTCAAAGGAACAATTAATATTTTTTTAAACATCTAGCACTTAACATATACATGTGCAAAAATAAAAACATCTATTTAGCAAAGAGTAATTTTAAATGGCATAGCAGCTGTGGATAAATTTTAGCTACTGAAATAACCATTTAAATATTCTTTACAGAACAAATATGAGCTCTTCGGAGACAAACAATTCTCAGTCAGTTTAATATAGATGTGTAACTCAGAACATGGGAGAGGACTCCAGTGGCATAGCCCGCCTGCAACAATGCATTTTAAAACGTCATTGTAGCTCTTTAAAAGCATTTGGCAAACGTGCAGTGGTGAGACTCATAAATATAAATGTACAGTAATTTAATTAACTACTTATGAAAAACATGGATAGTCATTATCAGGAAATTTGTATAAAATCAGGACTGGTGAAAAATTCTATTTTTAAGGACTGTAATGACTGAAGTTCAGTGGAAGTGATGCTAGTGAGCCCTATACATTATATTATTGATAATAATGATGAATTTCCAGTTGAACAATGTATTAAGAGTGGCATCTCTGTGATGCCTTAATGCAGTGGTTCCCAACCTTCCTAATGCTGCCACCCTTTAATACAGTTCCTCATGTTGTGGTGACCCCTTGCCCTGCTTGGAAGAGGCCACAAGCCCCCTTTGGCAGGCCACTGCTGCAGGTGCCATAGAGAACTTCCCTCTACAGGCACCCTCAGCCAATTGCAGCCTCTGGTGCCATTGACTGACATCCCCTCCAACCTATCAAGCTGTAACACACTCTTTCCCCCCTTCCTCCCCCCTCCAAATCCAAGGTGTTTGTGCCTCTTTCTTCTTTGGCTCATGGGGGCCCCTGTGAAATGGTTGTTCGACCCCCAAAGGGGTCCCAACCCCCAGGTTGGAAACCATTGCCTTAATGGTTTGCTTTCTACTAAATAGTCATTTTTCATATAATGTGTTCCTACTCCATTCAAGCACTAGTTATGGGTTTCATCTTTGCATTACTTTTACTGCAAAGAAAAAGACAAAAAAAAAAATCAGGAAACATGAGTCCAGGAAATGTCCTCTTTCTAAACCAACTGTCTTTTGTAATGAATTCAACAAATGAGTGTTTATTTTTCTTCTTTTCATTACAGAAAATGTTGTGCTTTCTGAATCGCTAGGTAATGTGGCTTATTATTATCATCATGCGCATTCAAGTCAGTGCTGACCTATGGTGACCCGTTTTAGAGTTTTCCAGGTAGAGAGAATGGTTTACCACCCCCCTTTTCTCGGGGTGTCTCAGGACTGTGTAGCTTCCCCTAGGCCACATAAGACTCCCTCTACATACAGGAGGCACACCAAGGAACCAAACCCCAAACCTCTAGCTCTGCAGCCAACTATATTGATAACTCAGCAGTTTAGGTACCCAGTAATTCTACAATATCGTGGCTTACTGCTATAATAATGTCCAAGAAATTAGCTGTAATATATGGTCTAACAGATATGTTTGTCTGTGTGTTTGACATTCTACTTCTTCTTCTTGTAGTCCAGAGTCTGTAGAGTTAAACTTCCAACTCAAGTGGAAATGACGATAGTTTCCATCTGGTTGTATGTAGTCATGACTGATTCTAAGACAGAGAATATTAGCGTCCTCAGTTCCCTGATGTAGAATGGAAACAGGACTGGTATGATAACAAATAAACCCAAGACGGCAAAACATTCTGCCCAAAGTATTACATATTCCAATAATAAGACTCAGTACAATTATTATTTGGAATGATTTTCTTGATTTATAAGACAATGGTCAGATGAGAACCAGATGTTTGTGGTGGATGGTATAACTCACAATCCTGAGGACACCACCACAAACTTCTGAAGCGAACTTTTTCTGAATCAACCCTGGCAAGCAGATGAAAACTAATAGCTGCCCCACAATGGTCCAGCCTCCACTCCCAATGTGGCAAATTGGACCAGCAGGCAATAGGGTGAAACCTATCTTTAATAAATATTACTGTGAGTTGCTCCAGACAAAATGTTCACCTAGGCATAGGCATACACTATGTTATGCAATTTGTAGGATCACCTTGGATCTGCTGATGTGCAACCTCCAAGGGGAAATGCCAATGTCATCTATATCAAGTACAGTGGACCCTCGTATAACAAATGGTTTGTATAACATACAATCTGTACAACATAAAAAAATCCAGAGATAGGGGAAATTTGCTTAACAGAATCGTCTATGGGGTGAATCTGTACAACATAAAAATGGTCGCGATTAAGGATTACTGTTTTCAATGCATTCCTATGGGAAATTTGTATGAAGGAAAACTTGCTTAACATAATTTCATTTGCAACAAATTAGTTCCTTTATACAAGGTACCACTGTATATGCAAGGAAACAGAAAGTGCAAAAGGCCTTTGTCTGCTTTCAGATACTGCCCCTAGGTACAACTCCTTGGAGAATATGTTTAATTTAACAGTTTGCTGTCAGATTTTCTTGGTTATTTCTTCAGTGGATAAAAGACAACTGTTGTCTAAATGTCCCTCATGCACACAGGGGAGATCAATATGAGATAAAAAGCAAGAATTAAATCAATATGAGAATAATGAACCAAACTAACTCTGATTTAATCAGGTACTCGATTTGCTTCACCAGTTCAAGTTAACAAACCTCTCAATAGCTGAAATCCCAAGACTTTCAGAACTGCTTATTCTCTATCCAGTCTAAATATGGTTCTGCTGACAGTGAATCCTTTTCCTTTCCTGCATTTCTGAAAAGCAATGTCGAGAGCTAGCATTCCAAAGTCCTCAGCTTGTTTCTAGCCTTTATAGCTAACAAGGAATTCAAAATTCAGCAACCTGAGAATACAGCTGTCGTGAGGACTGACTACAAATATCTAGATCAGGTATAACCTCATATAGTTCTGTAAGAAATGAACGAACTGACTAAAGGGATTTCTTTCCAATAAATTCTCTGTGCTATTAAGGCAAAGTACGTTTTCTCTAACCGACAGCAGATATCTGTACAGAGGTGAAGGCATTATGATAATTTGCAGCAATTCGTCTTTTCTACATTGGGTTTATGCTATACTAGGAACAGAAGCTTTTATTTCAATGGACAAGTGCTTCTTGCTTGTTTTCTCTCATTTTTGTATATGACATATAACCCTTATCTTAACTACAACCCAAATCCCCTGATTACTAACAAAAACAAGACCTGCAAAAAAAAAAATCATGAAATTACAATGGTGCTTGCGATGCTTTGTATCTTGAAATTTTCGTAACTCAAAATTGAATGGGGTGCAATGCACCCTGGGAGCTGAAGTCTCCCACAATTTTTTCGTATCTTGAGGCATCCCATAGGAATGTTCGTATCTCAAGGTCTTCACGGATGACTTCCACTCCCAGGGTGCACTGCGACCTGGATGGATTTCACTTTGTATCTCAAGTTTTTCGCAATTAGGAGCATTTATAACTTGAGGCACCACTGTAATTTGACTTGATTCAACAGTATTAAATTGTTAAAATCACCCACCCCAGTGAAATCTGAGATGAGCCATTATTTTGACTGCTACACCTCTCTTCCATCACTCCCTGGAACAGTGTGCAAACTACTGTAAATGGATTTAAGATCATTGTTTTCCTACCCTTTCCAACCCCTTAACTCTTTTACTGCTTACTTTTAACATATTTACTGGTAAAGGCAGAATCTGTGAAGATTCTCAGTCATCCAGGTGATTGTATCTGGAAGTTGAGTCATGGCTACTGGACTTCTTTTGATGAAGCTGTTTGGATGAACAGTGAAGCGTTTCTATATCTCAAAAAAGAAGTCCAGTAGCCATGACTCAACTTCCAGGTAAAGGCACAATGTTCCTAAAAGTCTGAGAATTCTTGTGGGCCTCTTTACTTCTTTGCCTTTCCAGTTAGCCTGTGAATATGTAGTTTTGTATTTTCAGTACAAACATCAGAAATTTTGTGTCAATGTGACAACTGCTGATTCTGTTTAAAATAGCTATTCTATTGAAGTTTTTATGAATACATGCGTATTCATGGCTAACACAGACATCTTCATCAAGCCGATCAATAACTTAACCTTTAAGCTTGGCGTGGGCAATGTATGATGTAGGCTACCTCTCCAACATCCCCAGATCTATTTATTTATTTGAGGAGGGTATGGCTTAATAAGTCCTGCAAGGAGCTTGTGGGGGCTTTTGACACTGGGGGTTGCTCACCGTAACTTTAAGCAAACAAAAATGTAATTGAAGATACAAGTTTTTACATAGAATCGGGTTATGAAAAAAGACTGAAACACACAGAAACGTTAACCAAAGCTTGGCCACTGAACAAGCAATGATATAAATAGTTAAAAAACCTCATCATATTTTCTGTTTCATGTTTCCTGAGAGTGGAACAGAAACAGCAGTCTACTATGAACAACTGCTATTCAGCTATCTGGGAACTAACAGATGTTACTCTTCCAAATGTTCTAGTTCATTTGGTTACATGATCATGTCTATTCTCCTTTCTTCTCCTTTTGCTAAAATTCTTCCTAAATGATGGCCATCGGCTGAACCAGAAAGCCTAAGTGCTTCTGCAGGGATATGTGCCAAAGCTTAGGAGGACCCCGCAAGCAGAAATAGTCCAGAGATTCAGAACTTGTTACCTAATAAGTTGTTTCATCCTGGCACCAAGGCAAAAGTGCCTTTGCTATGGCTTTGCAACGATGTGAATTATATGGCAGAATAATTTAATGTCAATTAGTTACTCATCTCTCAATTGTGGGAATGAACTCCCAAGGCAGACAAAAGACTCTGAGGAGAATAATTTATTGCTGTACTTTTGCTGGAACACTCTTTCTTCCTTGTGAAAAAAACAAAAGCAAAACAAAACCCCAAAACCTTCCATATTAACATGATAGTTTCAAGGTCTGGAACAATTCCAACAAAACCCTACTCTGAAAGTCAATATTTCCAAAGAAATTAGCCAAATAAACAGACAGGATGTTTTCCTGGAAGTTTAAAAAAAAGTGGATATACAATTTCAAGACCATTGTGTCTAAATTCTCTGGAAGATGCATGTGCTGTTTAAATTTTACCTTGAGTGTCAAGACACGTTATAGACAGACTGGATAATCAGAAATATGTAACAAATCCAGTTCTAATTAGATTAAATGCAAATTAGCTTTTGGAGGAATTTAGCTACACAGCATTGTGAGATGAGAAAATAAATCTATTCACCATAAAGGAAAATATTTCAATGCACTGAATTAATGCAGGTACTTCTGAATTCTGAGGGAAACAATTGAGAAAGATTAACTAGTTCCAATCCTAATTCCCTCCTACCCACTACTTTCAAATCAAGCTCATTTAGACATGAATGTCCTGTAGTACCCAATGTAAATCATCCCCATAAATCAGAATGTTTGGCTTTTCTTTGTTCAGATTGATAGGGCCTCATACATCCTTTGTTGCTGGCTATTATCTTCATTTTTCCTCAGCTCCAAGTCCAGAGCTAGGATAGGCAGAAGAGGATTTCCACTGGCTTGATGCTGCCAGATTATTCCAAGTACCTTGGCAAAGCAAAAACATTATTCCCACCTTTAGGTTGGATTACTGCAACACTCTCTACACGGGGCTCCCCTTGAACCTTGTTCGGCGACTGCAGTGGGTCCAGAATGCGGCGCCCAGGTTGGTGGGTGTCGGTACGGCCGCATCACCCCCATCCTGGCTCGCCTACACTGGTTGCCTGTTGCCTCCCGAATAAGGTTCAAGGTGTTGGTTTTGGTTTACAAAACCCTCCATGGCTTGGCCCCTGCTTATCTGGCAGAGCACCTTCCCCGACAATTAGATCTGGCCTGATCCACCCGACCCTCTTTGGCCCTCTCGCTCCGGACTGTCACCGCGAAGGAGGCCCGCAAAACGAGCACGCGTAAACGGGCCTTCTCGGTGGACGGGCCAACCATCTGGAACGCTCTGCCGAGCGAGTTACGGCAGGCTCCGTCATTGGCGTCGTTCAAGAGAGCTTTAAAGACCCTGCTTTTCAGGGACGCCTTCAGCACTGACTAGGGATACAGGATTTCCTTTTTTTTTTTTTTTTGTCCTCCCTTCTGCCCCGGCTTGCCTGTGAGCCTGCTTGGACGCCATTGTCATTGTGATTGTGATTGTTTTTAGCTTTTTAATATTTTGTGTGAACCGCCCTGAGTTCTCGCTCGGGAAATAGGTGCGGTATATAAATCTGAAAATAAATAAATAAATAAATAAAATAAAGCAGGAATGTTTATTGTAGTACACCCATGGGAACAATCCCCACCCACCTCTACATGTTCTGTGTTGCGATTCAGGTTAAGACTCTCTATATGTACCAGAGGGTCACATATAACTTAGACGATGCTAATTTTACAAGTCTTTATTTAGTCTAAAAATCTATTCACACCAGAAATTGAGACCTTTTTCACTTAAACTTGTAACCTGCCTATTAACAGTCATGCAATTCTGTTTTCTTTACAGACTATTGTACAAAATCATAATGGCATTGAGAAATTGCCCATTCCTGCTTTATAGCAACTGGGGACATACATTTCTTTATTTTCTCTTGCATACATGCATAAAGGAATTCAGAGCATTCACAAGCCAAATCTTCTACTCATTCTCATACATGGGGCATGTTATTTCGTATCTGAACACAGTTAATACAATTTCACTACTGTTATCATAATTGCATACACTACATATATTATATTTCCACATACTTAATGATAGGGCAGTGTATGCAATTTCTGTGTGTGCAAATGTATTATTTCACACACCTTATCTGGCACTGTATCAATGTCTGCTTCTCTGATTTTTGTAGCATTTCCTTTCTGCTCTCTGCAGTTTCACTATTTTACTATGGCTATAAAGAGGTAACTTAAAACAGCACAGCTGAGATTTGCATATAATAATGTAACTTAAGGGAAATAGTGACAGCTTTTATGTCATATATTTGTGGAACAATAAATGCTTTACTGTGAGATAGTAAATTTATGCTAATAATGCCACAGCTCATCCGAAATGAGAAGAAAGCACGAGGCACTAGAGTGTCAAAGGCTAGCTGATGGTGACTCTACAGGCATATGCCATTGATCACCTAATTACCATGGCTCTGAAGGGTTGGAAGCCCCAGGAAATAGAAAACAGATTACTGTCAGGACAGCTCCAGTGCATTTTTAATCAGTTAAAATCTGCTGAATGAGAAATTGCCATTTAGTATGTACCTTTTTAGGAAGGGAGCTATTTATCACCTAAAAAGTGGCACGTGTTCAAAGAGTGACAGATTTACTGTATTTAAGCAAATCTGCATTAATTTTATGGTTATATTGGCAATTATTTTGTAAAATAGGGGAATGGAAAAGATGTTCAGTTTGAAGGCATGTCTGGTTTAATTTTTTAATTTTTTATTCGGATTGATAACATTTGAAAAAAACAGAACATGTTAATAGCTACTCTCAGTTTTAATTGTAGTTGCTTTCAATCACGTTGCCTATTTCCAAACAACAACATATCAAACAGAAGCAATTTTCCTTGTTTAAAATGATAAAATGGTACCACCTGTAGACTGCAAAGGAAAAAAAAAGTGACTGGGATACCATCTGTAGATCACTATAGCGGCTAATCGTCTTACAGACTGCATGGCATTTAAATAAGACCAGATCTGTACAAAACTGGCTGAACTAATATCTGGCTGGGGAGTCAGAGTTTGGGAGCTCTACTCCTCAGTGTGCCTCCTAAGATAAGAGCCAGACTCTGTAGCTTTGGGCAAGCTGCGTGATGCCAGAGTCTCCCCAGAATGATAAGCTATTACAGACTATATACCTAGAAAACCCTGGAAAAGGTCACCACTAGAGATGGCACTTTTGTGTTATGAATTAGGAAAAATGGGAAAGAGGTATTGCTTTTTAAAATATATATTTTGCTGATTCCTGAGAGAGACTATTAAATCAGAGTGCTTTAGATTCATTAGTATTTACCTCTTTCTTCTGCTCATTCCTTCTCCTCTAGTCTGTCAAGTTACCTAGAAAAGATTTAATAAAATAGCACGGGAAAAGCTGCAGGTCAGCAACCAAATGGAATGTTCTGAGTGGGAAAGGAAATTTGGAGTTGCAGAAGGGCCTGTATTGGCAGCAGCCCAATGAAGAATATTCTTTGCTTCAGTCCTTTGTTGTGGGTGGAATTTGTCTGCTGCTGAGCTCCAAGATGCCCTCCATCTTGATTGCTCTATTCATCTGTGCCTGTTGATTTTGTTTCCCTTTTCTGGAGTTTTTTGGTGGGAAACTTTCCTCCATTTCTTAGTTTGTTTGCTGCTGCCACCAGGTAGCTAGCCTGTAGAGTGTCAGTGGCCCTCCTCCAGTTTCTGCAGTGCTGTATGCTAGTGGTTGACCAAACTAAAAGAAAAGAAATGGTAGAGGGAGAGAAAAGTCCCCATATTCTAGTTGCTTTGATTGTGGAGGAACATCACCTTTCTTTTCTTTTCTTCTTTTCTTTTCTTTTCTTCTTCTTCTTCTTCTTTTTTTTTGCAAGAGGATGCAGCGTTGCTGTTGTTTTTAAAATTTGTCTTTCACACCCTTATAGAAAGGGCTTGTTTTTCTGTGCTAAAATGGTTTTTAATCAATGTCATATGTTTAACTTGGGGCTTTTCTACCTTGGACCTACTTTTTTGAAGTAAATTAAGAGCTCTTTGGGGAATATAAGCTACTGTCAGACAGAACACAATTGTACAGAAGTAAAACCAAGGAAGCAAGAAACATTAGTCCCTTTTATGCTTAATAAAAGGACTGGAAAATATATACATCTTCTGTTACAGCAGCTCCACCGGTTGGCAATCTGTTTCTGGGCATAATTCAAAGTGTTGCTTTTAAACCTATAAAGTCCTAAACAGCTTGAGTCCCAGGTATCAAAAAGATCACATCTCCCTCTATAAGCTTGCCCGGGATTCAAGATCACCAGAAGAGCCCTTTCTCTTGGTGTGCTCAATGGGGACTCGGGAGAGGGCCTTCTCTGTTGCTGCTCCCTGACTCTGGAACTCCCTCCACAGGAAGCTAGGGTGACCCCATTATTGCTCTCCTTCCACAAGCAGGCAAAGACCTTTCTCTTCAGGGAGGCTTTTCCTTAATGACAGGTGGTCCCATAAAGGTTTTTAAATGCATTGTGCTCTGTTGTTCTAAATGTGTTTTAGTATTGATTTTATTTACCATTTTAAGTACAATACTTGATTAATTATTTTAAAATTTTGTATACTTACTGATTTTAGCTTTTAAATACTGTATTTAAATATTGTATTTAATAATAATCTAAAGGTTTAGATTATTAATTGTTATAAACTGGAGCACAATCATTATTATTAGATTTGTACAGGACTGGGATGAGCAGATCTAATTCCATTAAGAGGGAGTGTAAATTGATAAGAAATATACAAAGCTCTGATGGCAAGATGACTTCTGAGTAGATACAGAGCATCAACAGACAAACTGCTACTCTCTAGGATTTATATTCATGGAACTGTTCCAGCAGATTACCTCTCATCCAAAATCATACTGAAGAATGGTCTCCAAAAACGTTTACTTTACAACTGTAACTAATAGTTCACTTAGTATTGTGAATCAAAAGCATAAATCCTTCATATAGTCTGTTTTTAAGTTGTTGAGTTAAACACAAGAAGTAGATCCATCGAGCTATTTGAGATCTAAAGTCCTATTCATTTAAATTGGTCTGTATGAAAAAAAATATTGGACTTGGCCCATTGTCAGCCAAATGAATCTGGGAAAACTAACATACAAAAAAGGCTCCTAACAAGGTAATTGGTTCTATTTTACATTTCCTTTAAATTGTGGAAATAAAAATTGTGCATTCTGTGACATAAGATTGTTTTACAGCCTATTCACTTTAATTGCATAATTTTGGATCCATCTGAATTATTTCAAGAAAGATTTGCTCCTTGGTCCAATATGCCATGTGCTAAGATCTAATACAAAGGAGTTCTTGAAAGCCAATAATAATACATTTTGGAAAATGAGTTTCAATGTGCTAATAAGCCTTTAAATATAGAAGTGGCAGCAGGTGTCTCTAATAACATATGATGTAAAGATCAATTTGAATATCAAAGAACATATTGAAATACTTTCCAAATTGCTACTATTCAGTTGGTATAAATGGAGTGGGTTAACTCCCCCACCTCAGTGCTTTCTTCTCCTTTCTATGAGTGAAAACACCCCCAAATTATTTCAAATGAACCAGCTTTTCTGGGAGACAAGAGTAAAAAAAATGAATGTTAATGCACTAGTAGAGATTGAGAACACTTGCTCCATTGTTAATGCTTGGAGATCTGCTTCAAGATGACATCAGCAGACTTCATAAATAACTGCATTTATCACCATTTTCATCTTATACACAAGGCATGAAAGCACACGGCAGGAACACTTGGGATGCTTTCCAACTGCTTAGGAGGGACTGGAACAAGCCCCTAACAATGTATGACTGCTTGTGCTGCTGGACAAGATTGTGTGAGTCCTGCCTGTTTTTCACCTATCCCATGCCCTATGCTGGTTTAAAAGACAGGACCAGCAACAGAAAATACCAGCAATATGCCCAAGCAACCTGTGTGCCTTTTTGCTTTGTTGTTCAGGTACTACTGGTTGACAGGAAGTCTCAAGATCTTTGCTCTGTCTTATTATGTCCTTTTATCTTTAAACTGGACTGGACTGTGGCCTCCAAACACAGGCTTATCAGCCTGACGTCCTTTCAAATGAGGAACTGCCTTTGTAAACCAGGACGAGTGTCAAAAGAGGTTCAAGGATCTTCCTTGGAATGCATGGTCTTAGAAAATTGGGGACATTTCTATCCTTATGATACATTTGAAGACTATGGAGACCATGAGGCAATTCATCATCATAAGAAACCTGAACCTGTCCACCCACATTTGTTTATTTTTAATGTACACATACATATATAAGGGGTATTGTCTGTGTGTCTTATAGAAGGAATACAGTAGTCCCCGCTACATATATATCACAGATTTTCATTTAGACAGGAGTTACCTGCACAGAAAGCCTCTCCCGTCCCCTGCCACAGCCGGGATTACACAATTCCAATCACCTCGTTTGCAATGAGGTCTCCTCCACAAAGCCTCTGCCCTCCCCTTTTGCAGTTTAGATTTCCCAGTCCCAATCACCTTGTTTGCAAACCTCTCTTTCTGAAGCCTGGATTCCCCAGTCCCAATCACCTCATTTGCAACCCTCCCCTTTTGCAGCCTGGATTCCACAGCTGCAATAACCTCTTTGCAACCCTCTCCTTTTGAAGCTTTGATTCCACAGCCTCAATCACCTCTTTTGCAAAGAGGCTTCCTCCAGGGAGCCTCTCCCCACCCTTTCCCTTCTGCAGCCAGGATTCCCCAGTCAAAAATCACCTTGTTTGCAAGGAGGTCTCCTCCAGGGAGCCTCTGCCCTCCCCTTTGGCAGCCAGGATTCCCCCACCATGAAACCTGAGACAAAACATTTGTTTTTGTTTTCCTCCTCTAAAAACTAGGTGTGTCTTAAGGTCAAGTGTGTCTTATAGAGGGAAAAATACGGTAATTCTTGAAAATAGTTGCTGTCAGGATGGCATTGCCAGAAGCAGTGACCTTCGGTAATTAGTTTGGCATTGTTTATAAACCTTTGGCCCTTCCTGTGTTTTGGACCGTGATTCCCAGCCCAACTGGCCAATGGTGAAGGAGTCTCTGAGCTGAGGTCCAAAACATCTGGAGGGTGAGGTGAATGAAGAGTTTTGCCAGTATTAAGCAGCTTGTCCTTATCTGACAGCAGGGGAATGCAGGACTACTGCTCAATGTACAGGTATGTGATCCATACATATGTACCCTGAGATGATAAATATTTTGCAACATTTTGTCAGGGAAATGGATAACCAGTAGCTCCCATTTGAACACAGCGTTTGTGACCAGTTTAGATTTACTATTGTGTTATATATGAAATGATTATTAAAAGGAGCCAGTTCTGAGACCTCCATGACTTACATATACAATGCAAAGGAGCTTCCTGATGAATTCTAAACAGGAAGCTCAATTGAATGAGGGTGGATTTGGTGATTCAATACTCCACTGCACCTTACTGTACTAGGCAACAGGATTTCAGCTACCATGTTCACCTACAGTGCACATAGTAAGCTGTATACTAGACGCAGGTTATTCAGAGCCCCACCAGTGAACTTGGGTCAAATCAAAGTAAAAATAGAACTAGCACTAGTGAATTTAGTTGATTTGCTATGTAAAATAACTACTGAACATCAACTGGCTATGAAAATCCAATAACCCAAAATTGATAATGGATTTAAAAGCATGACCTTGATAGCACCTGTCTAGGTTAAAAAATGTGCTAGTATGTTTGGAACTCTGTATAACGAAGAGGTAGAGGGGAAATGCTCTTATACAAATGTATTATGGGAGTGTATATTGTTGTTGTTATATACTGACAACCTAATTCCAGATTATGGCTGCTCTAAGAAATAGTGAGCCCCAAAGCTTCTGTCATTAACAGCCTTTCTCACCTTTTCCAAACCCAATGCCATGGCTTCTTTTATTGTGTCAATCAAATTACTCCTCTTTTCCTATTGCTTTCAACTTTTCATAGCCTTATTGTTTTCGCCAATGAATCAGAATGTAAATTACCCATATCAAAATCTTAACTATTTTAATTAGCATGTTGCATTGTTCCATCACTAAGAATACTGCATGCCATTTTCTACAAAAGTTTATATTTTAAAATTATTATGGTTAAAAAGATGCATACAATATATTGCAACCCAACAATATCACAGCTTAAAAAAGAACCTCTGTATGAACTCAGAGCAGGAAAACCTGTACATTATATAATTAAGTCCACATTATCTTGTGGTGATTGTGGCACTCAACTACTTACATTACTATGGCTAATCAAAGGAAAGAATACTTCTATAAACAGTGAGCAGAGGTTCTCTAATTTCAATTCCCAGATTTGCTCTGTGAATATAAGCAGCACTGGTCACACCTTATCATATCATTACCGGAGTGAAACATTCACAGATGCCTTCCACTAAGAAGCAATCGAAGATATCTGACTAGTCTGACAAAGAACTGACATCAAGAACTTGCACAGGATTGTTGCATTCCTATTTACAAATATTGATCATAGATCAAACACAATATTAATTCTGACTCATTATGACACCAATTTCTCTAAATATTTCTTCCTCTATCAAATATTGTTTCTTTCCTTATTGGTATCATATCATTGCACAATTTAAAATTATGAATGCACACAAAATATAGCTAAAATTAAAAATATAAAATGTTAAGATAATCAGTTACCTGATGATTCATTCTTTGATCTTCCTACAGTAACTCTCCTGCCCTTTCGCGGTTCATATAATGCGGTCCCAGTATATCGGGAGACTGCAGTATATGACAAAAGGGCCCCCTGGGGTAAGCTGGAAAGGCCTGTTTCAGGCCTCCTGTACCTCCCCCAGGCCTGGTCCTGCCCTGACATAAGTCAGTTTTTTCAAGTATTCCTGAAAAAAAAGGTTTAGTGGATTTAACAATAGCTCCAGGAAAAACAGAAGGGGGATTCTTTAATCCTAACAACACTAAAATCTATAAATTCCAATGGCAGATGTGAATCCACTCTGTCATCACCCATGAGTCTTACAAAGATTATGTATTCTTAATTAATTTTGACATTTAAGGTTTAACACTTTAGTAGGATTCTAATCTACTGTAAAGAGAAGGTGTCATTAAAATGTCTGTGGGTATTGTACTGTTTGATTCTCTTATGTCAAGTACACTGATTTTCGCTTTGAGATGCCTAAAAGCACTTACTAAATTATGTCTTATTTCTTCTGTATTGAAAATAGTCATAAATACTAAAATAACTGTACTGAATTTGTACTAACGTAATTGCATTCATACTGAAAAATATCAATTCCTCTAATTTTTTTCATAATTGAAACAGACTATTAATCTCTTCAGATAAAATTCAATGAAAATCATTGATTTAAATATTCAAGTAAAATATGTGGCAGTACTTTCTACAGAGAAAGTCACTGAAAGATATTTGTAGAAATAGCTTTCTACGCAAACGGAACTACTTACATGCACTTTTTACATATTTGCAAGTCTGATTTTTTCAGAATTCATAGCTCATGTTCCTTGACACACTCTCATAGATAGATAGGCATCACACACACATACACATACAGAGAGAGACACACACACACACACAGAGAGAGAGAGAGAGAGAGAGAGAGAGAGAGAGAGAGAGAGAAATTATATATTTTGAGAGAAACAAAACTGGGCATGACATTGAGCAATAGTGAGAAATATTTACTAAGAGACATGGATAAAAAGGAAGCAATATGTGACACGAGCAGGATCATTCTTATCAATTAAATAATTTTAAACATATTTAAATATATACAAAGAAGAACTCATGTAAACGGATGTAAACTGGGTTTTACACAGCTGCCAGAAACATGCCCATGATCTTTCTTCTGAATAAGCTTCATTAAACTTTAGCTGTATTGAGGACTTTTTCTATACTTGTGTAACTTCCTTTTGTGAAGAATAAAACAAAAAAGGTTAGGTGGCAAAACAGGTAGTCTACCACCTCATATCACTGAAAAGCTTATCTTGTAACTGTGTGAAGATCACATTAATAAGTGGAATTTTGAACTATTAACAGAAACGATAACATTTCAATGGAACAATTAAAAAATAAAGTCTAAAATAGTCAAGTTAAAGATACTGCTTCAGTCTTCAAGGGTCTCAGAATCAAGACATGAAATAGTGGTAACAATCCATAGGGCATCACAGGGGAGCAATCAAAGCAACTGTCTCAGTTTATAAGACGCAGGGTGTCTTGGGGCACGGCTGTCAGATACTTCAATCCTGGTTCCCCACTCCCAACCTATATTGGAATAGTAATCAAGCTTTAAAATAATGCTGATAGACACAATCATTAAGCTTTTTATCTCCTCTTACTGCTGGCTCTCTGCTTGCCACAAAACCATTACTGCATGCAAATGACACTGGAGGAAGCAGTGGGCTGCCATGTCCCTATAGCCAATCAGGAATAGGTGTTCCAGATGCAGGAGAAGTAGACTGCTGAGATAACTTTTTGTGTTTGGCCATTTAAGCTTGTTGGCTGAAACAGCCAACCTCTTTCATCACTTAGAATGAACAGTACCTAAGTTTCATATACTGTTCTTCCAAGTACTTTTGACTACATTTTGATTTAGACAGCAAAGCTGCCATTTAATCCACACTATACTTCAATATGTAAGTACAGTAGTCCCCTGTTTATCATGGTGGTTAGGTTCTCACCCGCGATAAATGAAAATCCACTAAATGTGGACGCTATCACCCTCTCATTGCCACCACTGGTACCATCACCCCCCCCCCCTCCAAAGCCACTTTGGGTGGTGAGAGTGAGTGTGTCTGTAACGGAACACAAAGCTAGGCTATGAATATTTATGAAGTGGCATCTGTTGAACCAATAAAATAGGTGGGGATAAGGGGATTATGAACCAGTGTGTATAGAAATGACAGTTAGATCAGGCCTCGATAGGGTCTGGATAGGAATTGGTGAGGGAACAACTGAATAAGAAAATGAGCATAAAACTGCTTTTGTGTTTAAAGCTAAAGAAAAGTAAAAGCCTCAAGTGAATAGTATGCTTTGATTATTCTTTTATTTTGTAATTTTAGTGTTATTTTGAAATGTTAAAACAGGTGTCAGTCTCTGTTTATTTAATACATAAGGCATAATAGGCGACAGGCAGCCTATGCCATTCAATGGGAATTACACCTCTCCATTTTACTGCCATTTTACCTCATCTTTATACTACAGCTCTTTAGGTTTTTCTCTCTCTTCCATCACCTCCGCTTCTTACATTCGCAAAAAATGATCCAGTCTTTTGGCTGTTCTCAGTCTTTTTGCTTCCCTTTCATTCTTCCACCTCTCATATTCTGTTTCACATTTTATATTTCTATAAATCTCTCAGAAATTAAATACTATTCTAGAGGTGGCAGAAGGGATGTGGGGAAGCACTGGAGCCAGCAAATAGCAACTTAAAAGTTGATAACTGTGGTAGCTAAAGCAGGAAACTAATTCAGACAAACTAGTCCATAGTCTTTACATTTGAAAGCTGAGATAAATCTTCTCCTAGAGTATTGGAATGTCTGAATATCCTCTCTATAAAGCATCACCCTCCAATGTCCAGATTCCAGAACGTTATTAACTAGGAATTAAGAGCTGGATGTTAGCATCACTCCTGTGTGCCAGGTGTTCACTACAAGTCATAGCTACTTGAGTTTGGCTTCTATTAATTTTGACAACAAAATTGCTTCTATGGCAAGTAATGTTTATGAAACTGGGGAATCAATCTCACTGTTCCAGGGTGGGTGGAAAGAAGGCTGGAGTAATACTAATATGCCTCCACCCATCACCAGAATTCAACTGCACAAAGCCTTAAGGAATTGCCAAATGCTCATAAATTTAGCAATGGCAATAATGGCTTAATATTATTTCCTAGTTGTCATTTCAACAACCATTGCAGACTCGCAAAAGTAGGACATGAGGGATATTATTACAGTTGGGGCTTATGCTGCTTGATTACTGTTCAGTTATTGGCTAGGTCAGCATATGGGTTTAAAGTAACCTGGCAAAGCTATTTTTCCTCTTTATTTTTATTTTTCATTCAGCCAGCTATAGTGAACTATCAATTTTGACACTCAAGAAACTGATGTCATAGCGGCAAAATGCTACTGCCACGTGCTCTCCCACCTTTATTTTCAGCAAAATAATTCACCGGCTTCTTCTATAGGACACACCAAGCATCAAGATGCAGCTATTTAAGAAGCAACTTTATCATGAAGGGTAGGCAGAAAAGATGGTACGATTTTAGTCTAATGATTGAATCGGGTTTCAAATGCAGTTCTGCTAAAAAGGAGATAATTTGTGTGTAGAAAACTTTTTCAGAAAAGAAAATTAATTCTGATTATATGTTACATTTTAAATTCTTCATGCCATTATGAAGTAGTACAAGATTAATACAATGCTTAAAGGGCTAGTTGCATAGTTCTGTGGGGCCACAATTCCCCACTCTGTATCCCAGCCAGCTAGCCTGTGTGGCCTCGGGCAAGCTGCAGTTCCAGGACATCCCAAGAAGAAAGGAAGAGAAAAACCCTTCTGGGATCTCTCCAAATAGAACAGCCTGGAAAGAGAGTCCTTGTCGGAATTGATGATGACACATAATTATCTTATTATATTACAGAACTATAAAATCAAGCAGCTGGTGTGTTACAATGAAAATATGTGTGTGTGTGTGTGTGTATATATATATATACACACACACATACACAAATGGCAGGAAGAAGAAACCTGAAATTAACAGTAAATTTTCTCATTCAGAAATACACTCTAACAGTTAAGTCCTAACACCTGTTCTCCTGAATAGGACAAGTATTCCCTTTTCCGCAACATTAAAAACCCACCTTCTCACTCATTCTATGCCCCAGAGCACAGAGAGAACTCCTATTTCCCTGAGCTCCTTGCCCTCTGAAGATGCTGGCCACAGAATCTGGTGAAATGTCAGGAAGAAAAACTACCACAGAACATAGCCACACAGCCAAAAAACTTCACAAGAGCTATCAATTAAATCCTATGTTGGCTGCTAAAAACAGTGAAAAGTACTGGAGAAAACAGTCATTCAAAGTGTCCTGCCTGTTAAAAATTTCATCTACCATATAATTAAGATTTCTGCAACATTAAATGAAGACAACCATCCACACCAAGAACTACTCTGTAAAGTGTGCAGACATAGTAGTCAATAAGATTTGAGACAGGCACTTAAAGGACTCTCTTTACCACCACATAACTGTATGAAAACTATTCACCTGGAAATACATGCTTCCTGTATGCCTACCCTTTCTTGGATTTTCATTGTAAGTGTCTGAATAGCAGTAGGAAAGAACAATGTTACATCTGAAAGAAAGGAAATTGTGTGTTATCAAGGAACTACTGATTGCCTCTAAGTCATTATCTTCTTCCTTTCTTAGCTTCTGACTACCACTGCTTCAATGGCACTGAAAAAAATGAGTCCTTCCTTTCATTTACTGCAGCCTGCCTTTCACTTGGCTTGTTTTATACCTTGTTAGAGCATTTTGGAGAAGGTATCAAAGCCACATTCCTAGATGACCTAGTCGTTAAGGTAAGGGTTAGAGCTTGCCATTTTTACTACTTGTATCATAACTTCAGCTTTGTTAGACAACTAAAGTTATACTAGTATGGAAAATCCTCTTGCCCATTCTAGGAAACAATTCTGAGAACAATAAACTGGGACACCGAGGGGGGGTTGCTATCACAAACAAGAAATGGATCCCAAATCCTCAGTTCTGGATAAATTCAACATATCACTACACTTATTCTTCCTCAAAATAATTTTCCAAGATCTGCAAATGGGTGTAGATGTCACAAAGGGATTGTTTTATGCTATCTGTTTTTAAAAACATTCTTTAATTTATCTCTATTTTGAATACAGGCTGCTCTGGCTATTCCCTTTAGATCCTCCTGTGAATTTCACAGTACAAGTATAGCCCAAATGCCACAGTACACACGTCCATAGCTGCCTATGATTCAAGTTCCCATAGTATCATAATATGCTTTTCATACAAATATGGTTACCCGACTAAGAAAGTCCATCCACATTTAGGAACTTGTAATTGGTAACAAAGATCTCATCATCCAATTTTAATTTGTTGGCTCAAATCGGAAGCACAAAACATGAGGCAATGGAAGCTTTCAACAATATAGGTCATCAGTTCAGCAAAAAAAAAAAAAAACAGATTTAGGAACAAATACACATGGATAAACACAGCGTCAAAACAGCTTGCCAGAAATAAATCTAGACACTCCTGTGTTTCCCCCACTGTTTTTCTCTTTGTATATTCGGCTTTGTAAGCATTCTGCATATAAACAGACATCATTGAGGTATCTCATGTGTAAACTGGCAAATTCTGTGGCTAAGGGGAATCCACAATATACACCTTCATTTTCCACAAGTATTTTACAAGGAAACCAATAGAATGTAACATGGGTTTCACTGACGGAACATATAGGAATGAAATCCTTCATGAAATCCTTGTTAAATCATGCAGACAGATTCAAAATTCTGATTATAAACATACTCCAGTCATTATATCTTAATATCTCAGCATGGATTTTCAGGTTCTATAGAAAATATATGAATTGCAGAACTGACATTTCAGAATATCTTGCATATTTAATTGTTTTATCATCAGAAATAAGAAAAATGTTTCCCATTAAGTAGAAGTGTGGTTTGAAAAACAAGGTGAATGCCAGTGTTCCTCTACAGCAGGAATATGTGGTGTCTGAGCTGTATGGAATTCTCAGTGACCCAAATGTGGTCCATAGCACCATGGGGCCCCAGCACAGCCTCAAATGCATTGTTTAATGCCTTCAGCTCAGGAAGTTCCTTTGTGCTATGTCTAGGAGAGGGCCACTTTGCCATGCTCTTAGGCCTTCTCCAGATCATATCAAGCTCATAGATTTCTGCTTTCTATTGTTATATCCACACCTTCCATCTAGCAAGCTATCTGGAACCTCTGAATATGCTTTTTTAATTATGTCAGCTGAGAGAATTTAATACGAGTCTAGTACCTGTATCTGAAATGCATGAATTACATCAGGATAGTGAAAAAATATACAACAGTTTAAAATGTAAAAAGGATAATAAAAGTAAAGGTTCTCCTGCCAGTTAGGTCCAGTTGTTTCCTACTCTAAGGGCTGGCACTCATCTCCATTCTTAAGCCAAAGAGCCACCGTTTGTCTGTGGACATATTTTTGTGAAAATGGAAGCGCATGGAGCACTGTTATCTTCCTACCAAAGTGGTACCTATTTATCTATTCACATTTTTATGTGCGTTCGAACTGCTAGATTGGCAGGAGCAGGGACAAGCAACAGGATTTGAACTTGCAGGATTCAAACAGGATTTGAATGGCCAATTTTTCAAAAAATAAGCTTAGCAGCTCAGCAGTTTACCCTGCATCCTTTTTTTTAAAAAAAGGATAGATAATACATGGCCTTTTTAAAGGGGTTTCTGGTTAACAATAACATGTGTCGTTCTAGAAATACATTAAAACTGAAATATTACTGTTATTAACCCACATCTACTCAGACTTGATGTTTTAGTCCTCCAGAGTTTTGTTTTGTTGCAACATGTAACTTTTGTGACCTAAAACATTTGAAACTGAAGCAGTGAAAAATTTTGTACACCTTGGTTCAATCATCTATCCAAATGGAGATTACAGCCAAGAAATTAGGAGACAGAGTCAGAAGGGCAGCAGTGAAGGAACTTGAAAAGATCTTTAAGTGTAAGGATGTGTCATCGGGGATGAACACAAACATCATCCACACTATTGTATTTCTGATCACTGTGTATAAGTGTGAGGGTGGCATAGTATGGACAGCTGACAGGAGGAAAAAATCATTCATTTGACATGTGGTCCTGGAAGAGAGCTTTGTGGATACCTTGGAGCGTGAGCAAGATGAACAAACGGGTCTTAGATCAAATAAAGCTTGAACTATCTCTGGAGGCAGAAATGTTGAAACTGCGGCTGTCCAGCTTTGGACACATCATAAGAAGGCAGCATTTTCTGGAAAGAACAATAATGATGATGAAGCAAGGACTGAGCACTCGAACCTCTTCTCTGCCAAGAACAGAAATTCACAAAAATGGGAAACCGTGCAATAATTTGCTTTCTAAGGTCATATTCATGTATTTCCTTAATACTCATTTTCCACTGTATTGTGTAACCATAGAAATTCAACAGGTTGTCATAGTGAGTATGGGTATATTCCAACAGACTAACTCTTTTCTTTCCCCTCTCTTTTCCTTTTTTTGCAGGCTAGTGGTTTTTGTGGGCTTGTTTAAATGCCATATTACAGAAGTGTTAACCAGAGATGAACATGTGAATGCTGTATATGCACAAACAGTCTGTAAACATGGTGTGTGAAAGAGTAGTGGGGATGCTACCGCTTTGTGAAACAGCAATACCCATGTAGTAATCCCCATCCTCTGCCCAAACATAGCCACATATTTTATATAGGTTTGCACACTGATCTATTGTTTTATTTCTTCTGACCTCAGTACAGCTTGGAACTATAAAAGGTTTCGCTCTCTACAAAACAGTGACACATTCTTTTAAAAGGAATAATTTTCCATTGTGGTTGACAAATGTGTCACAACTAACATGGCATTAATTTCAGAGCTCAGAAACTGGCTCAGATGTTGCAGCTCAATTTCCTCCATACTACTTCATTCACAGCTCTGATGGATTCCACCTACTATTAACAGGGTAATTTCACAGCACATTACCTCTAGTCGATTAAGCAGGTGAACAGCCTTATTGTAAGCTACATGAGCCTGCCCATGTGAAGACCAATAACCATAAAGATTATAGGTTTTCTCCAGAGACAAGTGCACTACCTCCTCAATTTCCTATGGGCCTGACCTGTTTGTAAAAAAACACAACACAAAGGCTACCATTAACTAGAATGACACTTGCATCTCCAAAGATTCTATCCAATGTCACATTAATGGGCACTACAATTGTAGAATAGGAAAACCTCTTCTGATCTTCTTCTCCTTCTCCTCTTGTTCCTTCCACATCTTCCCTGGAGAGTCCATCTGAGCTTCTGCAGCAGGTTTGAAACTGCTTACTGAAGAGTATCTATTATACTTAAATCCAAGGAAGATACCTTTTAAACACCTAAAATCCAAATTTAATATTTTGCAATGAAAATGTCTCCACTACTCACAGTGCCTTTTGCTATGTAGCATTTATGGTACTTATGAAATGAAGAATGCTTATATGAATTGCTCACAGGATCAGTTCCTTCTTAAAACTTCAGCCTTCCAATACATTTCTTTAAAATTAGAAATTTTGCCAACTCATTTAATTAGAAAATCTTTCCATAAATGTAAATTGGATGGTGTGCACCTGAACAGGCCATATAACCATTATATATATTTGTACCCAGGTTCTTTTCCTGGCTGAGCAGTCTTTTGTGACAAAATTGCCATACATAAAAATCATTTTCAGCTTTTTTTTTTTTTTTTTTTTTAGGAGAAGTAATCCCCTGCTGAGTGAATGCTGCTAAATACATCAACATGGCAACACTTCAAATATTATGGAGAAAATTCCACTCTTTATATTTGGGTTCTGAAAGATTTTTTTAAAAAGTCTAATCTTGAAATAAATCTCATGCAAACTTTTACAACAGGGCTTGAACTTGCCAATTATGCCTTAATGTTTCCTAAGCATTTCCTGAATAGTTTTATCCCTGAATCACGCAAGGCACTTCTGTAATGCAGAGGGAACTCAGGGCTTTCTAACTTTCTGTTTCCTAACCCAAATTCCAACAATGAACCCTGAAAAATTAGATACAGGGCAAAAAATGTCAAAATATGATACAGCCATGACTTGGGTCATAGCATTATATCTTACTAATTCCCACCATAATAAATCTACAGGCAAGTATTATAATTCTGTATTATACATTTGAAACACTCAGTGTTACTTAGATAAGAAGAATATATTTTAACAGCATCAGAGGAATTCTAACGGAAAACACTCATCTTGAATATTTTTAATGACTCTCCTTTCAGAAGTCTGATCTGAGAAAAATAATCTGGTATTTCCTGTTGCCATACTGGATCACTAATGCATAGGAAACAAAACATATACAGTGGACCCTTGTATAACAGTTTGTATAACATAAAATTTGTATAACATAAAAAATTCAGGAGATAGGGGAAATTTGCTTAACATAATCACCTATGGGGCAATTCTGTACAACATAAAAATGGGATCACTCTGTTTTCAATGCATTCCTATGGGAAATTTGTATAAAGGAAAATTTGCTTAACATACTGTATATACTCGAATATAAGACTAATTTTTCAGCCCTAATTTTGGGCTGAAAAAAGGGGGTCCTCGGCTTATATTCGGGTCAATACTTTTAGCCACTGAGGCAAGTTTGGGTCAGTGGCTAAAAGTCATTTTAAATATTGTGCACCACTTCTCCTGACCCCCCACCCCATGTTTAAAATGACTTTTAGCCACCAACTCAAGCAGTTGCCTCAGTGGCTAAAAGTCATTTTAAACATCACACACACACCCTGCTCACAAAGGAGGAGTTGCCAGGCCCTGCTGCATTTCCCACCCTAGGCTTATACTTGAGTCAATAAATTTTCCCAGTTTTTTGGGTTTCAATTAGGGCCCCCGACTTATACTCGGGTCGACTTATACTCAAGTATATACGGTAATTTCATTTGGAATGAATTAATTCCTTTATACAAGGTACCACTATAATGAAATCCACTGCATCCCTCTTGCAAAAAAATATAGAAGAAAAGCAATCAACTTCCAACAATTGGACTTAGACTTCACACTTTATGAGAACTGAAGTTTGGTGTGGGGGTCTGAATGCTGTCCAGTATGATGAAATCCAAGTCCAACTTACCAGTTACACTTATTATACCTATGCCCCAAATAGATCACAGTTAGTGGGAATGAAGCAAAATAACTTTGTACACCTTGGGTATCTTAAGAAAGGCCATCATCCAGAGAGAGAGAATGGAAAGAAGAGATTTAAAAAACAGAGAGAGGTGACTAATGCTTTGTTTGAATCTTTACTTCAGGCTACTACTTCTTAGCTACAGTATGGTCTGATTACTTTCTTTCTCCTTTGTCTAAAAGAGGGAGATCATTTCTGCTTCCATGGGGGCCAGTCACATGATTTTAGCAAACCAATAAACGGAACATAGGTCTAACAGAACACTCTCTCTTGGCTTTCTCACGCACTATATAGCCAGAATTAAATGCTTTATCGTCCTTGGAATGCTGAAGAATATGTACAATTTTAAGTCCAAATAATAAAATATGCTTTGTGTTCAACACAAAACTATTTTCAACTTGATTTCATTCCAAGAGGGGGAAAGAAAACCGAACTATAAACTTAGAAAAATTATTATACTGCAAAATTATTTTAAATACACACAATTTGGGAATTCATAGGTATACCAAATTTCAAACAAAGTTACATGGAACATGTCATTTTGATAGGATATTTCTCACCTCCCCTATATATGAAGGTCTCAGGACAGGATACATGGCATAAAAACAAATTTAAAACAATTTTGGCAATTTAAAACAATTTATAATGAAATAAATTAACACTAATCAACAACATAAAAATAAAATATATTTCATGTTCTTCAGCACAATATGTTGGTGTTTTCCTCTCACATTTTTAACTCTCACTATTGCAAAACAAAACAATACTCTTTGGCTTTTAAGGGATGAAAAAGAACCTCAGGAAAAGAGTTACATTGTTCAAAATTTATTTAGTATTTACTTTGGAAATTGTTATTGTGGGTGTGCTGATCCTGCAGCACTTTTTTTTCCTTTTGCAATACACTAGCCGCCATCTATGCTGGGTGTTTAAAAAAAATTTTTTTTTGCTTTTTACTCTGATTTTGTTGTAATTGTTGTATTACAACTGCTGTGAACTGCCTGGAGTTCCATTGGAAGATGGGTGGTATAGAAATAAATAAATAAATAAATAAATAAATACAGTCCTGTTTTAGTCCATGGACTTATATCTGCGTATGAAGTCCCATGGAGCTGAATGTATTCTAGTTTTCCAGATCTACCTGTCTGTCCATGCTCACTTCATCCATGAGATTACGAAGAAAGAACAGAAAGAGAGGTGTCTTCTGTTGATTTTTTTCCTTGATGCCAGGTTCTAGCATATGTTTCAGGTCTGTTTAACAGAAATCTTGAGAGCAGACCCATTCAAAACAACAAGAGTCGAGGGGCTTTAGGTAGCCATGAGTTGTTAGTCACAGAGTTGCCTTTATTCCATACAATATTTGGAAAATTGCTTAGTACTTTACTGGTTTGTTATATTTCCTTGTTAAGCATCTGAAGTTCAAGTATTGCTTCTCCCTACAGCTTTTACATGAAACCATTCACTAAATTAGAGTTCTATTTTATATAATTGAAAATGGTTACCTCATGGCAATATAATATACATAAAAAGCTATTCTATCCAGTAGATTTAGAACTTCCACAGCATGATCAAAGACTTGTGCTCTGAAAATTATCTTATGCTGTTGACATTACACATAATGAGCATCCGAGAGCTATCATATCATATTTAATAAACATGAGATGAAAGGTTTATCCAAAGCTTACATCCTTTACACGACTGCTATAATTGAATGCATGCTATGTTGTGTATTAAATGAAGAAACCCCAATTTCACAGTGACAAGAGGGGGGGAAAGTGAATAGTCAGCTGAAGGCAGATGGAAATAACACTGTAGGTCTAACTCTCCAGTCTAACACCATGGGGAGAAATTAAAAACATTAATGAATGACTCCTACTCACCTCTCATTGCAATATCTTTTGCAGACAAATTTTTCAGCAGTCTGCCAAATACCTGCTTGCACAGTAGGTATTCCACCTCCACCCAAATCAAACCAAACAGCTAACATTATTAAGCTCATTGCAATAAGCTACAGACTTTTCCTTCAGCTCAGTATGAGCATGGAAATCTAATCCTACATGACAGTTGCAATAATTCAATCTGTTTTGCTTTCTCATTTCTACAATAAGCAATTCATCCATGCCTGTAACTGGATGTTCTGCTTATAACCCATTTATTTAAAGAGACAAGATGGAAAAGCAGCGCTTTTCTTGGTCAAGGATCCACTACCTTGAAACTCAAGGCAAGACTGGGTAACCCTTCCAAATACTGTTGAACTCTGATTATCATTCATCACTGGTTAGGCTAACTCAGCTTTGTAGGAACAACATAAGTAGCAACATTTACCTCTGATCTGCGAAAGTTCATAGGCAGACTGAGTGTGACTCAGCCCATATCAGGAGTGCCAAGCCTGCAGAAATACATGAGCTACCAATGCCTATCATTTTATATCATTTTATTTATATGCCATCTTTCAACCTATAGAGAACTCATAGTCAGTTCAAACTCCACAGTAGCCACATGGCACTTGAAGAAGTAAGCTATGACATAAAACTATGTGCATAAACATGAATGAAGTCCTAGACTCACATGTCCTCCTTCCAGAGCTCTATATGACTAAGCCAAGAACATCAACTATGATTACTGGACTTAAAAGCAGGGTTGTTTTTACATTCAAATCAGAGAGATCTGTTCAGAATTAATTCTATCCAGCTCAACAGTCCAGGACTGGCCTGTTTTGACACTGGCCATAGTTTGTTCTAACTTAAAACAATAGTGTTTGTTGAAATGCCTGGACAGTTTTTATGTAAAGTGATATAATGTTTGGAGAGTGTCCTCTTCCCAACAGCACAAGTAGAAGAAATAGGAAGAAGGTGAGTTAGAGTCTGGGATTTCACTTGGGCTCCTTCGAGCTTGTGCACATTGTACCAACTCATGGTACATCATTCTACATGAACCGGGCCACTGTATTCAATGAACATTACTCCAACAGAAAAGAGAGTTTAAGACTTAAATCTTATTTCATATTTGTCCACATTACCTATCTTTAGCAAGAGAGCTAAGCAGAAATAAGGCCAGGATCCTGATCATCCTAGCTCTTAGAGACTTGATAAAAGCACCTTTTTAAAATTATAGGCATTAGCGTTTTGTTAAAAGCACTATGAAAATACAGTTTGAATTTTGAAAGGAAATGTAGTACCTGCTCTTAATTTTTTGATAGTTTGTTTTCAGTTACCTGCCTGACCCCATAGATTTTGTGAAGAATCCATGGAAATCACTCCTCCATATCTTTCTGTGCATTTTGTGTGATAACTCTTTTGATGATCCCAGGAGCTGAGGATCAAGAGAAAATGAATGACCTCAGCTTGCTGGGGAGAAATGCCCCCGCAGGGATGAACAAATCTTGAGTGCTATGGTGTATGCCATATGAACCCACAGTAATGAAAACCATTGCTTTGATACATTCATTCTATTATCAGCAACAAAGGAATCAAAATAGATTGACCAAAACATAGGTCCAGAAATACAACAGTTATTTTAAAAGCATGAATTGTCCTTATATAAATTAGAACTGTATTAGCGAGGCAGTCAACTGAAAAACAACATATTCATTCGCTTTCAGACCAAGTGATCCCGTTATAACAGTCTGAATGGTACAAAAGCAGAAAATGGATATGTGATGAATTTAATTGTCCTGTGGACCTTTATTTAAGGCTACTTGTGTCATAAGTTCAAGAAGGATAATATACATTCTTCCCTGGCCTCTTCCCATTCCATCTCTGACTTCCTTTTCTTATTATAGGCTACCAAAATGGATAATGACAGGGTAGAAATACCCACAGTTTGTTGCACTTATTCACATAGACATCTTTCCCTACATAAAAGCAGCTGTTATTGTTTACTGTAATCATGTTTCACAGTGTTAAGCAGAACACTTTTGTTAACATGAATTAAAATGTACAGAGATTTGTCTGAACACCTGTTACCTATATCTGAGAACTGTACCATTTTCCTGAATAACTGTTAAGTACCAACTTCATTAAAAAGAGCTTCCAGCTTATTATACATGCTAGAAATTATCTGTGTGGGTGGTAGAAGAATTAAACTATCCACAGAAAACACAGGGATTTTTATTTTCTAAGGTTATGCTTATACTTTTTAACCTACAGAATTATTTATAGCTCAAAACAATGCTCACAATGCACAAACCATCTCTAAAATAACATTTATTGGCTTTGCATTTCCTCATTTTATGAAACCAAATTATGTTAATTGTTCTGTATAGTGACCTTAACTTTCATAAATCAAGGGTTTTTTTTTCTGGTCAGTGTTATTACTGAAAAACTATGATACTCAGCAGATTTGTCATATAACAGAGGTTGCAATGTATATGGAAATTTGATTGCACTTTATACTATAATGTTCCTACATTTTTCTGGCAAATAAGAAAGATTGCCATAGACAGCTCAGCTGTACATGCCTGTCTCCTTCAACATTTTTTACATTCCAATTCAATTTCAATTTATTATCATTTGTGTGTGTGTGTGTCTGTGTGTGTGTGTACACACACATACAATGAAATTTGCAAAAACACCCAGAGACCAAACCAAAAACACATTTTTATAGCAATCTCTAAAACACACCCTCACACCAAAATGCCCCCCAAGACACACAGACATCCACACAGAGACCAAGTTCAACAACTCACTACTAATGGCTCTTGAGTTCATTATTAAGTGCTATTATGGCTCTGGGATAAAAGCTGATCAAAAAGTGTGTGGTCCGAGTTTTAATCACTCTATATCTTCTGCCAGAAGGCAACAGTTCGAAGAAATTATAAGCAAGATGGGAAGGGTCTCTGAGTACAGTATATTAAGTGACTTCCTCAGACAACAAGATGCAAAGATGTCATCCAGGGTTGGTAGCTGAAGCCCAATGATATTTTGGGTAATTTTAATAAATCTCTGTAGAACTTTTGGTGTTGTACAATGGGGTGTAATCTGAGTGTAAAAGGAATAAAGGAAGCATCTTAACACACAAACCTGTGCTTAAAAAGAGAGTAGAAGAATGATGAGATCCCATACTTACTGACTGTGGCCTATCTGTCAGAAAGTCCTTTACCCACAAACAACTCTTTTGATGTATACCCAAGTTTAACATTTTGGAAACCAGCCTGCTTGGTAGAATAGTATTAAAGGCAGAACTATAATCCACAAATAACAAACTTCTGTATGTTTCCTTTTCTTCCAAATGACTCAATACAGTATGAACAACAACATAACATCATTCTTTCAAATTTCAAATTGTATATATTTATTACAAATTGATTTTTTTGGGTCTTTGACTGTAATAAAGCCATTCATTCATTCATTCATAGCATCATCAGTTGATCTACTACTCCTATATGCAAACTGACACGGCTTTAAAATAGGCGAAGACTAGCCCTAATACAATTTAACACAAGTCTCTCAAAATATATAATAACAGATGTTAAGGCTATTGGTCTATAATCACTGAGAGATACCAGTACTGCCTGCTTAGGGACTGGTACTATAATAGATGTCTTCAAGCAAGTGGGGATGAAACAATGCAGCAAGGATAGGTTGAAAAGCACTCTATGAGACAGAGTTTCCAGATTGAGGGCCAGAAAGGAGGGAGCAGCTGACTTTTATCTGTTTCCCACTCTCTCTGCTGCCCAAATGTCATCTCCTTTATTTGGGTGGCCCAAGCTTGCCCACTACTTGTGGCAAGAAGTTAAGCGATGCCCCAAATTGCACAGGGCTAAAGCTCCCCCCACCCCAATGGCATTTCTTTCCATATATTCTGAACATCAACACTACACACTGTTGAAGTATACAGAAGGCAATAACAGTGGAGCCTGGACTTGGGGTTCCTTCCTTGAATGTAAAGAAATTGACGTGGAGGCAGTCCTCAGAAGCAAGGCATGGTGGAAGGGGTGGTTTCTGAGATTGTTCCAGAGCATGGATCACATCACGTCCCTCCTCCTATTAGAACACTGAGGATGCCTCAGCTCCATGCATTTTAGAAACGGAGTCAGACCTGTATCTATTTTCTACTCCTTTGACATAGCAACTCTCCAAAAATGTGCCATGTGGGCCCTTGGGATGAAGGTGGCACAGCACATTCCCTGTCCACAGCACCCCATTCTCCAAAGCAACTGCCTCAGAAGTCCTGATGGTAGAGTTGCTCCTTTCATTCACTGTTCCAGCAAGTTCCGTATTCCTAAGTCTCCATGCTAGCAATTCAACAGTTGCAAAGAGGAAGGGAAGATCAGAAATGTTCACCCTGAGTCATAGAGTGCTTCCACCTTGGGTCATAGAGTGCTTCCACAGGCAACAGCAAAATGTGGATTTTGCTTGGCAGCATTGAACATAAGATGTGGGATACATGAGATGATTTATTGATGGTTGAATAGCCTATTAGGACTGTGGGAAACCAACAAACCTTACATAAAAGCTTAGGCTGGTTTTAGTAAACTTGTTTTCTCATATATAAGGATTCTGTATTTACTGAGGCTCAAAATGAAATACTGTACCTAACAAAAACCCTTAGCTGCACTACTGGCTTTACACATTACAATTTTTCTTTCCTCCAGCAATGGTTACCTATGCTAAATTACTATAAAAGCACATTATACAAATTCTAAAAAGACCTATGTTACTTTAAGTAAATCTTTCTCAACTGCAGTGACATGCTAACATGCAAGCCTGAAAGACAATAATAGCTTTTTTAAAAAGGCGACTGTAGTGTAAACTCCATACTCTCACTGGGCCATGAAAAAGGTTGATGCCTTTTTAAGTGGCATCTAATTTCACAGCTAAACCTTTCCAGTAAAATATTGCTTCATGTGAGACAGCAATACCAAAGTCTGCATGGCCCTCTGAGAAAGCTGACATTCAAGATAAGCCAAGGGTTTTGCTATTTGAATCACTGGTGGTAGCAAACCACATTTAAACAAAGGTTGGATTCAATGTTTAAAAATGTGAGCCACAGGCAATAAATTAGGCAAAAGAAAAGAGATATAATCCCAAGGGAGTTCATGATGTACCGCAGACTTGCCATGCTTTTAAGGAGGCAGGGGGTTATCAAAAGAAAAACTGTTTACGTCCTCACAACATTTTGAAGAAAATTCCAGGCAACTTAAGCTGGGCATTTCCCAAGGAGATAATATATACTGCTAAAAGGAGGAGGCACATATAGCAATGCACTTAAAATTCCCA
Source organism: Phrynocephalus versicolor (assembly GCA_023846285.1). Classification (NCBI taxonomy): domain Eukaryota; kingdom Metazoa; phylum Chordata; class Lepidosauria; order Squamata; family Agamidae; genus Phrynocephalus; species Phrynocephalus versicolor. Next base: position 16,739,787 of record JAHTLZ010000240.1, on the reverse strand, counting down.
TGAGAACTTTTTGGTAGAGAAGGTCAATCTCACGTCCATAAGGAAGCAAAACCTTACTTTTTATTTAAATTTCCTTTATTCTCAGTATTTCTAAATTTGTATCTGCTTGGAATCACTTCAGGTCTGAGCATAACTGCAAGGGTGCAGCAGGGAGACAGAGGTTCTTGATCCCAACTGTAAAACACTGACTCCAGACACTGACTCCCAGCGATGGTCAAAAGAAAAGAGCTGAAAGAGACACTGCATGCTTCAGCACTATCATTTCATTATGTAACAGCACTCACCTGTCTTCTGTGACCTGAATCAAACTAAAGTACTGTATGGAGTTTCCTGGTCTGCATTGACACTAATTATGTTAGCCTCATGATGACAGACTACCTCCACTTCGTCTTCACCAGGAATCAAGACCCAACTAACTTCATCAAACTTGCCTCTTTAGTCTCCTGCACTGTTGAAAAAGTCAATATGGTGCATCACATTGATGGGCTGGGTTAAGAATGAGGGAATGAGATTCAACTCCCCATAGCCACCATCTTGGCATCTTCTTAGCTCAGTGGTTCTCAACCTTCCTAATGCCATGACCCCTCTGCTTTTTTAAAAAAAGCAACAACCATCGCAAGGGGACGAAATGCACCACGGCCCTCCCACTCTCCCTCAGCCTCACCCGTCGGATTTTTAAAAAGTAACAAGCTTTGTGATGGGTCGGAATGCGCTGCGACCACCCCGCTGTGCATTATGGCCCTCCTGATAGCCGCAGCCTCAGCCTGCCCTCTCGGCCTGGCCCACTAAGGTGAGGCTGGGTGGGCCTCAGCCTTTGCTACCATCCCGCTTGCTTCTCCACATGTGCTCCCAGCCCCTCCCCCCCGGAACTCGGTTACCTACCCTATCGGGGTTGCAGGGAGCACCCCCCTGCCACCAATGTGGACTTCAATGGGCCCACCCTGACCCGTACCCTCTCCTGCGCCCCCACATGCTGCTGGGCGAGAGGCAACCACTCTGCCACGTGGGTGGCCTTAGGGAGGGGCAGCGTGGCCACATCACATATGCGCCTACATTGCAAGCAGGGGGGGAGGTGGAATCCGCCTCCTGCCCTCCACTTCCCCATGCTCATCAGGCCAGCCGGTGCCCAGGCCCGTGTGGCCCCGGTGCGGAAGCACTGTGTGGCTTTACATTAGGGCTGTGGCTGACCACTTGCCTTGGTGGCGACCCCTATGAAAGGGTCATTCAACCCCCCAAAGGTGTTGTGACCCCAGGTTGTGAACCGCTGTCTTAGCTTGACCTGTCTTGTAGTGTTGGCAAATAAGTAGGGGTGGGAAATTTTGCAGAAAAAGTGGGGATTTTTTTCTAAACCCTTAAAGTGTAACAGTGTGGTGATTGCCTAACCTGGCATCTAAGGAAGTAACCTTTAGACTATTTTTGTAGAGTTCCCTGGCTCCATTGGCTGAGAGATTCTTTAAAGTGTAGTCCAAAGGAGTCATTTTTTCCGAGCTCTCAATTTAGTCCCATTAGCTTCTATTGCGTATACAATAACGACGTTCACCATTCTCTTCTGTTAACTGCATATCCTAATATAATTGTATGTCTCCTCATGGTTGCTTTCTATGGTTCCAGATAATTGCTTTTAAATTTCTGATACTTATCCTTGCCAGCCACTAAAACGTGATGGTTCACAGTTTGCACATTCCTGAAACTTCTGAACACCAAATCATGGAAAATATCTTCAAGTGAGCCGCAAACCACATAAGAGGCTGACAGGCAAGATAAGTATTTTTCATTTGTTTATTTACTTAATGAGGAGAGGAGAGGAAAAACAACAACAATGGATTAGCAATTCTTCCACCTTCTCCAAAATATCTGGCAGAGATCCTCTCTAGCTTTCTCTGCTCATTGGTGGAGAACCTTCAGAAAAGTGTTGGGCTATTTTTATATAATAAGCTTGTACGCCTAGCTAAATTGTAAATACATGTCTTGATGATTTTTTTTAAAGTTGTCTTTTAAAGTTCTATATCATTAGTCTGAAAGATGTTCATGTCAAGACTTCTACAAGAAAGTTATTTATCCTCACAATAATACAGAGATGTTGGTCCTTACTGTTCACCACTTAACAGATGGGGGAATTCATGCAGTGAACAAATTGCCCAAGGCCACCCACCAGGCCTGAGCACAGATATGAACAAGATTTCCCAAGTTCAGCTCTTAACAATCGATTTGTTGGACCACACTGGCTTTCAGATCCAGATGCAGAATGAGTCATGACCTTGCAAAATAGACTGATGTTTCTGTGCTGTAGTTAGGATAAACAAATCATGTATATTTATTAGTCATAAAAGCCAGTGTTTTTTTAAAAAAAAATCTGTGTGCAGAATTCAGTTATGCTCCATTCCAAAGCTAATGTCTTATTTAAAAGGGGGATATAAGATAACCTCTTTCTTAACAAAAACAAAAACCTTGGATTGTGGTGTGAATGACATCTGTATGTCCACTCAAAAAAGCTACCCCATTTAATTTCAAATAAATTGATTCTGACTTAGGAATCTCATGGCACAATTATTAAATGGCAACACTGCAGTGAAGATTCTGTTCATGAACTGATACTGGGATCAGGTGGCTTCTTTCTGAGTTTAAATGGAAATCTGATATTTTGCGTTTATTTAGAGTATTATTTTTTTACCCACCTTTCTCCTTGGAAAAGGATCCAAGCTTGCTCAGCTTGCTCCATGTGTGTGTGTGTGTGTGTAACAGAATGTGTAGCTTGCTTCTCAGCTTGCTCGGGGGTGGGGGGTGGGGGATGGGATGGAATGTGTAGCCTGCATAATTAAATTGTAACCACCCAGAGATGGCTTTAAGTACTATAGGGTGGTATTTAAGCAGCACACTTTATGATAACCCTTTCAGAGTTTTCTAGGTATAGGATACAGTAATCACCCACCTATTACAGGGGTTAGGGACCCTACCCAACCCACAATAATGGAAAATCTGCTATATGCAGATGCTGGGTTGGATTGGGACTAGGGGGGCTATCTGGGGCTTCCTACACTTACCTGAGGTCTGGTGCTGCCCCAAACAGGCCTCCGATGGGCTTCCCGGGCCTGTCGAAGGCCTCAGAAGTGGTTTCCAGCAATCTGGAAGTGACTTCCGGTTTTTCGGAAGTGACTTCCGGTTTGCCGGAAACCACTTCGGGAGCCCTGACAAGCCCAGGAACCCCTTTGGAGGCCTGTTCGGGGCAGCACCAGGCCTAGGGTAAGTGCAAGAGGCCTCAAAGGGGCCCAAGCAGCTTGCCCTAGGGCACCTTGCGTTTCATATACTACAGTCCCGCAATATGCAGAACATGAACCACAAAATGGTGGGGGACGACTGTGCTCAGAAGTGGTTTACCAGTCCTTCCTCTTAATGGTGCTCTGGGAACATGCAGCATGCACAAAGCCACACAGGTGACATGAAAACCAACCTTAGGTAATCTTGTGTGATCCTTTTCCTGGGAGGTGTAATGAGGATACAAACCCAATCCACCTCACCACTGTGCTTATACTAGTACTAGTCACTTTCCATCTTACAGAAAACAATTAACTATTGTAAGGGAACAAACAGTTGTTCTATAATCTCAGATAACTCTACTGGCCCTCCCAGAAAGCATTGAAGCTATCTGAGATTATAGAACAAAGCTCAAATTCAAGACCTCAGTGTGCAGCACTACAAATCTCTTTTATGCTCATCTGATCACCTATCATTTGACCTGTAAGAAGCATTTCAGCATCAAAGATGCAAGAAAATGCTACCAGCATGTTACTTGGAACTGCAAGTTCGCTCATGAAGTTCCACTGAGTCAAATATGGAATAAAGAGTTAAAAAGCAAACTAAAACATACACATTCCACATAATTGAAACCTACATATTCCATACTGAAAGAAACAAAAACCTATGTAACTGCCATGCCAATCCTTTAAAAAGACAATTTAAAAGACTAATTGCTATAGTTTAATGTGAGCTGTTGTGGACAAGTCCACTTTTCCCACACCTGAAAATGGCAGCCTAATCAGGACTGCCAGCAATGATCTTGCTACAATTTTCTAATTTTAAAGGCTCCACCCCATCCCAAAGCTTCCAAAAGCATCCATATGGCAAAAGGGATCTCTAGAAAAACTTGGGACCTTGAAGGGGGTCAAAGGAAGTTTTACATAAAATAAAAATAAAGATTAACCTCTCAGGCTGATGACGTCTTCCCAATTTATGTCCTGCAGCGTTAGTTGCACAACACAATTTCAGCAATATGCCCTATCTTATCTCAGACTTGTCCTTTTCAGCTTTATTTTGGAGGCCACTGCCATTCTCTCAGTGTTTTCTTTGTCTCATAAAAACAAATAAAGGACAAGAGCTAGAGCTGAGAATTGCACTGTGATATTGCAAGCAACTAAAGAAAACAGGAACATCCAGTAATGTCAGATAAACATTGGTGGAGAAAGAGCACAATAAGAACTGTTTTTATTTGCCCATGGCGAAAAATAGGAGGGAAAAATCAGAATTTCATATATTTGCGTTTATCACAGTTACCTATATACAAATACTGGCCTGAATCCTATTGCCAATTTCTCCTTGCATATGGGAAACTGTGCAGGTTGGGAGCATACCCAGGAATGCAACAGCAGATTCATCAGCACGATGAACTATATAATTTTATCTTGTGTTATAAGCTGCACAGTTACTTCATTTTACAGTGAGCCTAATAGGTTTTTGTGAAATGCATGATGATGCTTAAGGAGTGGTTGGGTCCGGCGTGTTTCCATCGCTGAGTGGAGATTTTAATCCAGGTCTCCTGGATCTTGGCCCAACATTCTATCCAATACATCACACTGGCTCTCACAAGCATAAATAAAAAATAGGATTCTGGCCACTGAGATAATAGTCAAAATACAGTTGATGCCTGATGCACAATCAATTTTTAGTAGGAGCCAACATTATCAGTGGTACAGTGGACAGAGTGATGGACACTTTCTACAGATAGAGTGATGGACTGCGACTCAAAAGATATGTGTTCAAATCCCTCATGGAAATTCACTAAAGTGATAATGGTAGAACCATCTCTTAAATATTTCACACACCTTGAAAATCCCATTAGGGTTATTGTAACTCAAGATGACAGCAGATAAAAATAAACACCACCAGACAGCCAATGATCTAAAAACAAAAAGTTGCCATTACTGTTGTAGCAGTTTTAGCATAACAAAAATAGAAAATAAAAAAGACTAGCCTACGCTTGCCTGATAGACAATCAGTCTAGCAATGACCTAGATGTTCATGTAATAAACATCACGATAAACCATTCTTTTTAATTTAAAACTACCAAAATAAGAAATGAGATTAACAGCAATGTTTGTGCATTTACAACTGACATGAAGATGCAAACAAACTTTTCTTGCTCCCATCACTGGAAAGACAAAAGACAAAGCAATTGTAGGGATGTAGTTTTTATCAGTTAAGAGAAACATTCACATGCTTCATTTTTATTAAATTGTCATGAAGAGATATACAGTAATGCAGTGGTGCCTCCTAAGAAGAATTTAATTCATTCCATGGGTCCATTTGTTTAAAAAAAGTCTTAGGCACAGTTTCCCATAGTAATGCATTGAAAACCAATTAATCCATTCCAGATGAACAGATTAAATTGGTTTTCAATGCATTCCTATAGGAAGGCTGTCCCCAACTCCCTCAATCAACTGGCAGCCTCCAGGAAGCCTGACAGACAGCTGATTTTGACAGCTGTCTGTGGAGGGCTGTGTGGAGCAGCCTTCTGCTGCCGGTTGATTGAGGGGGGTTACCCCCAAGCCAGCAAAGCTTATCCCCTTCTTTGCTGGGTTGGAGTAGGGGAAAAGTTTCTCCCCTTTTGCTGGCTACCCCAGCCCCCCCCCCGGGGGAGCAGGTGAGGGCTGAATTTGTCCCCTTTCCTACATTGGGGCAGCCATCCCTTCCTTCATCTGTGTCTCTGTGCTGAGCCGTTTTGGTGCAGAGACCTGTGCAAAGGGGGTGGTGACAGTGGCTTGTGAACTACAACATACAAGCTGCTCTCACCACCCCTTCGCCCAGCTCTGTGCACGGAGCCCATTTTGCCTATTCAGACTAGGGTAATGTGAAATCAAGGTGAACTATAAAATGGAGGACTTGCCACTAAGTTTCTTCAGAGTGATGAAGCTGATGGGATGAGTAGCAACTTCCAGACCTACTATATATGTTTTCCCAATAATTCCAAACATAATAAAGTGATTGGAAATGGAACTTGGGTCAAATGAGACAAAAAGTAAACAATTCTTACTTTTCTTTTGGAGCCTCGTATAATGACACCTTTGCTTCAGGCCTTGTGACTTTGTGCATACGTTGCCTTCTTTTTCTGCATGGAGCAATATCTGTAATATCAGCATTACTAAGCAATGAGTCTCTTCTGGGTTTAGCTGCTGCAGTGACAGAGGAGGGAAAATGACAAAGAAACACATCATCACTTTAGAACATGATAGAAACATAATTGTGAAGTCTTAATGTAACTAACATCACCAGACTCTAAGAAAGCCACATATTCAAGGAAATGCAAGTATAATAAGTGCTAAGCTGTTATTTTCACATGCATTTATCTTTCCATATGGGATTCACAGCTTTCCCTGCTACCCTTACCCATCTGCCACTATACTGTATGTTATATCCCATTTCTTTCTCTGCTCTATCAGGAAACATCCAGATTCTGCTAAGTCTCCAACATATGAAATGCAATGCAAATGAATCTGGTTGCATATTCATTAAGGTAAAAGCATTTGTATTTGGGAATTTTATACATCTGGGAGGATTTTAGGCTAAAGAAGTCTAATCTTTGAGAAATTATGAGAAGGAATTACTCCACTAATCATAGCTCTACTCATTAGCTTGATTTCTTCATTGGATCTACTTTTTCTTAAAACAATTCATTTCAGAGGCAAGGGATAAAAAGATCAATGTTTGAGAGTAAAGACAGGAAATTCGTTTTCCAGATTTGCCTGTGTTGTTTTGCAAAACAGCTGCATAGCACATAATGTCATTTTTATTCCTCCCTTGGTGCAAATTTTTGAGAAGGCTATTTTTTTCCATCACTGATTCATGAACTGGACCACTGAATTGACCCAGTATTTACAATAATGTACAAAGGGCACATATATTCAAGATGTTAAAGGCAGGATGTATACTATTCTTAAAGAAGATACACTGTTCTAAATGTAAAAGATTTGCTTCTAAATTTAAAAAAATGCAGGCTTCCTGCCCTAACGAAGTTCTTGCTGTTTCTACTCATAATATGTGAATGTTCATACACAAAGACACATGTTTTTACTTGTTTCAGTAAGTTGAAGATGCCATAAAATAGACATTTTGAGAATTTGGTATGAAAAAAAAAATGAAAATCTATATAGAAGAGGTTATGAATTACTATAATCCAACTAAGTATATTTATTATTAGTTATTATATACAATCTAAATAATGAATTCATTATTCAACCATTTTAAAGGCAACTGTCACAACATTATTGTGCAAAATGCATGGTAAATCATGGCCATAAGATCAATGCCACATTCCCTTTTGTGTCAATACTTTATTAGGCTAACAAAATGTTTCTGTGCAAGCTTCTCATATAAGAAATGATCTCACTATCAAGCAAAAGTTACAAAAAGCTGGGCAACTCTATGTTAGAATAATGAAGCCTGTACAAGATGTGTGCATTTGTGAGTGAGTGATTTTGAACAGTGCCCCTGCCCCAACAGGTCTTTTCTTCATATAGTATGCCAAAGAGTTCCGCATGTCTCTTGAATTAGAGAAGTTGAAAAGACAGTTATATGTACAAAATGCAGTTTTAGAGGTCCAAGTCAGTATTTTCATTGCTGAAAGAAGGTTGACCAAGTTAAAGGACTTCCTAAAATCATGTTCCATAGAACATGTTAGGCATCCGGGCTAAAATTTGACCGAAAATATCATTTAGAACATCTTAATTAATCTAGAGAAGCACATTCTAGTTAAAAAAACCTTACAAAACAAAAGTAGCTGATACATTTATCAGACCTCTAAAATCTCACAAACAGGTTTTAAACTCCTTATGTACTCTTCATCACACTGGGAACTGCCGAGCTTGGGAGCTGGTCAGATGCTGAGAGCAGGTATCACTCATAGAATCATCGAGTTGGAAGAGACCACAAGGGCCGTGCAGTCCTACCCCTTGCCATGCAGGAATCCCCATCAAAGTACCCCCAACAGAGACCATCCAGCCTCTGCTTTAAAACCGCCAAAGAAGGAGACTCCACCACCCTCCATGGCAGCATATTCCACTGCTGAACAGCTCTAGCCATCTGGAAGTTCTTCTTGATGGAATCTCTTTTCCTGTAGTTTGAAACCATTGCTCCGAGTCCTAGCCTCTGAAGCTATGGAAAACAAGCCAGCCCCCTTTTAGATATGACATCATTTCAAATATTTAAACATGGCTATCATATCTGGTCTCAACCTTCTTTTTGAAAGACTAAACATTCCCAGATCTCTAAGCTGCTCCTCATAAAGCATATGTTCCAGACCTTTAACCATCCTGGTCGCCCTTCTCTGGACCCGTTCAAGTTGTCAACATCCTTTATAAAGTGAGGAGTGCAGAACTGTACACAGCACTCCAGGTGGGGTCTGACCAAAGCAGAATTAGCATGGTACTAGACCCTCCCTTGCTCTAGAAACTACGCTTCTGTTGATGCAACAAAGATTTGCATTGGCTTTCTTGGCTGCTGAGTCACACTGCTGACTCATGTTCAATTTTTGGTCAACCAAGACTCCCAGATCCGTTTTACAGGTACTATTCTCCAGCCAGGTGTCTCCCATTCTATATGTATGCAATTCAATTTTTCTACCTAGATACAGGACCCTACAGAGTTTCTCTCTGTTGAAACTCATTCCATTTGCTTTGGCCCAGCACTCTAATCTGTCACTCACCTTGGTTTCAATTTTGCACATGGCCTTTCCACCATCTTCTTTAGTGCTGGACTATCCAGAAAGATTTGCTAACTGAAATGACAGAGTACTCCTTGTCACATATTGTGAGGGGGTGCAGGAACTCACCCCTAGCAAGTTTTCTGGCCCTAGCATAGAACTACCAGGCAGCTGAGAGGAGGCTAGGCTTTCTCAGGACCAGGCCAATGAAGCTGAAGGAGAAATAGTTGGAAGAGTACGGTCATGGAGAATTAAAAGTCAGGATTGGGAAGGTGGTGAATTGTGGGAGGATGCTAGAGAGGGGAATGCTGAAAGCTGTTTATCGCCTGGCTTTTTTGCTTGTAAGGAGTCCAATAGTAGTCATGTGTTTGCAGAGCCGGCGCTAGGGTTTTCTGCGCCCTAGGCAAGGGGTGGGGGGGCGGGCGTCGGTGTCTGCGGGCGTCGGCGTCGGCAGGGAGGTGGGTGGCATCGGGGGTGGGGTGGCAGGTGGGCGGGCGGCAGCAACGGGAGGGCAGGGGCGGGGTGGCGGGAGGGCGGGCAGCAGCAGCAGCAGCAGCAGCAGCAGAGGGTGGGTGGCAGCGGCAGCGGCGGGGGGCAGGCGGCGGGCGGACGGCGGGGGGCGGTGGGGGGGATGGATGGCAGGGGCCGGTGGGGGGGCAGCAGGCTGGCCAGCGCCCCCTGTCCATTTTGGCACCCTAGGCAACTGCCTAGTTCGCTTTAATGGACGCACTGGCCCTGTGTGTTTGGACAACACTATATTACCTGGGATGCTGCTGTAACTCTGGAGAGGTACATGACAGAGAGAGACAAAAAAGGCTGATTTCTTTTGCTCATCTACTTGAGCCTTCCCTAAAAGGGTTGCTTCCTGGACCTAAGCTTTTTCCTTTCCGAAGCCTGGACTCTAGGAACTCCAGTGAATTTAGCTGGGTAACCCAGGGTTTTAGAGACTATAATTCAGCTCTGTGCAGAGAAAGGCAGGAGGAAGTGATGCTGTATCAATAATAAAAGGTTTTCTGAGCTACGAAGCTGAGCCGGAACCCAAGGGGTTATTGTTGGATAACCCTGGCCCCGTTGGTTCCACAAGAGGGGGAGCTGGCAGGGTGTAGATACAGTATTTTTTTTTCCAAATGAGCAGTTTGAAAGAAGACTAATAACACAAAAGTTTCAGTGATTTAAAAATAGTAAAAAGAAAACTCAATTCAGGGAAAAGAATTCATTGCCTTCCAAAGTGAACGCATGTTTCTGCGGAGCCCGAGGTTGGGAGTTAAATTCCCCATTATGTCTCCTTGACAGGTGCTGGACTTGGTGATCCATAGGTTCCTTTCCAGCTCTGCAGTTCAAACATGTGGATAATGAAATACTTCTGTTTTGGTAAACTGCCACTGTTTTCATATCCAACAAAATGTTTTGTCTTGAAGGAAACAAACAAGTATGGTCATGTGCAGTCCCTCTGGATGAATAAGATCATTTTCAGACTAAATTTTGGTTTTATGACTTATCAGATAAGAGGCTTTAGCACAATGGCTAACCAGGAACAGCCCCGAAGCACCTAGCAGCACTGGAATTTAAAACGCATCCAGCAGGCCAATGTAATTGTGCAGGTTTCCTAAAAAATAAAGAATAAAAACAGAAGCAGGCTACAGGCAATGATACTATTAATGGAGGAGGACTGGTCAGATGCCATTAAAAGTAGCAGTATAAAACTGGGGAACCGTGCCAAAACAACAACTAATACCTGCAATATCTGGGATCAGGCTTTCAGAGCATTTTGCATATGCTATCTCAGCAAGATTCACAAGGACATCTATTCTTTATTTACTTTGTAAATTTGATCTAAGCTTAAGTGACAGGGGTCTGACCTAAACTACCCAATGAAATTCAAGCCAAAGTAGTTCAGAAATATTATATTTTGCATGCACACTGATTGTAGTTGCAGAACAAAAAAGTTATATCACTTTGATACCATTGTAACTGTGATGGCTATATCCAAGTGGTTTCCAACCTTGGGTAACCTGGGTGTTCATGGACTGCAACTCCCGGAAACCTTCATCACTGCCCGGGATTTCTGGAAGTTGCAGTCTAACCTGGATTGCCCAAAGTTGGGAACCATTGCTTTAACCTAAGAAATTCTGGGAATTATATATACTTCAGAGAATGGCTTAAATTTCCCACTGTATCTAAGGGAAATGCACTGGAAGTCCTGAACAGATAAATCTTGCTACTTCACCAAACCACACATCCCAGGATTCATTAGGATGGAACCGTGACAGTTAAGGTGGTACCAAACTGCTATAACTGTTGTATCATACAGTCAGACAGTGGAACATAAACACTGACAAACCACAGAATGTGGCACAGAGTGCTGATCTATATATTCTAAATAGAGATGGGTATGAAACGCCAAAATGGTTTTTCGTTCCATTTTTCATTTCTTTTTTTGTTTTTATATTTTTAATTTATTTTTACAGCCGGCCAGCGCCCAGCCGGTTGGTGCTTTTTAAAAATCTACAGCCAATCAGCTGGCTCGCAGGCCAGTCGGCACTTTTTTTTTTTTACCTAGCACCAGTCGGCACTTTAAAAAAACAAAACCTAGCGCCAACCAGCTGGCCTGTGGGCTGCTTGGTGCCTTTTTCTAAACCTAGTGCCGACTAGCTGGCACGCAGGCCAGTCGGCGCCTTTTCTTTTTTAACCTGGTACCGACCAGCTTGCCCACAGGGCCAGCTAGTCGGTGCTTATTTTTATTATTTCTTTTTTACAAGCGCCAAGACTGACGCTTGTCAAAATAATAAATGGAAACAAAATGGAAAAAAATATGAAAATTTCTGATTCATTTCATTTTTTAAGGGCACTTCGTTTTTTTGTTTTGTTCTGTAATGAAATGATAAGTGGAAAATGAAACAAAAAAAAAATCATTTCGTGCCCATCTCTACTTCTAAGTCAAGTTCACTGCTTGAGAGTCAAGCAAAACCTCATGTCTCTATTCTACTCAGTCAACTACAAGTGTTCTGAAGAAGTTTAAGGCATGCTCCATGACCAGAAAACTGCTTCATGATACACAAAATAGGTAAGGGACAAGGCTGCTACCTTCCTCGGGAAAGCCCATGCAAATTTCAACCCCAAATGTACAAAGATGGAATAATCCTATAAGCAGTACACGCTCGTGTCAATTAGTTTGATCCTCTGAAAGGAGGAAATCTTATCAAAGCCTTCAATTAGAAGTTAAAATAATGGATATAAAGCAAAACAACTTTGGATTGCAGTGTTTCTCATGGGTATACGTCTTCTGGGTATCTCTATTTGGCATGCAGCCTATTTTGTGCATTACTTATAGGGTTAGGCACACTTGTTGATGTCTTGATTGCAAAAACCGTTTTCATATTCCATAATGCTTCACAAAGGAATTTTTCAAGGCGTTGGGGATTTATGATTTGAAATGTCTATAATCAGAAATGGATAGCATTTCCTTAGAAACCTCTTTCTAAGTTTATTTTTGTGCATTACTGGCATGAGTGGAAACACACACGTCCCCTTCTTGTGGTAACCATTCTGGATTGCATAGACCCTGTGGCAACTCATAGAGGACCTATTCAGGATTTACTCGTTTTTAAAAACATGTTATTGTGCTTTTAAACACAAAATTATAAATTAAACAAAGAGAAGTAACAAGAAAGAACCGCTTAAAATCACAGAAGACAAAACAATCATATTCATAAAAGTCTACTTATTGACAGAAGGTTCAATATTGAACAGATTTTTTCAATTTAACTTGTTAACAGGAATTATTTAATGGTTTAGAGCAGGCATGTCCAAATTCAGGCCTGGGGGCCAAATGTGGCCTGTTTTCAAATTCTGAGTGGCCCGTGGCTTCTTCTCCCCACTGGCTCAGCCTGTAACACATCCCCACCAACTGGCCCTCCCCATACCAGATGGAGGCGTTAGCTTGCAATTTTATGGTTTGCCTGCCCTCCCTGCCTCTGTCCATCTCCCCAGCCACCCAACCCCTGCTCCGTTTCTGTAGCATCCTCCCCACCTCCTTGCATGTTATAGAGACTTGTTCAGAGTCCGGCCCAGGAGCCAAATGTGGCTGAATGGTTGGCCCCACACACATTTTCACCTCACCAAATCTGGCCCTCCTTGCAAAAAGTTTGGACACCCTTGGTTTAGAGAGTTTCTTTATATTACAATTCACACTTAATTCTTTTTCCACAATCTGAAGAAGGGGTTAGATAGATGTTAAGTGCTTTTTTGATCTCATGACATAACATCAAGCCATGTTTCATAAAAATCTGATATTTTGGCTTTACCATTAGCTACTTTAAACTGAAGTGTCAGTTATTCTGTTGTGCTAATTTGCCACATTTCTCAATAAGAGATTAAGAATTCTGCTGTCTTCCAACATTTTATTAATAATCTGCACTGGGTTTGGGTATATGATGCAGGATGTTTCAGAGGTTAGTTTTGGGTGCAGTATGCTTCTTTATTTAATTGTTATAGTCATTTGCACTAATCATTTATTTACATTTCCCCCAAATGGCTACACTGATTAAAATGTGGTTTACTTTCCCCCCAGTTTTTCCATATTTTTATCACAGTACTATGCAGCATAAGGTACAGTAATTATGTTTCATTTAAAGTTCAGTGCCATCATTTTTCAGAAGAATGAGCTTTATCCAACTAAGGAACTGGCAGCTGGAGATAAGGAAGCAGATTCATTATTGTCTATAGAAGTCTCTGTGCATACAGCTGCATATGCTGAGAGCTCCACCTCTGCAGATGTTTCTGTGGAACCTACGGAGATGTAGCAGAGGATGACATTACACGTGCAGTGTGGAGGATGGAGCTATCCCAGTGCAACCCATCATTGTTATTTGATTTACCTGGCATCATCATGCACATTTTGTTACATTATGCTATATTATGGTTAAGTTTGCTTATTACTGTTATTTATAAACCATCCAGAGCAGTGTCTTACTACTAGATGGGTGGCATATAAAAAATTTCTAGTTGAATGCCATGCAGTTGAGTGCCTCAATCTACTTGAGTCATCTGCTGGAAAAAGTTGTCCAACTCAAGTTCTTCTATCAGAGAACACTGGTAAGCAGCAACAGGAACTTTGGAACCAAGGCCATTTTCTATGTAGCGATAAAATATGGACAACATGTTTAAAACTCAAGACTTCGATGCTTGTGAGAAAAATACACATTTTTAACTAATAATATTAAACAGTGACATAAACTGTCATCTTGTTAAAATTAAAACTTAAAATGAAACCCCCTAAATTACAGGTTTGTTAAGAAAAAAAACTCTAATGATGGGAGCCTATTAAAATGCTTCAACTATGAAAGGAGTCAGGGCCTGTTTTAGAACACAACAATGAAAGCTTTATTATATATTTTGAAATCTCTGAGACGGGAATTGCAGGTAAAAGCTCCATTAGAAAGCTGGTGAAAGCTGGGGAATTAAAATTATGTTATCTGAAACTTCTTGCCAGCACGTTTATCCCTCTCTTCCCAAAATTATTTTCTAAGTGCTTAGCAAAACTTGCTGTAACTAACCATATTGACAGGATAAAAATTCTGCGCTGTGTGTGTGTGTGTGTTTGTTTGAGAGAGAGAGAGAGAGAGAGAATGCCTGTTCCACAAACCAAGAGCTGTTGAATGACAAGCTGTTCTCTACTCTAATGCTGACTCCACACAACAGTTTCGTGGCTGCAGAGTTTTTCGACATGCTTATACCAAATAAGACCTTGTTTGCCTTTAATGGGCTGCTAGACATTATTATAACAAGCGGGCTTATTTCAGTGTTGTATTACATTCAACTTTATTAATTTCTAGCACGTAGGTTTATTACAGACTAGACCTAAACAGTGTTTGGCATCTTACAAACTTTCATGACTGCCAGAATACTTTCATAATTTCTACCTGAGAAACAAAATTGAAAATTCCTTTGTGATTGTGAATTGTGATTCAAAGGAAAGTTTGCTAAATGTATGATAATACAAAAATAAAGGAAAAGTTCTGTTTATTTATTTACATTGTTTAAATGCCAACAGAAACAATTTCCTTCGGTAAAATTTACAATCCACAAATTATTACGATCTAAAAAACGATTACTTTAATGTATGACCTAATTTTTGCAAACTATAATGTACAAATAACATTAAAATGGCATTGTGGCCATGTTTTAGAATTTTTAATATAGCTTTGTACTGTTATTTGAACAGACAGCTTTGAGAATCCTGTACAGTTCCATATATTTCAATTCTACTCTATAGTATAGAACAGGCCTGCCCAACATGTCGACTATGGTTGACCAGTCGCCTACGGCACCTTCAGGGGTCACCCACAAGGTCCCTGTGTTGGGGGGATCCCCCCACGGCAGCCACGGCACACCCAGGCCAGCCTGCTGGGCCCATTTGGGTTTTCCAGTGGTGTGCACGGCGGCCACAGAGGCAGACCCAGGCCAGCTTGCTGGGCCTGCTTGTCAGAGACACCGAACGGGCACAGCAAGTCCACCTGGGCCCACGTCCGTGGCCGCTGGAGCCTCTGCCACCGGCGCAGTCCCTGCTGCCATCGCTATTGCCACACCGCCATCCCCACCACCACTGTTGCCCTTGCTGTTGTTGCTCCCACAGAAGCATTTGAAGTGTAGATTTTTTTGTGCTATGTTAATCATCTCTTGAATTGACAGGATAATAACCAAGGTTCTAAGGTGAATGCATAAAAACACAAGAAATCATAAAATTCAGGTAAGAGAACAGTGCTATACAAGACAGCCAATGGAAGAGGAAGTAGCCTCCTATTCCTCCTCCATCTTCCTTAGCAAGCAACCTGCTATCTATTATTGTCACTGATTCTTGACCCTCTTTCTGAGTGAACAAGTGAGCACCGATCCAATTAAATCCAGCCATTCAGGTAACAGAATAGCTTTTGACAACTGTCCAGCACAGCAGTTCTCCAGAGTGACACATGCCAGGATACAGCTGAGGAGCATAAATGTGCCATCTCCTGTACTCTGTCATCTGAGGAGACTTCCTCGCTGGAAATACCTCTGCAACAATCTGATTACTGCAATTCATTACATAATGAGGTTGCCGCTGAAAAGTGCCCAGTGTCACCAATGGGTCAAAAATATGATGCTTGTGTGTCATTTTTATAACAAGAACTCATTGCAAAGACTATATTTAATTGTCTCAGGCAGGACATTTGAGGGAGCCGTCGCTGAAGGAGGTTCGCAAATCACTGACAAGGAACTGGGCTTTCAGTGTCACCCCCTCGACTCTGGCATCAACTGTTTGACCACCTCGCTGCCTGTTTTTAAGAAACATCTTAAGACGTGGCTATTTAGGAAGGCTTTCCCTGGTTATTAGTTTCAGAAGTTATGTCTTGCTGCTCATGTACCTTCTTGTGTATTCTGGTCTATCTCTCCTTTTATTTATCTTGATTCTTTTATTTATTTATTTATTTATTTATTTACAAGATTTTTTAGCCACCCCACTATCAAGAGGTCTCTGGTGTTGTTATTTTGTTTATTATATTGTACTGTAAAATTTTAATATATTATTATGTTTAATGAATGTATCTGCTTGTTTAACCCTGTAAACCACCCAGACTGGCCTTTGTTTCCAAATGGTGTGGTATACAAGTGAAATAAATAAATAAATAAATAAATAAATAAATAAATAAATAAATAAAATGTACTCAAAGATCTTTTAAGATTCTCACTGGGGGAAAATGAAATGCTGGTTTTAATTTATAAAGTATTACAGGACATCAGAACAGAATCGTTACTATCTTCTTACAGATAACTTGTCAGCAAAGGCTCCAAGACTGGACATATTCAGAAATTAGAAAGAACTAGGAATGCAATTGCTGGCTGGAACGCTCAATGTGTTGGAGTGCAGCAGGAGGTCAGAAACAGAACTATTATCTGAGGATCAGTAGCCTGTGTACGTAGACCTGGGCAAGCTGTATAGTTCCAAGGTGCTTGCCAGGAAAAGACATCGGAAAAACACTTCTCTGGACAGTGGTACCTCTTAAGACAAATGCAAAGCAAAGCAAAAAAAAGCAAAGTGTTCTGCTTATATACCGCCCCATACCACTACAAGTGGTCTCTGGGCGGTTTACAATTTTTTAATTACAGTGTGCAGGCTACACATTGCCCCCCCCCAGCAAGCTGGGTACTCATTTTACCGACCTCGGAAGGATGGAAGGCTGAGTGAACCTTGAGCCTGTTACCGGGGATTGAACCCAGGTCGTGAGCACAGTTTTACCTGCAGTACAGGCATTTAACCACTGCGCCACGAGGCTCCTAAAACTCGTAAAACTCATAGGAAGAAAGAAAATTTCCAGGAATAGGCATGTTTTGCATGACGAAAAATTCCCTATGAGATGCTTCACAAGAAAAAATGTTCTGCATGTATCCAAGAAAATAAAACCTGGTTATTTTTGCCTTTATTCTAGCCTCCAGAACAGATTAATCTGTTCCCAGTGCATTCCTATGGGAAACCACATTTTGTAAGACAAAAGTTTCATTAAACAAAGTAACCCATGGCTTCCAGAACAGAAAATTCATTTTCAATGCATTCCTATGGGGAACCATGTTTCGTAAGACAATTTTTAAAATTGTTGATCAGTAGAATGAATTAAATTCATTTTAAGAGATACTACTCTATGCAGAAAACCCCAGGCAAGTCAGAAATTAACTTGAACCACTTGCTTAATTACTCACTAATTTCACCTGCTTACTCGGTATTACCAGGTGGAATTCAACACTGAGGTAACCCACTCCCACACTCAGGTCTCTCTTCTCTGTGCAAGCAAATGGCTTTTTGCTTGACAGTTTACTTCTGTCTTGTGAAAAATACAGTAACTCTTGGAGATGTGAGAGCTTAGAAATGGAGATCTAAGTTAGTTATTTTCCTCTTGCTCTGTGAAAGGGGACATATTTTCATCAAATTGTTCAAATATGCACATTGCATATCTTACACAAATTGTTCAGTTTGTGCAAATTTTACCTATTGTGCAATTTGCACACATTATAAAAATGTTAATGCTCTCCACAGATTGTTCTGAATCGGAAGATTTTTCTGTGTGTATGTATAGATAATCTACAAATCTGTATTTTGAATTATTTCCTCGAGTTCCCCCATGCTGACTTTTTATGTAATTATTTCAAAGAACAATAAGAGATTCCCCAACTGCTTCTTCATGACATTACTAATAATAGTTGGATAACTATATCATAATATTCAGTCAGCCAGTGATTTTTACATGGATTGTGCCACACTTCATTCCTATAATGCAAACTATTTTTCCTACACTGGTTTGACCTCTTTGGACCAGTTCTCCAAAAGACTGTAAGTTATGAAGCAGCATTCCAAGAATCACAATCATCTTGTGCATTTTCAAATCCAAAAGGAAATAAAAATATGTCACCATTTGGTTTGTCTACACGTAGAAAAGTAGGACATAAGTAAGTATATTAATAAATACAGTGCACCCTCGTATAACAAACGGTTTGTATAACGTAAAATTCCAGAGATAGGGGAAATCTGCTTACCAGAATCTCCTATGAGGCGAATCCGTACAAGATAAAAATGGTCACAATTAGGGATTACTCTGTTTTCAATGCATACCTATGGGAAATTTGTATAAAGGAAAATTTGCTTAACAGAATTTCATTTGGAATGAATTAATTCCTTTATACGAGGTACCACTGTACTACTATGCTGATATATAGCTCTGGAGAGGATAATAGTTCATTGTGCACTTACTGATATTATACTATTTTGCTGTTGTGCAATTGTATAAATACAAAATAAAAACAAAGACTTTCAGCTGAACTCTATGAACTGAAAGTTCTTAGTGCTCTTTGGGAGACTCCATTACCAAGTAAATGAGTGCCTTTGCTGTGAATGTGTATCTTTGCTGAGTTCATAAATGCAATGTGGTCTATACATGTATGCACAAATATCTTTAAAACAACACAAAGATTCATAAGCACAAAAGAAACTATGTAGACTTCTAGACTTCTTGTGCAGTGCCAGAATCAAACCAATCTGGGTTGGAAAAAAATGAATTTATCTGCCCTGCAATTATTTCTTGATAAAAATCCCAGAAACAGGAAGCACACAGGAAAAAACATAGGAGTGCAATGGTGTTCATAGCCAAAAATACGGGGCTCAGTGCGTACCAAATACATCTGGCCTGTCCTGTCAGTTTCCTACAAGAGTAAGAACTTGCAGCGACCCATTCACAAGAAAATTGTTATTTCGTTTAACAGCAGACCTATTTGCTGAAGCGGGAAAGGCTCCTTCCATGCACAATCCCACTTAATTTGCTAGCCTGCAGGCAGCTGTTTCCATGTACTCTTTAATCTTTTCCACTCAAAGAAAGTCCCATTGATTTCTGCAGCACAGGTAACTCTGTGCTTTTGTCAGCTATCTTGTTTGAAAAAATAAATCTGTTAATGGTCTGAAAGAAAGTCTGGTGGAGCCGTCTGCTTAGGGACAAAGATCAGCCTTCAGGAGGTCATGCCCTGATGCTAGTATGAATTCTTATTCAAGAGGCTGGTTTACTTTGCTTCCAGCTTCCAGTGCTCCCTGTTTAGTCTCATTTCAAATTTCTCATTTCAACCTTACCAAGGAAGCAAAAAGGCAATTCTCAGTGATTTATTCTTCCACTGACTCTTTACTGACAGAAAACCTGTTATTTTCTTCAAATTTGTTTTAACTTCTTCTTCTTCTTCTTCTTCTTCTTCTTCTTCTTCTTCTTCTTCT
>JAHTLZ010000240.1:16699021-16720029 GCA_023846285.1 Phrynocephalus versicolor | reverse complement strand
CTTCTTCTTCTTCTTCTTCTTCTTCTTCTTCTTCTTCTTCTTCTTCTTCTTCTTCTTCTTCTTGACTGTTCCACTTGGTGACAGTGGTTAACTTATAATTAGTGTTTCTTAGCAATAACGTTATCACTTTAAAAAGATCCTTCTATGTCTACAATTGTCTTTTTCTTCTTTTTCTTAAGCGTTTGTCCCACTTGGTGGTGGGGTCTACCTACATGTCTACAATTGTAATCAAAATTATTCAACTCCCATTGCAAATCAGGTGTATTGACAACATTTGCAGACTTTCAGTTGTTTGAAATGAACAACTCAAACAAAAGGAATTAAAATAGCTCAACGCAATGATTGCTTTAAGTGGTTTTCCCAAATTCAGCCTTTAATGAATTCTGCAGCTTCAAAATTATTCAGCCTCCTGAACAGAATCCCTCACAACAGCACAAATATGCAAAACAAGTGTTGCCTCAAGTACACCTGATGCAACTAATCAAGGGCTAGGGGTTTGCTGAGTGTCACATTTAGCCACATTGGTCCCCCACCCTTTCGCTGTTCATATACTGCGGTCCCGCGATATTGTGGGACTGCAGTATATGAAAAAAGGCCTCCTGGGGTAAGGGGGGAAGGCCTGTTTCAGGCCTCCCGTACTTACCCCCGGACTGGTGCTGCCCCAAACGGGACTGGAAGTGACTTCCGGATCACCAAAAATCATTTCTGAGGCCTCTGAGGGCCTTTCTAGGCCTGTCAGAGGCCACAAAAATGAATTTAGGCAATCCGGAAGTCACTTCTGATTCGCAGAAGGCCCTTTTGGGGCCTCCAGAACGCCCTTGCAGGCCCGTTCAGGGCAGCGCCAGGCTGGGGGTAAATACAAGAGCCCCCAGCTAGGCCCCCCAGGCCTGACCCGACCTGCATCCGCATTTCATGGGTTTTCAATTATTGCGTGTTGGGTTGGGTCCTTAACCCCCGCGATAGGTGGGGGATCACTTTATCAGAAAATCCTAGGAGAAAACACCATACTATCTGTGAGAAAGCTGAAACCTGGGTGACACCAGACCTTCTAAAACAGAAGTCCTCAAACGACAGGCCGGGGGGGGCAGATAAGGCCCGCCGGCCATTGTAGAACCCGTAGGTGCCACTTGCCCCCTCCACTTGAACTGAAAACATGCCATGCATGCAGCAACTGCTACCACTGCCTCAGCCACCAACACAGCTTTCATGGTGCATGGGAGGAAGGTACCATTCATAGCATCTTGACCCACACTACCACAGTCATACCCCTCAACTTCACTGGGCCTCTGTCCTTCCACCCTCCTCATGCACAGTGCGTATCCTTCCACCACAGTTACCACACCCCACCTTCCACTGCTGAGTTTGTTTAATGGTTGCCAAAAGTGAGTCATTAGATTAGAGATGGGCTTGGTAATCAGAGCGCGGCTCCCAGTGGCTGGGGCAGCCAGCGGGAAGGAGAGTCAGAACCCTCCGAGTACCTAGTGGCGTTGGAGAGCTGATGGGGTTCCTTGGTTGCCAGTGTGTGTGTGTTTCCCAATTTCAATGGTTCTTTTTGGTGAGGGCAAAACCCGCTGTTGCCCGTAGTATCTTGGGGGATGAGCAGGACGGGCCCTCCCCAAGCCCCCTTGGAGCTGCGGGAGAAGTGGGGCTGCCGAGCGGGCTGGCAGGCGAGGAGAGCGGCGTTCATCTGAGGGGGTCAGGCCTTCCTTCTCACTCCCTTGGAGCCATAACTGAGAGCTACAGGGCACTGGCCACCGGAGCCACCACATGGACCCATTGGGATGGGCAGGCTGCACTACACATGGTGTGGAGAGTATCCAGTAGGCCCTTCCTTTCCCCCCAACAGTCAAGCAGGACCGGATAAAGAAAAGCTGTGGGATGGGCATGGGTCACCAAGTGAGTGGTGCGGTCCAGGCTGGGCCTTGGGGCCGTGTTTTTTTGGGGGAAACCTCCCTGTGGGCAGCTAGAAGAGCACTGTGCCAGTGATGATTGGGTGTCACCTCCACAAGCAATGACTACCCTACCCAACCTGGCACAGGTGAGGGGATCCAGGTGACTTGCATTGGGGGGGGATCATAAAGCAGCGGCAGGTGCCTGCTGGGGTTATTGGAATGGCCTGGCCCCCAACAGTGTCTGAGGGACAGTGAACCAGCCCCCTGTTTAAGAAGTTTGAGGACCCCTGTTCTAAAAGGACAAGCACGCCTCAAATTCTATCAAGCCTTGGTTACAGAAGTTATCCTGAAACATTCTATAGTGACACTCACAGTCACCTAACTTGAATACCATAGGAAATCTCTAGTAGGGTTTGAAGACCTAAGAATACAGTATTACTGAACTGGAGGCCACTACTCATGGGCTATGATTCCTCAGGAATGATGCCAGAAGCTAGTGTCTGGCTATGCCTTCATTTGCAGCAGGTCATAACGGCAAAAGGTTGCTCTACTAAGTACTAAAGATGCTTGCCATGAAGGGGTTGAATAATTTGAGGGCCCAGAATTCATTAGAAGTTGCATTTTCAATTTAATTTGGAGAAACTACTTGAATCATTCATTGTTTTGAGTTGTTTCAACTGCTTTTATTTGATTTGTTCATGGCAAACAGCTGAAGCCACTTGAATCATTTATTGTTTCGAGCTGTTTCAATGGCCTTTGTTTGATTTGTTCATGGCAAACAGCTGAAAGTCTGTAAATTCTGACAATAAACCTGATTTGCAGTGGGGTGCTTTCTTGCATTTTACACCTAGTAATGACTTAGGACTCGTTTGGTATTCAGTTGTTTTGAAGCCTTGTTCTACTAACAGTAACAAAAAGGTAAAGGTTCCCCCTCCCACATGTGACTCTAGGGGCAGTGCTCATCTTCGTATTCAAGCCGAAGAGCCAGTGTTGTGCAAATCTGTGTCCATGTGGCCAGCATGGCTGCAAGGAAACACAGTTTTTACCTTCCTGTTTTTTTTATGGCAGCACCTATTTATCTACTTACATTTACATGCTTTCAAACTGGTAGGTTGGCAGGAGAATAGTAACAAAGGAAATTTATATTTTAAAAGGAAAAAACCAACCAATCATGTCTCCTTGACTGCTGAAAATGCAATGAAATCATCTCGTGCACACATACCAGTTATGCCCCAAATAATGAATGGAACACTTTTAACAGTAATTTCCATCAAAGAACAACACTGGAATGTTTTGAGAAAGAATGACAAAAAGTGGGATAAGCTACTCTATGCAGATCAGAGACCTGAGGGTCATTTTGCCAAACAGCTGTGACTGCCCAATCTGAGTAGCAACATAAGTCAACAAAATAAAACTGCTTCCCAGAGCTGCTGTTCTTTGCCAAAGAAAGCATAGCCAGGTAAGAACTATAAACAGCTGAGAGACCTGTAAACATTACACTCTAATTTGTTTTGAACACAGGAGAAAATAAAATGATTTACAAAGATCCTTCCAATTTAACCTAGGCACACACTGTGTCTGTTTCAAATCTATTTAAGACCAAATGTCAGAACACTGGCATTGCCTCAGCATTTATTTATAGGTTTTAGAATTAATGTAAGAGCAATTTCCTATATAAAGTGCTAAGAGGTCTTTGTTTCATTCCCTGAAAAGGCTAGTATGTTCTCGCTAATTTGATTCAACATACTCTTTCAGAGGATGGGGGTGAGAGACTTTGCAGTATCAATGTATGAACATTTATTATTCTACTATAATGAAGGTGGGGGGGTTGGATCTGTGTTAAGTCTGCTTCTTATACTTCCTTCTTGTCTAAAATATATACTATATTCTCTGAAGTACTGCTCAGACAGGAAACTCTCTTCCACATTCTGTGTTTATAACTGCTCTCCTCCAGTTTTTCAACCATGTTGGATTCTAGAATATCTGAAAATCAGAAAACAAAACATGACTTTCCACTTCTTCAACAAACCCATCTACCTTTTGTAAATAAATGCAGAAGCAGTACATATATAATCTTAATCCATCTGCTCATTCGCTGATTTATTAATAACAAGAACCACTTAGATACAAATCATTTTTCCTGATATAAAGCTATATATTGGGAGAGGTGGAAGCGTTTGGGGCCACCACAACAGCCAGCTGATCTACAGCACCACATAAGTAGCTTCAAGGCTGCAGCTCCCAATAAATACAATATAGCTCATAGCTATATCAGAATGCTGGCCATAATCAAGGCAGCAATGTTTTCTTTAATAATGCTGAATGCACAACATAGGGTTGTTGTTTTTTCTTCTTCTTCAGCCACATGGCAAAATAATGCAAGACAGAAGAAGTGTGACTCTATCATTTCAATATGGGATTTTATAAAAATTAGGCGCTGAAAGATCATATTCATCCTTAAAGATGGATGCTTTGGCCAAAGTGGTCACATTCTTCACTATTTAATTTCTGGCTTGGGAAAGGAAAACCAGCTTATTTCAGATACTCTGCAGTGCAGAATTGTATCATGTTTTACTCACAAACTCAGACCAGATATTATTAACTACCATTTTCTTTCTAAACAGAGGGTAATGATCTACAGCATTGGGCTGCATCGAACACCATGGAATCTGCTCTGTAACGTTCCCAATCCATTGTAGCAGATTTGAGCATGTCAATGTGGTTGAAGGGAGAGGTAGAATCCATTTTGTGATCAGTACTGTTTTACTGGTGCCACAGATACTTCCTGAACACAACACACTACAGATGTATTTTCATTCCAGAAGTTCCTATTGGCTCCATTGGAATTTCCCTCTGCAGAATACCTGATGATAGGGTAGCCAAGGTTTGCAAACCACAAAGATATACAGAATTAGACAAAACATTTTATGTCTACTAATTGAAATCCTGGTGTGAAATAATAACATAGCAAATGGCATTTTTAATTGAAAATTATTTCTAGCCGTGGCTTGATAGCTCAGTAGTTTAGGTGTCTGGCTTTGGAGGAAGACGTTGAGAGTTGGATTCCCCACTGTGCCTCCTGGGAGAACAGCCAGTCTGTGTAGCCTTGGGCAAGCAGCACAGTCCCTGGGAAGAACCACATATATGAGGATTCTCTACCTGGAAGATCCTGAAAACAGTCACCATGAGACCAAATTGACTTGACAGAACCTTGCTGTTGCTGTTGTTATTGTTCCTAGCATAAAAATAAAGAGGTCCTTCATGTAAGTATTGCCTATATTTTCCCCAATATTTCTTGCCATTGTGAAGTTCAATACAGATCTCACTGTGTTTGTCATCTTCCTTTGCCAGCCCCCCCCTTAAGCAAATTTATACAATAAGCCCCAAAGGCTGTTGCTAATAGAAGGCTATGTTGACAGATTCCGTTGGGGGGGAGGAAGGGGATTGATGTGCTATCGTTCCACAAGAATAAGCTGTCTTTCAAATGTCTTATGTAGCAATAGCCATTTGTGAATAGGTTTTGGAATTAACAGCTTTGCTCTTCTGCAGTTCAGTCATCATACAGAGCCACAGATAATGAACAGAATATTTCACATTGACGCCTAGGGCTAATATATAATAATATGGAAATCTGAAATTAATTTTCCATTTCATTTAAGAATATCAATATTCTGAATATTCCACTGCTTTTTTGGACCCTGGCTATAATTTAACGTCAAAATAAAACAGGATGAAATGGAATTCATATCGCTTCTGGCTCACATATTCCTATATACCTCTTGCACTATTTTACAAATCTTTAAATATGCCTGTTGTGCTATGCTAAAGCAGGAAAAAGTATCCTGTGGAGAGTTTTTCATCATGTAGATGAAAGAGAGCTTCCAGGCCTTTTAGACTGACACTCCTTGGAACTCCCATGTACAGAGAGATGCCTCTTTATAATAGCAATAATCATTGCACTCCAGCCAGGGTGGATTTGATTTAATTCACTTTGATTTAAAAAATGATTTAAATCACAATTTAAATTACTAGTCAGTAAGGCTTGATTCAAATATGATTTTCTACATAAAGACTCATTTTTGCTAGAGTTGTTTTACTCTTAATATTTGCAACCAGATGAAGGTTTCATTTTTTAAATAAAAACTTTTCAGATTAATTTTACAGTTATATCAGAAAATTACTGATTTGGTGGTTATATACCATTAGAAATAAATATATAGATAATTGTGAAATTATTGCAAGGTGAACTATCTCCAGTTTAATAGGTTAATCATTCATATTTGGACAACTGTTCTGTTGTACTTTACTGGAAGGAAAAAAATAATCATTACCTAAACAATTTAAATAGTTTTATTTAACCAAAACAATAACATTGTATAGCATTATGTACATTTGTATTTGCTTAAACATCCATGTTTGTTAACTGTTGTGGTTAAACTATCTTTAAAAAAATTAGACTGAGTCTATATTCCAAATCTGGGTCTCTTTTATGGCCTGCTGCCATTACAGGTATTTCTCCTCAAGAAAGAGAGTGAGAATGATAACCCTCAGGCTGCTATACACATAAAGATCTCAAGATGTGGAGTACTGTGCTCTAAAAATTTCATTTTCATTTTACTGCTTGCCCTCAAAATTTACTCCTTGTGCAGAACTATTCCATCCCAAACAACCTTCTATTCATTGAACTTCTTGAAACGTAGCACTTAAGAGGTAAGGGGGTTGATTCTGTGTACATGAAACGTAGCACTTAAGAGGTAAGGGGGTTGATTCTGTGTACATAGATTTGCAGAGGAACAATGGGATTAAGGTCTTTTCCTCAATTCTGAGGTGTATTTTATAACAATTTTTACTATGAAGGAGGCATGTTATCATTGCAGACCCAAATGCACAGTTTTGAAAATAGCAAAACCAAGGATCTTTGATAGTATCTTCTAGATAGAAAAATTATCTCCAGTAATCAGAAACCTCTGGGAGAGCATGCCATTGTGAATAGATTAATACAACCTTATGCTACATAATTAAAAACTATTTTCATGATGAATAACCTTTGGACTATAATGTATCTTAATTAGAACATTATCTTTAGAGAGACTTTTCCTCAAAAAGCATTTAAATTAAAAACTGATTTAAATTAAAAATCCAATTTAAATAAAAAAGTCCATTTTTTTTAAACATTGATTTTTATCTTCCCTGACTCCAGCCTGGTATTAACACTTCCTCTGCTCATTTTCATTATTTAGGAATCACAGAGATTATCTCTGGGTGTTTTTTTTTTTCATTTTCAAATTTAACTTTATTGACTTTACTGCCTTTCAGACTGGTGCGGTTTTCCTACTCATAATTCTATGCCTTTACTTTCACTATTGATAATCTGAACACCTTCTGTTCCAGACAGAAACAGATGTAGTAACAAAGTCACTTTTATAAAATACACCTCCATGGCCTGGGCCCGGACTATCTGGCAGAGCGGATCGCCCAGCGGTCAACCTCGGCCCGACCGGTTCGGCAGTCGCGGGCGCGCTCGCTTCGGGCTCCCACCCCCTGAGAGGCCAGGCAATCTTCTACCCGAAATCGGGCCTTCTAGGCCGCTGCTTCAATCCTTTGGAATAGCCTCCCCAGCGAAGTGCGCTCTGCAGAGTCCCTGCTGGCCTTCCGCAGAGCGGTGAAGACCATCCTATTCCGCGAGGCCTTTGGTGACTTAGCCTAAATTTTTGTTTTGTTTTGTTTTGTTTTGTTTTGTTTTGTTTGTTTTCCCGCCATCGACTGCCAATTTCTTTAGTGCCTTGATGTGTAGCAGCAAGGTTTCAAACCAAGGGTGCTTTTATGCTGCTTGATTTTATTACAGTGGTACCTCGTATAACGGAGGGTTTGTTTAGCGAAAAATCCGTACAATGGGGAAAAAAAATCCGCCCCCCTCCTCCCCTGCCACCTCCGCCCACCACCTGCGGCCGCCCGGGAAGAGGAGGGGGTCAGTCGGGGAAAGAGGGGAGGGGAGGGGAGGGGTGGCAGGCACAGGAGGGGGGAGAGCCGGGGAGGGGTGCCCTTACCTGGCACCTGCGCGGAAAGGTGGGCAGCAGAGGCGGGGAGATGGGGACCCAGGCAGGGCCAGGAGGATCCCGCAACGGCGCCGCTCAGTAAGTGTCGAAAAGCACCAGGGCGGGGGGGCACAGGCCTGCAGGCCGCCCTCGTGTCTTCCACGGAGAGCCTCCCGTCGTTCTGCTGGCCTTGCCGGCCCGGGCCGCCCCTCCCAAGGTCGGAGGGAGCCAAGCGCGGAGGACGAGGGCAAGCCTGGCCAGGAGAAGCCGCCCCGCCTGTCCCAAAGGCCGGCTGCAGCAGCCAAAGGACTTGCCCACCCCCGGGGACTGTGCCCTAAGCACTAACAACTACACTCCCGGAGCGGGAACAACGTGGTTGGCCCGCCCGGGTCCCTAACTAACCCACCCCCTAAACCCTCCCACCAACAGCCCCGAGTAAACCAGGCGGCCCGGCTGAGGCACGGGCCGCAGAGTAGAAGGCACGTCCTCGCGCTGCCTGGTGGAAACGTTGCTGTGCACCGCCGCTGAGGCCGCTGTGGCTCCTGCCGGGGGAGCCCTTATCAGGGCTCCGATCGGGGAGCCCAGCTGATCGTCGGCCTGTCAGAGGAAAGAAACAGACCTGCCGGGGTGCCGCAACACCGCGCACCTCCGCCACCACCACCACCGCCAGTCACGAGCGGTGCACCACTGCCAGGGCCGCCGATCACCTTGCTTGTCCAAGGCCCCGATCCTCGGCCACCAGGACGAAGCCGGGAGCCCTCCCCCGGCAAGGAGAAAGAGGCTCTGATGGGTGGGGGGCGCCAGCTGGAGCGGACAAACCGCGCGTCCGCAGCAGCCGAGGATCTTGCCCTCTTTTTCCCTCCCTGGTGGAGGCGGGGGAAGCTGCTGGTGTGTCCGGCCGAGACCCCTCCCTCTTGGGCGCCTTTCCCCCCGTCTTTTTTTCTCTCTCGGGCATGCTGGAGCGCAGGCACGCGCATGCTTTGGAAGCAGGTGAAGGTGGCGAGGGAATCCACACGCGCGGCAGCAGACACAAAGGGGCGGCGGCGGCAGCATAGGCGGCATGGACCGTGGGGGCAGACCCGGGCCCCCCAGGAGGAGCAGGAGAGGAAGGCTGGCCGGTGGCAGCCTCTCGGGGCCACCCGGTGCCCCCTCAACAGCCGAGCACCTCACTGCCTCCAAAGCCGCTGGGCGCAGGTGAGTGGAGGGGGGAATTCCCGGTGCAGTCCCGCCGAAGCCCCCCGCCCCAGGCCAAGCAGCGCACCCCACTCCCTCCCCCCACCCCCGCGGCCACCTCTGCCCGACCACCTGCGGCCGCCCGGGGAAAGAGGGAAAGAGGGAGGGGAGAGGAGGTGTGGCAGACACGGAGGGGGGTGAGCCAAGGAGGGGCACCCTTACCTGGCACCTGCACGGGGGTCCACCACCCGCCCGCCCCCCCTCGCCCAAAAAAACCTAGTGCCATTGGAACGCATTGGAACGGATTAAATCCAGTTTCAATGCATTCCTATGGGAAATTAGGGTTTGTACAACGGAAAACTTGTATAACGTAATTTGATTTGGAACGAATTAATTACATTATACAAGGTACCACTGTATGTGTATTACTGTTGGTTTTATTTGTACTGTGAATTCTGCTGACTTGATCAGCTCTGTAAGCCGCCCAGAGTTCCCTTGGGAAGATGGGCGGGGTATAAATCCAATAATAAATAAATAAATAAATTTATTCACCACCTCTTCACACTTTTATTCATAACCACTCATATTCTAAGCCCAATACTCCCTCTGGAAATACTAATAGCACTAATTGATTTTCAAAAACATATACACCTTTATATATAAAACAGAACCTCTCCATCCAGAAATCATACAGATATTAATTCATATTGTTTCTCCTGGAAGCATCCCACAGACATCTAACAATTAACCCAAGCACTTACCATACCAGCCATAACAAAACACATAGTAGTGCTAAACAAAGGCAAGCACACAGAACTCACTGACTGAAAGAAAAGCAATATACCAAGCCTGAAACAGGATGAGGGTGCACCCTACTTTACTGTTCTTCACTGGTGTAATTTAGAAAAGCAGCAGTGTTGTGCAATTCAATACTCAGCTACAGTAACCCCCCACCTATTGTGGGGGTTAGGGACCCGACCCAACCCTTGATAATTGAAAATCCATGATATGCGGATGCAGGGTTGGGATGGAACTGGGGGACTGTTAGTGGCCTCCTGTACTTACCCCAGGCCTCACATTGCCCCAAACAGGCTCTGGCGGACTTCCCAGGCTATCAGAGGACCCAAAAGTGCTTCTTGGTAAACCAGAAGTGACTTCCGGAAAACTGGAATCACTAGAAAGCACTTTTGGGGCCTCCGAGGGTCTTTCTTCTGCAAACAACAAGTGCCGAAAAGCATTTCTGAGTCCTCCAACATGTTCAAAAAGGCCCTCGGAGGCAGGGCTGTGGAGTCGGAGTCGGAGTCGGAGTTGAGGAGTCGGAATCGGAGGAAATTTTGGGTACCTGGAGTCGGAGTCGGCGAACAATGCACCAACTCTGACTTCGACTCCTACTAAATTTAGATTGGAATTTTAAAAAAGCAAGTTTAAATGTCCCAATTCACAAAAAGTTATAATTAATGACTTCTCTACTGTAAGAATAGTATTGAGGCCTCCAGGGCCCTGGCTTATTGCAGGGCGGCGGCCTCCCCCTTCGACCCTTACCCTGCATGGCTTATTAAATCTGTGGGAGGGAGTATGACTGAATGGGCTTCTGTTATTTCCACTGCCTCCTTCAGGGAGGGGGTCTTTCCCTCTCGCCTGAAGGAGACGGTGGTGAAGCCCACCCTAAAGAAATCTGCCCAGGCGTCGGACGGATTGGCCAACTACCGTCAGATTGACAACGTCCCCTTCCTGGGCAAGGTCATCGAGAGGGTGGCTGCCATCCATATGTAGTCGTTCCTGGAGGAAGAACAAGTCCTTGGCCCATTCCAGTCTGGGTTCAGGCCGTATCGGGGGACTGAGACAGTCTTGGTTGCACTACAAGATGACCTCCTCTGGGGGGCTGACAGGGGTTGCTCTACCCTGTTGGTCCTCCTGGATTTGTCAGAGGCCTGTGATACTGTCGACCACGGTATCCTGCTGGACCGGCTTTCCGGGGTGGGGATTGCAGGCACAGCATTCAGCTGGACCCGGTCCTTCCCTTGCTAGGGATTATCAAAAAGGGGATTGAAAATAAAACAGCCAACATTATAATGGCATTATACAAAACAATAGTAAGGCCGCACCTGGAGTATTGTGTACAATTCTGGCCACCACATCTCAAGAAAGACATAGTGGAACTGGAAAAGGTGCAGAAGAGAGCAACTAAAATGATTACTGGGCTGGGGCACCTCCCTTATGAAGAAAGGCTAAAACATTTGGGGCTCTTTAGTCTGGAAAAAAGGCGCCTGAGGGGGGATATGATTGAGATGTACAAAATAATGCAGGGCATGGGGAAAGTGGATAGAGGGAAGCTCTTCTCCCTCTCACAAAATACCAGAACTAGGGGACATACACTCAAATTGAGGGCTGGGAGAGTATGAACAGACAAAAGAAAGTATTTTTTCACCCAGCGCATTGTTAGTCTGTGGAACTCACTGCCACAGGATGTGGTGATGGCATGTGGCCTGGATGCCTTCAAAAGGGGATTGGTCAGATTCCTGGAAGAAAAGTCTATCACAGGTTACAAACCATGATGAAGATGTGTAATCCCCAGGCTTAAAAGCGGGGTACTTCAAGGGCCAGATGCAGGGGAGTGCTATCAGGAGACAGATATCTAGTCTCATGCACTCCCAAATGCATCTGGTGGGGCCACTGTGAGATACAGGAAGCTGGACTAGATGGGCCTTTGGCCTGATCCAGCATGGCTCTTCTTATGTTCTTAGACCAGCCCCAGCGTGTGCAGCTTGGCGGGGGGGAAGCTGTCAGCTCCCTGGCTGCTCCCTTGTGGGGTCCCACAGGGGTCGGCTCTTTTCCCCAAGGAATGTATAAAATACATTCGCATATTAATACAGAGGAGTCGGAGTCGGAAGTACAAAAAACCTAGGAGTCAGAGTCGGAACATTTATCTACCGACTCCACAGCCCTGCTCAGGGGCGCCAAAGGTGCTTTCTAGCGATCTGGAGGTCACCTCCAGTTTTCCGGAAGTCACTTCCAGTTTGGTGAGAAGCACTTTTTAGGCCTCCGACGGACCAGGAAGGCCATCAGAGGCCCATTCAGGGCAGCACGTGGCCTGGGGTAAGTACAGGAGGTCCGAAACAGGCCTTTCCAGCTTAGCCCAGGGGGCTTTTTTCATATACTGCGGTCCTGAGAACTAACACCAAACACATGGTTCTGACCCATTAATACTGGATAGTTCACACTTCCGCCAATGGATGGATATACAAGAATATGTCATGATAACAATATTTGCTGGATAGTTCAATGAGTTAGGTAGCTGGCTGTGGAGTCAGAAGTTCAATTCTGCACTGTGACTACTCAAGAGGAGCTGGTGACAATGTTTCCTAGGGTCTCTTCAAGCTACACATTTCTAGGATTTATTATTATTATTATCATCCAAGCATTGGAAACTGGAATGGTACAATCAACTGTACCTTATCCTATCACTTTAATTCCAGATAGAAACACACAGCACTCTGGGGCCTCATGGATTCTATGTTGAATTCAGGTGTGTATTGGTTGGATTGTGAACAGACAAGTGAAATATTGTGTTCCCATACAGCAATGGGAAGGGAGATAGACATCCAGAATGGACCCTCTAGTATCATCATAAAACCAGAAGAGATTTATGAATTAATAGGCTTTCTCCCAACAAATATTTTAAGTTAAAATAGTGGCAAGCTGTATTCGTTTTCGGGAATTTTTTTATTTCATGCTTTCATATAATGCTTCTGTAAGTCTTTATCTTTTTGAGTTGCTTTTCACAAGTTTGGGTTTCACTGTGTTATATTCCTACAACACGTACAGGATAATGCCTATAACATGTAATGTAATCGCCATGTTCTTCCTTACCTGGTGCAGATGTGGAGGGCTGTGTCAAAGTCTCACATTCCTCATCAGTGCTTCCTTCATAACCATCTCTTTGAACTTTACTTTCTGATGAGGTTATGCTATCCCTGAAACAACACAAGAACGTATTCACTTCCATCACATTGTAATTTTAGAATTATTTACCAAGAGACAGGACACAATCATCTGAGTTCAGTAAAATATGCATGCAGATACCCAGGAATTCAAAGGTGAACTGCTTTAACTGAATCAAAACATGAGTCACATGTTATACCCTCTATTCTATACCATGTCTCAATGTGATTTACCAGAAATATAGACTCTCTCGGGGAAAATGTCCAGTTGCACAATTTATCATATAGCCATGGTGTGTTAAAGGCAGCAAAACACATGTAACAAAACACATTTAAAAACTGAACCATATCAGGAAGTTAACTGGTTTCCTGTTCAGCATTCTTTGTTTAAATTCAAAGCTTCCTTCCTGGCAGGAATCAAATTAAATCAATGGGCATACAGGCATACATACAATGGACATACATAATTTACATAATTTATTTACTCATTTTATCTAATTTGTAGTTTTATTTTTGGCTTTGAGTTGCACTTTTAAATTTCAAACACAATACAGGATTGTTTTGTAAAATAAAATACAGTAGGACCGCCATAACTGCAAGGTATCGGTTCCGGGATCCCCCACAGATAGTGAAATCTGTGTATAAGAGCAAACGCTCTTATCCAAGGATAATGGTGCTGGGGTGCCAGGGTGAAAGCTTTCACCTCCGACACCCCTCCAAACGACAAGGAGCGGAAAAAAGATTCCCCCCCCCCTTTTTCCTTGCCGCTTGGCTGCAGCAAGGAGAAAGAAAAAAAACTTTTTCTTCTTCTTGCCGCTACCGCTGCCAGGAAGCCTGGAACCTGCTCTTTGATCCTCACTTTCCCAAAGAGTATTTATTTATTTATTTATTTATTTACTTATTTATTTATTTATTGGATTTGTATACCACCCATCTGGCAGCAAGGTCACTCTGGGTGGTTTACAAGTTTTTATATAAAACTCTTCTATGAGTCACAGAATACATTACATCATTGGATAATACATCAAGTTACATCAGTATATATCAGCTGTACCAAACTATATCATTATACAATACATTATATCAGATCAACTCATATGTGTCAAATCAGTAAGAACCAGTTATAGTGGTACCTTGTATGACATAATTAATTCGTTCCAAATGAAATTATGTTATACAAATTTTCCTTTGCACAAATTGTGAATTCCCATAGGAATGCATTGAAAATGGAGTAATCCACTCCAATGCATAGCCAAGGCTAATGAGGTTGCTGGAGAGGATGAGCTGCTACAGGAGCTGGTGCAGATCGTCCTCTCTAGCCTGGGCAAAGAGGTGGATGGGATGCTACACCATCAGAAAAGCCAGGGGAAGTGGTGGCGTCTTGTGGGCTTCTTAGTAGCCCCAGTTTACTCTCCAGCCAAGCCACTCTGGGCATCCCAAAAGTGGTGTGGCTGGAGAGCAAACTGGGGCTATGAACGAGCTCACAAATCACGGCCTCCCCTTTGCCTAGCTCTCTGCACAGAGCCATTTCAAGATTACCAAAATGGCTCTGTGAAGAGAGCCGGGTGAAGGGGAGGCAGTAGTTTGTGAGTTCCTTTGCAGCCCCAATTTTCTCTCCAGCCACGCTGCTTTTGGGATGGCTGGAAAGGCATGTCTGGAAAGTAAACTGGGGCTATGAACAAGCCGACAAGCTGCTGCCTCCCCTTTGTCCGTCTCTCTGTACAGAGCACAGTGGCGTGCTCCAAGCGGAGGAGAAAGTGCCGTGGCTGTGAGGGGGCGATGTTGCGTGCCCACAAAAAGAGCTCCACATGCCACCTTTGGCACCCGTGCCATAGATTCGCCAACACTGTCTTTAATGTTCTGGGCTGTATATTGTCCCTCATTTTTGTAAGCCACCTCGGATCCTTATCCAAAGAGAAAAATGGAATAAAAATGTTCAAAATAAATAAATAAAAATAAATAATTTATGCAATGCCATGCACTCTAGATGCATAATTTATGCAGTGTAATCCCATGCACCATCAAATGAAGATTCTATTTAAATACCTCACCATTAGGATGAATCTACTGAGTATCAATTGCAAAATCACTGCTAATGGGGTCTCTGTTTTGCAAACAACAAAAGGATGACTTTTACTTCAAGACCAGGCTCTTAAAGCTTTGTACTGTACTCTCTACCAACAGGTTAGAGACAAACTAAATCTGTTTCAACTACGATGCTGAAGAGCACAAGAAAAGAATTAAATGATACCTTGCTTGCGTAGATGTCTCTAACGTTTCTTCGGCCTCTTTTAAAGATTTCTGTAAGCTTCTTATCTTTGCTTTCTTTTCATTGAGGACCAGGATAAATCGTTTATACAGCTCATTCTCTAGATCTTCCTTCGCTTCTACACATTTTTGCAACCTGAAAAATAAATGGGCATTTCACATTTACATAAAGAACTTATGGTCTTGGCAGCTCAGATCAAAATATCTGTCAGAAATCGTATGCACAGGTCCGTGAAAATTAGCTAGTACAGTACAAAATGAACTAAAAGAAATTGATTGAAAAACATCAAAACTAATACACATGCACCACACATTACACCCAAAATGTGATGTGGACAGATTGTATTTACATGAGAAATTGAAGGCCCTGGATTACTGCAAATACAGCAGGTAGTAGAAGAGAGAGAAAAGAAGCCTAAATGTTTACATTAGTAAAAGTAGAGAAACATTATTCAAGGCAGTGAAAATGGAAAATTCTTTGGAAACAATGTTCAATATAATTTTAAAAAATTAAACAGTTGGAAAAATAAACTACTACATGAACAACACCTATTTATTAAAAGCATGATAATAATTCAACATGGGCATGGCTAAAACTAGGGACCATTAAGAAAGAAAACAAAGGCTTGATTTTAGCTGCTCAAGAACAAGCATTGCAAACCAATGTGATGAAAGCTATGATTCAAGGAACTAGTGCCAACAGCAAACATTGACTGCCACACACAAAAACACGAAATAGCATCACAGGGAATCAAAATACCTGGTGACTCTCCTAGCCCCAATGGTTGGATTCATGGAGTACTACGTGCACAATTCAGAGCAGTTTGTTTCGAAAGTCAGGGAGTTAAAACTGTATATAGATGGAACGTTGGTATCCTTTGATGTTGGATCTTTCTTTACCAGCATTCCCACCACTGATGCCCTAACAACTATAAAGAGAAGAAAGAGAAGACAGCACCCTCACCTCCAGATGCAGCCTCAACCCAGACCAGGTATGCCTGCTCCTGGACCTGTGTCTGAACACCACATATTTCATGTACAGAGGGGACTTCTAGAGACAGAAGCATGGTTGTGCCGTGGGTTCCCCAGTGTCACCAAGTGTTGCTAACCTATACATGGAACAAATGGAGAAGAAAGCACTCAACACCACCCCAGGGACGACACCATCCCAGTGGTTTAGGTATGTAGATGATACCTGGGTGAAAATCAAGACTCAGGAAGTACAGGCATTTACAGACCACATTAATATTAAGTTCACTAGGGAAGACAACCAAGACAACAGCTGACTTTCCTGGATTGTGCAGACATCATCAGACCTGACCGTGGCCTGGGAGTAGAAGTTTATAGGAAACCCAGCCACACAGATCAGTACTTACTGTTCAACTCCCACTATCAATTACAACACAAATTAGAAGTCACCAGGACTCCAAACAACAGAGCAGAGAGCATCCCCACCTCCACAGAATCCAAGAAGGAGGAGGACAGGTACCTGAAGGTATGTGGATATCCAAAGTGGGCCTTCAACAAAACAGTGTGCCGACCCAGAAGAACAATGGATCATCCTGAGACCCAGAGCCAACAGAAGAATCTGGTCATTCCCTACATGGCTGGAGTGTTCGAAAATCTTAAAAGGATTTTTGGTAAACACCATATCCATGTTTACTTCAAACCTACAAACACACTAAGGCAGAGACTTGGCCACCCAAGGGACCCAACACCAACAAAACAACAGGAGCAATATAGCATATGTGGTCCAATGCAGTGAGGAATGTGCACACCTCTACATTGCAGAAACTAAACAGCCGTTAGGAGGATGACCCAACATAGGAGGGGCAACAGCTCAGGACCAGAATCAGCAGTACACTTCCTCTTGAAGGACAAAGGGCACTCATTCAAATATGAGGACGTACACATGTTAGACAGAGAAGAGAGGTGGCTTGAGAGAGGGGTCGGGAAAGCCATCCATGAAAGTATTGAAAACCTCTCTCTCAACAGAGGTGGGGGGCTCAAGCACAGTCTATCTGCTACTTATCAGGCAGTGATTTCAACAATTCACAGACAAATCAAAAATACTTCACATCTCCACCACCAAGTTCAAAGCTAACAACCCATGCTTTATGGGTTTCAGCACCTTGGGGCATTGTTCACCTAATGGTCTATTGAGACTGTCCAACTAACGAGCCTATTCAGGCTACTGTTCATCTTATGAGCCTATTTTAGACCAATGTGACAAGAGGTCAAAGTGAACTATAATATGGAGGACTCGCAACTAGCTTTCTTCAGACTGACAATGCTATTTGGATGACCAGCGAAACGTTTCAATCTCTCAAGAAAAGAAGATAAACTGCTTGGATGACTGAGAATCTTCACAGACATGTTGCATCTATGAATGTCCAAAGATTGCAGTAACAGTTCACAAAATCAGACATGATAGAGTGGCAAAATTAATGGACTGCTCATTATGTAAAATATAACTTGTCAGCCAACTGAAACCGATGGGAACATGAGGAAGAACATGTCAAAAAATGATGAAGTCATGATCTCCTGGGATTTTTGGATTCAAACTGACAGGCACTTTGAACATATTACAGTAGACACAGTAGTAATAGAATGAAGAGATATCTCGATCATTGAAATTGGAATTCCAAGAAATGCCAGAGTAGAAGCTAAAGAATTGGAAATACAGACACCTGGCAATCAAAACATCTCACTTGTGGATGAAACACACTTAAGTGGCCCCTGTAGTCACTGTGGCTTTGGGAACAATGTCAAGAAATTTCACACAGTATCTCAGTTACAGAATTCAGAAATAACACCATCAGAGCTACAAAACAATGGCACTATTAGGAAGAGCTCACATACTGCACCAACATTTAACAGATGCTTAGGTTTTTGCCTAAAGCTTCTAACTCTTATATAATAACAGTCAGAAGTGGTGTACCATTTTCTTCTTCTGGGGGCATTTTGGGATTGTACAGCTTTCCTAAGGACATATGTGCTATCTCTTTTGAGATGCACAGTGGGAAATTCAACTCCCAACCACTGACTGCACAGTCAGATACCCAAATCACTGAGCTGTCCAGTCAGCTTCATGTTGGATATCAATATAAATATGCAGCAGTGGATACTTGATAAAACTCCATCACAAACTCTGCTAATCTGTACCCACCAGAGCAAAGAACTACATTAGTGCAACAACACCATAGAATGCCAGCCTTTATGTCTGTACAACCCCAGCTAACTGTTACATCTTGTGAGATTTTGCTTGTCTGTGCATTGCTCAGAATTTTGTGAATTCATTAAGTGGGTGGTAAATAAATAAAATCTTATCAGAAAACAAAAAACAAATTAAAGGACTGCAAAGCAAGTTATTGATTATCAAAAGCAGGATGCCATGAAGGCATCTCAGAATCATTTTATGTGCTATTTTGCATATGCTACCCAATACTGAATGAAAAATGGAAGTTCTGGTTTCCTTTTCAGCAGACTTCCTAGCTGACACATATGAGGACACCTATTCCTACAGTGGAATGAATATTCCCACTGGTCTGGAGTAATGGCTGATGAATTTAATTTCTTAAAAGGCTGTTTCTTTATGTACATTAAACCATAAAGTTCTAACATATAATGTACATGCTTTGGAATTGAGTTCATACTTTAAAATGCTAGCCTAAGATTAGCAAACACAAATTTTACAGCTTTACATATTAGATAATGAAAATAATACTTTTATGAACTATTAACTTAGCCTGCCCTACTGTGTTTCATGGATATGCTCAGTAGCAGATAAATAATTAGTCTAATTTAAATGCAAATGAGTTAGTATCATTACCATAAAAATCAGCTCAACTCCTAAAAGTGAGATCATAGTACTAATCAACTGCCAAGAAAATTTCCATGTATAAATCGAATTTTAAATGTTAAGCAGGGCAGATTACATAGAAGTGGTAAAATGCAAAAATTAACATTAACAAAAATATCCTCACATAGTTCATTGGGAGATCAAATTTTGAAGTGTTTCAGAAAATTATGACAAGTTAATTGTCAAGAATCCTTTCTATTCAGTTCCCATAGGAGTTTCGATCTTGCTTATACCGGTATATCAGCTGTGGAACATAATGACTGAAATCTAAGATTAGGTCATAAGTAGAATAGGTCCATTGAATCATGAAGATGTGAATAAATTATTTTGTAGGTTCCACTGATTCAACAGACTTTGGTAATAGACTAATAGGCAATAGACTAATTGTGACTTACTACTGGATTTCAGCTTAGGAGTTGTAACATACATTTCTAGCATTGCCTTTAATAAGAGAAACAAATATGCAGCAAATATTTGATATACAGAAATTTAAGATAGTATTCAATATCCACATATAAATACCGTATTTTTCGGACCATAAGACGCACTTTTTCTTCACCAAAAAGTGGGAGGAAAAGTGCCTGCGTCTTATGGTCCGAATGCGCACACACACACACACACACACACACACACACACACACACACACACACACACACACAGGTGTTGCCGCGTCTCCGTCCCTCCGACCCTCCCCCCTTTCGAGTGCCCCAGTTGGCACCCCCGCCGCCACCCGCCCAACCTGCCGGCCCCAAGAAGCAGGCGGTCGGCAGGCAGCCGTCGGGTTGCGCGCTCGACCGCCCGCCCGCTCGTCCGGATCCCCGGCGGGGGTGCCCACGGCCAAGCGGAGCGCGTGGGGCCTGGGCCGATGGGGACGCGGGCAAGGGAGGAGGGCAAGCCGGAGCCGCCCTTCGGGTGCGGATCGTGTCCCCCACCCCCGCCGCAAGAGCTCCCCACCCACCCAACCATCCGCTTTCCCGCCTGGTCTCCCAGGGAGGCACGCCTCGGGCTGGATGGGCAAGAGGGGCTTGGGCGGCCGGGGGGGGCGGCGGGCGCTTGGCCCGGCCACACGAGAGCGAGCGGCGGCAGGAGGAGCAGCCCCAGAGCCGCGCCCAGCAAGCTCATCGCGGCGGCGGTGGTGGCGGATCTCCCCGTGGGGTGGGGTGGGGAGGAAGAAGAGAGAGGGCCTTTATACACGACCCCTAAGCTGCGCCGCAAATGGGTGCAAGGTCCGGACCTTACAAATGTATTCCCACCAGGTCCGGACCTTGCACACGAGAAAGTGCGACCCCGCCCACCCAAGCGAGACCCAAGCGCACCTTTTTGTACCTGCTCTTTGATGGCGACAAGGTTTTTAGTCCGAATATCCTGGACTCGCCTCCTTTCTTTTTCTTTTTCTTTTTTGCCTACCGCCCCTTTAACAAGGGGCGGGAGGCTTGCCCGAGAAACAAGGAAGTCGGAGGCTTGCCCAGGCTTGCCCGGGAAATCCCACCTGACCGGCGCAGGGAGGTAAGAGCCGTTTGTTTGTTTGTTTTTCCTCCCTCTCTCCCCGCAGCCACCGGTGGGGACTCAGGAGGGGGACTACTCCTAAGATCGGCTGGTCCGAATTTAATGGACCAGCGGATCTTAGGAGTCCGTGTAAAAGCGCCCAGAGAGAGAGAGGAGGAGGAGGTTTTTCTTTTGCTTTAACCTGCTGCTGTTGCTTCACTACTCACTTAGCCAAAAGAGCATTTTTTTAAAACATTGTTAACTTACAGCCACCCTTGGTGATCTGTCCCAGGAACAAAATTAAATGAGAGAGAGAGAGAGAGAGAGAGAGAGAGAGAGAGAGAGAGAGAG
>JAHTLZ010000240.1:16665758-16692429 GCA_023846285.1 Phrynocephalus versicolor | reverse complement strand
TATTATTATTATTATTATTATTATTATTATTATTATTATTATTATTAGGGGAAAGAGTAACACCATGAAAGAGAAAATCCCAGAAACTGAGTTCTTTTTTTCATTAGCTATCTCCTTCCTACCCAAACACAAAACAATTGTCAGGGGTGTTTTTCCACATGTGTGAATTGTAGTGAACAGAAGAGGATATCCTTTAGACCAGTGATGGTGAACCTTTTAGAGACCAAGTGCCTAAACTGTAATTTAAAACCCACTATTTTTTTCACAAAGTCCCAATACAGCAATTTAACCTGAATACAGGTGGCTGTGAAAGGGCTCTGAGTGCCACCTCTGGCACCCATGCCAGAGTTCGCCAACACTGCTTTAGACCATCTTGCTGCCATTGGTATAGTGAACATTTGGGCAGCCCTTTGCTATCTAAAGTTTGACATCCTTTTTTTCTGCTGGCAATGAGGACATGATATTGTGCAGCAATATTGTGCCATTTCCTGACTCTTTGCATAATGGCTACTTAAACACAATATCCTACATTCATAAACTGGAGATCTTTTGAAGAACTGAATAGATTAACTTTCTCACTACTGTCTCAACTCACAGTTGTCAAGTAATAAACAGTTAACTAAGTGTGTTTGCCTAGCCAATGATAAATATTATAGCCTTAGTTTCAATTGCAAGGTCCTGTGCACCAAATTGCTATCAAACATGTAATTTACTGTCAAAGCAAATTAAAGTTGGCAAAACAAAAAATTATTACAGTGCTTTAAAACAACCAGATACCATCATGTGTTGCAGTATCTGCTATATAAACAGAAGTGTGTTAAAGCTACCTTTCAGTTGACCATATTCATAAGCCAGACTTATTTTTTTTAAGCCTTAATAAAAACAGAACTGAAATGTCTCGCATAATAAATGTCAGGTATATAAAGAACATGTCTTGAGAACTACTTCCCTTTCAGGTGTTGACCTTTTAGTTTCAGAAGTAATGGAAACTATATAAAGTGCCTCTTAAATATACCACTGAAATTAATATGGCAGTTGTGTCTACTAATTTAAACATAACTGTTCTTGAATATACACTAATCAAAAAGTTAAACTGTCAACAATTGCAGAGTGGGCTTTTTCAGCTTTAAGTTTTGGTGTGTAGTTTGGAAAGTCAATGTATTGCCCATGAATATGAATAGGCATGAGATAATGCCTAGACTGAGGCAAAATATACATGTTCCAAAACTGAATACTACAAACTATTTTCCAGCATGAGTAATAACACTGTTCATTTGAAGCACTTAATTATTGCTTGTTTTCCTGGTGTTTACTATTATTTGTTAAAAAAACCTGACTGAAGTCCCAAACTGTACCTAGGCAAAGCTGACTAGTAAATCATTTACTAATTGTTTATAAAAACAAACATTTGTTCATATAATTGAGTACTCCAGGCACAGATTGGACTGTGGTTCCTGGTCTCAACAGTTTTCTATTGTGCTCCTGTTCTATTTTTTTTCTCATAGAGAACTATTTCAGTCTGTTGCTGTTTCAGGATGCAAACTTAAGGAGCTAAAAACATTTTAATTGCTAGGTTAATTTAAATGATCCCAAACCCTAAATATTTTCTCTAGTTTTTAAAGATGATTCAGGGACATAATTGCTTTACTTATACATATATATTATTTAGGGGAATACCTTTCTATCTCCTATATTATTTTCATTTATCTCAACATGTTTCCATTTAGGGTGTGAATTTTTTATTTTTAATGTAACCATGGTCAACATGAAATAAAATCTCCAAAAGTACTCCTAGTCCCTGTGAAAGAGGTAAAAAGGAATTCTGAGTCAAGAATTTCCTGGATTTATTTATAAATGTACCATCTTGGTGAAACACAGTCCAGAAAATGCCTAGTTTCAATCATACAAATCTCCTATCGAGATAGGACAGATTCACACCTGAAATCTTACAGACCAGTCAGTCAGTGTTGAAAATAATGGCCCAATGATTTGACACAGTATAAGGTGCTCTTTCATACTTTAATTATCTTTAAAAGAGAACCTGAGACCGCCTATGTATCAGTAAGCTGATCTGTTGATCTTGAAATCAACATGTCTTGAATGATGCTTACAATTCTACTATATTTATTTTATTTTTTTATTCTTCTAACAATGTTTCTGTGGTCTATTTTAGAACATTTTTATTTAAACACACAAATTGTTTTATCAAGAAAATACATTTTCACACTACTCTTAGTATATTTAATCTAATTTACTTTACACTGCAATTGCTCTACACTGTAGAACAATTTGGAATGAGGACAATTGCAGCTGTGCTCCAAGCATCAGTTCAGGGAATGAGAATCCAATCAGTTCTCTTCCACATGGAATGTCTCAATCATGTTAATTCAGTGATCCTCTTAAATGTTATGTGTGGAACCCATAGCTTTCTAAAACCATCTTGTTGACTTTCTTCACTACAGAATTAATCACAGAACTGCAGAGGCAGAAGGGATCCAGAAGGTCATCAAGTCCAACTGCTAGCCAAAGGAAAAAACAAAACAAAACAAAACAGTGAAAACATTCCAGACAGGTGAGTATCTAATTGGTTCAAGAAACTCAAAGGAAGGGAAGTCCATCACCCTCCATTTTTATTCATGTTGTTCCTTTTGGTAGCCTCGTTTTTCAGGTTCTGCTCTATAACAGCATTTCATGATTGTCCCATTCTCTGGTAAAGTATATTTCTGCCGCTTCTGAGATTGTTTAACTTCCAGTAACTCTACAGGCCCATGCCCTGGTTGCTCAGCAATGGGACCTGTGACCTGAAGCCCATTTATCGATGGATGTCCAGGTTCATTAACACCCACTGCGGTCCTTGTTAGCCCGGGTGA
Source organism: Phrynocephalus versicolor (assembly GCA_023846285.1). Classification (NCBI taxonomy): domain Eukaryota; kingdom Metazoa; phylum Chordata; class Lepidosauria; order Squamata; family Agamidae; genus Phrynocephalus; species Phrynocephalus versicolor. Next base: position 16,689,559 of record JAHTLZ010000240.1, on the reverse strand, counting down.
CAACTGAAACAGTATAGGCTTCTTTTGATTATATTTCACCATGGGTTGTTGGGTGCACTTATTTCTGTTCCTCAGTTGAGATCTCTCTGGACAGAGAGAACATAGTGAAATCCTACTCAGTTATATTAAAGGTGGAGCAAATATCTGATATGTTATCATTCCTTGAAAAGTATATGTGTGCAGCTCCCATTTCTCTCCCAATACATTTTGTTAAAGTAATTTGGTAGTGTGATTGAATTTAATACCACAGAGAAATCCATAATCACATACTTCACACCACCTCACATACTTCTCTCACCAAATCTTACAGAGGTAAATAGCACATTTTGTGTCATTTTAAGTGACAATCCTACCATTATCTTTGTATCTTAGCCTTCCTTAAGCAATGGAAATGAAAAAGGACATAAAGCATGACCAGTGTAGTAGAAACCAGTTTCCCTCAGTGTCTCATCTCCAAAACCTTGACCCTGTTTAGCTTTCAGAATCAGAATATGCAGTCACTGTCTGGCAGGATATAATGTGCTAGTAAGCCAGCATTATCACTGTTTCCAGAGACACTGCTGTTCAGTTTCAACAAAATACACTGCGGTATTTTGTGGTAACTATGTAAATAATGACCCTGCCATCCAGCACCTACCTAGCTGTTAACGGTCATTAAAAACAAAGGTCTAATTCAAGTGTGGCTGTATCAGCCACTACACACACTATGGATATAAGTCTCACCAACAATATGTTCCAGCGTGTTTTCTAAACATACCATATCAGACAATGTATATGTTTACAATGCCCTACCATTAGGCAGCAGTCACAGAATATTTCTGATGCGCAATGAATTACAACAGCAGTGCCAAGATTAACAAAGGTGGTCCCCAAGGGACAGCCATTTCACTGGTTTGTTTATTGAGGGCTTAACCTAAAATGTATACTGTATTGTATACAACGTATACATTTGTGGCCAAACTCCTAGTATTTGACTTACTATGTGTTTTTACAGGAAATTCTATTTTTTTCATTTAAGCTTCCTGCAGCAAAAGTTCAGAAGATAAAACTTTCAAGACACTTAATTCAAGCAGTCTTTTGGACTGTATTTTGAATTGGTCTGGTTGCTATATACATAGTACACACAAAAGAATGTTCATTTCTGCAGCTGTACTCAAGTTGAAAAGAGCTAAAGAACCAATATAATCAAGAATGCTTACTACGTGCAATGAGCTTCAGATTTCCTCTATAGTGGCAAAGTCTTCCATTCTCCCCCCCCCACCCCAAATCAAACATTATCTGGAGAAGGACAGATAATGGCTGAATTTATATGTACACTTACTTTGGAGTAAACCCAGTTGAATTTGGTGAGAACTTCTGAGTAAAAATAAATTTCATTATGTATAAATTTCCCCTTTTAAAAATTTGTGCAACAGTATTAAAAAGCAAAATTGGGTGGGAGTTTTGATTAGGGTAACCAAGCACAATTCCTGAGGTAGAAAGTGGTGATAGGGGACTCATGCTCAACACCACGGCCACTGGCGTGTGGAGTCTCCCAGGGTTCTGTTCTGTCTCCTATAGAGATGGGCATGACTTAGCGGTATTTTCGTTTTGTTTTCGTTTTTCATTTCCGTTATGTAATGAAACGAAAAACGAAAAACGGCTCAGAACTGGAACGAAAACAGAAACAAAACGACTAATTTTGAGCCAATTTTCGTTTTTCGTTACTGGGAAAGCACTCAATGGAGCTAAATGGGAAGAAACGAAAAAATTTTCGTTTTCGTTTTCGTTTTTTCATTTTCGTTACATAACGAAACGAAAACAAAAAATTTTGAAATTAGCTCACGAAAATGGAAACGAGCCGAAACAGACCCCTAGATGAAAACGAAAACGAACAATTTTTCTGAGTCGTGCCCTCTCTATTCTCCTATATTATTTGACATTTATATGAAACCAGTGGGGGAAATTATTCGGAGTTTTGGGGTTGTGATACCAGTATGTTAATGACACTCAACTCTACCTCTTGTCTCCTCAGGAGACAAAGAAGCTATTCCGACTTTAGATCAGTGCTTAGCTTCAGTAATGAACTGGATGAGAAAGAACAAATTGAAACTTAACCCAGACAAGACAGAGGTGCTTCTTGTCAGTCTCAATCCAGGTCAAGGGATAGGGATGCAACCTGTACTGGATGGGATTAGACCCCAATTGAAAAAAAGAGGTGTGTAGCTTGAGAGTGATCCTGGACTCATCCTTTACCCTAGATGCCCAGGTCACCGCTATTATGCCAGTTACGTCCATTTCTTAAGAAATCTGCTCTGTCCACTGTGGCACATGACATAGTGACATCCTGACTGGACTACTGTAATGCGCTATATATGGGGCTACCAATGGAAGTCTCAGGAAACTTCAACGGGTCCAGAATGCAGCGGCCAGATTGCGGACTAGGACAGGTTACAGAGATCACCTCACACCCCTACTAAAGCAGCTCCACTGGCTGCCAATCAGCTATCGGGCACAATTTGCTGACTTTAACCTACAAAGCATAGAATGGTCTAGGGACCAAGCTATCTCAAAGATTGAATCTTGCAGTATGAACCGGCTCAGGTACTAAGGTCATCAGGAGAGGCCCATTTCTCCATCCCGCCACCTTCACAGGTGTGTCTCACCAAGAACACATGAAAGGGCCTTCTCTGTCGCTGCTCCCAGACTTTGAAACTCCCTCCCGCTGGAGTCCAGGACTGCTCCATCTCTGCTGTCTTTCTGGAAGCAGGCAAAGACCTTCCACTTCAGGCAAGCTTTCCCTGAATGAGGGACTATTTACTATGTGACTTTTATATTGATTACCACACATGAGTGCATTGACTGATTACATAAGAACAACAGTGATTTCCATGTTAGTTTCCATCCCTCATAATGTTTTTTTCTTTTTGTCTGCTCTTTATAGTTTTAATGTTACATTTTAATGTTATAAGATGCCTTTCCTAATTCCCTCTTCTTAATTTGAATATATCTTAAATATTTATTTTACTTATTTTTTATTTATTAAATATTTATATTAACTCTTTATTGTAAGCCACCTTGGCTCCTTTTCCAAGGAGAAAGGTGGGGTAAAAATATTCAAAACAAATTATTCCGTTCCTTCCCCTTGCTATAAAACAATTATCTCCAAAATCGTACAAGTCTGTTTACTAAGGAAGTGATTTCATCATTTCTCTAGGCTTCCAGGAACAGCAGTTTTTCTTGGGTGGCTCACCTGTGGAGCTACATTTCCACTCCCAGTTGCAAGTTGCTATGCAAGCAGGTAAACATATGCATTAGGACTTGAGATCTCCTTGCCTCGACTCCACAGAAACAAAAACAGTAGAACTCTGGTTGCAAGTCAGATTTTGCATTACCCTGGTAATTCTCTATATACGGTTTACTTAATGGATTAACACAAGGAACTTCTTTTTTTCCAATCATTTGGTCAACTGATATTATTAAGCATGCATTGCTTCCCAATGAATACTGAAATTAAACATCTTTAAAAATGTGTGCTGTATGAACCAACTTTTAACAGGGCAGTTGTGTTGATGTTTTCCACTGAGCTCAACAAGGCTTACTCCCTGCAAATTGGGTATAATGTTGCAGCCCCCATATGTGTTCAGACAAGTATAGATTTATTGAGATACCTGCCTGAAAAACTGCAGAATGGGAAATGCTAATTTATGGATACATGCTCCTTCTGAAGTTACAGAATGCAGCCCATTCAAGAAAGAGTTATTGGGCCAATTTAATATTTGAAAGACTGTTGCAAGACTGTTTTCTCACTTTATAAAAGCCAAAAACTAATCAGCACTATTGAAATAAAGTGAAAAGTGATGTGAACCGAGTAGGTCAATGATGCAATCTTTTCCACTGTCTCTGTCCAGTCAGTGACTAACCTGGACAGGCCTCACTGTGATAGTTTAAAAACAGCCCATCCTTCAATAATGACTGCGCTTTAGTGGCACAATCCATTTCCTTTTCAAAGATATGTGGCTTCTCTGGATCATACTGTTCTGGGTGAGTCTATACAGAATTGCACCCTATACTTGCAACATCAAGTATAAAAACCATATGGACACATATTGTGAGATTTGCTCCACTTATAAAATGGGTGAATTCAAAATATTTTTTACTATCTGCATGATGCACAATGCCCATTTGATTCTTTCCAGCATGTTTGCTGCCAAAGAGGCTTTTTCTCTCTCCTCTGACTCTCAAGGGCTTCTACTGTGGTTTCATGCCAGGAGGATTTGATCATGTTTCCCTCCCAACAGACATTCTGGTAAAGACAGGGGAGTGTCTGTAGGTGGCATTTTTCAGTGACGTAGCCTTTCAAGGAAGAATGCGATCAAGAGCATACATGTAAGAACATAAGATGATAAGGACATAAAAAGAGCTATGCTGGATCACGCCAAAGGCCCATCTAGGCCAGTTTCCTGTATCTCACAGTGGCCCCACCAGATGCGTCCGGGAGCGCACAAGACTAGATATCTGTCTCCTGATACCACTCCCCTGTATTTGGCCTTTGAAGTACCCTGTATTTTTTAAAGCCTGGAGATTACACATCCCCATCATGGCTTGTAACCTGTATTGGACTTTTCCTCCAGAAATACAGTACAGTGGTACCTTGTATAACAGATAGCTTGTATAACAGAAAATTTGTACAACATAAAAAATTCCAGAGATAGGGGAAATTTGCTTAACATAATTGCCTATGGGGAAAATCCGTACAACATAAAAATGGGATCACTCTGCTTTCAATGCATTCCTATGGGAATTTATATAAAGGAAAATTTGCTTAACATAATTTCATTTGGAACGAATTAATTCCTTTATACAAGGTACCACTGTATATCCAATCCCCTTTTGAAAGCATCCAGGTCAGATGTCATCATTACATTCTCTGGCAGGGAGTTCCACACATTAACAAAACACTGGGTAAAGAAGTGTTTTCTTTTGTCTGTTCTCACTCTCCCAACCCTCAATTTGAGTGGATGTCCCCTAGTTCTGATATTTTGTGAGAGGAAGGATAGTATTCTTCTATCCACTTTACTCATGCCCCCAGGCTCCTTTTTTGAAGACTAAGGAGCCCCAAATGCTGTAGCCTTTCCTCATAAGGGAGGTCCTCCAGCCCAGCAATCATTTTAGTCACTCTCGTCTGCACAATTTCCAATTCCACTATGTCTTTTTTGAGATGGAATGACCAGAATTGTACACAATACTCCAGGTGCGGCCTTACTATCATTTTCTACAATGCCATTATAATATTTGCTGTTTTATTTTCAATTCCCTTTTTTTATAATCTCTATGATGGAATCGGCCTTCTTCACTGCTGCCACACACTAGGTAGACACCTTCATTGAGCTGTCCACCAGCATACAAAGACCTCTTCCCTGATCCATCACGGATAACTCAGAACCCATGAGTTGATAGAAAAAAAATTGATTTTTTTGCCACACTATGAATTACTTTACATTTTCCTACACTGAAACACATTTGCCATTTCATAGCCAATTCTTCCAGTTTGGAGAGATCCTTCTGAAGCTCTTCACAATCTAGTCTTCACCACCTGGAAAAGTTTTGTGTCATCCACAAACTTGACCACCTCACTGCTTATCCCTGTCTCCAGGTCATTTATGAACAGACAGAAAAGCACCGGTTCCAGGACAGATCCCTGGGGCACACCACTTTTTACCTCTCTCCACTGTGAAAATTGCCCATTGACACCTACTCTTTGTTTCCTGGATCTCAACCAGTTCTCAATCCATAAGAGGACCTGCCCTCTTATCCCATGACTGTGCAGGTTTCTCAGCAGCCTTTGGTGAGGGACTGTGTCAAAAGCCTTCTGAAAATCAAGATGGACAATATCTACCGGTTCACCCAAATCCACATGCCTGTTGACCTTTGCAAAGAATTCTAAAAGGTTTTTCATGCAAGACTTACCCTTACAGAAGCTTGGACAAGATTTTCTACCATCTTCCCTGGGACAGACGTAAGGCTAACTGGCCTGTAGTTTCCCGGGTCCCCCCTCCTTCCTTTTGTAAAAATTGGTGTGACATTTGCTATCCTCTAGTCCTTGGCACTGTGGCCATTTTAAGAGACACGTTGCAAATTACCATTAAGAGATACGCAATTTCATTTCTCAGTTCCTTAATAACCTTTGGGTGGGTGCCATCTGAGCCTCGTGACTTGTGGATCTTCAATTTATCAATTAAACCTAAAACATCCTCTCTTTTAACCTGTATTTGATTTAATTCTTTAGGCAAGAGAGGCCGTTTGGGTAGCAGAATCTGCCCAAGGTGTTCTGTCGTGAAGATAGATGCAAAGAAGTCATTTAATTTCTCTGCAATGTCCAAGTCCCCCTTTACCTAACCTTTACCTCCCCCACCATCCAGAGGGCCAACCGGTTCTTTGGCAGGTTTTCTACTTCTAACATATTGAAAGGTGCCTTTATTATTTCCCTTTATATTGCTAGCCATAGGATCCTCAAATTCTTTCTTTGCCTCTCAGCTTTTTACATTTCGTTTGCCAGCATTTGTGTTCCTTTTTATTTTCCTCATTTGGGAGGGATTTCCATTTATGGAAAGACCTCTCCTTGCCCTTTCAAGAGATACTCATTAGGCCCATTCGAAAGAAAATAAATGGACTGGCAGAGCACATAGACACCTATAGGCCCATCACTAATATTCCATTTATGTGCAAGGTACTGAAGAGGGTGGACTCCTGGATGAGACTAACTCTTTTGATCTGTTTCAGTCGCGGTTCAGGATGCGCCATAGTAGAGAATTGTAGCACTGGTCACCCTGCATGACGACCTTCTGAAGGTGGACAACAGGGGTAAATTTCTGAAAAACTTTTCTATAGAAAAATAATGTAGAAAAAGTATCAGAATAGAGAACTTTTTCATTTTAAAATAATGCACGAAGTAATTATTAATCTTGTTTTACACAAGCTTGTTCATGTCATCAGAGTTCAGCAATTCCTGCATGGGCTAGTTGAAAGTAATGGAAAGGAGTAACAGATGAGTGGTGGGAAGTAGTGATTCCAAATCACTACTTTTTGCATGTCATTTTTCTATTTCAATAGAAATGTTTTTCCTAAGTGTAGTAGTTTGAAACTTGAGTAGAGAGGATCCCCAGAGAGGAGACTTGGCTGAAAGCCAGTGAAGTTTCACTTGGCCTGTCTGCAAACTATGCCTGGCACATCTGTACTGGCACATGCTCCTTCACTGGATAGCCCTGAACAATATGAGGAAGGAAGGAAGGAAGGAAGGAAGGAAGGAAGGAAGGAAGGAAGGAAGGAAGGAAGGCATGTGACTTGCATAATAACAAACATAAATGGTGAACTCCCAAATCAATCTGCAGCTCCTGTGTGAGCAGTATTTGTTATTTAGAATGTACTTACAGTCTGAATACAGCAAAGCTGAATTGTTTCAATTCAGCTCTTCAATGCAGTCACACCTCAAGTTGTGCTTACTTAAATTCCATCAAAAGCACAAAGTCTTCACAGTCATGATCATGTTTTAGCATGTCTCATGATAAAAGGATTACCACAGATATAAAGTCCTCTCTGAGTTCATGTTTTCTTCAACACCTCTCTTAGCCAGGAAAATAATCTGGAGATTGTCTCTCAGTAAAAGGATAATGGAGGGCTTTAAGAAAATAAAAAGTGAGCAGACCTGTCAGAGAGAAACCATTTCAGTTCTTCGGTTGAATGTTCCCTAGGATACTGGATACTCAAGAATATGACAGTTCTAATTTCTACTTTGCATTCTGGTCTCAAGTTGAAATGATTGATCAATACAACGACCATGCTCCCACATATTTTGTGCCAATTACTCTGGGCCTCATGTATTATATCTCTCCTTTTCACAAGGGGTTGCCATTCTGATCAGGCTGCTAGAAACCTGTTATCTGAGCAAAATGACAGTGGATGTCCTGAATCACTTTACATTTCTGTGCTGTAAACGGAAACAAAAAACTGTTCCACCCAGCATTAAGGTGCCAAATGGCACAAGGGATCCTAACAGGTGTTCATCCTTAATCTCTTACATATCAGATTTGTGTGTGTGTGTGTGTGTGTGTGTGTGTGTGTGTTTTGCCGTCACAGCCGCAACCGACTCTTCATGACCCCATGTCCATTGAGTTTTCTTGGCAGGAATACTGGAGTGGTTTGCCAGTTCCTATTCCAGGTGCCTACAGCATCTGGTATTCCCTGGTGGTCTCCCATCCAAGTACTACCCAGGGCTGACCCTGCTTAGCTTCTGAAATCAGGTAGGATCAGATGTGCTCAGGGCATCTAGGTTGTCCCAAATACTCACTTTTAGCAATTTACCATATAGTTAGTATCCAAATGTGACAGTTCATTATCAAGCCTCTCTCCCCTTCAAAAGCCTTCAGGCGTATTATTGCACTTTCAACTAAGCAGCCTCCCTTCTATTGTCATGATAATCCTAAAAACTGCAAAAAAATATTTGAATTTGGCTGCTATTCCTATACAAAATTATATCCCTTTGGGTCTTTGAACCTCTCTGAAGCTCTAGCAGCAAGAAAGTGGCAGCTAATGTCATAAGATTACTGTTGCCATTCATTAACAATGACATATGACTGTGATGCAGCAAGGCAGTAATAACTGTACAAATGGAAGACAAATCAGGATGAAGATTGCCCTCAGGCCTGAAGAGTTTACACATTTCTAGGATTTATAAAGCCAATACACTGCACGGGAGCAGTCCGGTTTCAACAGTAATACATAGCCTGTTTATCTTAAATATTACAGCGGAAGAACATTTTTAAATTGGTTTCTTTTCTTTTCTTAACCCCCCTTTCTCATGTTCCCCACATTAAAGATAAAGAAAGGGAGCAATATGCATGTAACAAAACAGCAGTGGGGCTGTAAAAAATATTTAACAATGCAGTTAGAAATAACAGATATTCCTATCATTTTCAATTAATTTGGACATGATTATTGCTGAGACTGGGGGATCAGAAAGTTTACTTCGGGGGAAATGGAAGCATTGGTACTATATGAAATCATTACATATCTATGTGTTTATCAAATATGCTGTGTTCCATCTTTAAAATAGGTTGTATTTTGCAGTGTGCTCATAGGAAATGTGTTGGGGTCCTTTGCATGTCGTATACTCGTGAAGTACCAGAAGACAAGCAGGACTGGCAGCTGTGCCAGTGGTGGGAAACCCTATGAGTGCAAAGGCTGTATTCCACACCACCCTTGGGCAGATCAAGTTAGGTGTTGCCAGCACATGCCCAATGCCATTGAGACCCCTGCCAAAGCAGGATGGGGAAAGAGGTGTGTGATAAATGTAGGACACATAAAATCTGATGTGAACAGTGTGGGGTGGAAAAGGCTTCCTAGATGGAAGAGCTGGTTGCAGAAATGCCAGTGCAGCTGATACTTGGGTCTTGGAACTGGCTTTGCCTAGGCCACGTCCTCCACAATGAAGAAAATAACCTTCCAAACCAAAACTTCTTAGTCCGAAGAGACACCTGTAGGAACATTCTTGCAACAGATTCCTGGGTTTATGCATGACAGCTGTGCTTTCTTTGTAAAAAAAAAAAGGTAGTGATATAGCAAAGCTGAGCAACCAGCACTGCAGTCGTGGAACTTTTACCACCCAATTTGATCATGGGTTGAGTGGGTTTTCCAGAAATATCTAAATTGGAAAAATTTCCAGGAATTGATCTAGAACTGTTTCCAGTGCCTTCAATAGAGGAAAAATCCAATCAAACTTAAATTTACTAAATAAAAGTTGGCCATGCCTGAACAGCTCTTAAATCTTTGAACTTATGTATCTGATATAGTAATATAACTAGAACTACAGTAGGTGTCAATTCCCTGCCATCATGCTAGCCTATACTATTATTATTTTGTTATTAATACTGTTATTTCCTTTATTTCATTTCATTTTAAATTTCCATTATTGTCACTTGCTTTGTTTGTTTCATGTTCATTACTTGTTGTGAACCGTCCGGAGTTCTTCCGGAAGATGGGAGGTATATAAATATTAAAATAAATAAATAAATAAATAAATTCCCTTGTCATGGTTGGACTACCACCTGATTAAATGCAACCTCGCAGTGGCACAGTACCACCCTACCTCTGTGGGGAACCTGGAACCATTAAGATGGTCTACCCACACAGGCTACTGGATCCTATCAGGTTTCAGGATGCATGGAATTCAGTTTGGTGTGCCTGTTGACACTCTGATAGAGAATTCATATGCTATGTCCTGTAGGGCTATTGACATGTTCACTCCCGAACCTAGAGTACAGTACTCCAGTGCTCGTGTTGCAAGACATTGCTCAATGAGCAAGTTAAAATTTATGCAAAATGTTTCCTCATCCTGCTGAACACTTGTAAAACAAGATGCTCATAAAACAAGGTGTAGTTTGCAGCCCTAACCCATGAATATTTATTGTTTAGAACTTTGAAAATGTTTTTTATCAGCATACTCCAATGGAAGAGATTGTAAGTGGAGCTGACAAATATATATACTTCTGTGCAAGCCTCCAGAGAATTAGATAGGGCCTGGAAGATGTAGAAGATAGATAGGGACAAATAGGGTCTTCACAAATGTTAGATAGACATAGGGAACAGTAAATGTCAAGTTAGGACCTGATAGTATGATAAATGTTTAATATATATAAATAGTAACTGAAGTCAACAACTGAAAGCCTGAATGTATTTACTAGTTATGTTACAATAAACTATTCTTGAGAATGAGATGGTTGGACGGTGTCATCGATGCAACCAATATGGATTTGACAAAACTCCAGGAGGCAGTGGAAGATAGGAAGGCCTGACGAGCTCTGGTCCATGGGGTCACGAAGAGTCGGACACGACTGAACAACAATTCTGATTAATTTAAAAAAGAATAGAATGTGTAAGACTCCATGATTTTAAGTGACACACTCAGTCCAATAGGTGTTAATTTAAATGGTGGCTTCTCCATGGGGCCTCTTGCCACAGCTGCTGGTTCACCAGGCACCTTTCTCCTGTCTAAGAACCATGCAACTTTCCTTGTACATTTCTCCACCCCACCCAAAACCCACCACCTCCCTCCCTCCATGCCATTCCTTGAGACCTCTTTTCCCGACTGCTTTTGCCATATTTTCCCTCCCTTTTCTTCCCTGGCACATGGATTTGCTCTTTCTTGGCAACTGTAAGGACAGTGAGAGCCCCCACTTTTTGGCTCATCTCCCAGGAGGCACATGGCAGAATCCAATTCCAAACCTCTGATTCTGCAGCCAGGTATGTAAATCATGGTGTGGACATGGACTTCTAGCCAACTTCTTTTGTGAGTTTTGGCATTTTGTGTGTACAGTATGTGGTCTATGGGGCCCCGGAATGAATCATCTGAGTTTCCATTAATTCTTATGGGGAAATTTGCTTTGATATACAAATGATTTGGTTTATGAGCATGTCTCCATAATGGATTATGCTTGTAAACCAAGGTATTACTGTACATCAATTCTTCTCCCATAATGAGTTCAATTATTAGTCAAGCTTTATCAGCTTGTCCCCAAGGTAATAGCTTAGGTCAGTGTTGGTGAGCATATAGCACGGGTGCCAAAGACAGCACTCAGAGCACTTTCTGTGGGCACCTGACATCCCCCCCCTTCACAGCCATCTGTATTCAGATTAAATTACTGTATTGGCACTTTGCAAAAAATTAGTGGGTTTTGAATCACAGTTTGGGCACTCAATTTCTAAAAGGTTTGCCATCACTGGCTTAGTTCAATATTTTAGAAGCCCTAAATTTTCAGAATGGTGATATATAGTTTTTAAAAATAAACACCTTATTATCAAAACAAAATTATAACATCACCCTGAAGTCAATATATGAATAAAGCTTTTTGTTTTATCCTTCAAATATATTTAGTGTTCCTTTTCCAAAATCCTGAGATCCTTAAAAAGTCATAATGAAAGATAGGTATCTTTGGAAGCAGTCCATTGGTAGCTCTAGTCTTGAACATCATCTGTAATCTTTTCTCTAGCACAAAAATTCATAACCATTCCAAAAATCTGCAAGATGTTCATTGAAAGTAAGACTGCTGTCCTGATACTTTGCCAAGTTATATCATTACAGTTATAAAGATGTGGTCCTTCTCCCTGGTTACACACAACTAAAAAGAAAGTTTTCAGGAATGAAAAAAGTTACTGAGTTCACAGCGCAGTAAGAACCTCTGAAAAACTAACATGATTATTTGCTACAGAAATTATTTAGCATCCAATATATTGCTTTACAAGTCCCTTTACAACAAAATTTATCCTATACTGTACTCTAATTGGCACACTGAATAGTATATCCACAGTTTCCATTAACCTAAACACAAAGGCTGTGCATTCAAATTCAGAAGATACGCTGCCATCCATAGTGGTTATAAACAGGCAGAAGTCTGCCTTTGCACTGACACAACCTCTTGGTCCTAGCAAATCTCAGATGTGGTAGCAGAAGTAGATCTGCTGGTGTACCAACTATGCTGACTGAGCCAAGATAAAGCAGTGGAGATGGTTGGAGAAGCCAGGGAAAAGGTGAGTTATGCCAAAGCTAAACCACTCTGAGTTGAGATTCATACCCATCCATCACCATCAAGTTAGGATGGAATCAGGGCAGTCCTAAATAATCTCTGACATCCCAGTCTACTCAGACAGCCAACCTTCAACTATCAAGGATCATGCGAGACACTTAACAAATAAACAGTTCATTTGTCGTTGTAGCTGCATAGTAGTACAGCTATGTTATTGTGCAGCAGAGTAAATCAGCATTCTACAAGGCAATTCCAAAAATGAGGGCAGCCCAAACAAAAAAATGTAATTTTGAAACTGGACTTTGTATCAGCACCAAATTTGGCACAAAGATAGCAGACAGATTGCCTGCTCTGTGCCAAGTTTGGAGACATTTTGGGGGAAAGTTTTCAAGTTATTTTTAAAAGTAAAACTATTAACCCTCTGATGGAGAAACAAGCTATCCTAGACACCCCCAGATTTAAAATACTTAGTGTACCTTATACAAACTGAAAATACAAATGTTGCTGATCTTGAAAAAGAAAAGGCCCACTTGCCTTTTTAGAAAGAATCCATGCTGCAGGGGTGAAACACAGAACCTTAACATAACACCTTTGCAAAGAGAAAAGCATTCAGTTATAAATCTGAGTATGCCTGAAACAGGCTTATCAGTGAGAGTTCTGCAAAATATTGCTGATACATTGTTGCAGCTTGGTGGCCAAAAAGGGAGATGGTTGAAAGCCAGTAAAGGTTACAGATACAGTCAAAATAAAGCTTTTCTTTGAAGAGTCAAGAAAATGGGGTTGTTTTCATGAAAGTATTTCCATGACAGTCCTCTGGAACGGTGACATTTTGCCATGTATCTCCACAGAATTATAACAAGATTTTGCAAACCATGTTCAAAGTATTTGAGCTTTGCAAGTGCATGAAACAGTTGTTTCTGTCGCAGCCCTGAGTGCTTTCAGTAAACTTTCAGGATTTCTGAGACCAGACTCCTGACACAAGTTTTCAAAGGGGAAATTACCCCCAGGTCTGTGGCAAACTTAACTTTTTATGCTGTCACTCAACAATCAATTAACTGACTCTTAGGGGGAGAACTTTTAAACACATTCTTGGCTGAACAGGCATTTGTGCTGGCAAAGGAATTATATGTCTGGTTGTAAACTGTTTAATAGATATTTTAAAAGAATAGAGAACACATTTTCAGAAGTTCACTTGTTCAAGCTGTGGAATTTCTGCTTTTTTGCTTTGTGCTTAAGGATGGTCTTATTGAATATTAGCAGAACTTTGCTGCCTATATCCTGTTATAGTCTCTACCATTCTACTTGTCATGTTACTATATAATTGCCTGGTAATTAAGGTAAAAAGTCAAAATATATTAAGGTCCATCATTACACTTCAGATGCCTTGTAATTACATTATTTAATGACCTCCAAAGTGTCACATCTAGAGCTGGAGATGAACTGCCAAAATGGCCTCCAGCAATTAACAAACCAAGAATTGGTTTGTCAGGGCATAAAAAAAAAATTCAGCCCCGCAGCCTACCCCTTTCCATTCTCACTCACCTTCTCCGCTGCTGTGGCCTTCCTCACCACTACCACCACCATCATGGCTGCCAGGGCCTCTGAAAGGTTACTGTCATCTTTTCCATCACAGTGGCTGCCAGAGCTGCCATAGCAGCCACCATCTCCACCAATACAGCTAACATAGGCCCCAGTGACAATTTGGCTCTAGCAACAATGGAGGGTGCAGCTCTGGGAGGCTGCAAACAAGGTAGTGACATGAAAGTGGAAAGGGGGCAGGGGTGAGGAAGGTTGGAGGGCAGGGGGCTTTTGTCTCTAAAAAGGGAAGGGATTACTAAAATCAAGGAAACATTAATCCCTTCATATTTGTTAGGATCTCCGGTATTGACAAATGTTAAGAAACAAATATTTAATGAACTGACACTATCCATTCAATAATGCAATTCATTTTTTGTTTGTCCTCATCTCTAATCATATCATTAGTTCTGCTCAGATCTTGTAAACAGTATCTCATGCTAGAATGTTCTGTCCTTATATTTGCCCCCCACACACACACACACACACTTCCCAGCAATACTGTCTTTTCTACTAAGTTCAGCTTAGGTCTTATAAACTAACAGCTGTGGCTTCCTTTCTTAAGACAATTGGCCCCATGTTTGGTCTTCCTGCTTCCACCACTTTTCCAAACAATATTTTCTTTTCTGGTTAGTTCTATATTTTCATTATACATGCATGGTAGGATAGCCTCGGTTTATTCATTTTTGCTCTAGTAAGAGTTCAGGCTTAGATTGATTGAACATGTAGTTTTCTATCGGCAGGGAGGCAGGAGGAAGAGAGGAAGACTTAATGGGAAACATTGTTTCAGTATGAGGGGGAACAGTTTTATTTTTAAAAAAAATATAACTTGAAAACCTTTTGCTCACTGTTTCCCAAATTTAGCACAAAGCTAAAGTAAGTGCTGCTCCAAATTCCAATTTCAAAGTTATAAGCTTTTGTTTGGGTTACCCCCATTTTTAGAACTGCCTTCTGGAATGATGGTTTGCTCTGCTGCACAATAGCATCACTGTACTCATGAGCAGTGACAATAAAAACTATCAAATGTTTTTGCCTCCTAAAGTGATCAGAATTACAATTTACACTAGGTACTGCTAACAGTATGTAAGATAGAAGTTTACAATTACAGTTCCCTCAGCAAGAAATCATTCTCTCCCTCTTCTATTTGGAAGAATTAGCAGGCTAAGTAGACTCCTCATTGTAATGCAGTTTACCTGCATTAAAGGCTACAACAGACACCCTTGGGGGAAGGGGACCTTCTGGCAAAAAGCAATAGGTCTGTCGGGAGTTCATTTGTCTCAGCCACTTTATTAGAATGTTTATTTATTAGGGAGGAAAACCCTAGCATGGCAGCAATCTGAGAATACTGTTTGCAACTGAGCAGGTATCATAAAGAGAGAAAGACACAAAGAGAATGTCTGCATATTTCTGTGTGAACTGGGGAGGAAAGGAGAGAGAGAACCCTGGAAGATACACCATCCCACTGTCATACATAAGAGTAAAACTAAGAAATAGCGATGGGCATGAAACAATTTTTGTTTCATTATTAATTATGTAACAAAATGAATAACATTAGTTACATTAGTTAGTTATGTAACAAAACAAATAACAAACCACATTTTAAAACAGAAACAAAACAAAACAAAACAAAACAGAGAATTTTGTTTCATTTCATTTCATTTTCGTTAATGGCAGCGATAATTGATGGAATGTAAAAAAGGCTTTTAAAAACCCTTTAAAACCTACTTTAATGAATTAACAAGGATTAGGCATTTAATAAATATGGCTGATAAGCCCTTCCAAGTTGATGTCCGGTGCTTAAAACAAGTTAATTTATTTTATATATATTATTTTTAAAGATTTTTTTCATTTGCTTGTGCAAGGTTTTGGGTTTAAATGGCAGGAGACTAGCAGAGGCAAATATATTCCTTTTTGTGTTGATTTGTGTGTAAAACATACTATTTGATTTATATATTCATTATCTTTTTTTTACTTTTTAAGATTATTATTTTATATTGTTACTGTGCAAGGGAAAGTATTAATTTTAATTAATGCATAGGGAAAGATGTTCCCTTCTCTCTCAATTTTTTCAGAGTTGATTTCTGTTTAAAACAGTATTATTTGGATTTATATTTAAATTTTTTAACATGCAGTTGAACAGCACATGGCATTTCCATGTGCTTCTTGGACATGATGCAAGCTTGCAACATTGAGAGAACCAATTGCAAAGCCTGGTTTCAGTAGGTGTGTCTTCTGGCTAATTGTTTGCTGGCAGTGGCTATAAAAGGCCTTGAACTCTCCCTCCTCCAATTTGTAGTCTCTGGAGGTTTGAGAGTAGGAGAGAGACTGCTCCCGGACTCCCAGTCAGTTTGTCCGGCTGCCTCTGGCTGTCTGGTTTCTGGGCTTTGGCCTTTAGTGCTGCTACTGCTGAGTGCTATTGCAGTGCTGACTGAGTCTGACCTGTCTCACTCACAGTCTGTGTGTATGAGTGAGTGAGTGACAGGTTGTTGATGGCTAGTTGTAGCAGGCAGGATTGTCTCTACCTGGCCTGCCTGCACAGCGAGCTGTAAAAAGTTTTTAAAAATAGAATAAAAACCCTTTTTTATTTGGGAATTGGGTTTCCTGTTTACGGGAGTGTGTGGGTTATTATTATTATATTTCTTCCTGTGTGTTGTCCCCCAAACCACTTATTCTACATCCCACCACACCACCCAAACTTTGCTCCCACCCAGCATTCTTTCCTTTCCCTTTTCTCCCCTTTAAAATTATTATTTAAAAATGAAGAGGGCCAAAGGGAAAGCTACCCCAACGAGAAACTGAGGCACTCCATGTTCTGGCAGGCCAAGCTCAGCAGTGTTGCAAGTGACCCTGGTGATAGCACCAGTCACACCCCCACCCCCACCAGCACTGCTAAGGTAGAAGCATCTGAACCTGCCACTGTGGGCAGCAGGGCAGAGCAGATGCCACCCCCACCCCTACCTACTCCCCCATTGTTTGAGGAGTCAGAATCCTCCCAGGGCTTAGTCCAGGCATGACCAAACTTCGGCCCTCCTGATGTTTTGGATCCCAACTCCCAGAATTCCAAGCCTGCATTTCCAATGGCAAAGGACTGTGGGAGTTGTGGTTCAAAACACCTGGTGGGCCGGTTTGGACATGCCTGGTTAGTCCATCTTGAGCTGGAGGATTCTGAGGAGCTCATGGCAGGCAGCAATGAAGCTTCCTCTGGTCCCAGGGCCACTCCTCCTTCCTCCCAGTCTAGTGGCAACACCCAGTCATCATCCCAGTGTGTGACTCAGGCCACCATTAAGACAGGCTCTGCTGAAGGCAGCTGCTTGCACAAGCCTCTGGGCTCTTTGTGGCAGCACTTTGAGAGCCAAGAAGAACCAAAGCTTGTAAATAGCAAGCTCTTCAAAGTGGTGGTACGTAGGGGTAGTGATCCAAGGCACTTGTCATCCAGTGCCTTGAGGAGCCACCTGCTCAGGAAGCACCCTGGGATGCTGCCAGGGCCAGCAACAGGCACTGGACTCTCTGGGACTGGGAGAAAGAAGGGAGTAGGAGAGACAGGCAGGGGGATGGAGGCTGGAGATATCCAACCAGGAACCTCCACTGAGAGAGCTAAGAGGCAGGACACTCTGCATGAAATGATGCCTCTCAGTGGGGGTTTCTTGAGCCAGTGTGCTAGGGGCAAGGCCCAGGACGCCACCACTCATGTGACTGGTGAAATAGTGGCCATGAGTGGTTTGCCCCTCTCCTTTGTGGAGTCAGCAGGATTCAGGCACCTGCTGAAGCACATGGCTTCTGGTATAAGTCTCCATTAAGGCGTACCCTCAGCAGGCGGGTCACACCCTCCCTTTATCAGGGAGATGGTCCATGCCCAGCTGCAGCAGGCCAGATGTCAGAAAGTCCACTTCACAACCAACCTCTGGACCAGTGGGCAGTACGGCTACCTATCCCTGGCGGCTCATTGGTGGCAACCAGATGATGTTCTTGGCAGCAGGGCATCTGAAGAAGGGGCACGGAGGAGGCGCAAGGGCAACCCGGAGGGTACAGACAGACAGACAATGTAAATGTTATTTACTTATTTATTGGATTTTTATACCGCCCATCTGACAGCGGTCGGGAAAAATGAAAGCAAAACAAAACAAAAAAAGAAATGATTTTTTCTTTAAAAATTCATTAACAATGAAATGAAACAAAACAAACAAAACACCATTTTTGCATTTCGTGCCCATCTCTACTAAGGAATTTGCTACAAAATGGGGAGATGGGATCAACCCCGAGGGTACCAGGTGGCCCTTCTCCAGGTACAGAGCATGGGGGACTCAGCGGCAGGCACCCACAACTGATACTAATTTATTGATGATATGTCTAGATAGCCTCTGATTCTTCTTGACTCTTATTATCCTTCTGTACCATTTCAATGGTTAATTTACCAAGCAACTGATACTTGATATGTATTTTGAACTGAGGGACCTTTTCACCAGAGCTGGTAGTGGTGATATTTTTAAAATCTCACATAGATATTTTTGAACTGCATAAGCAATTAAATTAGCTAAAGACACTTTCCACACAAAGTACTTATATATTAATATTGGTGCTGATCATTAACTAAGATCATTGAAGTTGCTTTGCCACAGTTCTTGTACTGTCATAGAAACATACACTGTGGTAAGATATTCAACTACAGACTGGACTATTACAGTAATACAGAACTGTAGCACAGCAACTATGAAACAAGTTTGTCAATATGGAAGACTATTAAACAAGGTTGATGGGCAACTGAAGACTTAAGTACAGTATGTGGTCAAACCACACATTGTTCATTGCACTGTGGACTGGGATTAGAGTTGCATTTATTTTAAAAGCAGTTTTCAATGTGGGAGGTACCCTTTGCAGGTTGTAGAAGACTGTAGCCAGGCATTTTTTCTGGATGGCAGCCAATATAATTGGAAAAGAATGAAGCAATTTTATACCAGAAGGTTATGAAAAAGACAGAGGTGATCAACAAAGAACAGTGTTAGGATTCATGTATGACAATTACTTCCTTTTATTTATTGTTAAGTGCTTTAATGTTTTGGCCACCATCCAATCTATAAAATCTGAGAAGAATAAATCTTCTGCCCAAATTACAGTATATCTTTAGCAGCCCCAACATGCTTCCTTAGAAAACTGTTATACCAGAGGTTTGGATTTAGGTAAGGTCCAAGCAAACATACATTTAATTTTCATCCCAACATTCTATTTGCTACATACTTGTTTTCTTGTTATCTATGGCTACGAGGTGGCCCTGATTAAATCCCATTGTCCAGGAAACTAAATACATGTGTTTCCAGATAGCATAAATATGCTGCTATGACTAAACAACATTTGATGATCACATGCAGCACTGGAAGGATGCCAGACACAAACCTTTATGCTTAAAATGTTATACAAATACTGCCTCACACATCTGATTTGAATTACATGGCAATTAGAATCCACAAGCTTTCAATATCACTGGGTTTAACCTGTCACAGCTATCATCACTACTCTAAAGGCAGTGTTAGTCCCAAAGGTCAAAGAATACAGTACAAGAATAAGATTCATTTAAGGTAGGGGTAGTGGTGGACTATATATCTTCTCCTGGTCACAGATGAATATGAATTTCCCTGCCTGCTTATAATTAAACTTTTTTGAAAATTATTTGAACCATTTGAAGAATCCCTTCTTTGAAGGGTTTCCTTTTGTTTCCTTTTTGCTTCCTTAATTCAAAAGTGAATATAGTACTCCAAGATACTAAAACTGTGATTGAAAGTCCCCTTAAGCCTAGTTCCTCAGGAAACTGTTAGTGCATGAGAGGTCTATAAGAGACAGATATAGATGAAATGCAAAAAGGGAGCTGAGAGAGTTCCACTGTAGCAGTGCAACATTAAAATCGTAAAACATGAATAGATGGCAAGAGATTCCCATAAGCCTCTTTGGATAGAGGAGGCAATCATATAGATGACAATGACCCGCCATGTACCAACCACTGAGCTATAATGCTCAGAAGGAGTTTTAAAGCTTGCAATTAGGAGTAATAAGTACAAGCAGTGGACAGAAGCAAGCAAGCTCAATTGACCTTGAAGGGAAGTCCAAGGACACAGAAGTGAACCATAGAAGCCTAGATGTAAAAAGTATATGTCATGTGATCATAAGGTGCAAAGATGATTGGTAGTAAAGCCTATATATACTGTACATGGAGCAACATGTTCTTGATGATAGCTGACAATGATGGATGTCAGTGATGACTGATGATGGTGAAATGATGAGATGCTGCTGTTAATAATGAAGAAATGATAGCTGATGTATTCAGAGGAAGAGTATTGCTTATGGACGAATCCAAATACAGTGGTACCTTGTATAAAGGAATTAATTCGTTCCAAATAAAATTATGTTAAGCAAATTTTCATTTATACAAATTTCCCATAGGAATGCATTGAAAACAGAGTAATCCCTAATCGCAACTATTTTTATGTTGTACGGATACACCCCATAGATGATCCCATTTAGCAAATTTCTCCTATCTCTGGAATTTTTTATGTTGTACAAATTTTATGTTATACAAACCATTTGTTATACAAGGGTAAAGTTAAAGAAGAAATGCCCTAGTCCTCTTTCAGGGCCCTCAAGTTAAACCACTCCCTTGGAGGGACATTTACCAGAAATGATTGCTCACAAACCCGAATTAGCTAGGGGAGGTAAATCTCTTTGGCAGGAAACAGATGGGTGAAGGAATAGCAACAAGAATGAAGCCCACACCCTGAGGTTATACATATTGAACCTCACTGAAGCAATTATGAAAAAAATATATCTTGGACAACTTTTAAGAACTACTCTGTATCAAACAGAATTACTGATGAAGCTGTATGGATCGGCAGCAAAACGTTTCTATCTCTGAAGAAAAAGAAGTCCAGTTGCTATGACTCAACTTCCAGATAAACTCACCTGGATGACTGAGAATCTTCACAAACCCATACTTTATGGGTTTCAGCACCTTAGGCCATTGTTCACCTAATGGCCTATTGAGACTATTGTCCAACTAATGAGCCTATCCAGGCCAGTGAATGGAGTAGGTATAGGACTATTCCAAGCTACAAATACTTATTCTGTGAAAATCCAAACAAAAATATGACAACAAATGAAAAACAAAACAGGCAACAGACCAGAAACATTCAATATTATTCCAGTCACAAGGAAAGGAGATGCTAAAGCTCAAGATGTTGCAACAAAGAATATACCCCACATGGAGTGAGAAACATCTGACATTCAAACAAGAGTCCAAAATTGACAATGATCTAGAGATAATATTGCAAATATACACTGGCTACTGGAGCATACAAAAAATCAGTCTAATCATGTGTGGATAATGAGAAGCTATGGAGTATTGTAAAATAAATTGATTGCCTTAACACTTGATTGTCCTGATGCATTCTGGACAAGAAGTTACTGTTAGGACAGAATATGGAGAAACAGAATGGTTTACTATAGGTGTCAGACAAGTGTACATTTTATTCCATTATCTGTTCAGTCTGCACAAACAATATAAGGAAAAGAAAATAGGTGGAAGATACACCAATGACATCATATTTCTGACAGAAAACAGCAATGTTTTCAAATGACTTCTAATGAAAGTGAAATTCTTGTGCAAGAGCAGGATTGCAATGACGGAAGAACTCCATAACTTTAATGTTAACAGCAAAGAAACTGAAATTATTAAAGGTTTTGTATATCTTAGTTGAATCATCAATTCAAATGCATCCAAGAAATCAGAAGACTGGGAATTGTGAAAGAACTATTAAAGATCATCCAGTATAAGTATCGTACATATCACTTTTAAACCAAGGTTGAAAACAGGAACTCAGAAGACATGGAGGCAGAAAGGTCAGAGGAAGCAGCAATGTGGGTAGATGCCATCAAAGAGAAGGAGAAGCCTCTGCTAGACAGGAACACTACAACTACATCCTCATTGAAGTCTGCAGGGCAGATGTATATTGGTCAAAGTGACACTTCCACAAGGCCACAGACAAAGCAAGAGTTCTGAACTCATTCCTTGACGAGATGACTGTTGCCATCGGGGATGAACACATTCCATCAACCATCTCAGACACCAGCGCTGAAGTGGAAGTGGTACCTGAGATGCAAGCAAAAGGCAGTGGATTCCCTGGGAGGATTTTGGCAGACCTGCAGCACCACAATTAATAAAATCCCTCCTTGAAGGAATTTTAATAATAAAATTCCTCCTTGAAGGAAGCAACTCATGCCAGCTTGGATTGTGGAACTGTGGAGTGTATTAGCCCCAGTAGGAAACCAGGAACTAGCCATGTAGCTAGATGGGAGTGGTATATATATGTGAATTCATTTTAGTCTGGCTACGTGTCTGTGGTCTCCCAATGTTTTTTTGGGGTGTGTAGGTGTGCTCCATGTGGTGACTGGAGTGGGGTGCAGCAGTAGATGGTGCAGTCGTGGTCTTGTTATTGGATGGTGGTTTCGTTTCATCTGTGGGAAGGGTCTGGGTTTGTGTTTGGTGTGGATGGAAGGTGGTGGCATCTTGTGTCCTCTTGGACCTGGTGTCGGTCTTTGTGACAGAGGCTCGTCTGTTGACCAAGGCTAGTTTCCAGATGTCAGGCAAGCGGGAGGTGTCATCACGTTTATTCATGTTGTTTGGGTGTTTCTCTATTTCAATGGCTTCCATGATTATACGACTGCTGAAGTGTTCAGTTTTGGAGATGAGTTTGGTTCTTTCAAAATCAATTTCATGACCTGTTGTTTTTATGTGCTGGAAGAGAGAGGAAGATCTTTCTTCTTTTTTGACTGCGTTCTTGTGTTCTGCGATGCGTGCGCTTATTCTCCTGTTTGTCTGTCCGATGTATGTGGCTGGGCAGACTTTGCATGGTATTTCGTAGACTCCTTGGTGTTCTAGCTCAATCTTGTCTTTGGGGTTTCTTAAAATGTTGGCTATTTTTTGGTCGGTGCGAAAGGCTGTCTTGATATTGTGTTTGTGGAGAATTTTGCTGATTTTGTCTGTGGTGCCTTTGATGTAAGGGAGGAGGGCAGTGCCGTTGTTCTCTTCTGTTTCTTGGTTCTTGGGGGGTGTTTCCTTTTGGATTAGTTTGGTGATGGTGTTTTTTTGGAATCCGTTTGCAATTAAAACATTCGAGAGAGTGTGTAATTCAGTTTTTAGGTGGTCTTTGTCAGCGAGGCGTTTGGTTCTGGAGATGAGGGTTTTTGCTACGGAGTTGATCTGTGCAGGGTGGTGGTGTGATTGTGCATTTAAGTAGCGGTTTGTATGTGTTTTTTTCCGGTAGATGGTATGTCCTAGGGAGCCGTCGGATTTTTTGTAGATTAGGACGTCCAGGAAGGGAAGTTGGTTGTTGGCTTCTATTTCCATAGTGAATTGTATTTTGGGGTGTAGGCTGTTGAGATGTGTGAGGAAGTTGTTCAGTTTATCTTTCCCGTGTGGCCAAATAACAAAGGTGTCGTCAACATATCTGAGCCAGAGTTTGGGTTTATGTTCGGACTTCTGTAACGCGTTGGTTTCAAAGTGTTCCATATATAGGTTTGCGATGACCGGTGAGAGGGGTGATCCCATGGGTGCTCCTTCTATCTGTTTGTATCTTTGTCCATTGTGGATGAAGTATGTGTTGGTTAGGCAGTGGTTGGTCAGATCTA
>JAHTLZ010000240.1:16630634-16657523 GCA_023846285.1 Phrynocephalus versicolor | reverse complement strand
GATGATGATGATGATGATGATGATGATGATGATGATGATGATGATGATGACGACAACGACAACAACAACAACAACAACAACAACAACAACAACAACAACAACCTGTATGTAGCCACTTTAGGCAGATTCTGCCATGTTTTGCCCTAAACACAAAAATCTAGGAGTCTACAGTTTAAAGGAACACGTAAAATTACTTTTGCTCAGATTAAATTGCCATAAAGAAAATTAAATACAGTGGTACCCCGACTTAAGAGCAGCTTGACTTAAGAGATATTTGACTTAAGAGCGGAAAACTGTTGGCATTTTAACTGCCACCTGCTTGACTTACAAATATTTTTTTCAGATCGGTACCCCGACTTAAGAGTAGTTCGACTTAATAGTATGCATTTGGAATGGATTAAATTCATAAATTGAGGTACCACTGTATTTTATCATTTAACCTCTGGTCATTAATTTAATTTTGTTTTGTTTTTGTTGCCTTGTCAGGTCAGGAATACCATTTTCAATGTTCAAGCTTCAGACAATAACAAAGAGTTAATTTATGTTTACTTTTAACATGGTGACTCCCTGTCTGTTCAAAATGTTCTGAAACAAAAGAGCCAAATAAAAGTTTATATTGATTATAGAATTTTTAAAGACTACCACAGACATACACAATCTCTTTCTTCCAAATTTAAAATTAAACAATATATTGAGGATCGAGAATTTCTCCATTACAAAATTTTCAAAGCTGAGGTTAAAAACTTATTTATGAAGATTTACGGTAGTCGCCCCCTGCCATTTCACGGTTCATATACAGTACTGTGGTCCCGGTGTATCACAGGACTACAGTATATGAAGAGAAGGACCCCTAGGGCAAGCTGCATGGGCACATTTAAGGCCTCCTGCACTTATCCCAGGCCTGGTGCTGCCCTGAACAGGCCTCCGATGGGCTTCCCAGGTCTGTTGGAGGCCCAGACGTGATTTCTAGCAAACTGGAAGTGACTTCCGAGAAACCAGAAGTTCCTTCTGGATTGCCCAAAACCACTTCTAGAGCCTCTGATGGGCTTCCTGGACCTGTCGGAGGCCCCAGAAACGGTTTTCAGTAAACTGAAGGTGACTTCTAAAACACCAGAAGTGCCTTCCAGATTGCCTGAAACAACTTCTGGGGCCTTCAACAGGCCCGGGAAGCCCGCTGGAAGCCCGATCAGGGCAGTGCCAGGCCTAAGCTAAGTATAGAAGGCCCCAGACAGGCCCCCAGTCCCGACGCAACCCAGCATCCACATATCACAGATTTTCCTTTATCACGGGTCAGATCGGGTCCCTAACCCCTGTGATATATAGGGGATTACTGTATGCTGTATTTGAACTCTTTTAGAAAAACACTGTAACAAACTGTTTTCTGAAAGTAATATATAGTAGTAATACTTACAGAAACATCTTTCAAATTTTTTTCATAGGAAAACTGAAGGTATTCTTCATTTGGGCTTTCTTTAGAAATATGAAATTTATATGTATCTGTATGTCTTCCTTCATGTAACAATACTTTTCTTAGCTCTGCAACATATTTCTCTTGCTCCATCTCCATATCAGCTGCCTCTTTGGAAATGTCTTCTTCAGATACTAAAGGGGAAAGTTGGAAAAATTAAAACAGAATTCAGGACAAAGGTAATGGAAAAATCAATTACTACTCTTGGTTGTCTGTCTGAGCAAATAATATGTATTTAGCAAATTTTTAAAAATAAGGTGGGAATAATTTCATTACATATTTTTAAAGCATTTGATATGGTAGAGTGAAGTACCTTAAAGATATTGATTAATCATTTAGGTTTTAGTGTTCAATTTAGTAATATAATAAAACTGCTGAAATTATTACTCTGGGCTGGGGAACGAGACAGGTTTGCCCATTATCTCCAGTTCTATTTATATTACTAATATAATAAGAGAGGATAAAGAAAAGAAGTGGTGGAAGAGGGGAAGGTAAATAAAATTAATTCATTTGCTGGTGGTACATTATTAATAATTAAAAACCAATTGATATGTATATATCAGTGATGGCGAACCTTTTAGAAATGGAGTGCCCAAACCGCAATTCAAAACACACTAATTTTTCACAAAGTGTCAATACAGCAATTTAACCTGAATACAGGTGGCTGTGAAGGGGCGATGTCGGGTGCCCACAGGAAGGGTTCCGAGTGCCACCCTTGGCACCTGTGCCATAGTTTTACCAACACTGATATATATAAAATACAAAAACATTTGAAGGCATTTGAGGAAGCAACAGGACTAAAGTTGAATTGGAATAAATCTGAATGCATGTTTGTAAATTATATAGAGGAAGAGAAAAAGTTGTTTAAGGAACTAATTAACAAAGAACATTGATTTTTAGGGGATAAAGTTAGCATGAGATTTACAAGACATGCTTAAAATAAATATAGAGAAAGTAAAGAAGGAGATTACTGAACAAATAAAAGAATATCAAAAATTAAAGATTTCCTGGCTTGGAAAGATTTCAGTATGTAAAATGAAAATTATTCCCAAACTGAATTTTTTATTTTGGATGTTACCTTTGAAATGGGATGAAAGAGAGTTAAAAGGAATCCAAGTCATCCCCCCCCCAAGGAGAGGAATATTCCCACTCTCCAGAGTTTATAGTTTAAATTATTTTAATGTATAATGAGTCAGTCCCCTGATCAAAAGTCACCCTATAAATAAGATAGACAGACATAGATTCCAGCCTGAATAACATGAGTGATAGTATGATATATGGCAACATACCTTGCTAAGCATAAACATTAACTAAGATGTAGAAAAGATACATTTTGGTCGCTGTAGATCATTCGCAAGGCAGATTTCATATTTTACATCAATAAATGAGTAGTAGTAGTAGTAGTAGTAGTAGTAGTAACAACAACAACAATAATATATTTACCTCTTCCATTCCAAGCTGCTTGGCCATCACTGAGTACAACATCAAAGCCAGTTCCCAGATCAACCTGCCAAGATATCTGCATAAAATATGTTGTGCGCGGATCTGAAACAGGATGTATTCGGATCACCTTCATTTCCAATAGCATCCAGTTAACTGTTTTGAAAAACAGACTGGATAAGAGAAGCTCTTTTTTAAAGCAACAAAGTTCAACTATATATTTGGGCAAACTCACCCACTGCAGTACATCATTTGTAAACACAGTACCTTACATTTGTCAATGAGACAAAACAATTTACACTCCATCTATTTTTCCTACATGATATGTAAAATACCAAGCAAAGCCATTATGTCATTTATAATCTGAAAGAAAACTTAATTATATTTTAGAAGAGACAGTCAAAGGAACATTTACATAACTATTGGAAACATTAAGAAAATAGAAGTATTCCAAATGCAAGCAATATACATGCTCAAATGCCTCAGTGGATCTAGGTCCCAAACATTTTCTTTGGCTCTGCATAGTCTTTTGAATTCTGCATAGTACAAAGCCTTTATAACAAACAAGGAACAATTCACTTAAAATAATGCAGAGGGAATTCAGATGATAACTATTACATACACTGCTGCATATCATTTGAATGCATTGGGGAAAAACATTTAAACTCTAAAAAATCAGAATCTTATTAATGATTGGGCATGAATTACCGTATTTTCGCTCTATAAGATGCACCTGACTATAAAACACACACAGTTTTTAGAGGAGGAAAACAAGAAAAAAAGTTTTGCCTAAGGTTTCATGACAAGGGAATCCTGGCTGCAAAAGGGGAGACTTGCAAACAAGGTTATTGGAACTATGGAATGCAAGCTGCAAAGGGGAGGCTTGCAAACAAGGTAATTGGAATTGTAGAATGCAAGCTGCAAAAGGAAGGCTTGTAAATGACGTGATTGGGACTGGGAAATCCAGGCTTCAGCAAGGGAGGGCAGAGGCTCTGTGGAGACCTCTTTGCAAACAGGGTGATTTCTGACTGAGGAATCTTGGCTGCAGAAAGGGAGGGGTGGGGAGAGGCTCCTTGGCAGAAGCATCTTTGCTAACAAGGTGATTGGAGAGGCTCTGTGCAGGTAACTTCTCTCTAAAAGAAAATCTGTGCTATATAGGTAGCGGGGACTACTATATTCACTCTATAAGAGGCAGAGACATATTCCCCTTACTTTTGGAGGGTGGGAAAGTGCATCTTATAGAGGGAAAATACGGTACCCAATGGAACCAACTGCCAGTTACCAATGGAAATATAAAAATGTTTTTAGCAATTGCATAATTTGTTTGTTACATATTTTTCAGCTACAATGACAGACAATGGGAGCAAAAAAGGAAAGAAACGGAAAATCTCTTAAAGCAAAAGAAGCAAAGCCACCACAAGATATGCCACCCTGTATTCATCACATGAGCCCATATTTCTGGGTTCGGAAATGCAGTGGCATTATTAATATCTGTCAAGGTTAGTGTCCTGGAATCATGAAGTTATTAAAGGTAAGAAGACTCTGATTCAAACTGCAAGTCACAATTTGCACAGATTCATGACAGCACAAACAATCTTAGAGCCTGCTGTCACCTTCCTCATCAGGAAACAATATATACAGTATATGTTCATCAGAACAGACTTAAATACTGAACCCTTCTGCCAATCTTCACATCGAAGTGCCTCTGACTGAAGGTTCCCTCTAAGGCACGCCCGCACACCCACCTCCACTCCATGCCATGAAAGGGTAGGAAAGCCCCGTGCATCTGTCATGACAGTTTTTATAGTGTTCATGACAAGACTGCTGTGAGGGCATTTTAACGCCTAGCGTGCACATGCACGCCTAGAGTAGGGATTAAAATTAGAGGGCACCTTGCTTTGATGTATGAGTAGGATGAATACGGGAAAAATATTTGCTTGTGTACCCCAATCCACTATGATTTGAGACCTGACTAATATGATATTCATATGTAAAGACCCTAAAGCAGGCCTGCCCAAAGTCCGGCCCGGGGGGGGGGAGACCAAATCCGGCCCGCCAGGCCATTCTGAGTGGCCTGCGGCTGGCTGGCCCACCCCTCCCTCCCCCTCCTTCACTCCATTTTTTAAAAAGAAAGTGGGTGGGGCTTGCAGTGGGGTGGCAGGGTTGGGGAGCAACCGGCCCCTGACACATTCTCAGCCACCAAATCTGGCCTTCCTTACAAAAAGTTTGGGCACCCCTGCCCTAAAGTGTCCTCAGATGTTAAAACTTTCAAAAGCCTTCACTGCTACCTGTGCTGGCCAGGATTTCTGGGAATTTTAGTCCAAGACCATCTTGGAACCCAAAGATGGGAACCATTAATCTAAAATCTTCCAAGAAAGCCTGATGTAACAGAAAACGTGAGGCCCAAAACAGCGGTGGGCAGTCCACAACCACAACTAAAAATCTATCACTGAATTATAGGTGCTTGAACCATTCCTCAAAACACAGAAGAACATGAATCTGTAAAGCACATGCTTTGTTCCTCAAACTTCAATTCCTGTTTTCAGATAGTTCTGGAAAATTACAGAAAAAAGGAAAATAAAAGCCCCCCATTTTACTAGACCTCTGTACAAACTCCTGCCTTTAAAAAAATCTTTTCTGCATTTTTCTGCATTTTTCTCTAAAATATTCAATAGCTTATTCTAATGCACAATTGTGAAATCTTTAAACAAACATCATATTCAATTCACGTGTATTTGTCACTGTAGAAAAAAATGGCACATAAAATTCTTCAAAACCTTTTTAAAATGTCTGATATAGTGGCTGGTTGAATAATGGTTATTGGAATTTTATATTTTACAATATTATCTCTGTTTAATTATGAAAGACTCATAAAACCAAATATTTACTAGCAATACTTCATTTCAAAGACACTGGAACCAGGCTCATATTAATAAGCATCTATAAGGTAGTAAAAGGCAGATCTTGGAATATATTTAAAGATTCAGGAATGTCACTTTTGCAAGTCACAATGTACTTGCTTTCTCTGGAAAATTAAACTACTTGGTCTTTGTGTCCCTTGGTTCATATGGAGAAATGCTATAGAAAAACTGATCAGAGCAAATGCAACACCAATGTTTGGCTCTTAAGGGCACAAAGAGTAATACTACACGTCAACACCTCACCATATAACCACTACAGAACAAAGATTGAGTTGCAGGTGGAAAGAGCAGGGTTCCACACCAAATTTATGCATCACTGGATGTATTGAGTACACCAGACAGTTGGCGATTGAGCGGCTCATCTTTAGTACGTTGTGTCCTTAGTACTTTGTGTCTTTAGTGTTTGGCATCTATGATCTTTATTGGGCAATGCTTCCTTCTGGGGAAGAATCAGCTGTTGGCTGGCATGTAATTAGTTGGAGTTTGCTTCCTGAACAATGACAGTCCACAGTCTGGATGAATAAACAAGGCACTTTAAAAAAATTAGCTGACAAATGATTTTGTATGCTGCTCTGGACAGCACTCAGGCGCAAGACAGAAGCCAACTCTTAGGTTTCCTTCACTGCTCCACAGAGTGTCATTGATATTTCAACTTCAGCTTTTTATTTCTGATTTGCAGAGTGACTGAGATAGAAAGGTTTTAGCAGCAGGTGCTTAAAACCTCAGTTATTATTTTTGGGGAACATGCAGATGTGAAAAAAAAACACTATTACAATTATATTTGCAGCCAGATCCCATCTTCTTGGCTCAATGGTACTAGCCAACCTTACCAGTAGAGATGGGCACGAAATGAAAACAAATTTTGTTCCGTTATTCGTTATTTGTTTTGTTATGTAACAAAATGAATAACGAAAATTGTGATTAAAATCAGAACGAACTGAAGAGAACCACGAAAATTAGGTTTGTTACATTTTGTTTTTGTTAATGGCGACGCACAATGAAATGAGCTGTTTTTAAATGTTAAAAATCATCCTGAATATCCATTAAAACCCAGCAATAATTATTTATTCTGCCTGATAATACCTACCAGGGGGGTTGGGGTCCTTAAAACATGCATTTATGTCTTTTCTCATATCGCTGTATTTTTTTCCTTTAAGGGGAGTTAGGGAACATTGACCCAAAATGGCTCCCAGCTGCCTAATATTGATTTCTTGGGTATTAAAACGCCCTGGACATCCGTAAAAATGCAGCGATAATTATTTGAAATTATTACCTACCAGGGGGTTGGTGCCTTAAAACGTTTGTTTTTGTCTTTCTCCCGTCGCGATGTATTTTTTTCTTTTCTCTTTAAAGATGACACAAAATGGATTCCAGCCACAAAATGGATGCAAGCCATGTGATGGGATCATGTAAATTCTTGGACAATTTCAACCAGTAGCATGCCCAGGTTGCAGACTGGGTAGGTGTGGCAGCCAACTGAAGGTATTTGAATGACATAAACAGCCAGGAACCCATCCTACTAACCCACATACATCATATAAAGCAAAGCAAAGTGTTCTGCTTATATACCGCCCCATAGTGCTTCAAGCACTCTCTGGGTGGTTTACAATTATGTAGCCTACACATTGCACCCCCCCCCAAGCAGGCAGGGTACTCATTTTACCAACCTCGGAAGGATAGAAGGCTGAGTCAATCATAAGTCGGCTACAACTGGGATTGAACCCCAGGTTGTGAGTAGTTTTAGCTGCAGTACAGGCATTTAACCACTGTGCCACTACAATCATTCAAATTCTGCTTAGAACACAGCATACATGTTCACAATATATGATCAAATACATGTTATAACCTTATATCCATGTGAAAGATGTTAATGATGTTACCATCTATGTAAGGTTAGTAGCAAAATCAGGAATCTAGGGACATTTTTATACTAAAAAATCCAAAATCCTAAATAAATATGATTAATTATGTAACACCAAGTCAATCCCAATCTATGTTGGCTCTTTGCAGGGTTTCCTAGGTATACTATAGAATAGACATGGGATTTTGGGTTGTTGTTGTTTTCCACTACAGCTGCCACAATTCACCTAAAGGTCCCCAAGCCAGAATTCTGACACCTATGCCCAAAAAGACCCAAGGCCTTAGAGGTGTTTCAGTAGTCACCTGATCCCCAGCATGTTCTTCTCAACATCTACTGCAAATGCAGAAAGTTGGGTGGGGCTTGCTAAACTCTATGGGAAGTATAAGGAATTATGGGATTAATTGTCTCTCTGTTCATTGGGCTCTTTAGATAATGGTTCTCAAAAAACTACCAATCCTCTTCTAGCTTCCATGCAGCCTAGCAATTCCAACCTACTCTCTCCCTTTCCTCTGCAGTACTGGAAAACTGAGACATCTGGTATGCTAGCTGTCATGTGTTTGTACTGCAACTCCTCTTTGGACTTTGATTCTTCAAGTACAAGTGCCAGAATTCTGAGATAAATTGTGGTGGCTGTAGTCAAACAACAACTACTACAACAGCCCATGCTTAGTATATGGTACAGAGAAATAGTTTATTATTCTCTTCTTCAGGGAACACTTTAGGACCATGCAGCTTGCCCAAGGCCACATGCCTGACACTCTTATACAAAGTGTAGTGGAGAATCAAACTCCTGATACCAGATTCTGAGTACTGTACTACACAACTTGATCCAGTTTCTGAACAGAAGCCCTGAATGTTCGCTCAGTGCAGTAAGTTTCTTGCTGTCAGGCCAGAGGCTTACCATTTTGAGATTAAGTTAAATAACTTTGGGATAGTGAGAGGGGAAGCTCAATCATCATGGTTTATTTGAGTTTTGGGAAAGAAGGATGTCACTCTAAAAAAGAAAAGATACAATCCTTTTGATTAAGATAGTATTTCCTTGAGATACAAACTACCTTCTGCATCAGAAGGGGTGAGGAGAGTGAAAGCTCAAAATCTAAATCCAAGCTTTGCGACAGAAGAAAATCGAAGAAATCTGGTATTTAAAATGGCTTTACGGCTTCGCTTTACTGACCAGGTGGATGAATAGTTGCTTGCTTTCTTCTAGCTAGGCTTGCAATCATAGAATGAGTTGGCAATCATGGCTACATCAACCCCAGTGACAAGCAGATATATACTAAAATTTAGTTATTGGGGTACAAAGTCAACATGAGGACTCCAGTGTAACTTTTTCAGAATTGCTGCACATTCCAAATATTGTACACAAACAGCTGGACAGACAGAACTGGGGACTTTCAGTGTAGTGATAAGACAAGTAGTGTTAGCACCTGGGAGTGTTGGCTTTTTTAGGCACCAGATGTTTTGGGGACCAGCTGATGAAATGGCTTCATTGGACAGATAGTGCTTAGTATTTTAAAAAAGACTGCAAAACAATGGTTCAAGTGGATGGAAAGCTTCACTATGTCTTGAGGGATGATGTTTACCTTCCCCAGCTTTAAAGAGCCACACTCTCTTCTGCTCAGTCTCCCCCCTTCCAAAAAAAAACCAAAAAACCTCTAAATGCCAAAGTGTAGACCTCAAAAACTTTTCCCTTCTGCAGTCGCAACACCAGCGGGAACCTGATGGTCGAGACGGAACTGGGGAACCCGGGCCTGCGCCATACCGACGTGACAAGGCAAGGCTCATGCTTCCCAGAGGGGTAACGATGTTGGTCTGTCACCGCCCAGCAGAGCCTTCTGGCAGCTCAAGAGAGCGGCCGGATGAACAGCGGGGCGGACGTTCCAGCAGGTGCCACTTTGAATGCACGCAAGCCGCACCTGCTGACACTCCCGAGCCATCCCTTTTTTCAGCCGGCCACCTCCGACACCAGGTCCTTTCTTGAGCCCGCAGGGCTGGGCTGCAGCCCCACTGCCTTTTCCTCTCTCCTGAGGAGGAGCCGGGGCCTCCGCTTCGCCAACGAAAGAGCAAGAGGAAAGAAGACAACCACTTCCCCCTCCCCCGCGAAGTCCTCCTTTCCCGCCACCCCACATGCCCACCCTACCCACCTACCTCCCTCTCCCTCGGCACTGAACAGGCCACTTCCGGCTTCTCGTGAACTTATTACAGTATTCATTGCTCCCTTTCGCCGGAGCCTCCTTTTGGCCCCGCCCCCCGCGGCCCCGCCTTCGTCTCTCGCCCGCCCAACCCTCCAGGCTCCCTCCTCCAATCACAACGCCGAGCTCGCCTCGGGTTGGGCCTATCTGGGATGTCCCTCTCCTCCCCTCCCAATCCGGAGGCAAAGTGCGTTCCTTCCGTGTCCCGCCCCTTTGGCTAGCGGAAGTGTGATGTGGCTCGCGGCGCTGGGTAACCATGGTAAGAGCGGCGTTGGAGGGGGGAGGGAGACGGAGGGGGGGTTCTTTTCAAGTTCGGCGCTACTTGGCTTTGTTTTTCTGGACCAAGTTGGTGCCGCTCGGGACCCAGTTTGGGCGGCGGGCTGTTCGCGGCGACGGGCCCTTGGATGGCGTCCCATCACTGCAGGATGCCTGGGCTATGGGCCCGTAGTGATAGAGAGAGGACCCCTTGCCTTTTAAAATATGTATACAGTGGACCCTCGAATAACAAACGGGTTGTATAACATAAAATCTGTACAGCATAAAAAAATCCGGAGATAGGGGAAATTTGCTTAACAGAATCGCCTATGGGACGAATCCGTGGAACATAAAAATGGTCGCGACTAGGGATTACTCTGTTTTCAGTGCATTCCTCTGGGAAATTTGTTTAAAGGGAAATTTGCTTAACAGAATTTCCTTTCACCTGGAGTGGCCAGATTACATCAGGATGTGTTTTGTTGCGCTGATGTTTTTTGTTAAAAGCAGTTGTGTAGAATTGCAGGGATTTTTTGTGGTTCTAACCTGTTCCCTCCTCTCAGCTTCTGTAGAAGGTTGCCTGTAAAAGAAGGGGTATCCACAAAAAGACTAAAATGAGTGACTACTACATATATGCCTGCACTGAAGCCCTTCCACATTGAGCAGGGGATGGGGTTCCATTGTTGGACTGTGGCTTGGTCCCAGATTAGAATGAATAGCAGCATTACTGTGGGATGGGGGAGTTGCAGCTCAGTTGTAGTGCTCAAAAGGACAGATAACTGATGTGAGAGATATGCAGTCTAAAATTCAATATGGAAAATGAACTGATTTTTTTACTGTGGAACAGAAGCTGGCAGTGAAAGTGGAAAAGAGGTCAAAGCAGATAACCATCACAATTATGTACAGTATCTGTTTATCTTTGTTTCACAGTCATAGGTTTATTATAACAGTGTGTGAGAATGTGGATTTCTGGTAGTTCAAAATACCTGTGCTACCCAAGGATGAGAGTTAACAGCATTCAGTTGTAATCCTGAACTCTTATATTTGAAGAATGCTGTTGAACTCATTAACTGGAAAACTGTGGGAGGTACTAGGCAGAGAGTATAAGATCTTAAAGGAGGCTCTTGTCTTGGTCCCATCATTGTCACAGGCCTATCTGTTGATGTTAGAAAAGGGCTTTTTCTTGGATGCATGTTTAAATTCCTTTCTATGACTCTCTGCTGTCCCCCTGCCAGTAGGCAATTATTATTATTATTTATTTCACAGCTAGTATTGAGAAGGGAATATTGAACACAATGTTGCATTTTCCGGGGGGGGGGATACTATAGGTTACAAAATGATTAGGCAGTTCTTCTCAGTTTGTTAACCACTTCTTACTTTCTGTATCTCTATTTGCTGTTGCATGATTTGCCATATGCCATGAGTGAAGCTGAAGATGCTTGAGACTGAACTTAAAATGTTTTGCATGCAAAAGGGCTACAGAACTGAGACTTTGTTTTCAATGGCCTGGTAAATGGAAGCAAGCTTTGCCTCCACCCTCATGGTATCTCCAAATTTATCTGCTGTATGGTTGGACCTTGGTATTCAGAAGAGCAGAATGCCAAATTTTGGAATAGTTTTCAAATCTGGATAATATCTGCCTTCTTTCTAACTCTGCCTTGCCCCTTGCTGTCAGGTTATGCCAACAGCAGTCATTTGTGTGAAAAATAACATTGCTGTTTCTCGCAAGCAGTTTTTTAAGCCTTTTCTTTTCTATATACTGTATATAGATAGATAGATAGCAACTGGTTTTACTTTGAGAGCAGAAGTCCAAAACATGGAGGCTAACATTTGAGTACTTAAATGCCATCAACATACTTGTCACTCACTATTAGCACTTTACCAGTTATTTTATACATACTAATCAAAGCATTTCAGATGATTTTATCAATTTATTCTGGAAATTAAATATTCAAGTGAGTTATGTGTATAATGCTAGTATAGGCAGGTTTGCTGGGGGGCAAGTTATCCTACTAGTACAGTATTTATTTCTCTATCATAATATTTTGGGAGCACGGATTAATTGGCATGGTTTTCAAGGAAAAGATGTGATGTGTCTTCAAAAGTTCCATAATTGGTACTAATGAATGGGGCAGGAACTACTTTTTAAGACTGAGCCACAACTCATGATTATTCTACCTTTTTCCCTTTTAGTCTGCAATCTTCAATTTTCAGAGTCTGCTGACTGTGATCCTACTGCTTATATGTACCTGTGCTTACATAAGATCTTTGGCTCCCAAATTGCTGGATAACAATCAAACTGGGTATGTTACTTTATAGGCATTTGGGACAGGGTGAATGGATATAGGGTTTTTAAAATCATTTCAATGCATTGATTTTTCAAATGAAATAACTGCGTTTTGTATTCTTAGTCCAAAGTGCCGGTATCATTGCAACAGATTTCTGTTTTTATTAAATGAAATAACTTTTTAAAACATTAGTGCTGTTTTCTCTTTTAAATTTTAGACTTAATCTCAACATTCCTTTCCCTACCATTGCTATAAATGCTGTCTTCTATTTTTCTATTGGATATGTGCACAATATGACAACAATTAAAACAAACCAGTTAAAATCTAATAAAACATTCCAGAATAAAATAGTAAAAGCAAAAGCAAAGCAAAGTGTTCTGCTTATATACCGCCCCATAGTACTTCAGGCACTCTCTGGGCGGTTTACAATTTAATTATGCAGGCTACACCTTGCCCCCCCCTTCTAGCAACCTGGGTACTCATTTTACCGTCCTTTGAAGGATTGAAGGCTGAGTGAACCATGAGCTGGCTACCTGGGGTTGAATCCCAAGTCATGAGCACAGTTTTAGCTGCAGTACAGGCACTTAACCACTGTGCCAGGAGGCTACTCGTGGTGGAGTCACATGGAATGGGATAAGGATCATCCCCCCCCAGTCTGATTAGAAGGAGGCTCCACCCCCTGTTCCCTCGGGTTATGCCTTTTTGTCAGTACTGAACCCTCCCTTCTGCCCATAGAGGCCTTCCTCTCCCTAGAAAGGGAGAAACCCTTCCATCAATCCAGAGGGAAAAGAAGCAAGGCTTAGCTCAGAAGAAAATCGCCTGCTGCTTGGGATGCATCTCCTGCTGCGTTATCAACTCACACTTCAGTTGGGACTCCACGGCCTCTTTCAGCAGAAAGTGGTCCTTAACATACACTATTTGGAGTAATACTTATTGAAACAAAACTGCCCACTATCACTTGAAAAAGCAATAGAGAGGCCAGCTATAGATCAGGCAGTTCCCTCTGTAAAGTGAACACCAGAGTCAAGAGCAGCATTCTAGTTGTCTTTAGCAGCTGAACTTCTGTCATCCAGAACCAGGTTCTATCCAGGAATAATTTCAAAATATAAACCCTTTTCTGCCACTGAGTACATTCTTATCAGGAACAGTCTCAGAATCTACTCTTATTATCAGAATCGCAATGCAATAATACTTTTGTAAGTTTTTAAATTTGTAAACTAATGGGTGGTGAATACATAAATAACTTTTAATGTGTTTGTTTCTGTTTGTTCACCCCCAACTCTTGTAAAATAATGTTGAAACTCAATGCAAAGGTTCCAATTCCTCTTGAGAGTTTCATGATAGGAATTCATATTTCTGTTAATTGCAATGTGAATAGCATTGAGTAAGTAAAAATATACACCAAAAAGTTGACTACACAGGCTAGTATTTCTTCCAAGAAGTACAATAGAGAATGCAACTCCTGACCTCTGGGCCACAACCAGATATCTAACTTACTGGCATCAGTAATATACAGTTTAGCTGAAATGTACTCACTTTTATGTGTGTTATATCAAGTTTTTTTGTTTTTGTTTTTTGTTTTGGTGTGTATGCAGTTTTTGATTTAGATCGATATAAACTTGCTTTACTATCTTGCATTATGGTGTCAAGTTACATTGCTGTGTTTTTGCTTGTGGATAGAAGTTGTTCTTTCCACATTGGACAGAATCTATATCTTATGATTGCTATTGTTTAATTATGTGCTAATGCAATTGTAAATCATTGGATTATTTTGGTATATTTTGTATTCCATATACAGTATAACTGAGCTGAACAACATAGTTAAATATTTGCATACTTTAAGTTCTTACTGCACTCTACAGTTTAACAAGCTTTTACCTGTGCAGTGCTTTTGCAGGCACAGGGGTATTTCTCCTGTTTTTTCTTGAGAGAATAGGTTAAGTAATAATCTCATTTCTATGAATAAAGTAATTGTTTGGGTTTATATAAACGTGTAACATGTCAGGAGGGATTTGGAGACCTTTTTAAAAAACACAAATAACTTTTGAAATAAAATGGGTCTTAAAAGTGGATTGCTATAATGTTGGGGGTGTCTTGCACACACAGAGAGAGGGGGGCTCAGTCTCTTGGTTGCTAGCTAGGACTGTTTTTTCTATTTAAATTGTATCTAATTATAGCTATTGAATTATTAAATATTTTCTCTTTAACTTATCTTACTATATTTTCAGATTACTGGGCATATTTTGGAAGTGTGCCAGGATAGGTAAGTTCATGTATTGTTCTTTCTCTAAAAATATTCATCATTAGTGGATATGGTTCTGTGACAGCTAAGCATATATTCTGTTTTTTGCAACTATATATATGATGTTATGAAATGTTTCTCTACCATTTTAGCATTGCTAAACAGCTTCCATAATTTACAAAAAGAAAGGAAGGGAGGAAGCCATGTTAGGCTGCTTCGGCATATCGACAAAATTAGACAGTAGAGAAATAGAAAGTGAGAAAGACAAATATTGTGGCACTTCAAAGATTAATGTGTTCGTTTCAATATGTGAATTACTTAAGGTTGCAGGCTGATAATTAGGGTTGCAGACCACAACCAGGATGATAACCTGCATTCCAGGTAGATTTGGTTGTTACCAAATGTTAAGGGTTATTTCTCACTGAAGTAGAGAGCAAGGCTTCTTAGCACACAAAATGTTTTAATAACTCATCTTCTTTTAATAGTTTGTCATTATAAAATAGTTGTCTCCCTTGACAGACTCTGACTCCATT
Source organism: Phrynocephalus versicolor (assembly GCA_023846285.1). Taxonomy (NCBI): domain Eukaryota; kingdom Metazoa; phylum Chordata; class Lepidosauria; order Squamata; family Agamidae; genus Phrynocephalus; species Phrynocephalus versicolor. Next base: position 16,642,326 of record JAHTLZ010000240.1, on the reverse strand, counting down.
CCAGAAAAATCCAATAGGTTTTAATCCATTAAGGTTAAATGAAACTAAAGCTGTTAGTCTTTAAAGTTTCAAAATGTTTTACCTTTTCTGCCTCTCTTTCTGCCTTTAATTTTACTAATATAGTTCTTAATATATGGTTACAAATGTTACAAATTAAAATGTATGGGCATAGAAATATGCTGGCTGCATAGGCAGAGGTTGGGATTTCAGTTCCCACTGTGAATCCCAGGAGAAGAGGCATCCTGTGTAGCTTTGAGCGAACTGCAGTGTCTCACAGTGTCCCAGAAGAAAGGAATGATACAACTACTTCTGTGTATTCCTAAAGGCTTTCATGGCTGGGATCTGATAGCTGTTGTGAGTTTTTGAGGGGTTAACATTTCACCAGACTCTTTGCCCTTTGAAGATGCCAGCCACAGAGTCTGGCTAAACATCAGGAAGAAAAACCTCCAGAACACTGTCAAACACCCCACAAACTCACAACAACTACAAGACTACTTCTGTTTACGCCATACTTAGAGAATCCTGATAGAGTTGCCATAACTAAGAATCTACGTTATAGTGTGAGGTGATGTTTTAGTCATAGGAACAACAAATCCTGTGTGCTCTATTATTATTCCCATTAAAAATACAGCAATAAATTGGTTTGTGCTGCACTCTTTTGCATGGTTACCTGGGAGTAAATCCCACTATTCTGAGTCAACTACTCTGAGCTCAGTAGAGGAGGATCAAGGTAAAAATGGGCACAAAGCAGCCTTCCTCTTGCTATTTGACTACAATTTCCATCAATTCTAGCTGGCATTAACAATTGCAAGGGAGCCTGAGAGTTGTAATCGAGCTGTGGCTAAAGATCTGCACTGTGCCAACCCTGACAGAGAGATGTAAGAGATCTAAATTTGCAGTCCTTAACAACGGAGAGTTTTTAAAGTGAATTTTTGCATCATTGGTCATGGTTTCATGCAGCTCCCATACATGTGTCCTGCCCCATATACATAGACGAGAAACCCGCATTTAGAGGGTTGGGAAACCCTCCAAAACAGACCATCAGTGCATTGAGGACTGCAGAAATAAGGAGCTCCCGATGCTTGATTGGATTCAAGCCTCTGAATCTCATAACTGATAGATATGACATGCAAAATTCAAATATTCAGGTTTTAGAATTTTCAGTTGTGTTTTGCTTGTCCATCTAAATCATTACCATCTTGTTATTTAATTTGAAACGGAAAAATAATAGTCAGAGCACCTGTATCCTTCACCTAATACCACCCCCAGCATTTAAAGCTCAGTAAGATGGTTTGAGTCAGCAAAGAGATCAGGAGGAAAGACTTAAACTCACAGTCACTGCTTTGTTAACTGTCAGAGCAATGCCATGAGGTTAGTTGTAACTACTTGACAGGGTGGAGTTTAATAAAGTTTAATAAAGTTAAAAGGAATATAGTAAGAAAAAACTAGGTTACTTTGCTGATAGAGTTCTATATAATGCTTTCTAATTACATTTGAGGGCATATAGAGGCATTTTGGCAGGAATCTTTCATGTTTCATGCTATTTGAGCACAATCAGTAGAAACAGTAATGTAACAAGCCCTTTAATATTGCACCAATTAAAAGAAATGGGTGGTCATGAATTATTTTCATTAGTAATGGAATAAATTTCCAAGCTGTAGTTTCATTGGTTATGATTGTGATAAATTATGATTGAGCGTTTTGTCTGTGGATCCAGATGGTCTAATGAATATGTGATTTACACTTCTCTCCTTACTGTTTAAGCATATGTTCCATTTCTATAAGATAACTACAAATTAATATAAGTATGGACTTTAGCTCTGCTGCGTGTGTTGAAGCAACCCTTTGTGTGGCTGCACCTTGAAACAGACAAGCTGTTGCTTATTTGAAGAGTTGTGCAAACAGACTTTTAATCCTGACGGAAGATGGATGCCTCTTTCAAGAAAATTAAGAGCAGAAAAGTGTGATACATATGAAAACTGTAAAACTCTTATAGGTGGACTTCCTCACATTAATTCTAAACAGATGTGAAGTTGCAGACATAAATTCACACAGCTATTTGCAGCTTAATTAAATGTGTGCCAGATGATTACAATGTCCTGTAATGTAATTGTGGTGGCTTTACTTATGGGAAAACTCAATGAACTGTTTCTTGCTGTGGAAAGATTCTGTGCTCAAAAGTTGGGCTGCCAGACATGCGTGAAAGGAGACTTCCAGACATAGTCATCTGAGCACACCACTATTCCAGAAGTTTTAGCAATTTTATTTGTTTATTTCTTGCATAGTCAGAGTGTTACAAACTTCTTTCAGTTAAGGGTGTGTGTGTGTGCTGGGGTTTGATTTTTAGATGTTACCAAATAAATGTAGTTTGACTTTTAGTAAAGGTAAAGGTAAAGGTTCTCCCCACACATGAGAGCTAGTTGTGTCTGAGTCTAGGGGCAGTGCTCATCTCCGTATTCAAGCCAAAAAGCCAGTGTTGTGCCAGTCCGTGGCCACGTGGCTGCAAGGAAACACTGTTTTACCTTCCCACTTTTTACAGTAGTACCTATTTATCTACTTGCATTTACATGCTTTCGAACTGCTAGGTTGGCAGGAGCTGGGGTCATCAGCTGGAGCGAGCTCTGCTGCGTGGCACCCAGGATTCGAACCGCAGAGCTGCCGACTTTGTAGCCGACAGTGTTCAGTGATCTAGCTCTTTGAGCCACCACTTTTAGATATTACCAATTAAATTTACAGTACTATAATAATTGTGCCCTGTCTTGTTTTTCAAAAGAATTTTTATTAATTTTGTACTTCTTTATAGAATGGCAATGCATACTTGTTAAGGAAAATGCATATTTTTCTGAGTCTTGAAGACTGTATCATTGGATGAAGGTGCCTTTGATTAAATAATGAAGACTTATGTCATACGTTGTTTTACTAGGGTCAGGTGGATTACTGTATATCACTATTTTTTTAAAAAAATTATCTTTTGCCATCCACCCACAATTGCCTCTTTCCTGCAGATACAGGCAGAGTTCTCTTGCACAAATGCAGAGCAGAAGGGCAGTCAAGCAGGGATTCTGCCTATCCCAACAGGTTGTCGTTTGCATGGCTGGTTGTGTATTGATTGGCAAATCAGATGTGCAGCCAGTTATATGAAATATAGACTCTGGAGGGATGCCATTCTGGCTGCCCTTACATGTGTGGAATTCTGCCAGGAAGCATGTCTTGTTATTTCCTCACAGTACATACAGACTGGTTCTTGTAGTCTTTACTGGAACTGATTTAGGGAGAAAAGTAGGATGAAATTGACATTTTATGCATCTCCACTGAGTCATGTGGATTCTGAATGTGGGGAGAAAATCTGCACCACATTCTGTGTCCTGTAATTCTCATTTTCTATATTACTTCATTTGCTGAGCTGTCTGTTCTGTGTTAGTATACTTCTTTCCAAAACAGAAGCATTCTTCCATGTGCAATGACAGCTAGCCAGTAATGCATTTTTGTCTTTTCTAGGTGAACGAAAGAGTCCTTATGTAGCTGTCTGTTGTATTGCGATGGCCTTCAGTATTCTGTTTGTGCAATAAAAAATGGAAAATGCTGGAAATCGGCTGCACTCACACTTCCATGGAATAAGACTTGAGAAAACAGAAGAGAAGAAAAATATGTTCTGAACTTCCAGTTTTACATATATTGGACAAGTCAAGACTGCTTTTTTCCAAAAAGTCATTTTTCAAGTATGAACATAAAAATAGTAAAACTAAAACTGTAAAATGTAAAAAGAGACAAAAGTAAAATCAAACCGCTAACAGTGCTCCAGTTTGAATAAGTGTGTTTGTGATGTTTCTTAGAGATGAAATGAAGTAAAAACTGAGATTCAAAATGTGGCTTGTTTCAAACTTGAAAGTGACGTGACATTTTGAGAACATTTTGAAGATTATTCTAATAACAGAATAATTTTAGTAAGACCGAATCTCTTTACTATGAGTTGATCTGTGTTGTTCTACATTGAAGTCAACAATTTCCAAATATTTTTGGTTTAACTTAAAGGCATGTATATGTGCAGTATATTGATGTACTTGGAAGACTAGTTCATTTTGGACCGTGTTTGAATCTCATAGAAATAACGTTTGTTTCTCTGTGAACATGATTCCAGATTCTTTTTCCAAATAAATTATCTTGAAGTTTGATTTTTAAAATCTTCTATCAGTATTTAACTCTGCCAGGAATTTCACTATCATTTATACAAAGCACAGAATGCTACTGTATTGGTAAAACTGATACTGAGTGTCGTGGAAGTAAGGGGTAGATTACTTGCCTGTTTCTCTGATGAAATGCCTGCATATTCATACCACCCTTGTACCACTCTAGTTTGTTTATTTTGTTGAGAAAGGAATACAAAAGACCTGAGATCCACATCTATAATTTTGTATTTTGTACGTTTTGCAAAGTATTTGTTTGTAGTCACCTTCTGATAGCTTTGGTCAGGAGGCTGTAACATATTTTTCAGAATTAGATTGGTCTAAATATGTATGAGCCAGTATTGAATTAAGTAACCTGGTTTAATTAGTTTTGTTAAACTCTGAAGTGGAAAATGGTGCAGCCTGGTGAATATTTCAGAGTCTGTTGAGAAAGCCACAATTTTCACACACTTAAGATGTAAATTTATTCTTGAAACTGAGGGAGATGTCAGCAGCCAATGGAATCATATTCTTTGTAAGCAGTGTGGCATGGCATAATCTGGTATGCAGCTTTTGCAAAATGAGAATGCAAAGAACTCATAATATATCACAGTCTGTAACCAAGATGTGATGGGTTGCCTATAACTAGTTCAAAATTCTATGTTTCCAGAGCATTTCATTTTTATCACTGATAAAAATATAATGTCTCCTGTTCTGTTCGATGTCTCTGTTCCAAGATGTTTACAGAAAGCATATTTTATAACTATAATTAATCTTCTAGTTACATATTTAAAAATCAAATAAAGATTGTGATCCTTGAGGAAACACATTAATTTTTTAAAGTTGGAAATGTTTTCTCATTTAAAACATTATTTTAACATTTGAATTCACAAGGTTTATCTGTTGTAAAATATTGTCAGTCAATAAAAATACATTTTAATAGTCGGAAATCCTATAGCAAATTACAGTAGGCTTATTGGATCAGTGGAATGTATGGTGGAGTTGACTCACTAAGTCTGATGAAAGAATCCAAGTCAATGCAGATCTGATAGATGGTGGTTCAGATTTCTCTTGAATACTTCCAGCTGACATCAAAAACTACATTGCATGGTGATCCTTAATATTACATTACTTAATGAGCCTTCTGACACAGTGATTAAGCTGCAGTACTACAGCCCAAATTGCACATAATCCCAGGTAGCCAGCGCAAAGTTCACTCAGGCATCTAGCCATCCTTCCAGGGTTGGTAAATGGAGTAATCAGCTTGCTGGGGGTGAAGGAAACGTATAGCTTGTATAATTAATTTGTAAATCACCCTTTAAGTGCTACTGGGCAGAATATAAGCAGCACACTTTGCTATTTTAAATACTATACATAGAGCAAACTTAAGCCTTCAGATAAATAGGATTTACAGTACAGGACAGTGGTACCTCGACTTACGAATTTAATCCATTCCGAATGCATGCTCTTAGGTCGAACTACTCTTAAATCGGGGTACCGATCTAAAAATTGAAAAAATAAGCTAGAAAATGAAAAAAAAAATAAGTCGAGCAGACCATATCTAAAATTTGTAAGGTGACAGTTAAAATGCCAACAGTTTTCTGCTCTTAAGTCGAATTGCTCTTAAGTCAAACTGCTCTTGAGTCAGCGTACCACTGTATAAAGGAATTAATTTGTTCCAAATGAAATTCTGTTAAGCAAATTTTCCTTTATACAAATTTCCCATAGGAATGCATTTTAAACGGATTAATCCCTAATCACAACAATTTTTCTGCGGTATGGATACGCCCCATAGGCGATTCTGTTAACCGATTTTCCCCTATCTCTGGAAATGTTTTCCTTTAAGCGGATTTTCTGTTGATGTTTGTTTGCAAATAAGTTATTTAGGGGGAAATTGGAGAATTGGAATGCACAGGTTGAATCAGGGCGCTCATACAGTACAGTACATTCCACCATTTTCTACCTAAATGTATATTTCCATTGCATGGGTTTGTCCAGAAACTAAAACATGAGAAGCAGGAACACTTGCAAAGTCCACATTTCCAGTCTGAATGGATGAAAACTAAAGTCATTTTAAATGTTTTAAATATTCTGATATGTTTTTATGGTTTTGTTTATTTGCATGCTGTTATTTCTATTTTCTGTTTTATTAAATTACATTTTAAGCTTGTGGTCTATATATGTTGTAAACTGCCGAGAGTAGCCTTCAGTCAGGTGGGCACTATGAAAATGAAAATCAAACAAAATAGAATAATGAATTTAAATCAGTGCTTGTCAATCTTGGATCCCCGGATGTTCTTGAACTGCAACCAGGGCCGGCGCTAGGTTTTTTTGTTTTGTTTTGTTTTTTGCACCCTAGGCGAGGGGTGGGGGTGGGACGGGCGGGGGGACGGCAGCGGCGGGGCGGCAGATGACAGGGGACGGCAACAGGCGTGGGGGGCGATGGGTACGGGGGTGGCGGGCGGACGGCGACGGGGGGGGCAGCGCCCCCTCTCCATTTTGGTGCCCTAGGCAACTGCCTAGTTCGCCTTAATGGACGCGCCGGCCCTGACTGAAATCTTAGCCAGCACACCTAGTGCTGAAGGCTTCTAAAAGTTTTAATCCAAGAACATCTAGAGTCTCAAGGTTGGGAGTGACTGATCTATATCTTCTGTGTAGTGGACCCGCAAAATTATCAGCTGTAGCTTGATCATTGTTGAAGAACTTCTTTTCCACCCTAGTCTCATAAATAATTAAGATGAACATCAGAAGAGCTGATTTCTTCAGTGACTGTCTGTGATTATACATTTTAAGATATCTTTCAGATTTGTGAGCAGTCTGGCTCTGATGCAGAGGTTGTTGATTTGCATAGTACATTTCAAATTAATAAGTCATCTTGAACTGATGGATACACACACTGGATAGATACTCAGTGTATCCACCTCTGGAGGATAGAAAGCTTAATCAACATTAAAGCAGCTATCTGAGCCTGTCAGGATCAAACTTGGGTTGTGAGCAGAGGCTTGACTGCTATACAGCAGTTTAACAACTGTGCCACAGGACTCGATTGATTGTGGCTGGATATGTTGCATTTATGTAATGTGTTCTCTTAAATAAGTTATCTGACTCCTTTGCAGACATGTTTTGAACTCATTGGCTTTAAGGCAGCCATGTCTAAAGTCTGGTCCAGGGGCTGAATCCGGGCCGCCAGGCCATTTTGATTGTCCTGCGGCTGGCTGGCCCACCTCCTCCCTCCTTCACCCTCCCCATGCTGACTGGTGCTCTCGCAGCAAACAGAGAGGGTGAGCCGCATCCCCTCTTTCGAGCCCTCAACTCTTTCGGCTTGGGGGTGTCAGCAGGTTGGGCTTGGGGGATCAGCAGGTGGGGCTCTCAAGGGGGCAAGTGGGTGGGGCTTGCAAGGAATCAGTGGGTGGGGCTTGCAGTGAGGGTCAGGGTCAGGGAGCATCCGTCCCCCCCCCACATTCTCAGCCACCAAATCTGGCCCTCCTTACAAAAAGTTTGGACATCACTGCTTTGAGGGAATTTATTGCCTGATGCTTGTCCTTAATTTTACCAGAATAGGCAGTAAGAGTTTACTGGCAGACTTTCAACTGTGGCTGTGATTTGATTTGAGGCCCTCTGATAATTCACACCTACCACTGATTTGAATTGCAAAGTAAAAGAGATGTAATGGAGGAGGAGGCTTATGGAGATTTGTCCTTCGTATTCATGATACTTTGAGTTAGCATGCTCTCAGTGGTGACACTGCCAAAGTCTAAACCAGGGGTCTTCAATCTAGGGCCTGGGAGCTGGATGCCCCCCCCAGGGTCCTGAATCAGGCTGCTGGGACCAATTGCAGACCCCTCCCCACCTACCCCCTGCTTTGCAAGCAAGCAAGCCTCCGGAGCTGCTTCTATTGCTGAGGCAGTTCAAAGCGGTGGGCTATCTCACTTCCTTCACTCCCCCCACACACTGCCCAAATCCTCACCTGCTAAACATGTAGCTATAGCACTAGATGAGACTGGTAGATTTCTAACCAGGTGTACAAAACCAACTATTGCAGAAACGGTGGGTACTGGTTTATCCAAGGTATGACAGGAAGTGTGAAAGTGTGAAAGAAGTAGGAGAGCACAAAATATAGTTCATATGAGCACCAGCCCCCAAGGAGAAGAGTTAAGTGCAGAAAAAGCTTTTTGAAAAGTTCCTGCCCTCTGAAGATGACGACCACAGAGACTGGCAAAACGTCAGGAAGAAAAACTACCTGAACATGGCCAAACAGCCCGAAAAATCCACAGCAACTGTCAGATCTTGGCCATGAAAGCCTTCGAGAATACATTTTGAATACTATTACTGCTCTAACTGTTTGATCAGAAGAGACCAGACTGAGTCTATGGAGAGCTAAAACTGCCCATTTAGCAGAATGGATGGAACCAGCTGAACAGCTACCATCAGGGTATAATGCTGGATGGGATATAAGGAAGTCTCTTGAAGAGTGATGTTGGATGCTCTGACAATTTAGAGAAACAGCTGGAGAAGCAACATGTGGGAAACAACAGACCATGTGTTCATCTACTCATATTCATGTCCCACAACATGCACAGAAGAACATCTTGTCTGGGGAGAGAGAGAGTGCAATTGATGTAACATGGTACAAAATATTTTATGTATTTCTTTTAAGGTATATTTCATTGTAACCTGTAATAATTTGTATGTATCCCCATTTAATGTTTTTAATAGGGATTTTTAATGCCCCAAAATGAATAATAATACAACCCTTCTTTATATTAAAACAAATCAGTAAATTTCAGACAATCAACCACCACCAATATATTCAGTGCAGCTTTTCCAAGAATCCATTAAAGAAAACACTCATTGCAGATTTTTGGCTAATGCTAAAGAAATGCAAAAGAATGGAAAACTGCACTAAAGAGAATATGTATTGTAAGTGACTTCATACACGTCTTCCCTACAAGCACTGTGATTGGAAATTACCGTTGAGGCACTTGTCTAAAATTACAAGCTACAGGAGTCATTAGCCTCTCCCCATCACATCACCCTGTCATTTTCCCTGTATGGTGCTGTTTGGTAACGTTTTGGGAACACCCTGTCTGGCTTTATTTTAAGGGCTTTTAGTCATATTCAGATGGGATCAGATGTGGTCCAAAATGTAACCGTTCAGCTCCAGATTCAGATGAACACCCATTAGTTCAGTATCAATACCAATTAGTTCCGACTCGTGAATTTTTCTGAATGTGTGGACAGAAAGCCATAATTCAAGGTAATGTATTTTGGACAGATCAAATGCATGCAAAGTTCTCAAATATGCTATTTAGAATTTTGCTTAATTGTTAGTATGTTAACATTTGTTTCATAATCTTATGAAGCTATTCGAGCTCCCAAGCCCTGCCTGGGCAAGAGGTTGGATTAGAGTTAAGGTTGGTGTAGTTGGGGTAGAGCTAGGTGCTCCCTGTGTCACCTATGGGAGGCTTAATATAAAGTGTTCTGCTTATATACTGCCCCATACCACTTCAAGTAGTCTCTGGGTGGTTTACAGTTTAATTACAGTATGGAGGCTACACATTGTGCGCCCCCCCCCCAGCAAGCTGGGTACTCATTTTGCCGACCTCGGAAGGATGGAAGGCTGAGTCAGCTATGAGCCTGCTACCTGGGATTGAACCCTAGGTTGTGAGCACAGTTTTACCTGCAGTACAGGCACTTAACCACTGCACCATGGGGCTCCTATAATACAGGTTTATATACAGGTTTAGTAGTCCCCTGTCACAATCACAATGCCTTTGCTGGATGCTACGGCTTGCAATAGAACATTTTTGAGTGAATCCAGCATACCCACACTAGGAGAGAATCTCTAGGTACTAGAGATTCTTTTGCCACTACTGAGCATTACACATCATCCCCCTTCTCCTTTTCTTCCATCTCCTCTATCCCATCCAATAACAGTGTCTCCCCCTTTTATGCTACAACTTTCCCTTCCTGTAGATCAGGCATGTCCAAACTTCACCCCTCCAGATGTTTTGGACCACAACTCCCAGAATTCCAAGCCTGTATTTTCAATGGCAAAGGACTGTGGGAGTTGTGGTCCAAAACATCTGGAGGGCCGAAGTTTGGATATGCCTGCTGTAGGTCCTCCACTTTCCTGACTCATGGCGTCTGAGCAGCCATTGAAACAGCCTGGATGAGGCGCAACAGATATATCCCACTTGTAAGTTAGTGCTTAAGGTGCATAAGAACATAAGAATAGCCTTCCTGGAACAGGTCACACCCTATCCAGTCCAGCATTCTGTCTCACACAGTGGCTCACCATTTGCTTCATGGTATTCCCAAACAGATGTCTTCACCTGCTTACAATTCCCTGCAAATGGCATTGAGAGTGCATGTTGAGGGCACTGGGGTTGACCTTTGTTATGGACAGATAGATAGCTCAATGAATTGGATACTGGATGTAGAGCCAAAGGCTTGGATTTAATTCCACCCCACCCCACCCGGTGTTTTCAGGAATAAGATCTACAATACCAGAGCACACCTAGAAGAAGGGAGTAGTGAACCACTTCTGAATACTCTATACTTCCTTGAAAAGACGGCCATAAGTCAGATTTGACAGTAGGCAGAGATGATGATAATGCAGACAGTTGTTTACAGCGCTTCCAATCAAATTAAAGGAATGAACATTAACTTGCACTTCCTTCAAACTCCCATGCCAACATCTCTTCAGATGTTAAGATTACTTGTAAAACTTAGTGTAACGGGCCTGATTTGTACCGCTTCCACCATTAAAATACTTAAACATTTGTATAATATTAATGGAGCCTGACACAGTGTTTGTAGTTTCAGAAACATAACAATAAGTTTATTATTGTTACAGCAGTCAACATATATTTATGAACTATGAAGCAATGGTTTGTTTCACCCTTAAATAAAGTTCTAAATTAAGTCTGCAACATTCTTCTTACAATTTTAAGAACCCTTCTGACTACATCTGGTCCCTCTTTATTCCCTAATCAGTCCCTATACAGACCCTATACAGATCCTGTCCAACTGTCACGGGCATGCATGCTTCTTAAAATCCTTATACTAGCCCTACCCATGAGCTATATGATTGGTTACGCAGCTTACCACATTAAATACTCACGAGGCAACTTTGTGTTCCGTTACACTTAGTTTTACTGAAGAGTAGCCTGCTGATAGTATCTGCTTTATTGGAAGAAATCTGGATGGAAGATCTTTAAATGTGTGACCAACTCTGGCAAGATTTACACACTCACACAGCATGTAAATATGTAAAATACTGTATATGAGTTGCTGTTTGAGCTGGAGACATTTCAGAAGAGAGGTTGGTGCTAACACACAAGCACACACAAACACACACCATGTAATTGTCCAAAATACTGTACAGTGATACCTTGGTTGAAGAGTATCTTGGTTTAAGAGCATTTTGCAAGACAACCAAAAAATCTTCTAAATTTCGCCTTGATCAACAAGCAGTATCTTGCACTACAAGTAACAAGCAGGTCACATGATCACAAGTGAGCCAA
>JAHTLZ010000240.1:16592153-16630624 GCA_023846285.1 Phrynocephalus versicolor | reverse complement strand
TAATCCAGTGTGTACAGGTCTACAAATTGTATTTTATTATTGTCACATTAAGAACACAGAGTAAAATCCCCTTAGTCCCAAACAGAGCAGATTCTTCAGATAGGTACCTAAACCATGATGTGGATGTGGACTTCTAGCCAACTTCTTTTGTGAGTTTAGGCACTTTGTGTGTACAATATGTGGTGAATGGTACCCCAGAATGAATCACCTGACTTTCCATTATTTCTTATGCTGAAATTTGCTTTGATGTAAGAGTGTTTTGGTTTGCAAGCATGTTTCCAGAATAAATTATGCTTATAAACCAAGATATTACTATCCTATTGCAGGAGTTAGGGACCTGACACGACCTGCGATAATGGAAAATCTGTAATATGCAGATGCTGAGTCGGGTCTGGACTGGGGGGCTCTCTGGGGCCTCCTACACTTACCTGAGGCCTGGCGCTGCCCTGAACGGGCTGCCGATGGGCTTCCCAGGCCTTTTGGAGGCCCCCGAAGTGCTTTATGGTGATCTAGAAGTCACTTCTGGTGCACTGAAAACCAATTTGGGCCCTCTTTCAGGCCTGGGAAGCCCATTGGAGGCCCTTTTTGGGCAGTGCCAGACCTAGGTTATGTTCAGGAAGCCTCAAATGGGCCCATGCAGCTTGCCCCAGAAGCCCTTTGTTTCATATACTGCAATCCTGCGATATACTGGGACCGCAGTATATGAAACACAAAATGATGGGGGACAACTGTATATGAATTTCTCTTTGAGCTGGAAGTGTTTTAGAAGAGAGGTTAGTGTGAACAGAAAGCAGTAACCAGCAACTGGAAGAATAGGGCTTTAATGGTCAGATTATCAAATAAACTTCTATCACATGGCAAAGGGAACTCCAAATAATCCCATGGAATGGTATTTGCTCTCATAATATAAAGAATGCAACCAGTAAGGCAGTAGGCAAGAAGAGTATCACCCTCCCTGGTAGAGCAATACTTGTAGACATAACACATACATATACAAGACACTCCTTTGCCTCTTTTGTTATGTTATAATAATTGAAATATTGTTGCTTACTATGGTAAGTGACATTTAGGGTAGGACCACTGAATCAATGGAATTTATGGAGGAGCTGAGTCATCAAATCTCAACTGATTCAATGGGTCGATTCTAGTTGTGGCACGATTGCTGGCAATGTGTCCCAGAGGTCAGGAGAGCAATCAGCTCCCAGTATTTTTCTGAACTGGAACACTTCAGAATCTGACCAGTACAGCTCAGGTCTGAATCCAGATGTGGGATTCAGGGATTTTTCTGCTTATCACTTCCTATAACTGCAAATGCACAAATGGCTATAACATTTTTCTGTTTGCCAGGATGTGTTGCAATTTTCAGTTGTAGTAGTGTCTTAACTTCACAGTGACATTATGCCTCTTTATATTTCGAATTGTGTAGCTTGTGGTGATAAGGGAACTGCTGGTAATTTTTCTTTTTCTACATTAGGTTGGATGAATGTGTAAGAGCAATTACATCTGACAAACTGGAGATGAGGAGGTCGTTGCATCATGGTGCAAGAGCAGAGTGGTTTTTAATAGATATTAAATTGTGCAGGTCTCTTAATCAGGCAATTTTCTCTGCTGTATGAGAGCAGAGAAAATCTCCTGATCAAGAAACATGCACAATTTTGGAAGGATACATTTAGTAGTTTTTATGGAGGGCAACCTAACAATTGGGGGCAGGGGGTCTGCATGTGCATTCACTTTATTTGAAAATAGTGTACGGGTGAGACTTGAAAAAATAGAATATTGTGCAAATGTTCATTTATTTCAGTAAGTCAACTCAAAATGTCAAACTAATATATGAGATAGACTCATTACATCCTCTACCCCTTAGCAGATATTTCTGCTAAGGGGTAGAGGTGCATAAAAATACTTTTAAAGCCATTTCTCTTTAAATTCTTTATTTTCAGCTCATGTGGCACCAAAGTCACAGTGTAATAGTGTAATATGGATGATTGAAATAGATTATAGAACATATCATGGTACAACAGCTTGGAATACAGTGGTACGTCGGATAACAACTGCCCCAGATAACGAATAATTCGGATATCCACTGCAAATTTCCAGGTATAGGGCTGCCTCTGATAACGAATTTTCCCTATGGGCTGCCTCGGATAATGAATCACAATTCCTAGGTATAGGTCTGCCTTAGAGAACGAATTTTCTCTATGGGTTGCCTTGGATAACGAATCTTCCTATGGACTGCCTCAGATAATGAATTTCCAGCATGCATCAGTAAAAAAGTTATCCCAGGTGGCATTGCATCTGTACCTTTAAAGTGCACTTTTTAAAGAGTTTTGAGCAAAAACCCAGGTGTCTGTGCCTTTTTCCTAGGCTCCAGAATGGATTAAACGGTTTCCCATTCATTCCTATGGGAAACTGCGTTTCAGATAACGATGTGTTTCGGATAACAACTAACCTCGGAGAACGAATTACTGTCGTTATCCGAGGCACCACTGTACACAACTTTGTTCAAGCCAGCCCACATTGTTACTCCTTCCCGTGTCTTACAGATGCCATAAAAACTTTTGACACTCCTGCATCTGGGAAATGTTGGTAAAAGACTGATGACCACTGAAATTTTCTTGCAGTGAATTACTTCACCATTCCCTGGCCTAAAGTGTGGGGATCAGAGAACCACAATAAAGCCAAAACACTATGACTACAAATTGCAGCATACAGTTCGAAGAACAGGGCTTCGCAACACTCCTTGCTCCCTATATGGGGAGATTTTGCAAAATAAAGTGGTGGCCTCCTACAAGTAAATCCATCTCATGTCAGCTCTTCCTCCTCCACTTCTGCTAGTACAGCTAGTACAACCAAAATGATGTAACTTTGGGCAGCCCGGGCGCCTTGTGAGGTCAGACATGTCAGCTGTCTGGTGGGAAAGTAGAAAGCAGCCTTCAGAATTAATCCCTCCAGAGTGGATTAATTGATTTTCAATGCATTCCTATGGGAAACTTGCTGTATAATTTACAACTTTATCGACTTCCAAAGATGCCTTCAGAACGGATTAATGTTGTAAGTCAAGGTACATTGTCTTCTCCAGTAAGTCTTTAATTTGGGTGGTTGGGTCTGCTCTTATTGTTTTGGCCCTCCACTTGACACAGTCATGGGCTAGGTCCAGGTGAACCTAGGACAACTTCATGCCGTTCTCAAGGGTGTTCGTCCAGCACTGATTTGGACAACCAGGATCTGCTGACCTGCAGGGTGAAACCCTTTTTGGCCAGAGTTTCAGTGGTATGCAAAAATCTCACACGGTATGAATGCTAATCTCTCCTGCTTAGAACGGTATCCACTTCCCAAGAAACTCTCAGGCTAGCACTTGGGTACTCTCTTTATTCATGTCCAAGTGTTGCACAGTTCAAAATCATGGACACACATGAAATATAGAAAAAAGTAAAAACCATTTGACATGTCAAGACAATCAGACTGTGTTTGACTGTAAATGGCCAGAGTTTGAAATGTACAAGTATGCAGAAACTTTTTCTTGACTTCAGGCATCGTCCGCGGGGATGATGTCCATGAAGTGGATAGGTCTGGTGCTGTTCCAGTGTAATTTCTCTGGAAACGAGGGATTTTCCAGCTTCACACCATTGCCCAAGTGTATTCACAAGGCTTTCCCACTCTTTGAGAGTCTTCTTCTATGTACCTCACTTAGGTACTGATACTGATGAATGATCACAGTACTAGAATCTCATTCTAATAATGGCTGTTTTCTGGCAGAGCTGTCATTTCCCTGTTCATCTGTAAAAATCAATATAAACAAATTAGCAGGTCAACCAAAGGCAGATGGGATCCATATGAATTTCCTGACTCAACCTGTCACTCCCCACACCACCCAAAACATTCAAGAAAGAGCTTCAAAAAAGAAAGGAAGAAGAAACCCAAGGGCTAGAGCCTAGCTTTCTTCCTCACAAAATATTTTTCTATTAATCTAGTGCCAATTATTAGTGTAATTAAACAGAATCAGTATAATGCCTGAAAAGGTGTTTTGTGAAAACCATAGCAGTTAGTCTTTAAGGTACCTCATTGTTTTTGTCTCTTGTTTTCCTTTGGTGGTTTGTTCGGGTTTTTTGTTTTTGATTGCTGTTGTTTTGTATAGTATCCAAACATTTGTGACATTTATTTGCTGCATTTTTAATTCTGGAAGTGTGAGCACCATGCAATTATAATGGTGTTATATTTTCATGGAAGTAAGATCTGCTAATTTAATGGGATTTGTTCTCCAATAAGTGTGTTTAGGAAACATCTCGGTGTTTTATGTGAAATTGTTTGGTTAATAAACCACCTGGTCTGGAAGATATTCTGTGAATAATCATTCAGGCTTTTCCTTTGGCACAGTGTAGCTCCTTCTGGAGCCAAGTGGACGAAGAGAGATGACCATGAGGGACTTCACAAATATAATGGTTTTTCTCTTATGTGCAGAGTTAACAAATGCTGAGTGTCCATCATAATGACAGTTTGTACCAGGGAAGGGAAATTAGTGTCATGAACATGAGAAATAGATGTTCAATTACTTGATTTTCACCCTTTTGTCTAACCTCATATTCCCTTCCCTATTTGTTTGGATCTAAGTCTGCCACACTCAAACACCTGCTTCCTGTAACAACCCTTATGGACCACTGAAAATGAAGTACTTCTTGTTTTCATGTGCTGCTCTCTCTCAAATGGGAGGTGATGACCTCCCTGGTTTGGGAAAGAAAGAAGAAAGACTGCAACTTGATAAAATGATTCAATATGTGTTCCTAGAATCTTAAACAGAGTCAATAAGTTGTTCTCTCATTTTGAACATCTACTCTCACTTTACAGCTGGAAAACATATTCATGAAAGAAAGCAAATCACAATCCTCAAAAGTGTACTGTATAACTAGCTTGTTATACTCATTTAGTGTATCTTTGTGGGATTCTCCCATTATTCTCTACAACCAGCCCTCATATACTCTTGACATAACAAAATACAGCATAAATTGCAGATCAGTCCCCAGCTGCTACATCTTGATATCCTAGGAATATTGTGGTTGAAATACTTGTTCTGTGAAATGTAGTCTAGCATTTAACATTTTAAAGAATCGAGTATCGATCCAGATCTATTCGGGCCCAGCACTTACTGAGAGAGAGAGAGAGAGAGAGACGCACGAGCCTCTTGCAAAGCTGGCCTCATGAGCAGACCTACCCTCACATTGTTCCCGAGCTACACCCTTTTACCTGGAGACCAAGGAGACTACAAACAGCAACTCTGAACTGTCTCCCCCTTCCACTTACCCCACTTACCATGGGGAAAAGAACAAGACAGACGTTTTCTTCTGGCTGTAGAACTTTAAGAAGCATGCATGTTTCAGGGGTGTTGGCTGGTTGAGGTCATGTCCATGCCATCGATGTACCTTTTAAACTGTCCAGAGATTTTTATTGTTGTTGTTTTGACTTATAGACAGCCCCGTAATGTTAGAGTGCTCTCTGGGCAGTTCACAGCATATTGATACAATGAACTTTCCCCCACTCTCCTGCCGCCGCCCCAGTGAGCTGGATGCTCATTTTAATGTGTTTGGAAAGATAGAAATCTGTCAGTCTTGAGCCAGCTACCTGACCCTGTCAGGATCGAACTCAGGTTGTGAGCAGGGGCTTTACTGAAGTACTGCAGATCAACCACTGTGCCACAGGACTACTTGCATCTCAAGATTCTGAAGGGAGAGAAGCTATATTTGCCACAGTAGGGTCCCAGCCCAGTTAATGGGACCTGTCCACCTTCCTACTTGTGATAACAATGGTTTAAAGCTGCATTTATGCTGCATGCTATACTACATATAATATTCTATATATAATGGTGTCAAATTACGTTCTGCACCATCCTGGGTGTCTTTGAACAGAAGAATGGCACATACATGAAAATAACGAATGAATAAATGAATAATTTAAAAGAACACACAGCTTGGCCCTAGAGATAACACATTCTGTACTAATTGCAGAGACACTCATCATTTTTCATTGACAACCTTTGTCCAGAGGAGTCCAGCAATGCCACCACCAGTCTTCAGTTTTCAGAAGGGGAACACTGCAAACAGCAGTCCCTTGGCATCCATAATTCATGCACTTCAGAATAGTCTTATTAAACTTAATGAGTCTGTACCATGATAAGAAAGCTGAGGACTATAGATGCCACTTATCTCATAAATATTCGTTCATCATTGGTTTAATTAGGTGTGAACCATGGGACATATGCTTTTCAGTATGGCTGGGGAAATTTTGGTCATCCACCAGATTCCCTTATTTCTCTCTACCTCATGCCCAAACTTTGGCCCTCCAGATGTTTTGGACCACAACTCCCACAGTCCTTTGCCATTGGAAATACAGGCTTGGAATTCTGGGAGTTGTGGTCCAAAACATCAGGAGGGCCAAAGTTTGGGTAAGCCTGCTCTACCTGTTTGCATGTACAGAGGTACCTTGTATAAGGGAATTAATTTGTTCCAAATGAAATTATGTTAAGCAAATTTTTCTTTATACAAATTTCCCATAGGAATGCGTTGAAAACAGAGTAATCCCTAATTATGATGTATGGATTTTCCCCATAGATAATTGTGTTAAGCAAATTTTCCCTATCTCCAGAATGTTTTGTGTTCTACAGATTTTATGTTATACAAACTGTTTGTTAAACAAGGGTCCACGGTATCTGCCTTCTTTCCTCCCATAAGCAAAGGCCTGCACACACAGTTCATCTACATCACCCTTCATCCTCCTGAAAACCCTCAGAAGATATAACTGGTTTACAATCCCATGATGGCTTCATGGCTCAGTGTGGACAAGGACTAAGGTCTCCCAAGACCCTTAAGCATTAAATCACAGTGGCTTTCTGTAGTTTCTATGACTGCTATCGAAGTTGCAACCCAGTGATATGGGGAGGGGCACGGTCCCCTTTCCTGTATCTGATTAACTTTTCCAAATGGTAAAATTTCTGAATGGAAGCCACCAAATTTAGATATCACTCTTAAGATTATTTTTACAGAAGCATAAAAGATATGTCCGTGAATATAATTAGCGTTGATTTACTGAAGTTACTACTTGTATGTACAAGATTTGGTATTTTGCAATCATTAATACAGAATTTTTGTAATGCAGAATTCTAATGGTCTTATTGATGTTAATTTCTGCCAGAATCAGGCAGAATCCCCTTGAAAATGTTTCTCAGCATTTGTGCCTGTGGTGACAAGACGGGCGGGGGTGAGGGTGAGTTTATCACCAGTAGCTCTAAAGAGCTGAAGTTTCTCTTACAAAATGTATGTCTTCAGAAATTGCCTTTCACAAATGTGGCACATGTGAGAACACTCTCATGGAAGTGCAATAAAGGAAAACCCAAATGGAGGCTTTCTCTTCCCATATGCGGTACTTAAACATTACTACTCCTGTGATTTACTGCACATTTAATGGCAGGTTTGCTGCAACACATTATTTCCCCAGGCTCCTCCGTATCTGTATGTTTTGCATTATCTAGAGGTGAGCTGGAGGCAGCCCCAAACTTTACAAAGCAAAAATATTCAAGGGTTGATACATGCACTCAAGACACAGAACCAATTTTGCGGAGGCTTGAAGGGGAGGCAGATCCGGCTCATTTCCTGGTATTAGGGAATCATCCTGGGGACAGGCTTCAGAGGAAGTCCATCCTGAAAAGTACTTTCTCCACCTCTTAGGAAGCTTATAGAGACAGTTTAGAAGTTGAGAGAGAGAGAGAGAGAGAGAGAGAGAGAGAGAGAGAGAGATTTTTTAAAAACCAACACTTATTTGTTAAGAATAGTTAACAGTCCAGAATTATCAGAAGTTGAGAGGTTCCAAGCCTTCCATCCATGCTTGACTTGCCGGGAGGACAACTGGGTGGCTCTCTTCCCATATCTGTAAATGCAGGCCTGCAGATTCACAAGTACAAACAATTGTTCATAACCGTGGTTCCTGATCTTGGGTAGCCCACTGGTCTTGGACAGCAATACCTAAAAAGCTTTCACCACCAACTGTACTGGATGGAGTTTCTGGGCATTCAGGTCCAAGAACATCTGAGTTACCCAAGGCTGGAAACCACTGGCTTAGGTGACAGATCACACCCATCCCAATTCTGTCTGCTGGCTGTTGTGCTTTCACTCATCCTTTGAGCTCCCACAATCTCAGCTTCCTGTGCTTCCTCTCCTGACTACAGCTCTGCTTCTACCCCTCCAAACCTCAAAGCAGAAAAAGGGAACGTGCTAAGTCTCGTATGTGCTGCTGTTCAGATCAGCCACTTGTGATCTTATGTGTGTTTGTATGCTGTCGACTCAGTTCTGGCTTGCTTTCCAAGATTTGTGAGATATTTAAAGAGTGGTTTTTAATCATTTCCATCCACCCACACCTAATAAGCAGCCATGGCTGAGTGACATTTTGAACCTAGCTCTCCTTGCCTGATGCTCCATTCCTTGTATTATACTGGATCTCAGTTTTCAGAGAGGTTGCTGTGGTGTATGTATGTATGTGTTGTGTCATTACAGTCATGACCGACTCTTCGTGACCCCATGTCCATGGAGTTTTCTTGGCAGGAATACTGGAGTGGTTTGCCAGTTCCTACTCCAGGCCCCTACAACACCTGGTATTCCCTGGTGGTCTCCCATCCAAGTACTAACCAGGGCCGACCCTGCTTAGCTTCCAAAATCAGTCGAGATTGGATGTGCTCAGAGCATCTAGGGTGTGGTAATCAGTTTCAAAATGCACTGCAGTTTTTTTAGAGTATTATGGTATCTTGCAGTCTAACAAATTCCAGTTAAACTCACAGCATAATCACTTGGTGAATTCTTATGGTGTCACATTACTTTTGATTTTGTTTTGTTTCTGTGACTTTACATATCCTAATTATTCTATTCACATATGAGAAGGCATTAGGAGACCAGGAGAACTCCAAATGTAGAATAAGTACACAGAAGCACCATTGTTACATCATAGGGAGTGCAGGGAGGACTAAGCACACTTGGTGACCATAGAACATTGAGTGTCAGGAGTACAGCAAACAAGAGAGGAATGGAAGGAAATATCCTGATTGGAACAAGTGAGGGCACTACTTATTCTAAAATTCATTTATATTCAGTTTTTCCGATTTATATTTATGTATGCTATGCAAGCCAGAGCAGAAAGGTTGGCAGATGAATAATGATGAATGATGAAGTTGGATTCAAGGCAGCATACAACATATTTTTTTTAAAAAAAGACCTTTGAAAACACAGTCAAGTACAATATTAAAACAGCGCTGAATAGACTATCAGATTAAAACAGACCCTTAACATGATTTAAAATTACTTAACAGTGAAACAACAACTGTAATTAAAAGGACCTGGCTGGTGGCCAAAGGCTATAATAAATAAAAGTGCTTACACATGCCAGCATTGAGGTTGATAAGTAAGGGGGGTGGACTAGCTTCCCTCAGAAGGGACTTCTATAGCTTTAGCAGCAGCCAAGAGTGGCCTCTGTTAAACCCTTGCCAAACATTTATGTAAGGAGTGTGATTCAGAGACAAAGACTAAAATGCAACCGGTTCAAGTGGCAGAAAGTGGTTGCATCCCACCCATCTTCCAATGTGCTTATTATATTTTATTCAACAAATAAGCAACAGCAGCAAAAGTGTACAATAAGATTGACAGTTTAAAGTCCTCCAGATCGTTTGACTAAAGAACCCATCATCCTTCTCCCTTTGCTGGCTACTTTGATCACAATTGCAATCAAACAACAGGTAGGATGTTGCCTACCTCTGACCTAGAAATCGTTCCACAACTGTGCATTTTGAAACTTTATATCCGTTTAGGCTGTTGTGCTTTCTCTTTGTGCATTTGTCATGTTTCAAAATAATCATTAAGAATGCTGAAAGAATCTATTAGTCATCGTAAGCTTTCATCACATCCAAAGGATTAGCCAGAAGACACAAAAGGCTTCTTGTTTAATTCTGTCAGTCTGTCACATGGAAAACTTCAAATAAAACAGACCTCCAGGTGATCTTAGGCTTTTGGGCTCTTTCTGCTGCTGGTTCTAAAAATCCCATTAAGAAATATGCACATGAAGGATTATGTATGTCAGCTTTCCAGAGAGTGCCCTTCAGAGGAAAACAGTAGTTATATAAGGCAGGGACAAGGATGGAGAAGCAAATTATGCATATTAACTTTGAAACTACCAAAGGTTTCCTCTTACTTTACGCACCATTCAGCTCTCCTTGAAATACCCAGAATGTTAATATAGTACCTAGGAAGCTGCCTTGCCTTTAGTCTATTGATTTTGTTTATACACTAACCAGCAAGGAGATAAGGGCCCAGTTTTGCTCCCTGCTGTCCAATTCTCTCTTTCAAACCTGAATATTTGTTGGCATCATCCCTTTCTAAGAATTTCTCTGCCCTCTAGACTTAAGAAATTATGCACAGGTGTCAACACATGGCATGTTTCTCTCCCTTGTCTCCTCCTTTTGATCGTGGTTTCTTAGTTCATCAACACTAAGTCTATTGGGCCTTATGGAGCCACTAAAATACCTTAGGCTGGCCCTGTTCATCCTTCCATTTGGTTCTTCCTCATCTGGTGGAATGTATGGGTTTTTTTTTCCATAGCCATATAAATAATAAACATAAACTCTTAAATGTGTGGAAATATGTTCCGGTTCTCCAGAATATGTCAGCTATTCCTTATATGCCAGTCATCCACTCATACTTTTGTGGACTAGATCCAGAGTTTTGCAAAACAGAACTCGCACTATAAATGCTCACTCACACAGAAGGAAGCGGGGAGTGTCAATCTTTTTATTTGCCTGCCTTGGGGATAAGAACATAATGGAGCATCTTTATGCTGTTTGTTTATTTGTTTGATTGATTGTTTTTGTTGTTTTGAGAAACTCCAACAGCGCCCCCTTCCATTTTCTTGATTAAAGGATTTAATGGCAATGCATTGCAAGAATTCCTGAGATGTAGAGGTGTCTTGTACCACTTGAATAAAAGGCTGTTAAAGTAATGGGGTCAGGCCCAAGAGAATGGCACAGGCACACTTACTTAGGGTGGCCACACCCAGGGAGGTGCGGAAATCGCTCACACGTAACCGCGCCTTCTCTGTGGTGGGCCCCATGTTGTGGAACCATCTCCCTAGTGAGCTGTGCCTAGCACAGTCCCTGTCCGCCTTTAAAAGGGCTTTGAAAACCCATCTGTTTAAAGAGGCATATGGCGACCTTTTTACTTAATTTCTTCTTTTTTTTCTTTTCTTTTTAAAATCCTCTTTTTGCCGCCTGCGTCATCTTTCATGGAGGGTATTGTCCCTCCTTATTTTATTGGTATTCTTGCCTTTTTTGTTCCTGTTGCTTTATTTTTAACTGTAAACCGCCCCGAGTTCCGTCCGGAAGATGGGCGGTATATAAATATAACAAATAAATAAATAAATAAATAATGTTCTGGTTACTAAATTGATTTTAAGTATGATAGTCCTAAGATATGATATGGAACATCCATGAAGTTTAAAACACTTGAGTACTAATTTAGCTGTGAAGATGCCAAGCTACTTGTGGCACAGTGGTTAAATGTTTGTACAGCAGCTATAACTGTGCTCACGACCTGGGTTTCAATCCCAGGTAGCAGGCTCAAGGTTCACTCTGCCTTCCATCCTTCTGAGGTCAGTAAAATGAGTACCCAGCTTGCTGGGGGACAATGTGTAGTCTGCATACTGTAATTATAAACTGTAAACTGCCCAGAGACTACTTGAAGTGGTATGGGGCGGTATATAAGCAGAACACTTTGCTTTGCTTTTTTACTTTTAACTGCTGCAAAGAGAAGCTTGTTTGCTAGGCTTGGATGACTGCATTTCCCCCATGACCCTGTTTAGGCTTTAAGATCATCATGCAGGTCCTTCTTTTGGTCCCATTATCCCTACAGGCATGTTTAGGGAAACTACAAGAGTAGGCCTTCAAGGTGGGCGCATGGATGTGGAATTACATCCTGTTGCCCTTATGTCCTTACACGAAAGGGCAAAAACATAATGGTTCTGGTAGGCTTTTAAACTTACTGACTTTTGGAAGAGGAAAGAGTTTAAATTGATAGGTGTGTTTTTCTTATAAAATCTAATGTGCCATTCAATTGAGCTGTTTCAATAAGGAAATCTATTTGAATATTGTAACAGAATCTTCAACATGTTTTTCGCAGTATATGTGTACAGTATATATTTTGAATTTGCACAACATGTTGCCCCTCCCCACCTGAGACTTGGGAGAAAGGTGGAATATATAAATACATTTAGTGGAATTAAGGATACATTTGTGCTTATGAAGTACAATAGTATAAGTTACACAATAGGTATACTATTGTACTAAAGTATAAGTCCTTGGATAAGTTAGGAGGCACCACCATTTATTTATCCTTCAACACCACATGCTATCAGGAATGTAGCACTCCCTTCAGTTATCTTTTGCATACATTTTGAACAGAAAAAAATGCATTTTCCTGGCATTGTTGTCATGTATTTTGTACAAACTGATGTGATGCTGCTTTGCTTCTGAGCTGATGAATATTCATGACGCCTTTCCCTATGTAAATCTATTTGCTGATGAAAATTAATTTTTGCAGACAGATGCAAAAATTGTTTCCTGAAAGCCTTTTGCTTCTACAAATATTTGCTGAGCTTTTCAGCAAATTTAATTCCTGGAATGAAATCTGAACGCTTAAGCTTGTAGCTGAGAGGAAGTGATTCAGCTTATAGCTGGACTGTGACATTGCTTTTCAGAGTCTTTAATATACAGATCAAGCACAAACTTGCCCACTAAGCAGGAATGGTTAGGCTCTGTTTCTGAAAGCAAAGCTCTTGCCCTCTCCTCTAATACTCAGTTTACATAATTCACATTGATTTCCAGGACTTGGAAATGGTATTTCTTTAGAATAAAACTCCCCAAATTCTCAAGCTCTGTAGCTTTCTGCCACATTTATTGTCACCAATTCTAGCTCAAGGTACTCCATGCATATAGAATTCAGACTAGAATTTGGAATGTTGCTGTACATTTTGAAAACAAATTCAATCTGTTACTAGTTTCTCAGTAGCCAGGCTTCCATTACTATGATTAATGTTCAAGTCATGCACTAATTTGTCATGTTGCCCGATTGACCTCATCAACTAGTTAGAAAAATACAGGGAAATACTCCTGTGCCCAATTCTGATACTGCATCTTAAGATGAAACCAAAGAATCATTTCCCTTGCAATTTAGACAGAATGGCACAAAACTGGAGAACATGCTGTCCAAATGTCTCAACTTTCTGTTTAAAAGTAACTTCTAACAGAAACTAGGCATTACTCCAAGCAGAATTTGCCTTCCTTATTAAAGTAATGTTGCAGTTACTGAACAAACACATTACTCAATACCGAAATAATAACTTGGTTCCAGCAACTATTGCTTATAGCTAGTTATTTGTAAGCAGCAAACAAAATACATAATAACTTGGCCATAGGTATAGCAGTGATCAGTAGAGATGGGCACGACCAGGAAATTTTTTTTTCGAGTTGTCGTTTTTCGGGACAGGTCTGTTTCGGGTCGTTTCCGTTTGTCGCGAAATTTTTCAAAAATTTGTCATTTCATCGTGTTGTTTGTCATTTGTCGTTACCGCTGCGATTTAGCGCGACTTGACTTCCCAGAGCATGGAGTCAGGGAGTAAGGGCTAGGCGTAGGGTATTGGTTAAGGTTAGGGTGGGTTAGTGGGCTGTACCTCTGGGTGCCTCTGGCCCACTAAGAACACAGTGTACTGGCGTATGGGTTAGGGTTAGGGTTAGGATTAGGATTAGGGTTGGTGGGTTTTTAATGCCCTCTCTGGCACATCCAGAAGTCTCAGCAAAACCTGGCCATGCGATTGGTGGAATGGCTCCAAAAATTTGCATGGTCCCATCCCATGGCCAGCCCATCATTGCGCGTGCACAGGTGTAAAAAAATAAAAATAAAATAAAATAAAATAAAATCAATGGAGATGTTTTATTGCAAGAAAAACCCACTGCTGCTACTGTAAAAATTCAAGCATTTAAAATAGCTAATTTTCGCATGTTTCTGTGGTGCTTTGGTGGGTTTTTGGACCACGATTTCAAAAAAAATATTGTGGTCGCCATTTTGGATCCCCCCGCACCGCATGGCAAATGGAGACGCCGAGGATGCCCCCTCCCAGCCTGGTACCAGCAGCCCAGGACAGGAGGGGGGAGGCTGGAGTGGGGACCCCCCCAGCAACCACCCCTCTGGTAGGTGCCCTCAGGCAGGCATATTTTTGCCTGCTTTTTTGGCCGGGAATCAGGGTTTTTTTTTAATTTTTAAAACTTTTTTTCTGTGCCGCTTGGCATCGTGCGATCGCTGCAATGCCATGAACAACAATGACAAATCAGACCCAATTTTTCTTTTGTCGGTTTGAGTTCGAGTTCTGGCGGAGTAA
This sequence comes from Phrynocephalus versicolor, assembly GCA_023846285.1. Classification (NCBI taxonomy): domain Eukaryota; kingdom Metazoa; phylum Chordata; class Lepidosauria; order Squamata; family Agamidae; genus Phrynocephalus; species Phrynocephalus versicolor. The sequence continues at coordinate 16,616,176 of JAHTLZ010000240.1, read as the reverse complement.
TTGTCGTTACCGTTTCCGTTGCGTAACGGAAACGAGTAACGGAAACGGAAACGAGAATTTCACCAAGTCGTGCCCATGTCTAGTGATCAGAGCAAAGACAATGTGACAATAATTCTGACAGAGATTCAAAACAGGATTAAATGAAATCTTATTCTGATGTTTAGCTAGTGTGTCTGTTGCTTTGGTGTCGCCGTAGGGGTACATCCAGTTCTATATCATTTTTCTTATGGCCTGTATTGTCTATAAATCTGCCTCATTAGATAATTCCCAATAGCTGCATTAAAACAAAACAGTCTCATGAGGTAAATCATAAGATATACTGGCCTGAAGAGGGATGTAATAACATGGGAGCAAGAAGTGAGAAAAGCAGAAAATCCATCTTCTTCAGGAGAGGCAGAATGCAGGTGTTGCATAAGCATCAGACTTGTACAGAAGGAGAATTTTGGAATATTTTAGTGCAGGGATGGCAAACCTTTTAGAGACTGAATGCCCAAACTGTGATTCAAAGCCCACTAATTTTTTACAAAGTGGCAATACAGTAATTTAACCTGAAAACAGGTGGCTGTGAAGGGGCGATATCAGGTGCCCACAGAAAGGGCCCCGAGTGCCATTTTTGTCTCCCATGCCATAGGTTCACCAACACTGTTGTTGTAGGTCTGTGGTAAACTAGACATAATTTTGCTTAATCCCAAAGACAAGGGTGGTGAATGAAGCATCTTTGCTTTTATAGTTTTTATACTGAGTCTTCAGATAAAGGTTTCAGAAATGGAAGATGTAGTGTCCCCATGCATTGTCCTTGGCTCTTTCACAAGCTATTGACAAGCACCGCTTCTAAATTTCCTCTTCTGCTGCCACCAACTAGCTTCGCTAGTAAATTTATGCTTTCAGACTGATTTTAAACTGAATAAAGATAAAAGAAGTTTTTTTTTATTACAAAGCAGAATCAAACTCATAAAGGGGAACGTGTATAGGTACAAACAAAAGAAAGAATATAGCTCAATCACACAAAAGTTATCTTACAGGCTATGCTGCTCACTTGCACACCCAGTTCTTAAGTTTACAGATACTCATCACTTCTTCATAGAAGTTCTAAATCCTAATTCTTCTCTCTTGTAAGTGTATGTCTCACAGTCAGACCCTATCTGATTCTCTCAGGCTCTATCAGATTCTCTATCTTTCTTTCTCTTAGACAGTGCCAGGTCCTTTCTGAGTAAATCAGTGCTCAGCCGAGCCTTAAATCCTCTCAGACTCATCCCCCAGACTCTGCCATAGGCCTACAAACCACCAATCAGTACAGACACTCATCATGAATTATTCATTACAACAGGTAGACACCACAATGAAGGTGTCTACCCATTATGTGGCAGCAGTGAAGAAGGCCAATTCCATGCCAGGGTTTATCAAAAAGGGGATTGAAAATAAAACAGCCAACATTATATGTAATGCCATTGTACAAAACGATAGTAAGGTCACACCTAGAGTACTGTGTACAATTCTGGTCACTGCATGTCAAAAAAGACATGATGGAAATGGAAAAGGTGCAAAAGAGAGCAACTAAAATGATTACTGGGCTGGGGCACCTCCCTTATGAGGAAAGGCTAAAACATTTGGGGCTCTTTAGTCTGGAAAAAAGGTGCCTGAAGGAGGATATGATTGAGCCATTCAAAATAATGCAGGGCCTGAGTAAAGTGGATAGAGGGATGCTCTTCGCCCTCTCACAAAATACCAGAACTAGGGGACATCCAGTCAAATTGAAGGTTGGGAGAGTGAGAACAGACAAAAGAAAAAAATGTTTTACCCAGCGTGTTGTTTGTTTGGAACTCCCTGCCACAGGATGTGGTGATGGCATCTGGTTTGGATGCCTTCAAAAGGGGATTGGACAGATTACTGGAGGAAGAGTCCATTACAGGTTACAAACCATGATGGAGATGTGCAATCTGCAGGCTTAAAACCAAGGTACTTCAAGGGCCAGATGCCGGGGAGTGGTATCAGGAGACAGATATCTAGTCTCGTGCACTCCCAGACACATTTGGTGGGGCCACTGTGAGATACAGAAGCTGGACAAGATGGGCCTTTGGCCTGATCCAGCATGGCTCTTCTTATGTACTTATGTTCTTATGTCCTTCAGAGGCCTGTGCTAAGTTGAGATATTTATTTTAGTCCCACTTCTGTTCCTTTCTCCTCAAAAAAGCTCAGGGTAATTGCTCTTTCCTTTGTTTTCATAAAAATGTGTGTGAGAGGTGTCTGAAAATTCAACTGAGCATAAAGTTATGATCTATGGTTGTTTGAGAGCACTGTTTGGCATGGGGAAAATACCTCATTCATTTGTGTTTCAACCTAAAACAATTCACTTTATGAGCTGGCCTGTATCTTTCTGGAACAGTGCTAGGGTCTGAAATCTTTTTGGGATGATTCATTGAGATGCAAAACATCCATTTTTTCTGCCTTCACAGATGGGTACCAAGAGTTAAAATAAATTGAACTGAAGATAAGGACTTTTAAAGGACTGTCTGGATTGCATCAAATTTTACAGACCCTGAGAGTCCAATGTTCTGAAACATGGCACTTCTAGCTTGTGCTTTGCTTAATACAATGGCAGACACAACACCTTAACAAATTGCATAACATCTATGAAAAAAATTGTTAGTGATAAATTATTAGCAAAAACTATTACAAACCATTTTCCTGTATATATTCTCTAAATGGCAGATACATAAATCGGCTCATAACCCCCCATACATGCAAAATAAATATTATCTTCATATTACAGTAGTCTTATCACTTGCTTTACAAGTGTGTCATGGGGAAATATATATGTATATAAAATTATATATACAGTATATAAAATAATAAAGGACAATGATGACTTGAGATAAAATAGAGTTCACACAATGCAAATTGTCAGTCAAAAAGACAGATGTGAGGTTGCTAGGAAACCCTTTGAAATTACAAGTACTGTATTCATTACTAGATGTGCAAGCATATATCTGATATGCCAGATGTTTAAATGGATGAAGTTATAAGAACAACATAAAAGAGAAGAGGCTCCATCATTTTTAAACAGCTAAAATGTAGATGAGAAACATGACTTTCTTTGTTGCCAAGTAAATTAAGACCACAGGCATAAAATCGATACACTGCCAAAGATTAACGTTGTACTGAATCCTCAGTGGCTCTGAAAAGGAGCCAGGAGCCTTTGTTCTTGGTAGTTTTTCAAACAGGTTAAAAAAAAGACATCAAGGAGGAACAAGTGATAATTCATCTATATTTCCTTGACACTACTTCAAATATCACTCTATAGACTGGTAAATAATAAAACTGGTCATGAGATTTAAACCTTTAAAAAGAGCCAATTGGTGATACCGTGAATAAATATTAAAACAGGGTCATTTCCCAATCAAGGGAAGTTTAATGAAGAAGCACTCTTTATCTAATAAAACAGGAAATTAGGAAAATCAAAAGGCATCCCTTGGTCAGTTTTGATTTACTCAACTAAAAACGCTATGAAAGGGACAAGATTTTATTGTGTAAAATTCATACAGCTTTTCCATTCAGAGTACACAAAAGCTGTGAACTGTGGGGAAAACATTAAAAAGAGGAAGGCAGAATTAGAATAACAAAAGCTGGTTAGAGAGTAGAACAGATTAACCATCCTTGGAGCTTCCAGAGTTGCCAGGGCAAAAAGATATCTGACCAATGTCACTTGCAATCTAAGTAGCTCCCCCCCTCTCTCTATCTATCTATCTATCAAGAGTATTTTTACCCCACCTTTCTCCTTGGAAAAAGGACCCAAGGTGGCTTACAGAATGAGGGATAATATACAATCCAGTACAATTAAGCCATATTCAACTATTGAGAACAGGGAATTGAGGGACATCTTACAGCAGGCATGTCCAAACTTTGGCCCACCAGGTGTTTTGGACTGCAACTCCCACAGTCCATTTCCATTGGCAATCTAAGCTTAGAATTCTGGGAGTTGTGGTCCAAAACATCAGGAGGGCCGACGTTTGGACATGCCTGTCTTACAGCATTAATAGACAACATTACATTGCCCCCCCACGGCGAAAGACCACGCGAGACCATTTTATGGGTGAACTAGGGCCACACTTTATTCAACATTTCAATAAACATCATAACAACGGCATAACCTTTGAGGGGCCTGCAGAAGCGCAGGTTAGAGTCGGCGCCCAAGGGTCTCCCCAGACCCTACCGACTCCAGAGCATTGGGCGAGTCAAACCCCCTGGAGATCTGCTACCTCAGCAGATCTGCAGGGCCGGCAAATTCCCATCCCCTGCCTGGGCCCCCAGGGAGCTTTACCTGCTCCCCACGGCCCAAGCAAGGCCTGTTAGAAGGATCCATGCCCCACGCTGTGACCTCTCAATCTGCAGCGATTAGAGCAGGATGCTCCACAGGGGATCTTAGAATTAAACTCGCTGGCTCTAACCCCCCAGCACTACCGCCACAGTCAGGGGCCTAGCTTGCTATGACCCCTGACTCCCCCCCGCACCCACAAGCTGTAAGTGGATGCAGGCCCCTCATAATGTCATCCAAAAACAGTTCCATGCCAAGCTCAGAGAGGTGGACCCCATCAGCTCGATACAACTCCGGTCTTGCCAAGGAAATCCTGGGGTGACCAATAACCACACCCCCCACAGCAATTACAGCCCTGCACACTTCCCGATTCACCTTCCGTCTCGATGTATTTATACTCTGAGGAGGACAAGCAGCTCTCCAGTGAAATCTGGGTATAATTGTTGACCACACCACCCGAGATTGAGGGAAGCTATCCCTCCACTTGGCTAAGTCCGCCAAAATATCAGCAATTAAGGACTTGCCTGACTGCATGGTTAAATCGTTTCCCCCAAGGTGAATCAGCAAAATGTCAGGAGGTCCACCAGCTGCAGCAGACGAGGTGACATGCAAAAACTGGTGCCACTGCATGCCCCTCGCCCCCCTCCATTCAATCGTGGCCCTAGCTCCCAAGCCCAGGTTGCTCCCCCATGCTGTTCGGCTGGCATGCTTCCTGGCCCAGAACACATAACTATGCCCAACGAACAGGATCCTACACCTGGAAACATCAGGCTTAGGCCCTGCAAAGAAACAAAAAACATGTTAATCGGTGCTTAGCGTTCGAACATACCCTGCATACCTTCTAGATGACCATCTTCCAAAAGCCTTAATGGCCGGTGGGCCATAACCCAAAGCAGCAGCTGTTGATGCCGCCCCAATTCGAAAGGAATGAGTCCCAAATCGCATATGAGTGAGACCCACACCCTCCAAAGCCCGGCTGGTAAGCCTCCAAAACTGATATTTGGTCAGGGGACTACCATCCTTGTGGCAAAGCAAAGAACCCTCTCCTGGCCCCCTAAGAACCAAATATGCATCCAATGCCTGAACCGGACAAATATTTGAATCCAGACAAGGCCCAAAGGAGACACCCTGACCCCTGCCCCACTGATCCGTTTTAGACCTTCGCACCCGCACAAAGATCCCATCCACCCGCCTGGTGATGTCACTCATCTGCAGCTCCCAATGGGAGCGGTCAGTCTTGGAAGCTGCCACAAGCTCACTGACCCTGAAGGCCCCGAAAAAGGCAAACAGGGACGCTACCTGGAACAGCGCCGCTTCGTACTCATCAGCACACAATATCGGCCACGGGGCCGCAATCTTAACAAGCACAGCCGGTGTTATAGGGGCTCGATCATCCGGTGCATGCCTAACTTCCTTAGCCCAACCCTCCAACATTTTACATAGTCTAAAATCACTCGTGACATCCCGGTAGCCTCCCGCTTTTGCCTGAAAAGCGAGCGCCGCCAGCTTGCCCTGCATGGAGCCCAGGGCCAGGCCCTTTCTATGGAGATATACCAAAAATTGCCTAAGATGATCAAGGGGAATCGGCCATACAAGACAAAGACCCCACTCAGACCTAAAGCTCTCAAATTCGTTTACAGCCGCCTCATAAGCTCTCCTAGTCCTAGGCGCCAGAGCCAAGCCTAGGGCCCAGTCGGCCTCTTCCCGCCAATCAGCCATACCTCGTCGGGCAAGGTCTCTGGCAGGTCGCACGCTCCCGGGGCCAAAGCCCTGAAACGGTCGACCTGTTGGCGCGAAAGAGCATCAGCCAGGGTGTTAGACAGACCAGGAACATGCCGGGCATGCAGAACGATGTTATACTGTAAGGCACGCAGCGTTAAGGCTCGAACAAGATCCATAACCCTCTCTGATCTAGAAGATTGGTTATTAATGGTGTGGACCACAGCCATGTTGTCGCACCAAAAACGTACGACTGAATTAGACCAGGCTTCAGACCACAACCAGAGAGCCCCCACGATCGGGAAAAGTTCTAAAAAGGTCAAGTCCCTTGTTATTCCACTCTCCACCCACTCAGAGGGCCACGAGCCATAACACCACCTGCCCTTCCAGTAAATTCCATAACCCAAAGATCCAGCCGCATCAGTCTGGACCTGGAAATCGGAGCCCATGCGCATCTCAGACCGCCAAAACGAGATTCCATTGAAGTCCTGCAAAAACTGCAGCCAAACTCGAAGATCTGCGCGCATGCCCTCCGAAATCCTGACCCGATGATGCGGCTTTCTCAGGCCCCACATAGCTACACAAAAACGGCATAAAAAAGGCCTTCCTGGGGCGACCACCCTGCAAGCGAAGTTCAAATGTCCCACAAGTTCCTGAAGTTCCTTCAAGGTAACCTTGCGACGCCCCAGCAGGGTGACCAATCGTTCTCTAAGTATGGCCAATTTATCCCCAGGCAATCTACTCGCCTGCTCCCAAGTGTTGATGTCAATACCCAAAAAGGTCAAAACGTGTGCTGGGCCCTCCGTCTTATCTTCCGCCAAGGGCAGGCCAAGCTCTTCCGCCAGCCCTTGAAACGTACGCAAAAGAAAGAGGCAGTTCCCAGTCCCCCTCTGCCCACAAAAAAGAAAATCATCCAGATAATGCGCCACCCCAGGCATCCCCCGTGTAATCTTTCACCTTCCACTCAAGGAAAGTGCTGAATGTTTCAAAAGTTGCACAAGACACGGAACAACCAAAAGGAAGCGCCCTATCCATATAGAATTTTCCTTGAAACTGGAACCCCAGCAGCTCAAAGTCATCGGGGTGAACAGGCAATAGTCGAAACGCTGACTTAATATCGCACTTTGCCATCTCAGCCCCGAGACCACAGGCCCTGATCTTCTTAATAGCCGCATCAAAAGATGTATACCGCACAGAGCACACTTCATGCGGTATACCATCATTCACCGACATACCTTCTGGATAAGATAAATGATGAATAAGCCTGAACTCGCCAGCTGCTTTCTTGGGTACCAGACCCAAAGGAGAAACCCTAAAGTTCTGCGTAGGGGGAAAATCAAATGGGCCCAGCACCCTGCCCTCCAATCGCTCTTTCTCAATCTTCTCAAAGGCTACATGCTCCATTCCCCTCAAAGATTTAAGATTGTGTGCAGAAGTCGGAACGCGTTTACCCTCAAACTGAGTCCTAAAACCGAACTGAAAACCCTCCAACAAAAACTGCGCCGCTGTCCTATCTGGATAGCGATGCAACCAGTCGCTGAGAGGACCCAGCTTAATTGGGCTGGGGCCCTTTGGCCACCGTGGAACCACCTGGTGGCTTCTTGGAAGAACCCCCATCCCTTCCCCCAGGATGTTGCCCCTTTGCCTTACTGCAGTTAATGGAAGGGTGCTGCGCGCCACAAACGGAACATTCATGGCGAAAACGACAGGGTTTGCGGTTGCAAATGCCCTGCCCATTATAATCCCAACATACTAGCCTTGGTTGAACTTGCTGGCTACCCACTGGTCGAGCAGACAACCCTGCAGCCTGCTTTCTAATAATGTGCCCGCTATCGAAGCGCTCCCCCAAAGCAGGCCTGACTGGTGTCATGAGCTGCAGCCACAAATACGAAAGGGGCTCATCCCATCGTAGGTGTGGCTGCGTGGCCGCTTTCATTCTAAACTTCTCATCGTATGTCAACCAAGCAAAACCAAGGAAGTCGACATAGGCTTTATAAATCATATCCTGATATTTTATCATCGACTGCATACGCCACGGGTGTGCTTGGAGAACCGTAGACATATAAATACTGTATGCTGGAAGCCAATTTGCCCAGCACCTATCCGGTTTCCATCTGAGGCGCCGCTCACGGTCTTTCGGGTCCTCCTTGTCAATTTTCTTCTGGTCCAGCTCTCTATTCAGTAGGCTAAAAATGTCTATATAATCCCCCCTCCATATCTTCTCCCTAGTGCTTTGCGCAAGGTGATCACCAAGTGGGGTAGCGTAATCCGCATACGGCATCGCCGTGTAAGGTACTCCAGCATAGACAGCCCCAGATCCCCAACAACCCCCTGGCGGACCCGCGGGCCAACCCAACGCCGGTTGCGGCGGCATCTGGTTCCATCCCCCAGGAGCAGGCCCTTGCGCCTGTCCGGCAATACCCAGCTGCCTGGTAGGCTGTGTTGGTTGAAAACTACCCGCCACCCCAGCCGGCCACTGCATACCTTGTGAACCCCCTTGCCAGGCCGAAGAGCTAGGCCATGGGCCCCCCGCACCTCCAGCCGCTGCAGTAGGTTCCGAGCCAGCAGCCACACCCCAAGGACCACCCCGCCAATTAGATGGCGCCTGCCCGGAACCCGACCCAAGTCCCCCCAGCTGGGCCTGAAACCCCGAACATTGAATAGTCTCCGGTGCCACTGCCAACTCACGATTAAGCGAGTCCGCAGAAGAAGAGGCCCCAACATCACTTCTCCAGGAACCATCTGTACTCCGCTGGGCACCACCACCTTGGACAAGCTGGACATCAGGCTGATTTAGCTCCGCAGACCTTTCGCCCATCTCCGACACCTGAGCAGCGTCCCCCATACAGTCATCACGGGACTCCAACGCAGCTGCACGAGATAACAAATCAGCAGCCATATCCCTCAGCCTTGCCTTCTTCCGTGCCTTTGTAGGGTGGGAAGAAGACCTCTGAGGCCCATCCCCCTGCTCTGCAGCCCCGGCCTGCAACCCACTAGGCGGCAACACACCCTTGGCCGTCTCCAGGGCCTCCAGCTTGGCCCTCAGCTGTTCCCACACAGGCCGATCCTCCTCATCCGCCGATGACGCCGGTGGAGACACCTGAGGTGGCACCTTGCGCGCCGGCTGCTTCCCTTTTTATTGGTTTTAGCCTTAGAGGGTGCCATAACACCCTTCCTGCCACACAACTCTAAACAATCCGCCACCCAACCAACCACAGATCCCAAAATAGGATAACTGGAGTGTAAACACGCACACTCGCGAGACCACCCCCACCCAAAGGCCAGACCAAATGAGCTGTTGCCCCAGCCGTCAAAAGATACTGGCCAGCTACCTTCCCACAATGGCACCCGTCACCCACACTACCTCGCTACACTCGAGCTACACTGCCTCCCACCCCACTAGGGCGAGACAAGACCTGGAGCTGGGCAAAGACCCCAGATGGCCGCGCACAGCCCAAAGGCACCCCCCACAGGCCACCCGGCACCCTGATCTATACCCAGTAATGTCACAAAATGGCGCCCGCCAAGCCCGAACCCAACCGCAAGCCCGACCCCAAGAAAAATCCTTTAGAGACCCCCCCTGCGCTCTGCCACCACTAAAGGCTCCCCTCGGCCAGGCAGGAAGGACCCCCGACCAGCCACGATCCGCCCTCAAAAGAGGCAAATCGCAGCACCCAAAGGCCCCCGCCCAACAGGCCGCTCCACAAAATGGCGCCCGCTAATCGCCCGCCTCTCAGCTGATAAGGCTCCCCGCCCCGAGCACAGCCGCCCCCAGCGAAACTCTCCAGCAGCCGCAGCGCCCAGGCACGGAACCCGACCAGCCCCGGCAAGCACCCGCGCCTCGCCCGCTTCCTCGTCACGTCTTCTGAGAGTCCTCCTCCCGCGGCCAGAGCGAAGACCCCACAAATGACAGTTGCGCCGAAAAATGGCGCCAGGCAATCGCCCGACACTCAGCTGAGCGTCGGGCGATCAGGCCGGCGATAAGGAACTCGCCCCCGCGCACAGCCACCGCTCGCGCCTAAAACAGGCTAAAATGAACAGAATGGAAGCCGCGCCCAGACGCAGGACCCGATCGCCGGCCAGGTAGGTAGCCGCCGCTCCCCCGTCGACTATTCTGAGCGTCCTCCTCCCGGAACGCTCACGGACGAAAGAGGCCTCGGCCTGGGCGGGCGCAGCATTTATAAGGCTGCCCCACCCAGGCCCTGAAGCCTCGTAGCCTCCCTCTCGCGAGGCTTCACGCGGGGGGGGGCAAAGAAGCCCCGCAAGCCGACAAGTGGCTGCGGAGCGACCATTGATGCTACAAGACAACATGAGCAGTTAAAGGGGAGTAAAGTTCCATGTAAAGTTATGAGTGATGGAAATTAGCATTGAAAACATAGTGCCCGTGTAATTGCACAAGTTTAAGTGGTTATAAACACAGTCTATGTGATCCTATTGATTCATATGAAAGACACATAATAGGTAGTCCATCATTCATGGAAAGCTTGCCTGAAGAGAAAGGTTGTTGCATGTTTCTAAAAAGACATCAGAGATAGGGTAATCCTGACCTCTATTGGGAGGGAGTTCCAGAGTCTGGACACAGCAGCCGAGAAGGCCCTTTCATGGATTCCCACGAGACATATCTATGAGGTAGATGGGATGGAGAGAAGGACCTCTCCTAATGACCTTAACACACGAGTCGGTTCATACTGTGAGATTCGTTCTTTGAGGTAGCTAGGACCCAGGCCATACAGTGCTTTATAGGTCAAGGTCAGCACCTTGAATTGTGCCTAGTAGCTGATTGGCAGCCAGTGGAGCTGCTATAATAGGGGTGTAATGTGATCTCTGTACCCTGCCCCAGTTAGCAGTTTGACTGCTGCATTTTGGACTGATAAGTTGAAATCTGTTTAAAAAATGACTTTCACCATCATCTTGCTCTTGGTGCCACTTTTATTGCAAAAGATCAGGAAGTTAACACAACACATAGGTGATTGACACAACACAAAACAGAGAAAGACAACAGACAAGCATTGGTAGTACTGTCTATCTAGGAAATAGAGCCAGCAATACTAATAGTGATTGCAAATAGAGATGGGCACGAAACGAACAATTTTTCATTTCCGTTTTCGTTTTTTTGTTTCATTACGCAACAAAACGACAAACGAATTTTGTCTCTAAAATGAAACGAAGCAAACAGAAACACTGAAAATTTTGTCATGCATTTCGTTTCCGTTACTGCAATACAAGGGAATTGCTTAAAATCCTTTTTAAAAAAATCACAAAAATTGAAACAAATGGTAACAAAATGGTAATGAAACGAACGAAAACGAAAACAATTTTTTTGCAAAATTCACAAAAAAGGAAACAAACCAAAACGGACCCTCCAAACGACAAACGACAAACGAAATGCCTTTTTTTTTTTATTCGTGTCCATCTCTAATTGCAAATAATAAGACCTGGGTCTGAAGAACACTAGCAGTGATCTCAAGAGCAAGGCCCTATCTAAAGGACCAGCAACAATGGTCTCAGGAGTCAGGACATCCTAGGACCTGGGTCTGGGGAACCAGCAAAGATAGTCTACAGAGTCATGCCAGGCAAATGGAGCTGGGCGCCCGCTTAAATACCCTTCTCCCAGAGCCTGGAATTCCCCTACAGCAGACATGCCTCTACAGGAACCAGATCAAACTGGATCACACCAGCCAGGTCCAGCCACAAAGCCCCCCTCCTTTCACACCTTAGATCATTTATACATACATCTGCAAAGTGTCAATATCTCAGATGACCTTTATACACGCATCTCTACAAAGTGACAATATCTCAGATGACCTTTATACACACTTCTCTGCAAAGTGACAATCTGCAAACACTTCCTCTTTTCCATGTTCTTGCGGTTAAGCTTCTTGTGGTTTTCGGCTCGCTGGTGTTACGGAAATTGTGCAACTCCCTGCCTTGCCAGTGCTGTGTCTCTCAGGGAATGCAGAAGTTTTGTCAGCAAGCTGACACCCTTGTACATTTAATGCTGTATTAGTTAACCCATTTAGAGAATACCTAAAAATTTAGACCTATCAGGACCTGCTGATGTTTCCTGAGCCTTTTCATTGGTAGCCCCACATACTGTAGAGTGCATTACAGTAGCCTAGCCGCTAGGGCAAATGCTTAATTATTTAAATATTCTTTACTGTTTCATGGCTGGCTTTCAGTTCTTCTCTGTGAATTTAGAAGTGCAAATAGAAATTCTTGATGCACCAGGCCATTAATTTTTGTCTTGTCAGACTGTGGGCTGCTACCAAGTATCTTCATCTGATAGTGAGATCGTTCTGAATCGGATGCTGGTGAATCCAGATCACTTCTGCTTCTTGTTTGTTTCGCTTTATTTTGAGCTCTGTTTATTCCCCTAGCAAGCATCCAAATGCATAACAAACAAATCCAGCCAGCTGAATAGTATTTACATAAATTAAAGTGGATGAATCACACCACACACTCATTTTTCATCTAGCTAATCTGCATGTTGCAGTCTGAATTGAGCAGCTCCCTCTGTTTTCAGACATCCCTTAGAAAAGTTTCCAAAGGCACATGCTTTCCTTAGTCTGGCAGATATTCTATAAATATCTGGCCACTATATTCACTAATTCTGCAAAATTTACAGAAGTCAGTAGAAGCTCTGCTTCTATAAAGGATTAAATTGTTAAGAGTTTTCTTGTGGTACAGGCTGGTCATGGATAAGGCGTTCCCACAATCAAAGCACTGCCAACTACCAAACGGTTCTTGAACCCATATTCAATTCATGCTGAATATTCAGCAAACTTAACTTTTAAAAAAAAATGTTTGTGATTTATTTATTTAATTTTATTTTTTGTCTATCTTCAAAGGCAGGTCCATCCTCTAACAGCTATAATTTGCTCTATGCACACAGAATTAGTAATCTCTCTGTGATCCATGTGCAGACTGAATATTCAATCTCAACTTTTTAGTTACCATAAATATGTTAAGATCTGAAATCTTAGGTCTGTTTATATATCAACCTTCCACTCACTAAAGGAGAATAGTAGTAATGGAAGGGACCCTTGACAGACTCCTTCTGTAGCACTCTTTATGTGTACATAGCGGAATTTATCATCCAAGCCAAAGGTGTAAAGCAGCTTTCCCAATATTTTCATGATGTTTTAAATTACATCTCCTGTCATTCCTGACCATGAGTGATACTGGCTAGAGCCAATGGTAGCTAGCTATAATCCAAAACATCTAAAATGGACATCAGAAGGCAAGGGTGGCCTAAATCATCCCATATATTTTTGTGCTTGGTAAACATCCAGAATTCATTTCCTCTGAATTCAAAGACCAATTCAATGTTTGTCATTCTTAGAGTTAATGGGACTTGAGTGAGTTTGACTGACAAGTCTAATTCGTTTCAACAGATTTGCTCTAGGATTAACTTGGGGTCTAGTTCTGAAATGATGAAATATTTCTCCTCATATGGGCAGCATTTGTGTAAGACACTCAGTGTCTGCACTTCTGCCTGCCCCTCTGTGTAGCTGAGAAAAACATATAGGGAAAATAAGGAAGGCTGCCTGCCATTCATGTAGTGGTCTCTTCAGCAGCAGAACAAAGGGCCTGAACCTTTACCCCTGGTGCTAACTGTGGTTCAAAGCAAACTGTGGAGACCACCAGCAACCGAATTTCCCTTGTGGCCTTTTTAGCAATACCTCTTGCAACAGAATGAGTTCTCTTTTCCTCCACTACCTCCCCTTTCCCTTATCCAAACAACCCATTGAGAAAGCTCATGAAGTCCTCACCAGAGGACATTAGTTTGCTCCACTTAATCCATTTTATTTTCAACAGCCTTTCTACTGATGACAGCTGGGGGCTTGATGATTCCCAATGGACACCCTAAGCTATAAAATAATCACAGCTTAGTGAGAATTCCTCTTGATTCAACAAAGCAATTAAGAAAATGATTCCTGTCTGTGTCTGAATTTGTGACATGTGCATGCCAATGACTTACTTTAGTAGATGAAGCACATATTATATTTCACAGTCTTGTCAAGAAGAAGCTGGTTCAACATATGGAATCAGCTCCTGCTTCATCAGCTTGCACAAAATGACCACAGGACCATTCCTAAGTTTCCCTTCCCACCCAGACTTGCAACAAATTGTGGTAGAAGGAAGCACTATTTGTTGCCCTTAAAAGAACTCGGCATTTAAAGAGAATCATTTATTTTATTTTATTTTATTATTTATTTTATTTATTGGATTTTTATACTGCCTATCTGTCAGCGAGGATCGATGTATTTGTACTCAGAATCATTTGCTACTTCCCACAAATGTTCTGTCTTCTTTACTCTTGTTCAAATGAAAAAGTTTTATGAGCCTCAGATAATTATGTCCATTTGGTGTGTGCCATTCTTTACTATAAAAGCCCTTTCACACTTGCTCATGGGGTATGTACTGTATGTTCGGAAAAGGAAACTGTGTTTATAAAAATCTCACAAAGCTGACCTCCTTTGAACAGGCTTTGTTCCAGGAAGGACCTTACCATGAGCCAACCTTGAACAGCACTAGGATACATCAGGGTTTGCCAGTGGTACCTCCTCCCTGTACTCTGGCCAGGAACAACAGCTAGGGATGCTCAATCATCTTGTTGTTGCTCCTCTCATATTAGACACTGGATGTTATCATAGCTGTTCTGACTTCGGATGAAGCAACTTGCATTCAAACCACTCTTCCAGGTACTTCATCCAATATGTTTTTGTCCTTTTGGTACTGCTTTCCATCTCTATTTTATCTTCACTCGTTAATGGAAACTCTCAGCACTTTGGGGCTGAATTCCTGCTGCAGAGCACAGTGAAATGCACTGATTCAGTGGGAACTGATTATGTGAGTCAACTGCTTGGTCAGTTCATTTATCCAAATCTGCCTATTCAATACACTATATCATATAATAGCTGCAGCTATTTGTACTAGAAGGAAGTACAGTTTGCTGAACTTAAATAAAAGCATTCACTATAGGAGAAGGATCAATAAGCAACTTGTTTTTTTGCCTGTTGTAAGCTGCCTTGGGATTCTACAAGGGGAAATGTGATGAATAAATTTAGCAAATAGCAGCACTTTCTAACTGAACCAATGACCAGGCAGCAGTTTGGACTGGAGAAGATGTGACCATTAAAACTACCTCACACAACCCCCGGGCGGCCCCCCCCCGCAAAACTTTGTGTTCCCCAGTTGAGAGACCTGGGAAAGTCTAGCCATATCCTAAGTAGTGCCCTGAGGCCCATCTACCCTAACCACTGCTCTGGTGCACAGCACTGTGAAAGAAAATCTAGATTTTTTAAAAAAAAAGACTATACAGTAATACCTTGGCTTAAGAGTACCTTGGTTTAAGAGCGTTTTGCAAGACAAGCAAACAAATCAACAAGCAATGTTTTGCAATACAAGCAGTGGAGCAGGACACATGATCACGATTGAACAAATGGTGTCTCCCCCCCCACACACTGTATTGTGGGTGATTTTCTGGAACGTTCAGTCTCAGGCAGCCTCCAAAGCAGAGGTAGTGCAGGTTAGGGTTTTATTTTTCTTTACATTTATATTTAACTTGTTTTCAACATTCTTTCTTATTTTTCAAACCTGTTCTAGTCAT
Source organism: Phrynocephalus versicolor (assembly GCA_023846285.1). NCBI lineage: Eukaryota > Metazoa > Chordata > Lepidosauria > Squamata > Agamidae > Phrynocephalus > Phrynocephalus versicolor. The sequence goes on along the minus strand of JAHTLZ010000240.1, from coordinate 16,600,532 downwards.
GGGGAAGCTAGCCAAGTGTGTCTATGGCTACAAATTACACTTTATTATTGGCACGTTAAAAACATAGAGTAAAATCTAGTTGTTAGTTCCAAGCAGAACAGATCCTGCAGCCAGGTACTTAAACCATGGAGTGGACGTTGACATCTACCCAATTTATTTTGTGAGTTTGGGCATTTTGTGTGAGTAGTATGTGGTCTATGGGGCCCCAGAATGAATAATCTGAGTTTCCATTATTTCTTATGGGGGAATTTGCCTTGATATAAGAGTGTTTTGGTTTACAAGCATGTTTCCAGAACAGATTGTGCTCATAAACCAAGGTATTACTGTAAAAATAATGTGATATGTAATGACTATAAACATTCTATGTTTGCTGTTTGTTTTTCTGTTTCACATAGCAGTTCAGAATTTGAGGGTTTCCTCATCAAATGATTACTGAAGATAATTTTATCTTTTCCTTGCTTAGGCTACTTAAAAAAATCATAAACATAAGTTTACTTGAAACTCCGCACAAGTCTTCATCAGGCTGGGTTTTAAACATCTGAGAATAGTACAAAAGAAACATGGAATTTTTTAAAATCTGTGGCCAGATATGTAAACCAGGTTTCTTGTTTAAGAGGAGTTTCAAAAACAGGGTTGCAGACTCACCTGAGAGGTGGTAGGTTTCAGAGTTCATCTCTGGTGGTGCAATTAGAATGTCCTCCCAGTCTGATTAGACTGAGGGTTTCCAACCATGAAGATGAAGACTGGAGAAGTTAGCTCATGTTTGTGATATTTTTAGTGGTCTAATAAAACTATAATCCATTCTTGTCATAAGATTATCTACAAGGACCATGTTGCTCTCTATTTTTTATTCCCTTGCTTCTCAGCATTTGTATTTTTGAAATTTGACTCCCTAGACCAGTGATGGCAAACGTTTTAGAGACCGAGTGCCCAAACTGTGATTCAGAACCCACTCATTTTTTCACAAACTGCCAATACAGCAATTTAACTTGAATACAGGTGGCTGTGAAGGGGTGATGTCGTGTGCCCACAGAAAGGGTTCTGAGTGCCACTTTGGCACCCATGCCATAAGTTTGCCAACACTGTCCTAGACTCTGATCCATCTTGTTTGCACCCCTTGCTTGTTCTGAAAGACTACTAGATTTATGTGAGTGTTCAGAGATGTCTGATTTCCATTGTACACCCATGGTGCTGATTAAAACGGAGACACAAATCTTCCCAGAACAATGTAGGACTTGCTGTGCTTGGGTCAGCTTATGTGGTTTATTCTGTAGTAAGTTCCATTTGTTTTAGTGAGGTTCCCTCATATGTTAAGAGGACATGATAGGGTAAGTCTGTTAGAAAATGTATCTGGTCTCTGCTGCAGCTGAGTTGTGTCTTCATCTGTACCTAGCAGCAAGCACCATCTCTTCCTCCAATCTCTTCTCTTTTTTTTTGGGGGGGGAGCATTTTTGGAAGAGTTCTGAAAACTTGGGAGTGTTGTAGCATAAAACTACCACTTCCTACTTGTGATGTAAGCAGTAGGGTCTTATAAAAAGTTTGAAAAGAGGGAGAAAGGCAATCTTCTATTTGGGAAGGAATGCAGAACAAAGTGGCATAAAATAAACCAAAGAAAAAAGGATCCAGGAACTTACAGGAAGAAACTATTATGTACCAAGTTCTTTGGATGTGGAGGGATAGGGTTTTAGTAAAATCAAGGCTTAATAGGAAACCTAAAGTGAGTTCCAATGCCTTTTATTAGCTATTTTTCTTCACACAGTAGCATTTTCATTATGTTTTTAAAATTTTCTAGAGCAATAAAAATAAAATAAATAAATTAAAATAAATCATCAATGGCATACAACAAAACATCAGAATAAATGAGACACAGGAAATGAGTAGATGATACTGGTTGCCATCATTAGCCTCAAGGGGTGCCCAAGGACTACAGTGGCAGCACAAAACATTTGAAATATGAAGGGTTGCATCATATTCTGCTGCCCTATAATTTATGGGTTAGACAGTGACTTTAAGCCCTGGAGTATGTGAAGTTCAGTCCTCCAGAGGCAACATGACTCAAGAGTCCTGCCTATGAATCAGCACTCACTACTAAGTAATCCAGATGTTGGAAAAAGCAGGACGTGACATGTTGTTCTTAGGGAATACTTAAATACTCCACCTATTTCTCCCCTCCCCTCCTTACTTGTTCTTGGAACATGCTTCCAAAATAACTGCAATCAACTCCCTTCCACATCTTGAAATGGAGCTTGCAAAAGTTGCCTTTTTATACTGTAACTCACAAGATGTATAAGTGTAGTCAACGAGTATCTTTTCCAATCTTTGCCTTTAACCATAATTTTATTTATTTATTTATTTATTTATTTGTTATATTTATACCCCGCTTATCTTCCTTGCGGAACTCTAAGCGGCTTACAGTAGGCGACATGCGCCCGATAAACAGAAAATTACAATCAGATATAAAAACAAACCATAAAGTAATATTTAAAAACCCGAAAACCCCCAGCGAACTAAATAGGCATCATAAAACTAGAGGACCAAGCGAGCATAAATATCAACAACACTAAACACTAACAGAACCATTGGTCGCTTGGTTATAAGAGATGGCGGGGGAAAAAATTAATTAGGGCTCGCCAAAGGCCTCTCGAAACAAATGAAACAAATGAGTTTTTAAAGCTCATAAGTTAACATAAGTTCTTTGTTACTTACATCATGTACTTCAAGCACGGTAATTTAGTACTGTAAGTGCAGGAAGATCTTAATAAAGAACCAGGATTTATATTAGCTTTTCAAAGCATGGGCATTCAGGGAGTGGGAGAATCTTATATGCAGATAGCTGTTTTTCTTTTGCATAGATTCCTGCTGGTGGGCATTTTCAAAATTAGCTGCTGTTATTTCCACTTGCACCTTTAATCTAAGAGACTGTTAGCATTCTATGTGACCTTCTAATGAGGACATTATTTCCTCTTAGCTGTGTTGCCTTTTGTGTTGCCTCTCAGATGGATTCTTTGTTTGAGGTTATCTCCCTTCCAAAACTTGAAGTAGGTGTCCAGCCCTTGATGAAAAGGCCTCACTGAGTTTTCCATCTCCCCAAACATCTTAAATAGATGGTGAACAGGAAAACAAGCAAGGCCTTATTATATTCCATGAGATTGATAATGGAGCTAATTTGTCCCCTGAACTAAACTCATAGGTCCAAAATATTCAGGAGGGGATGTGACACGGTCCTGCAGTGTCTCATCTTTTATGAGAAAAGCTACAGCAATTGGGATTCTTTAGTCTGGAAAAAAGACATCGGGGGGGGGTGATTAAATCCAGTCTCACAGTGGCATTTGCTCCCAACAGTGAGCCTGGACCTATTAAGATTATCCAGTTCTACAGGCTACTGGATCCAATTGGCTTTCAGGTTGCCACAAAGGGAATTCCCACTGAACTGGTTGGTGATCCTGTTGCTGCCCTGGTGGAAAGTTGGCATTCTGCTTCCACCAGGGTAGCTGACATGATTGCACTTCTAGGGCCACTTAGCATCATGGCTCAGCCAAGATCCATGGGCCTTGAAAAAAGAATTGGAGGATGCTAGAGAGAATCTGGAGGGAAGCCTCAATGGAAGCTAACCTATAAGCTACCATGCCTTCAGTTTATTCAGCTAAGACTTAGGCCGTAAGGGGATCATACTTCACTAACGAGATAAGCAAATCTCAGAACCATCAAGCCAAGTTGTTTTGTATAGTATGCGACCCACCAGGGGTTGGTCACAGCGACAAGCCCCTCTTTAGTATTTCCTATTGCCAATTTGCAGCATTTTAATAATCCAAAGTGAAGGCTCTCTACCGGGGCCACCATTAGCAAATAGTAGATCAAGCCGAGATGTTCAGTGTATTACCTTGCCTGGGAATTCTTTTCAACATTCATCCTGTGATGTCAATAGAAATGGACAGGACCCTTGACTGCTGTCGGGCCATTACCTCCACCCTTGACCCTTGGCTGGCCTAGCTCATAAAAACAGCCAGGCCGGTCACTACCAAGTGGGCCACTGCGATAATTAATGGGTCTCTCCAGGATGGCAGGGTCCAAGGAAGCAGACAGAGATTTCAAACCAAGCATACTATATAATGATTGATAGTATCAGAAAATGCCGGTAAGTTAAAGAGTCAAACCTTCCCCATCCTGATACCCTCAAAGTCTTTCCCACAATCAAAAGGCCTATGGTTGATTATACCATTAGATTTATACACATGGAGTTGCCCCTACAGGATTTCAGCCAATATATAAATTATCCATCTCTACCTTTTTCATGAAATAATTGCCTGTATGGACAATAGTAATATGCTCTAGCTAGCCAAGCTACTACTGTATACTGTATGTTTGTTAGGAAAAAGTAAGGTGTTTTTAATCAGTAGATTCCTGATTGTTGGTTTCTGTTTTACATTAGAGAGCCAGGTGTAATCCATAGCCAATCCTTATGAAAAGTGTCCATAGGAATGTGCATCTATGATCATTCTGGAACCTGTTTGGTGGCTCTCTGTGGCTCTCTCCCTTCATCTCAGAATCCAACCGTAACAAAGTAGATGAAACTGAGCATTTCTACAAAGCAACAATTGTGATACTTCAAGATATAGTTAAGACAACAGATGCATAAAAAAAGCTGTAGAAAAAAACAGGGAGGAAACCAAGCATATAAAAGTTAGTTTTATCACATCCCAGTCTTGTGAGATTTATTTGAGGGAGAAGGAGGGAAAAAAACTTGTATAGGCTGGCATGTTTGGGGTGTAAGGCTCCTTTGTATGTATCTTTAGAAGGTGATAGGCTGTCATGCTTGGTGCTCTGGGTTATCTATTCCCCTTGCTCTTGATACACCTCTAATTCACTATGTTTACACCTTCTCAGCCTGTCATATTCCAAAATGTTTTGCATTCCTGAACTCTGCTGTCTCCCTTCTAGTAGTCTTTATTTATTGAGATGAACCACCACCTATGTTTTGTCCATGAAAACTTGCAATGATTTTTTATTTTTTATTTTAGTGTCCTATACATGCCTGGTCTTACATTTGTATTTTGTAAAGGCAACACGGCTTCTCCTTTTTATTTCAACCATCTTTATTGTTTTTCTTGTATTACTGTAGTTACTAAGCTTTCCCCCTTTCTGTCTCCAACTGTAAGCAAAGGTTTTCTGGAATGAAAATCTTGGTCTTTTTATGAAGGTATGCACCTCAAACACTTTCCTCCTTTTCAGATTTCTTTGCCATCATGTTTGTTTAATGAACATGGGCATTTAAATCTACATGTGTTTTAGTACACAACAAAAAGATAACACTTGTTTCAGAGTGTGACAGAGATTTGAAAAGCTGGAGGTACAAAATAGTTGGGTGTTTCTTTCTCTTTATTTTATTTTGAGTGTACTTTGTAATCCAAAACATTTGTGAAATTCACTTGCAAAAATATTGAAATACAATTGCATTAAGGTCCCTTCTGCACCACCCAACATCCACCAATAAGCCAGTTCCCATTTGGTCACTGTAGCTCTTCCCATTCCCTTCCAGCTAATTTTAATCCCATTTCTGCTGACAAATTGGTTGGTCCACAGCATGCTCCTTCCTGAATGTGCAAACATTACTGTTCCGGCCGATAGTTCCAGGAGCCCCACTTCCTCCTGAAGTGATGGTAGATGTAGTTCAAGCACACCATAAAATCCATAATTCTCAAGCCCTGTTCCCAAGCAAGATATACATAATCTTCTTCAGCAAAACATGTTACTTTGTTTGCCTATTCAATTCAAAGATTCAATGGGAAATCTTAAGCAGGTGAATACCCTTGGGAATGTTGTTGTTGTTCAGTTGTTCAGTCGTGTCCGACTGTTCGTGATCCCATGGACCAGAGCTCACCAGGCCTTTCTATCTTCCACTGCCTCCCGGAGTTTGGTCAAGTCCATATTGGTTGCATCAATGACACCGTCCAACCATCTCATTCTCTGCCGTCCTCTTTTCCTCTTGCCTTCAATCTTTCCCAACATCAGGGACTTTTCAAAGGACTCCTCTCTCCTCATGAGGTGGCCAAAGTACTGGAACCTCATCTTCAAAATCTGTCCTTCCAGTGAACATTCGGGGTTGATTTCTTTCAGGATGGATAGGTTTGATCTCCTTGCAGTCCAGGAGACTTTCAAGACTCTCCTCCAGCACCACAGCTCAAAAGCATTGATTCTGCGGTGATCAGCCTTTTTTATAGTCCAGCTCTCACTTCAATACATCACTATTTGAAAAACCATAGCTTTGACTATCCTAACTTTAGTTGGCAAAGTGATGTCTCTGCTCTTTAGGATGCTACCTAGGTTTGCCATTGCTTTCCGACCAAGAAGCAGGCGTCTTTTTATTTTGTTGCTGCAGTTGCCATCTGCAGTGATCAAGGAGCCGAAGAAAATAAACTCTGTCATTGCCTCCATTTCTTCCCCTTCTATTTGCCAGGAGATGATGGGACCGGGGGCCATGATCATAGTTTTTTTATGTTGAGCTTCAGCCCATTTTTTTCACTCTCCTCTTTCACCCTCATTAAGAGGTTCTTTAATTCCTCCTCACTTTCTGCTATCAGAGTAGTATCATCTGCATATCTGAGGTTGTTGATATTTCTTCCGGCAATCTTAATTCCGGCTTGTGATTCATTCAGACCTGCCTTTCGCATGATGTACTCTGCATTTAGGCAAGGTGACAGTATACAGCCTGATAAGAATAAATTTAAGCTAAAGAAATGGGTGTTGGTGGTTTTCTTTGTGAGTTGCCAATGCACCTATATAAGTTGTCAATACATCATTGGTGATTCATCAAAGCTGCCACGCCGAATTAGTTATATAGCAAAAAGGTTTATTAAAGACAGATAGAGGTACAGCACAGGACATAAACAGTACAGAAAATGTTGTTAGCTCAAGGATCCGGGGCGCAGCACGGCCAGAGGCCCTGCTGCCTCCTGGATCGGACAATACAGAGAATGGGTTAGCTTAAGATCCGAGTGCAACATGGCCAAACGGCCTTGTTGCTCTGGACCAAGGAGTGATGGTTTCCGTGGTCTTTTTATACTCTTTCTGTAACCGCAGCTTACGTATTTCGTGTGCATGTCTTACGTAATCATACCTGGTAAGTTATCATAATTCCAGAAATGGCTTTTGTCTATTTTTAGTTCGAGATTGTTTTCCCACAAAATGGCGCTTCTGGCGCCATGAGATGGTGCCCACGTATCTGTGTCGTCTTCGCTTCTCTGTTGTCCCTATCTTGGTTAACCACAAGTATTTGTTACCTCTACAGGCTGGCATCTACGTTTTTATCTATTTTGTGTTTCTGCCAGCATGACCTAATACCCACAGTCAGGTTTAACACTTTATAATAGTTTTCGGCTTTATTCTCATATTGAGTTAATTCTATTAATTCTTATTAATTCTCATCAAGCCTTGTCGTACTCCTTTCCTAATTTTAAACCAGTCAGTTGTTCCATATCCAGTTCTGACGGTTGCTGCTTGTCCCACATATAGATTTCTTAGGAGACAGATAAGGTGGTCAGGCACTCCCATTCCTTTAAGGACTTGCCATAGTTTGTTGTGCTCCACACAGTCAAAGGTTTTGGCATAGTCAATGAAGCAGAAGTAGATGTTTTTCTGGAAGTCTCTGGCTTACTCCATAATCCAGCGCATGTTGGCAATTTGATTTCTAGTTCCTCTGCCCCTTTGAAATCCCGCTTGCACTTCTGGAAGTTCTCTGTCCACATACTGCTGAAGACTGCCTTGTAGAATTTTGAGCATAACCTTGCTAGTGTGTGAAATGAGTCCAATTGTGCGATAGTTGGAGCATTTTTTGGTGTTTCCTTTCTTTGGGATTGGGATGTAGACCGATCCTTTCCAGTCCTCTGGCCGCTGCTGGGTTTTCCAAATTTGCTGGCATATCGTGTGCAGCACCTTTACAGCATCCTCTTTTAAGATTTTAAAGAGTTCAATTGGAATGCTGTCACCGCCACTGGCCTTGTTTTTTGCAATGCTTTCTAAGGCCCACTTGACTTCACTTTCCAGGATGTCTGTCTCCAGGTCAGCAACTACACTATCTTGGTTATCAGGGACATCCAGATCTTTCTGATATAATTCCTCTGTATATTCTTGCCATCTCTTCTTGATCTCTTCTGCTTCCGTTAGGTCCCTACCCTTGGGAATACCCTGAAGGAAATGGTGAGCCACTGTGTGAGACAGAATGCTGGACTGGATGGGCTGTGGCCAGTTCCAGCAAGGCTGTTCTTGTCTTCTTAAATAAGAAGGTAGACTAGTGGGTTTATACACACAAAGAGGTCTCTGCTTATGCCATCCTAAATGTTGTGTATTGATCTGTAATTGCTTGTTGAAGTAACTGCCTTCCTG
>JAHTLZ010000240.1:16560991-16592143 GCA_023846285.1 Phrynocephalus versicolor | reverse complement strand
CCTGCTATGTCTCAGAGCTGAAATCACTGCTGAAATCACTAACCCCATGTCACAATACTAAATAGGGAGGTTCATAGGTCATTGTCTTAAGATCTGGTACAGAGGGTATTTCTAAGCAAATGAATTAAGATTGTACCCATTGTTTTAATAACTAGAGTTCTGGAGACACGCTATTCTTTAGTGGGCTTGGAGCTCAATAGCAGTGGAGCTCAAGGAATATTCAAGTTGCGACTCCCTGACACTGGCTTTTTTAAAAAACATATTAGTAACTAGACCAAAATGTATTATACATTTTGAGATACAGTATTCGGAATTTGTGTAGGAATTTAGAATACCAGCTGATATAAGAAAGCAAACAAAAATATTTTTATTCAGTATATTTTTATTCAATAGGGAATTTGCCATGTTGGTTAGTGATTTCACATTATCCCCCTCCCCACTGCACATATGCACACCTGGTCATCCACACCTCATCCACAAATATAGCAGCTCCATTCTCACCAATAATTCTTAGTGATTTGTTTCCCTGAACTCTATGTTAATTCTTAATTTAGCCTTTTCCCAGCTAAAGTAAACAAGGAGACCTATTTCAAAGTCACAATCCAAAGATTGTTAAGTTATCTGCTGACTTTGTCAGCTGGAATAGTCATAAATATTTTATAGCATTAGAATGGTTCTACTAATTGGAGCAAAATGGAGATATTCTGAAATTAGAGCTAATCATTCTTAATTCTAATGTAAGTGGTGGTGAGGATGATAGACAGACACAAGACATTTGGGGGGGGGTCACCTCTTTTTTTTTAAAAAAAATATAATTTGTTGCCCTCAGTAACATTTCCATAGACAAGTGGAAAGCTCACATATGCCTGAAGCATTGTAGGGTTTAATGAACAGTGCCCTCTTTGATCATAGAAAAGCTATTTTCCAGGTGTCCTGTGGGCAGAACCTTCACTTCTGATGTCAACAAAGGAAAGTTAAGTTTCCTTCGCTTTCTTTGAAGGCACAGTTCCTCACTGTGACATGTAGTCATTGTGCTTTTCACTGAAATTGATCCTTAGTGCTATGAGTAGAGATGTAACATTTCCAGAAATTTTGAAGCCTGGAAAAAATGGACATTTTCAAAAAAAATTGGAAAATAATGCTACTTTAACACTCCCTACCCCCTTTTACAGCTTGAAAGTCATTCTGCTACTTTAGGAACAAAAATATGACTATGGACAATTTGACTTGGCATAATATTATCACAAGTAGCATATTAAAATATAGTGTATCCAAACAATTATTACAAACAGAATTTACTTTTTAAATAATATTTATTTGTAATTATAAGTAACAAATGGAGTAACAATCTCTTGAACGGTTTACTAGCTTATGGGGAACAAACCCCCCTCTAAAAAAAAGGTTAAAAATCCAGAATTAACAATTTATAATTCCTCTCTACAGTATTAAATAAAAATAAATTAAAAAACTCATTCTGGTAAAAAGAACTGAAGAGGGGGGAAATGTATAGAAGGAAGTGAGACTAAGTTTCAATGAAAGGGCATAATCACTTTTGTTGCTCTGTATTTTCTTCCAGTGCTTGGAGGCTTAGTGAAGAGGACAGAACAAAACCAAACACACCCACCCACATGCAAAAATAAAAGTGAAACCATTTTCTTTGCCTTGTTGTGACAATAGCAGCAGCTCCTAAAGGAAGAAATGCATCTTGTTATTGCATTGGAGAGTTCAGTTTGTAACCTTGGACAGGCTTGTCTTCAGTGCACAAAATTAATAATAAGCTGATACTATGCATATTTTTAGCAATGATTTGGAAAATATTAGAACACCCTATCTTAAAATATTTTATTCAGCATGTTAAAATAAAACAATCCATAATCATTTTTTTTCAATTTTTCAATTTTTCAGAAAAACACCCAAAAGGCTTTTGGGCAAAACTGTTTTTTCGGAATTTTTCTGTTGTGTTTTTCCTGGGCCTTCACACCTCTAGCCATCAGAGGTGCCTAATGGATATTTTGCCAGAGAATAAAACCATCTTCACTAGTAAAGAAACTCAGAAGTGTGGAATTTATTGTTCCCTGGAGAGAGCTTCATTGGGAAGATGACTTCAGTAGGCAATCTTTGGGCTTGGTCAATTGAAGCTGGGCCCAGATTGCACAGTGATTATTTGTAGTTTCCTGCTCACATTTCAGCAGTGAAACCCTACTGCTTTGGAATGAAAATTAAGCTAGTGAGCAACAACTTCCAGAGGCTAAAAATATTTAAGAAAATAGAAATTGTTTGCAATAACATAGAATTTGCACTGGTTTACAAAGAATAAAAAGAGTTTCTAAAATGCCTTGATCACCCTAGGCATTTGTTCAGCTCCCAAAATAACATATTTGAGGCACTGGAGTTTGATTAATCCTGTACAAGTTATTATTAAAAGGATTAAAGCCAAGAAACACCTTGAAGGCACAGATGCATCGCTCTGAATGCCAAAGCCACTAAACAGACATTTTAATTTACCGTGACATTGTCTTTACCAATAATCTTTGCCTCTAATTTTTTTCCCTTTCCATTCTCTTTTGTCCATTCGCTTTTAACAATGTCAGGCAATTATAAATCAGGAAAGACTACAGGATACATTTTCTTAGCAGCATCACATGACAGCACCTTAGAACACCTAGGGCAAAAACAATGTGGATATTAACCACTAGCCATCTTTTTTCTGTCTCACCCTAATAAGGAATATTTCTTAGAGGAATCTTCTATTTTGTTTTTCACAATTTGCCTTAAGCACTGTTTTTTTGTTTGGGATGTTTTTGTTTTGTTTTGTTTTGTTTTTTGTCCAAAAGGAGGGCAAGTGTCACAGAGAGGAACAGAGAGAAAGATGGACAAAAAAGAACACCCAAAAAGACAATGTTTATACATTAAATTGGTAAGTACAGATTTAAACTAACAGAGGTAAATATAATTAAATACTGATATTATATTATACTGTATAATCACCTTTTATCATGGGGGTTAGGGACCCAACCCACGATAAAGGGAAATCCACATTATGTGGATGCTGGTTTGGCTTGGGACTAGCCGGGGGGGGGGGTTGGGCCTGATGCACTTACCCCAGGCCTGGTGTTTCCCCAAATGGGCCTTCGACAGGCTTCCTGGGCCTGTCAGAGATTCCAACAAGTCCAGGAAGCCTGTCAGAGTCCTGCTCAGGGCAGTGCCAGGCCCGGAGTAAGTGCAAGAGGCCCCAAACAGGCCCACACAGCTCACTTCCACTTCTGATTCATGGGGTTGGAGTTTTCACCTGGTTTTATAGAATACTTGCTATACATGGACCATTTCAGGAAGATTACAGGGAGAGGAAATGACATTTTTATCCACTTTTCTCCTCTTCTAGAGAAAGCCCGATTCAGTATTCTCCAAGCATTCCCTCTGAACATTTCTTGTTACTTGTATATCATGTTCAACGCTCTGATCTAGGTCAAAGTTGGGACTCTCATCTGCCTCCGAATTGAGCTCGGGGGAAAACTTAGACTGAAGAGAGTCGACAATATTCTGAAGTTTATCAAGCATATCCATAAATTGCTCGTGTGACATTGATTCCCGGCTCATTGCTCTGGTTTCACTCAACTTTAGTCCACTTCAAAGGATTAATCACTTCCAGAAGGGACAGGGTGTAAAAAGGAGAGCAAGGATGGGAAGGAGCGAGGGAGGGGGGGAATTCAAGTCTGTTATCTAAAAATTTTGCTTTGGAAGCACTGAGACAAGGTCAAATAGTTTCCCTTTTCTTCTCTCAGCTGGGCAAGTGACTCCATAAAACAGTTTATATGAATGTAGAAGCTTTGAGACAATACTTTCTTAAAGTTTAATCTCCCAACACATGCTTTTTGCCACCTTTTCAGGAAGGGACGGAATGAGTACTTATTGAAGCAGGAAAGTGTCCAAGCTCACAAAAATTGTGTGGGGGGGGGGAGGGGGAAAATACAGTCTTAGTTTCGGCAGTAAAGTTTCCAAATATCTACAATTATTTACATTTGTCCGGTGCACACAGTTTGAACCGCCACCATGACAGATGGCAGAAAGACTTTCCCCCAAACAGGAAATTAGGCGATTTCTGAAGCTACGAAGCTTGCCGCCACAATTCTTCGCAGCCCCCACATGCTGCCTCTCTTCACCCCCTCCCAAGAGCGACTTACCCTTTCAGGTCCTGTTTATCTAGAGGAATTCAGCCTGATAAGCTGAAGAGCTTATCGAGGCATTTCACTGCAGCGAAACTGGAACTGGAACTCCCTTCACCAAACTTTCTGCCACCGCCTCCACCACTTCCTCCTTCTCCTCCACCCTCCAGTGCCTGCCTAGACCAGCCTAGCACACCCATCCCATGTGACAACAATAACACAGAGGGGAGAAGTTTCTTGGAATGAGAACTGGGGAAGAGGAGGAGCCTGGCAGGAAAAGGGGGAGAAGGCCAACGCCAAACAAATCTCAGCTCAGAAGCCTTGTTGGGAACACGGCAGCTGCCTTCCCACACAACAAACTAAGGGTTATGAGGCACTTTAGAGAGTGAATGAGAAAGAGGGCAGAAGTAGCCATTGGGAACAGACTGTGTTTCATTAGGTGCAAAAAGAGTGGTGCTGTGTTACTGTAGTTGGCAGAGAAGCACATGGATATCCAGTGCGTGAGAAAGTACTGGAGAACTGGAAGGTGCCTCAGGGATTTGATTCAGAACATATTTTCTTGTTTTCGCCTTTAAAAATTTGGTATGTCTTATGGCCAGGTGTGCCTTATATGGCAAAAAATATGGTAAATTACTAAATGGACAACCATTTTGAAGAGGGAGAGATATAGCAGCCAGATAAACTTCTCTGTGAGCAGAAATGTTCCAGAAGAGAATCAAGCTCATATCAAAAGCTAAGCATATCCTCTCCATTTATCTTTTCTGAAGTAAAATACAGAAGCTCTGAGTCCATATCCAGCTGATGTGGTTCATGACTAAGGTTAGAGATCTTTAGACAGGTACATTAGCCTGGCTGCCCAAAAAAAACATGTCAGTAACTACTGACTAATATCAGGGTCATAGACCTACATTTTCTGTAGTCATAACAGTTTCCCATCTGTAACCCACTATTACTTTGCATTACTTCTGGAACGAAAACTGCATGGGAGGTGTGCCACTTATTTGAAAGTAGATTGGCCATGGACCCTATTTTACAGGTGATGTTCCTCTATTTTAAGTCATCTTCAGTTTGAAAGGCTGCCCTATTCAAATCTAGTTTAAAGATGCAGAATCCTAAGAAGAACACACAGTAGCTATGAGGTTACCCATCCATATAAGTTAGCACAAGATGATGATGACAATGATCATGATGATTTGTTCTCGTTGTTAATAATTTTTGTCCTTTACTTGGGTGTGCCTTTCCTCCATTTTAGCAATGGGGTTCTCTTATATAGAACTGAGAGTGAGCTCTCCTAATTTAGCCCTGACAAGGCTAATGATAGAATGAATTTGGTACAATTCCAAGGCAGTCCTTTCAACATCACAGTAATCCAAGTTTATGCACCAGCTACTGGTGCTGAAGAGTCTGAGATTGACCAATTTTATGAAGACTTACAACAACTTCTAGAACTACCAAAGAAAGATGTTCTTATCATAGGGGATTGGAATGCTAAAGTAGGGAGTCAAATGATAAAAGGAATAACTGGCAAGTTTGGCCTTGGAGTTCCAAATGAAGCAGGGCAAAGGCTAATTGAGTTTTGTCAAGATAGCAAGCTGGTCATTGCAAACACTCTTTTCCAACAACACAAAAGGCGACTCTACACATGGACATCACCAGATGGACAATACCGGAATCAGATTGATAATGTTTTCTGCAGCCAAAGTGGTTGTCCAACGAGGCCCTAAAAATAGCGGAGGAGAGAAGGGATGCAAAATGCAAGGGGGAAAGGGAAAGATACAGAAAATTGAATGCAGACTTCCAAAGAATAGCAAGGAGAGACAGGGCAGCCTTCTTGAACGAACAGTGCAAAGAAATAGAGGAAAACAACAGAAAAGGAAAAACCAGAGATCTATTCAAGAAAATTGCAGATATTAAAGGGGCATTTCATGCAAAGATAGATATGATAAAGGACAAAAATGGTAGGGACCTAACAAGCAGAAGAGATCAAGAAGAGATGGCAAGAATATACAGAGGAATTATATCAGAAAGATCTGGATGTCCCTGATAACCAAGATAGCGTAGTTCCTGACCTGGAGCCAGACATCCTGGAAAGTGAAGTCAAGTGGGCCTTACAAAGCATTGCAAACAACAAGGCCAGTGGCGGTGACAGCATTCCAATTGAACTCTTTAAAATCTTAAAAGAGGATGCTGTAAAGGTGCTGCACACGGTATGCCAGCAAATTTGGAAAACCCAGCAGTGGCCAGAGGACTGGAAAAGATCGGTCTACATCCCAATCCCAAAAAAAGGCAATGCCAAAGAATGCTCCAACTATCGCACAATTGCACTCAATTCACACGCTAGCAAGGTTATGCTCAAAATTCTACAAGGCAGTTTTCAGCAGTATGTGGAAAGAGAATTTCCAGAAGTACAAGCTGGATTTTGAAGGGGCAGAGGAACTAGAGATCAAATTGCCAACATGCGCTGGATTATGGAGAAAGCCAGAGAGTTCCAGAAAAACATCTACTTCTGCTTCATCAACTATACCAAAGCCTTTGACTGTGTGGACCACAACAAACTATGGTAAGTTCTTAAAGGAATGGGAGTGCCTGACCACCTTATCTGTCTCCTAAGAAATCTATGTGTGGCACAAGCAGCAACCGTCAGAACTGGATATGAAACAACTGACTGGTTTACAATTGGGAAAGGAGTACGACAAGGCTGTATACTGTCACCTTGCCTATTTAACTTATATGCAGAGTACATCATGCGAAAGGCAGGTCTGGATGAATCACAAGCTGGAATTAAGATTGCCGGAAGAAATATCAACAACCTCAGATACGCAGATGATACTACTCTGATAGCAGAAAGTGAGGAGGAATTAAAGAACCTCTTAATGAGGGTGAAAGAGGAGAGTGAAAAAAATGGGCGGAAGCTCAACATCAAAAAAACTAAGATCATGGCCACCGGTCCCATCACCTCCTGGCAAATAGAAGGGGAAGAAATGGAGGCAATGACAGAGTTTATTTTCTCGGGCTCCTTGATCACTGCAGATGGCGACTGCAGCAATGAAATAAAAAGAGGACAGCTTCTTGGGAGGAAAGTAATGGCAAACCTAGATAGCATCCTAAAGAGCAGAGACATCACTTTGCCAAGGTCAGGATAGTCAAAGCTATGGTTTTTCCAGTAGTGATGTATGGAAGTGAAAGCTGGACTATAAAGAAGGCTGATCGCCGCAGAATTGGTCTCCTGGACGGCAAGGAGATCAAACCTATCCATCCTGAATGAAATCAATCCCAAGTGTTCACTGGAAGGACGGATTTTGAAGCTGAGGCTCCAGTACTTTGGCCACCACATGAGGAGAGAGGACTCCTTGGAAAAGTCCCTGATGTTGGGAAAGATTGAAGGCAAAAGGAAAAGACGACGGCAGAGAATGAGATGGTTGGACAGTGTCATCGATGCAACCAATATGGATTTGACAAAACTCCGGGAGGCAGTGGAAGATAGGAAGACCTGGCGAGTTCTGGTCCATGGGGTCACGAAGAGTCAGACACGACTGAACGACTGAACAACAACAACAAGGCTAATGATTCTAGATAAAATTTCACCTCTTTTCTACAATTGTCACTATAATTCCACTGGAGAACAAACTTACTCAAATAAAAACAGACAGAATAGCTTCATGTCAGCAAATACATTAAAGCAAACAACATGGATAAAATCGAAGTTTATAACATTATGGCTGACACTAATCTTTTTAGAGACAAGGAATCATTATACAAATAGTGTCAGAATTCTCCTACTTAGGTTATAGTATGTTAGCTGAAATCCCATTGCTTAACATAGTAAGTTTCAACTAAAGAAGGCCCATTGAATCAAAGAAAATTTGGTGAATCTACTTCTCCATAAGTTCCATTGACAGTGGCGTAGCAAGGGTTTAGAGTGCCTGGGGACAAAGTTGTTTTTGTGCCCCTCTAGCGCTCTCCAATCCCATCACATCCACCCAGCAAAGGGTGGTAATCCTGGTGGGCAGGTGGGCATTTGTGTGTGTGTGTGCCCGTGTGTCTTACCTCTCCCGTGGTGGACCCAGAGCAAGGTGAGGAAGAGCAGGAGGAGCAGGGTGTCACGGCCACTGCACTCCCCACACCCCTGCCTGCTTGCTTCGCCGCTTGCCTGGTGCACTGTGGAGGAGGAGGAGGCTGCAGCAGAGTGGGTCCCATTGCCAAGCCTTAGCCTGGGGTAAGGAGGACTGCTGGTAAGAGGGTGCACGGCTTGCTCCCTCTGCTCCCCCCCTGGTGCCCCCAGATTGCTGCACCCAGGGCAAATGTACCCTTTCACCCACCCCCCAGATACACCCTTGTCCACTGATTCAATGGATTCACTCCAGTTATATCTTACTATGCTAAAATGAATCACAACAAGTAAAGTAGACTTATTTGAATCAGTGGAATTAAATTCAATGGTCATATGTCTTCTTATATCAAGCAACTGGAGTTCCACTATGGATCATACTAGGATTCTTCATCAAAAGCTGGAACTGTGTTAGTGTTAGCCCGCTTTTATCTATTTCTCAAAGATGCTCAAGGGATTCAAACGTTCTCATTTTAGTTTATAACATGTAGACCTACATTTGGCTTTTGTTTTTATAATGATAATTGTTATGTGCCATCAAGTTGCTTCAAACTCATGGTGACACTATGAATAAGTGCCCTCCAAAACATTCTGTTCTCACTTGCCCTGAGGAGTTCTTGCAGAGTCAAGCTTTTAGAGGATCAGTCCTCTTTTGGTCTTCCTCTTCTCCTTCTACCTACCACCTTTCCCTGTTTTTTCCAGAGAATCCTGGCTTCTCGCAATGTACCCAAACCCCAAAGTAGTAAAGCCTCAATTTTAACAATTTTGCTTCCAGAGATAGTTTAGGCTTGAACTGATGTTTATCTTTCTGGTAATCCAGGATATCTGCAAATCTGTCCTCCTACACCTATTTCAAATAAATCATATTTTTCTTGTCAGCTTTCTTTACTGTCCAGTTTTTACTCCCACACTCAGTGACTGGAAATATAAGAGTGTGGGTTATCTTGGTCTTGGTCTCCAATGGCACATCCTTACCTTTGATATTTTCTAGTTCTTTCTTTGCTGTCTTTCCTAGTTCCTGTCTTTTTTTGATTTCTGCAGTCTACATTTAGCTTGACGATTGAACTGAGCTATACAAAATTTCTATTTCAATTTCATCATTGTCCACATTACAGTCATGTAATTCTTCTGTAGTGATGATTTTTCTCTCAACATTCCATTGCAATCTTGCTTTGGCACTTTCTTCTTTCACTTTCTCTAACTGTAGTTTCAAATCTTTGCTGCTCTCTGCCAGTAAGGTGGTGTCATAAGCGTATCTTAAATTATTGCTGTTTCTACCATCAATTTTCGCTCCTGTTTCATCTGGATCCAGTTCATTCACAGAATTCAATTGGAATGAATTATGTTATGCCAAGGTATGTTAGCTGAGCTTCTGGTGCTGAAGTAAGTTCCAAAATGAGAGGGAATGGGAGTACTTTTAAAGCAACTGTGTGAGGAAGGCACTACTTAGGTCAATAATTTTCTCAGCATCCAGCCTTGTCTATCCTTATCTTCATTCCCTGCGGGTGCAAATGGATGAGCTGGAGAAGTGGAATAGGATTAGCTTAGTAAGAATCTATTTATACTCTTGGGAACAGGAGACACTATCTTAAAAGCTGTTAATGGAAAAGATGCTATCAGATATCCATTGTATATTTCCTATCTGTGTAGTTCCCTTGGTTAGATCAAGCTTTCACAGCTATTTGCTGTGAGAACAGTCTGCAAATTAAAAGGTCTCCACTGACCAATGTCTTTTTTGAATATATGTAATGAATTCCTTATTGATCCTCTCGCAATAGCAGGAATCTCCAAGGTGTTCCATTGGAAGTTGGTTATTTCTTGGCTTTTCACTTTTTTTTTGGAACTTTTGATAATATATATATTCTAAATGTTCAGTTTTGCCTTTATTAAAGCAGTTTATGTGAACAGTAGAAAACGTAATAATAATTAATTCCTTTGCACAGATCTGTGGAAATATGACTTTCCCTTCATCCTTGGACTAAACTAGATTTTCTGTAACAGGAACACCACTGAGAGTGAGCCTCTGTCTAACACAATGGCCGAAATCCTGTTCCATATCTAATGACACATAAAGCTGCAGATGTCATCACTAGCTACAGTTTTTCAGAATTAAAACCTATCTGATTTTCTGTTCCTGAAAGTCCTGACACTCGCATGACATCCTTGTCATCATGGGGAAATCACTGAGAGCTGCAAGTTGGGGGAGGAATCCTTTTTTTTTTCTGAAAATCACTACTAGCAGAATGATTTTACCAGTGTTGACAATATTCAGAAATCCAAAAATGGCAACAAGTAAACTATGTTTTATTCAATACTTTAACAAGGAAAGAATTAATTTCAGATTTATTAACAACATCCAGACTAATGGTAGCAAGGAATTGGGAAGCAAAGTGCGAATTTAAATTAAACAAGCCTATTCAGGCCATTGTCCACCTAGAAGCCTATTCAGGCCATTATCCAACTTATGAGCATATTTAGACCAGGGTGATGTGAAATCAAGGTGAACTGTAACTTGGAAGACTAGCCACTATCTTTCTTGTTCTCTCAATAAAAAGGGCAGTTGCCATGGCTCAATTTCTAGATAATTAAATGAGTAGAATAAAGAGATTTTGAATACAGCAATTAATGATAATTTTTGTGTAATATTAAAGCAAAAAGGGGGTTGATAGATAAAGATATTTTAAATAGATATTTGCAGAGAGTTTGTTGATTCTTTACTAATAAAGGGCAACGGTTTTGTACCTTCACAAGAATTAATAGAATTTGAATAGGGGAATGGACTTGGTGAAGGGAGGGAAACTGGTTATATCTCCAAAGGTTCCAATGGCAGGGGGAGCCCATTTTGTATCCTATTTGGAAGTTGAAACGGCAACTGGACTTCTTTTTCTTGAGATATTAAAACGTTTTGCTGCTCTTCCAAACAGCTTCATCAGCCTGAAGCAAGATAGTTGTGAGTCCTCCATTTTATACTTCACTTTGACCTCTTGTTATCCTGATCTCAAGAAAAAGAAGTCCAGTTGTCATGACCCAACTTCCAGACAAACTCACCTGGATGACTGAGAATCTTCACAGACATTTTGTATCCTTAGTTTTATATTGTTTTGTGTTAGTGAGTGTTTAGGTATGTATGCCTTGTTTTTATATTTGTTAAACTGAAAAAGAATTAACAACTGCCATCTGCTTCGCAGCCTCCCATGTCTTCTTCACAATGAAATGGATCTAGCAGGAGCCTTGGGACCTCTGCAGAGTGGCAGAGGAGAGATTTGGGGTGGGGGGGCAGATGTTTATGCTCCACTCCAATATGCTTAGTTCATGTTTTATTAAGCTGCAAGCAACATAAGTGATAGTTCCATGCCTGGGGTTAGCTATCCTAAGGCTGCTAAAGTCCATTTCTGATCAAGCACAAGCAGCCTGGCCAGTGATGAGAGGTATAATAGAGGAGATCCCCAATATCTGAAGTACTGAAGAATATACTCCCTTAAGAGATTGGCTTGAACAAAGAAAAAGACTCTTCAAAATTTCTGATATAGTTTTCTCATCAGCACCACGGGAAGGACCATGCAAGCGGTGACTGTAATGAAACAGAAGCTTCAGGTCTACATTGCAACAGATGATCTTCTATACTACCCTTGTTGGAATCATCAAAAGTCATTGATTTTATGAGATTTGGGCAAGCTGTAGGAAGAGAACCAGCAGAAGGACCATTCTCACTCTTATCAGCTCTCAATATTGCCTAGAAGGTCACCACATATTTGTACAGAGGGATCATGTTACTCTTTAGGTAGGAGTTCTTTACTGAAGCTAGGAGGGCATTTTTGTTTACAATAAACCCGATTGTCTCTTGCTGTGCTATGAGATATTACGTCTATGGGGTATTCTGTTTTCCCCAGTAAAACTAGTGCACCCTGAGTTTGCTCTGTTCATTTTTGAAATTTTTGTAATTTTTATCCTCTACCACAATGTTGACAAAAGGCCCTGCTTGGATATAAAAAAGGCTATCAATCCAAAACCGCTTTCCGTGCTGTCTGTCTCATTGTACCAAACAATCTTAAAAATGGTTCCCTTAACATGAAAAATCGACCCATCCTTCTGGGCTTCTTTTATATTTCTTGATACATTTAAAACTGATTTGCCCGTGTCTTCTACAATGCAAACTTGAGCAAAAGTGAAACACAGAAGCTGGTGCATGGAAGCAACAGAGTTGGATTTGCTTGGGTTTTCCATGTTATAGAACTCTTAAACAGGCTCCTGCTATGGGAAGGGGAACTGACATCTCTAACAGAAGTCTAAATGGAACAGCCATTTTAATTTTATTGGGCAATTTGAAAATACTTTGAAAGCTATTCTCTTGAAAACCAACACCAGTCTCTTCAGACAAGATCTGGAGGTGGTACCTCTGCTCCATCTGCTGACCAGACACAATACTGCTTGCCTCTTTCAAAGACCTCCATCGACCTCCCCTCTTTTGACAATACCTTGCAAGATTATGCTACCCAGTTCTCCTTGGTACTTCTAATTCATCCTTCTTCCCAAGCAATGCAAGGGCCATGTGATATTACTTTATTATACAAGCAGCTGTCTGAATAACTATGATATGCCTTTATAAGCAGGAGTGATCAGTCTAGCAGAGTAACATGATCGTATTTTTGAGGATAGCAGTGAACACACCTCGATACACTCAACTATCTGACTAGGTAATATAGAAAGAGTAAGATGGGGAAAAGTTTGACTTTGGTTTTGATTATCAGATTTGTTGGTACAAGTGGTTTGGATACCACTGTTGACTCCTGTTGTTTAGTTGGGGTAAGCATGATATGCTTATGTCTGCATGCACTCCTTCTCTCTTCTCTGTCATCCTATTTATAAATATAATAGTTGCTCTCCTACTGCTTTGTACTTCCTTAAAGGAAAAAAACCCAGTCCAAGAAGGAGAATGTTTGGCCAGAGAACCAAAATACTGATGAAATCCTGCATACCTAATACAATCTAATTGACTCCTCTGCATCCATACCAATTCTTATTTTGAGGTCTTTGAGAAGTACAAAAAGTGAATGAAGTATGGTAATGTGAACTTAAAACTCTTGCCAATTGTGTTCTTGAACTTCCACAGATGTGTTGCTCCAATAAATGATACTATTTAAACCTATGTTAACAATAGCACCATAAATCATCCTAGTAATATTTTATAGGTATGACAATTCTGAGATTTACCATTTCTTCCTGTTTTCCATAACAGAGGAAAGTCTCAAGCTAGGCACATGAGCAAAGTGAGAAATGTACTATGAGAAAATGAATGGCCATTGGACAAATGTAATGTCTTTTCATGAAGTCTGATATCATTTCTGGAATGTGACATATATTCTTCACTTGTTTGAGAGCTATGTATCCAGATGTATATACAAAGATGCCCTGTAATGAAATGAAAATATATGGTAACTTATAGTTTCATCTAAATCAGGGCTGTCCATCTTTGAACAGGCCCAGGTCTACTTTTTCCGGCCCAAAGTGCCTGAGGGCTGCTACACTAAAACCTCTACTTACGAATTTTATCCATTCCGAGCACATGCTCATAAGTAAAAACTTTTGTAAGCAGAGCAGTGGTTTCCCATAGGAATGCACTGAAAACCAATTAATCTGTTCTGGAGGGAACAGATTTCAATGCGCCATGGCCTTTGAACTGCCCCGCTCAGCTGAGACAGTGGGCTGGCAGACCCAGAACTTTGCTGGGGCAGTGGTGGTCCTTGGGATGGGGGAGGAAGGGGTGGAGAACTTATCCCCTCACTTTTTAAATTGATGGCCTGTGGGCTACTTTTGAACCCTTTGCAGACTACCAGTAGCCCACGTTCTACCTGTTGGGCAGGCCTGATCTATATGTACAAAATAATATCATCATCATAGATGCCGGCAGCATTACAAAAGTTTCTGCAGTAACCCTGGTTGACACAAACAAAGTTGTGAGAAAAAAGCAAAATAGAAACTGAAAATGTCATCTCCCTGCAAATACATGAAATAGTTTGGAGAACACTGGTTCTGAAATGCTGAAGTTTGGGTAATCACACCTGCAAGCACAGCTTGTCTTGCTTCCCCTTCCTAACATCTCCTTTTGTACAGGAGTTTTTTTTATTCCTGAAAGCAGTTCCTGGTATTTTATCCCTCTCATAATCTTCAAGCCGTCATTATGAAATGGTTTCCATGATTCTGGCTTGTAGTAAAAAACAGCTTGAACCAATATGTGTGATTCTAAAGGAATAGAGATTATCCATTTCATTTTGCCTGACTTGGAGACGGGACTCATACAGCAAAATCTGGAGAAGACAAAAATATTATTTCTGTCGCAGTTATTCACAAACAACAGATGGGCATTGTGGAAATGTCTAAGTAGTTCCCTGAAAAGCATAATTTGGTCCTTGTCAAATGCATTATGTTCTATATAATTACCTATAAATATTGCTATTGTGAATGAGACAAAGGAAGCAGTCAGCATTTGTTCATAAACACACTGATCCAATGACCTTATAAAGGGCACCAGCCCTCAGATATCATGATTATAGCAGATCACAGGGATGTACCTTTGGCAACCACTCATCTGATTGTGATGGATATTTTTTACTTTGTACAGCATGCACAAGCTAATGCAGCCCTAACCCAATACAAGCTAAACTAATCCTTGCCCATCCTGACTGACTGAAGTAGCCAGGGATGACTTAATGGAGTTGTTAAGGAGAATGATGAATGCCTCTTTAGACAAAGGCATATTTTATTCAAACTAAAGATGATCCCTTTGCAACCCTTGTCAGAAAAGCCGTTGTGGACCACATTGTGTTGGACAACTGCCAAGTGGTCTGAAATCTGCTGTCCTTGGGGAGAGGGGGATTTTCAAGCAGGCAATTGTATTTCAGCCCCCCAAATTATTGGATAGATCCAGACCAATTTCAGTTTGGCTTTAAGCCTGTTTTTGAGATTGTAAGGCAGCTTTGGTTACCTTTGCATATGTCCACAGATGTGAAGTGGATAAGGAGAGTACATTCCTGTTAGTTTTGTATTGGCCAATATAGTTGCCTCCTCCGTGCGCTGTAGTGGACACAATGACAAACTAGGGACTGGGAAGAACCAGGTATAAATACCTGCTCAGCCATGGAAACTCACTGGGATTGGGGGTGATGGTAAAACCATTCTTTAAATATTTCGAATACAATGAAAATATTATTAGGGTCACTATCAGTTGGATATAGCTTGACCGTATATGGCACATTTTACTTATTACATGGAAGAAACCTCTTTACATTAATTGTCTCCTCCATGCTCACCACACTACCTAGATAAGGTATCCTGTTCTTAAAGTTTTGATTTTAACAGTTGACACCGTGAACTATAATGACTGCTTTATATTGCTCTATGTATTTGTGCAATCTTTATTGCAGGTAAGCCAACCGTGCTTTTTTGTCACAATATTGGGATATACTTAGACAAGCAAACAAATATTTCTGCTAAAAAAAAACCTGATAGCCTTCCTCTTTCCTTACTTGTTCTTCTCCCTTCAGAAAGCTGGGCAGCTCAGTGATTCAATTTCCCACTATTCTTCCTGGTAGAACACCCCTCCCCAAGGATTTAAAAAATACTTCTGAGCATTCTAGTTCTAGAAAATACAAATATATTAAGCTGATGAGCAGTTTGAAGAAAGAAACTGATTATATGATGATTTTAGTAGTTGTGAGATTGTGAATCGAGTCTCTAAACTATTGGACATATTAAATGGGAAATTGGTTGTCATAACACCCATGATGCTCTAGTGCAGTGATGGTGAACCTTTTAGAGACCGAGTGTCCAAACTGTGATTCAAAACCCACTAAATTTTCACAAAGTGGCAATACAGCAATTTAACCTGAATACAGGTGGCTGTGAACGGGCGATGTTGGGTGCCCACAGAAAGGGCTCCAAGTGCCACCTTTGGCACCTGTGCCATAGGTTTGCCAACACTTCTCTAGTGAGAGCAAGACTGTTAGAACTTATAAGCATTATGAAGGAAAGCAAAGCAAAGTGTTCTGCTTATATACCATACCATACCACTTCAAAGAGGTCTCTGGGCGGTTTACAGTTTAATTACAGTATGCAGGCTACACATTATAACTTGTTGAATTGCCCATGAATTTATTTATTTATTTATTTATTTATTTAATGAATTTATTGACCTCTCATCTTCCCTAAAAGGCAATTCCAGGTGGTTAACAATCCAGCAAGAGATAAAATAACAGAGAGTAGCAAGACTTCAAAACTTCAAAACTGCCCAGCAAGAGGGCAGCAAAATAAAAAGAACAGCTATTTATTTATTTATTTATTTATTTATTTATTGTATTTATACCCCGCTTATCTAATGTATACTCTAAGCGGCTTACAAAGCTGCAAAAGCAGCAAATTATAAAATCAAACAGACAAAGCAATAAAACACCCTAAACACAGCTAAAACTAAATGGCACCTCAATTAAAAGAGAGAAGAATAAGTGCTGGTTACGATGGCGGGGAAAACAAAGCAAAAGAAAAACCAGATTAAACTTCGCCAAAGGCCTCATGAAAAAGATGGGTTTTCAGCGCCTTTCGGAAGGCCAGCAGGGACTCTGCAGAGCGCACTTCGCTGGGGATGGAATTCCAGAGGCTGGGGGCCGCCACAGAGAAAGCTCGGGCCCGAGTGCTCGTCTTCCGGGCTTCCCGAGGAGTGGCGACCCGAAGCAAGTGCGCCCGCGCCTGCCGAACGGGACGGGCCGAGGTTGACCGCTGGGCGATACGCTCAGCCAGGTAGTCCGGTCCCAAGCCATGGAGGGTTTTATAAACTAAAACCAGGACCTTGAATCTAATCCGGGCTGCAACGGGCAACCAGTGCAGGCGAGCCAGGACTGGGGTGATGCGGTCGTAACGGCGCACACCAGCCACCAGCCTGGCCGCTGCGTTCTGTACCCGCTGCAGGCGCCGGAGAAGATTCAAGGGCAACCCCATGTAGAGGGCGTTACAGTAGTCTAGCCTCGAGATCACCAGAGCTTGGACCACTGTTCTCAGGGAGTTCACGTCGAGGTATGGGCGGATCTGGGCGATCCGACGGAGATGGTAATAGGCGGACCTGGTCACCGACGCCACCTGGTGCTCCATGGCAAGCGCCGGGTCCAGGAACACACCCAGATTCTGCACCCTCTCCGCGAGCTGGAGGGAAACTCCCCCCAGGCAGGGAAGAGGGCCACCGTACCCCGACGGCGAGCTCCCGAAGAACATAACCTCCGTCTTCTCGGGGTTGAGCTTAAGCCTGTTCGCCCCGGTCCAAGCCAGTACGGCCTCCAGGCACCCGTCGAGAACTTCCACAGCTTCCACAGCAGAGGTGTTAAAGGAGAGATAGAGCTGCGTGCCATCAGCGTACTGATGACAGCAGACTCCAAAACTCCTGATGACCCCCGCCAACGGCCTTACGTAGATGTTAAATAGCATGGGGGACAGAGACGACCCCTGAGGAACCCCACAAGGGAGGATCCAAGGGGCCGATAACTCCCCCCCATGCTGCACGTACTGTGGCCGGCCCTCCAGGAAGGAACGGAGCCAACTGAGAGCAGTGCCTCCGATTCTGACCTCAGAGAGCCGGTCCAACAGGATACCGTGGTCGACGGTATCAAAGGCCGCTGACAGATCCAGGAGGACCAACAGGGTAGAGCAACCCCTGTCGGCCGCCCTGAGAAGGTCATCTTGCAGGGCGACCAAAGCTGTTTCGGTACCCCGGCGGGGCCTGAACCCGGACTGGCAAGGGTCGAGGCACTGCCGATCCTCCAGGTATGACTGCAGCCGGACCGCCGCCACCCTCTCGATCACCTTGCCCATAAATGGGACGTTAGCAATTGGGCGATAGTTTGTCAAATCGTCCACCGCCAGGCCAGGTTTTTTCAGAATGGGCTTAACCACCGTCTCCTTCAGACGAGAGGGAAAAACCCCCTCGCTGAAGGAGGCGGTGGCGATGGCAGAAGCCCATTCGGCCATAGCCCCTCTGGCAGCTCTAATTAGCCAGGCAGGGCAAGGGTCGAAAGGAGTGGAGGCAGGCCGGCAATGCGCCATAGCCTTGGAGGCATCGACAGCAGAAACAGGCCCAAGCGCATCCAACCGAGGAGACGAAGGCGGACCAGCTACTGGGGATGCCGGGGCAGGACCACTGCAACCGGAATCGAACCCAGCACGGATGGCCTCAATTTTGGTACGAAAAAAGGCTGCGAATTGCTCGCTACTGAACTCAGTAGGAGGAGGCCTAGCCAGACTAGGATTGCTGAGGTCCCGAACCACCCGGAAGAGCTCTGCCTGGCGGTTCGAGGCCTCAGCAATTCTCAGGGAGGTGAAAGATGTTCTGGCCTCCCTTATCGCGGTGATATAGCGACTAGACTGGGCATCAACAGCAGCCTTACTCAACGCCGTGCGGGATTTCCCCCAGCTGCGCTCTAGCCTCCTCCTAACCTGCTTCATTGCCCTAAGCTCCCCCGTGAACCATGGGGAGGGCCGGGCTCGGCAACGGAGGAGGCGCTTGGGGGCGATCCGGTCAATGGTGTGGGCAGCTGTTTCATGCCAAAGGTTAGCCACACCCTCGGCCGCAACGCCAGTCATCCCACCAGGTAGTCCCCCGAAGAGCTCCCCGAACCGCAGGGGGTCCATGAGCCTCCGGGGGCGGGCCAAGATGGAAGGCCGGTGTCTATCAAGTCTAAGTGTAAATTATCATAGGAATATAACATTACGTGTAGTCTTGAATTGATGACTACATAATATATAATAGTCCTATCCCATCCATAAGGATTTAACGTTTTTCTTTTCTTTTCTTTTTAACTACACTAGATCTTTTGCATGACCTGCAACCCAAGCCTTTTTTAATTGTTTCTTTAGATATAACCATGGCATCAAATCTTGTGAGGTGGGGGGGGGGATGAGCAATTGGCAAGTACTTCTATGTTGTGTGTCTAGTGCTAAAACTTTGCATAGACTGTGTCTGACTTCATGTGGAGACTTATTTAAAAACATCAAGTTGAGGAGAAGGCTTTTACACTAATCTGGCAGTAGAGTGCAGGACTTGTGTTAAAAAGCATTTTACTATGTGAGCTTCCACCCACATTCTGAAATACAAGCCTAGACAGGTTTTTCACTTCCGAATGAATGACAACTAAACTGTAGGGCAAATTGAAGCCTCCATATGTTATTGTTTAATTTCCACCAGCCACATTTGGCATAGTGAGTATGCTACATGATAGAAATGTTAGCAACCAGCAATGTGTGGATACATTTCCCACAGTACTGTGGAAACCCAATAACCTATAACCTAAATCCAGTTGCTAGTTCTAACAAGAATAGCCCCATTGAACTAATTGCTGAATACTAAGTCAATACTTATATAAATCTCATTTATTGCTAGAGTCTATTGTAGTTGGAATTACCAGATGAATTCAAGTCTATGCTTTTAGCCAACATATTAAACTTCATGCTAAGTAATATTCATAGTAAAGTCAAGTAAATCCTTCTTGATTTTCCCCTGCCATTAGATCAGTCTTGTGCATAACCAATATAGGCATGTAGTAGGATAAAACTGCACTTTAGCATGTTTTAGCACCATCTCATTACAGTTGTGAGATTTTGAATCGCGTGTTCTGTGCAGGTCATGACAGCTTTACTGTAGTTTTCACTTAATAAAGTAGACTCAAACGATAACATCTGTAGAGTGGCTTGAGATTTACTGCATCAAATTTAACTGTAGCTTTATGATTTTTTAAAATAGGGCTGGGTCAGTGTTTTATTAGGTTGCATTGCTTTCCTATTCTCTGCCAGTCACGGCTATGTCTATTACCGCTCTTGGAGCTGTAGCAAGAACAGGAAATGCTATGTTCACTTACAGCCACACAAGGCGGAGAGCCAGCAGCCTCTCTGGTTTCTCTTGCTGTCAAGTCCCGTCCACTGAAAGGTGGGCCTTCTTACCTTACACATGGTCCAGGGAGGTACGGCTCCCCTGCAACATTCACTGATGCTTAGCCTGGGAATGGGCTACGCTCCAGCAAGGAGGCAGACAGAGTTTGAATGTCTGGAACTGCCTTAGTTAGTTTTTAAGAGTAGTAAGTTCCCCTCCACCCCACCCTCAAAATGTTGCATCATTTTAAAGAAACCTACAGCAGAACAGAAATATTAAAGCTGTCAGTCTGCCAAAATGAAAGAAAATATACACATTCATAATAATAATAATAAAAAGGCTGTCATGGAGTATCAAAGCCAGATGTTTCATTTCTCCATTTTGAGTCTTTTGCCACTCCACCTGCATCTTAAAACGTTTGAGCTGCCCTATACTTTTGTGGTTATTAATGTGGAGATATGGCTTGAGGCTGAGTGCTCTCTCTCTCTCTCTCTCGCTCTCTCTCTCTCTCTCTCCCCCCTTCCCTTTTATCCACTCCTGCATATAATAAGAAGTGGAGTTATAAAGCAGGGAAAATGCTAAGAAAAAGAAGACCTTTTAACAAACCCTTCTCTGTAAGCGACACCCATTATTTGTCCCGGGGAGTGCAATGTGTTGTTGTTGTTGTTCAGTCGTTCAGTCGTGTCCGACTCTTCGTGACCCCATGGACCAGAGCTCACCAGGCCTTCCTATCTTCCACTGCCTCCGGGAGATTTGTCAAATCCATATTGGTTGCATCGATGACACCGTCCAACCATCTCATTCTCTGCTGTCCTCTTTTCCTTTTGCCTTCAATCTTTCCCAACATCAGGGACTTTTCCAAGGAGTCCTCTCTCCTCATGTAACTACTGATATATCTGTGCAATGTAACTACTGGTATATCTGTGGAAATTAACATATTAGTTCTTTCTTTGACTATATTAGTTTTATTTTTGTTTTATTTTTGTTGTGAACCACCTAGAGTGGCCATGGCAGCTGGATGGGCAGTATATTAAACAAACAAACAAATAATCTATGCATATACACGCAAAGCAGCACCAACCCACACTTTCTTCATCAAAGCTTCTTTCTCAAAACTGTTCTTTGTTTTAATGGCTTCTCCTGTGTGAGCAGGAGTCCAGGAACTGCACTTTAGAAAACAACAACAGCTTAATGGAACTTTTCTTTATTAGCAAGATTTTCCCCCTTTTTCTTTTAAAGATAAGATGAGGAAATTGCATAATGCAGGAAGAAAAGCCACCTAAAGGCAGTTCCTTTGAACTGTGCCATCTATTGGTGCTTCAATAGAGATGAAATAACAGGAATTCGACCCAGCCTCCCTATATGACCAGTTAAATTGAACAGACCTGGATTCCCCAGTCTGATTTCACAGGAACTGAATGAAAGTGAATTAAATTTCCCTTGCTGTGTTGTTTTATCCTATGATGTTTAATGCTCAATTACTGTTTATTTTCTGCAGTTTTAACCACAAATCCATGGACATTGTTTTCTCAACAGTGGAAATAATTAAATGTGATGTAGGATGTGAAAAAGGATAGGGAGAAACTTTTTATTTACTTATTTCTTACATTTCTATCCTGCCCATCTAGCCAAAAGGCTACTCTGGGTGGCTAAACATTTCTTTATCTCTCATAATACTGAACCCAGGACTCATCTACTGAAGCTGAATGGTGGAAGAGTCAGGACTACTAAGGAACATATTTATTTATCCAATATATAATTTTCAAAAATTGAAACTGCTGCAATGCTGCCTATGACTGATAATCTTACTACCCTTTAACTTTTATAGAGGGCACCTCCCCGAAAACTGCTACAGTATTTCCAGGAAGTGCATTGACACTTTTTATTTAGAACAGGAAGTAGGTCCAGAGCTATGGCAAGTGAACAAATTGTAACTGTCCATAGGTATAGATTGGTGGGGCTGGAATTCCCATCATTCTCCCTGGGAAATTCTTTGATAATTCTGGACTTGGAGTCAAAGGAGGAGGAGAGGAATAAACCCTAGAAATAACCTTGGAAAAGAAACAAAAGGCTAAAAGATATGACACTGGAAGATGAGCCCCTCAGGTCAGAAGGTGTCCAACATGCTACTGAGGAAGAGCGGAGGACAAGTACAAGTAGCTCCAGAGCTAATGAAGTGGCTGGGCTAAAGCCGAAAGGACGCACAGCTGCAGATGTGCCTGGAAGAGAAAGGAAAGGCCAATGCTGCAAAGAAATATACTGCATAGGAACTTAGAATGTGAGATCTATGAACCAGGGTAAGCTGGATGTGGTCAAGCATGAAGTGGCAGGTAGAGATGGGCACGAAATGAACTTTTAGTTCATTTTCTTATTCGTTATTCATTTAGTTACCTAACGAAATGAATAAGGCACCCCAGAATGGATTTATAATGAAATGAAACGAGTTCATTAATGGTAGCCGGAGATGTTTCTTACCTAGTATTGGTCCTGGAGGCCCGGTCTTCCTGGCTGCATGGAGGGTCGACCAGGGAAAAAAAAAGCCAACTGGCCTGTGCTACAGCTGTAGTGCGGGCCACATGGTCGGCAGTAAAATAAAAATTAAATTAAATTAAATTATATTAAATTAAATTAAATTAAAAATTAAAAAGGCACACCGACCCGGCCCTGAGGTGGCCGGGTTGGCACCTTAAAATAAAGAAAAAATATAAAACATAAAAGCAGCGCCGACCTGGCCCCAGGGGCTGGATGGTCAGCGCTTGGGGGGGGGGGGGCTAATCACCCGATCTGGCATGCAGGGCTGGTACTCGCACATGAGCACCAGCACCAGCCCACAGGCTGCGGAACCGGCCCACAGCCGGCAAAAGAAAAAAAAGCCAGCCGGCCTGCACTATAGATGTAGCGCGGGCCACGTGGTTGGAAGTAAAGTGAAATAAAATTAAAGTGAAATTAAAAAATTAAAAAAAGAGTGCCGACCAGCCCCAGGGGCCACACAGTCAGCGCTTGAAAATAATTTTAAAAAAGAGGAGTGCCAACCCGGCCCCAGAGGTGGCCAGGTTAACGCCCTAAAAAAATAATAAAAAAGTAAAAAATAAATGAAGCACAGTTGGTGCTTTTAAAGAAAAGAGGTGCTGGCCCAAAGCCAGCACCTCAAAAACCCCTGCCAGAGGGGCCAGGATCGCCCCGCCTCTGTTGCTGCTGCCACCGCTGCCCAATAAGGATGATTGAAGATGGTGATGATGATGTGGATGAGGATGCTGCCAATCCAGTATGTGAGTTGTCAATGTCTGTGGGTTTTTTGAATGTTTTTCCCTGCCTGTGCGCTGTCAAATGGATTAAATAGTGCAAAGCAGGAAAAACAAATAATGAATCAATGAACCAATGAAACAAATTCTTCAAAAAATTTGTTAAAAACGAAATGAAATGAACCAAACCCTAAAACAAAACAAACCAAAACAATTTGCCATTTTTTCGGTTCGTGCTCATCTCTTGTGGCAAGAATAAACACTGACATCCTAGGAATCAGCGAACATAAATGGACAGGAATGGGTCAATTCAGTTCAGATAACTATCACATCTACTACTGTGGGCAAGAATGCCATAGAAGAAATGGAGTAGCTCTCATACTCAACAAAAGAGTGGGAAAAGCTGTGCTGGAATACAACCTCAAAAATGATAAAATGATTTCAATATGATTCCAAGACAGCCCTTTCAACATCACAGTAATCTAAGCGTATGCACTAACCGCTTGGCCTTCCCGACATCATTGGTACCAACGTGTACCATGACCACTGGCTCCTTCCCAGTTCTCTCTAACAAACTATTTCTCGTGATGTCTGCAACCTTTGCACGTGGCAGGCAAGGTGCAAAGCTTGGGATTTCAATTTGGATTGTAGCTGCCGACCTAGAAATAGATCGGACTGCAGCTATTTTCTTTGTTGCATCCTGGGTGTCCCAAACATGATTAACCTTTATACAATTGTCAATGAACTCAGCCTCCATATGCCTTTAACTACTGCTTGGACAGTAACTATTAAGTACTGGTTGCACCTCCATTTCCATGCTGACTCCAACTCCCTACTATATGATTTATTAAGGGACTCCTATGTTTCCAGATAGTACCAACATATCAAGCTTAAAATTGACCACACTGGAATTAATTTAGACTCTTTAACAAACCTTTAAAATTGTGCGCCAAAAATTTTGGAATATTGAGAGCCAGTCCATTGCAGCAGGGCTGAACTCGACCTGTTCCCCTCACTTTTATGGTCTGATGCCCACTTTAGGACTAGGAGCGAACTATATGGAACACCTCATTAACCTTGCCAGCGCCAGGCTTTCATGCTGGCCAGACTGAACATCCTTCATTCAGCCGTTCTCTAAGGAAGATATCATAATATACCATTTGAAAACAGACTATGCAAACATTGTCTACTGGAACCCGATTCAACCTCCCATATTCTTCTTTCCTGCCCCACTCATCACAAGCTCCACCTTCGGCTTCTGGCCCCATTCATTTCTAACCTTTCTGGATCCCCAGAGAGCATAACCAGTGCCTACTTGAGGACAAATCTTCTGAATTTACCGTCTCAGTGGCTGAATACTTGGCCACTGTATTATATACCAATAATAAGGCCAGGACCAAGGACAGCCACTAATTTGACCTCTTCATTTATCTATCTTTTAGTCTTTTGTCCACAGTTTGACACTTTTGTTTTTAATCTATTCTATGCCATTAAAGGTTTCTTGAATGAATGAATGATTTGACCAAACTCCGGGAGGCAGTGGAGGACAGGAAGGCCTGGTGAGCTCTGGTCCATGGGGTCATAAAGAGTCGGATATGACTGAACAACTGAACAACAACAACAACAATTACAACAAATGTGAACAATCTGAAATAGTGTTTCATCTTTTATTTCTTTTATGCTTTTCAATCTCCATAGCTCACGTTCACTGATATTCAGATTTGAAATAATGTTTGGTCTGTGCACAGTAGTTTGCATTCAGCATATATCTTATTTCAAGTGGAAATAAAGCATCTTTTTGCATTTTGGGATAAGAATAAATTACTATTAATTGAAGTGGGAAACTTGTTCAAAGCGGGTTGTGTTTGCAAGCGACTGCAATAACATCTGCTGGGTTCCCCGCATTGGCTTGTCTTCAAACAGAAGTCCTTCCTGTGTATAAGAAATCATGCATTGTGAGATTAAAAAGCTAACAATTGCCTCCAGCCCTAGCCTTTGCTACTAACAGAGCATGGGCTGAATGGCCAAACCACAGCAGAACCAAGGGGTGAATTATGAAAATATATTCTTATCCAACAAGATGCTGAACAATTGCTCAAGAAGACTATGCTCAGTCAGTCCTCAGCAAGCAATATTAGGTTTAGAACTTAAACGCTCCAGCATTCTCCTCAAATGAAACATGCTTCTAAAAGTTAATGGCAAAAGCAGCACTTAATATCCTTTTTCATCATCATTGTCATTAGGTCCTGTGCAGAGCATACCAGGCAGCAAGTGTTCTCCAATGAACCTGTTTGTTCTGAACATCTTTGGCATCATCTCAAGAAACACTGATAGTTTTTAGATCTTCACTGAGTGTTTGACACCACGTTTTTCAAGGCCGGGCCTCTTTCCTCTACTGTAGTGCAGTTTTTAGATGCTGATTGTGGGGCATGTGTAGAATGTGTAGAATGTGGCTGACAAACTGCGGTCAATATTCGTTCACAATTGTAGACAGATGTTTTGAATCTGATCTTTGTAGTGTTGCTTCATTCAAGATATGAGACATAAAGGATTTTCTAACACAATATTTTTTGGGAAATAGTTAAACATTTAGTCTTTTTTAGCATTTCCATGTTTCACAGGTGTATAGTATATTGCAGTAGGTATAATGATACTCTTGAAGAGTTTTATCTTTGTGTGGTGAAATACAGCTGATGCCATTCCAGTTCAGAAATTGATCTCCTTGTCTGTGTCACCATCAATAATGCTGCTAAGATGAGGTGTTAGATTTGCTTTATAGGTGGGCCATGGGCATCTATAGGCATGCTATCCTGTCCCCATAAGCTTGGTCTTACATAGGCCAATCTTTCTGGCTTCACTATCTAGGTTGGTGGTCATTTTTTGCAAGTGCAGTCTTGTTTCACCAAGCATTGCAATATCATCTGCAAAATCTAAGTCTGTTAGGTGAGCTTTTGCCCTTGCTTGAAACATAATGAAGTTTGTAGAGAGGAGAAACAAGAATGGCAACATAATACATCCTTGTCTTACTCCTCCATTTATTTATTTATTTATTTATTGCATTTCTATACCGCACCTTCTTCCAAATTGGAACTCAGGGTGGTTTACAGCATTAAAAGACATAAAAATCTGCAGTGAAAAACATATAATACAAATAGAATGGGGGGGACCAGGCAAGTGGTTTAGGAGTTTGTGTTTAATTAACGTTTAATGCTTTAGGAGTATGTGTCGTCTGAGCCTAATTTTGTTGGAGTTAAAAAAAAATAAGGGTTGCTCACTTGAATAGGGATATGTCTATATTTATAACCAGTTGACTTTAGCGTTTTCTGTTATTTCTATTCAGTGACTGGATACAACATCACAGGTTCTAACAAATTGTATTAAAATCACATATAAAAGTTTTACTGTTGGGCCACAAATTAATATCAGTTCCCCCCCAAAATGGACTTCTCTGGTTGTGATTTACTACTCTAAACAGCAGCATTTCAGCAAATACATGTCCCTTGCTGGGGAGGAACTGGTCTCTTCTCCCACCTGCAATGGAGAAGCTTTTTATCAATAACAAAGGTATGCCATGCAAATCTTATAAAGGAGAATAGGTACCTTCAAATGAAGTTGCCCATATTAGTATATTACAGGGTGTTTTCAAAAT
The DNA here is from genome assembly GCA_023846285.1 of Phrynocephalus versicolor. Taxonomy (NCBI): domain Eukaryota; kingdom Metazoa; phylum Chordata; class Lepidosauria; order Squamata; family Agamidae; genus Phrynocephalus; species Phrynocephalus versicolor. The sequence continues at coordinate 16,565,079 of JAHTLZ010000240.1, read as the reverse complement.
TAAAGTGAAAAAAGCAGAGAGAGCAACAGAGCAACAGATAAAACTGCAATATATTGTGACCCTTAAAAAAACAGATTCATTTCAGTGTGAACTTTCAATATATCAAAATCTGCTTTTTGTCTGAAGAAGTGGATTTTGATCCATATTGCCTGCTACAGAAAACATAAAGTTATCTATACGATCATTACTGTTAAAACTCCAAGCACTGTATGTGCCTTGGGGTTTTTGAAGTTGAATAACAGTCACAAGTGCTACAAATTCAACAATAAATACTGAAGTACAATCCTATAAACAATTGTTTAGATGTTTGCTCTGTTGATTTCCCCTATGACTTGATTAGGATTAGAGCCTACATGCTTTCTCAATTAACCTGATCTTGTTTTGAACCTGAACTTGTATCTGGAAGATTTAAAAATCCATCATTTTTAATCTTTGAGACTCAAAATCAACCTTTCCAAGAATTTAACATACTACTTTAAGCAGAAGCAGAACTCTCTGGAAAACTCCATTTTAATATTTCTCCGAAATGCATTTGGATTTGCTCATTCTTTCCTTTCTTTTCTATGACATCTTTACTTTTGGACTCATTTCACACGCTAGCAAGGTTAAAACTTGTAAACAAAATCAACACCAAAACCTTGTTCAAAGCAGTAAGAACAACACTCCACCAAAAATACCCCTCTCAGATAACCACTTTCTGAAAGGGAGGCTGTCTGAAGAGAAAGATATTCATCTCTTTGTTGAAGGACAGCAAATATTTATTGACATTATTTATTTATTTTAGAGTATTTTTACTGCGTCTTTCTCCTTGAAAAAAGAACCCAAGGTGGCTTACAGAATGAGGGATAATATACCATCCAGTACAATTATGACATGTTCAAGTATTGAGAACAGGGAATTGAGGGACATCTTACAGCATTAAAAGACAACATTAAAGCTACAAGAGAACATGAGCAGTTAAAGAGAGAGTAGAAATTCCATGTAATCATGCATGGTAGACCATCCAAAAGTTATGGGGTAATGGAGACTAAGATTGAAAGCATAGTCGGAGGCACAGCTAGGGCTTCCAGAGCCCAGGGCAAAATTCAGTTTTTGTACACACACCCCAAGGTGTGAATCATAAGGGGAGGTTGCCACACAGCAGGTACTGAGCCCTGGTGGTGGCCATGGCAGAGTGTAGCCACTGCTGCTGATGATGATGGGGTTGAGTCAGCTGGGGTGTGCTCAGCTCTGCACCTCACCTCACTGGGGCCTCCTCGGTAATGGGGGGCGCTTTAGAGTGCTGGTTCAGCCCTATGTGTGACCCCTCCTCCTCATGCACACCATTGGCTCTGCCATCCACGACTGGCAGCTGGCACCACACCTCCATAGGGTGTCCTGGCGATGGGGAACACCCCCACCCCATCTGGAGGTGCTGGGCCTGGGATTGGCGAGGGGGTAGCAGGCAGCCCTGATTGAAGCTATGCACTCAGGTATGCTGCTCCACCCCTTGCCACATGGGCCACCCACTGGACCTGCACCTGCCCTGCTGGACGCCATGGACTGGACGGGCGTTGAGCTCTCTTCTTGCCCACCTGCCACATCAACCAACGCCGTTGCCTGGCTGGGGGCCTGGGCAAGTCCATGGCTGCATTCTAGGTCCTTCTGGCAGGAGGGGCACCAATTAGGATTTGGTGCCCTGTAATTGCTGCACCCGGGGTGCCCTGCCCCCTTGCACTCCCCACGCCACGCCCCTGAGCATAGTGCCAAAGCAATCACAGAAGGCAGATATAAACACAAACTTATAAGTGGTTATAAACACAAAGTCTGTGTAATGTGTGATAGATTCATATAAAGACACATAATAGGTAGTCCATCATTCAGGGAAAGTTTGTCTGAAGAGAAAGTTACTGTATTTGCCTGTTTCTGGAAAGATAGCAGAGATGGGGCAGTCCTGGCCTCTAGTGGGAGGGAGTTCTAGAGTCTGGAAGCAGCAACAGAGAAGGCCCTTTTTCATGGCTTCCCACGAGACATACCTGTGAGGGTGGCAGGATGGAGAGAAAGACCTCTCCTGATGACCTTAACACTTGAGCCAGTTCATACTGTGAGATTTGATCTTTGAGGTAGCTAGGATCCAGGTCGTACAGTGCTTTGTAGGTTAAGGTCAGCACTCTGAATTGTGCCCAATAGCTGATTGGCAGCCAGTGGAGCTTCTTTAATAGGGGTGTAATGTGATCTCTGTACCCCACCCCAGTCAGCAACCTGGCTGCTGCATTTTGGATGACAAGATGGGGCCAACCTGGCCTCCTGTGGGAGCGAGTACATGTTCTTCTCTGTTGCCTCCATACTGGTGGGGTTCCGTCAACTCATTGAAGGAAAATACTCATCTGTCATGTACTAGATATTTTTAATATTGTGTGTTGAAAGAAAGAAATAGAGCCAGAAACATCAAAAACATTGATCTCTGTCATTTCATTCCAAGCAATGGGGTTAGAGGAAAAATGAGCACTTATTTCCATCTCATAATTCATGGGACATCTTTCAAAGCAGAAGCAGCACTATAAATGCCATTCATGCATCTGGCAGAGAAGAAGCAGCCAAATTTAAACCTTCCTCTTGGCATTCTGCCTGCAGAATGCACAGATTTTGCCCCCATCTCTTGTCTGTCTTGCCATGGAAACCCTAACAATGAACTGAACAGCTGTTACTTTATTCATAGTGTTACAGAAGGGCATTATGTGCATATTTTTAAAAAGCTCTATTTTCTTTCAAACTGTTGCTAAGACTTGAAAAATCTTGCCCTATCTCAACTTTTAGCATCAATTAGAAATCAACATATTTCTGAGACAATTTGTAGTCAGTTTCTCCCATTCCCATTGTATGAACCCATAAGAACATTGTATTGGGAAATCTCCATCCTTCAATTTATCCTTTCTTTTCTGCTTCAGCAGTTCTCAATAGGTGATTTATTTCTTCATTCACCTGACACACTGTCACTTATCTGCCTGCCTGCATTCATGTGTGCGAACACTTCTCTTATCAGGGATTATAGGGCAGGCACCTCCTGTTGCCATAGGCCTGCAGACCTTGGCGATAGCCATCACAAGATAACAAACGCGGGACAACATCCTGCTATGCATGCTTAAATCCTTCTGAAGCCATAATTATAGCTAATAAGAGCTCGGAATTGCCACCTACAATTGGAAAGAGAATGGATTGTTAAAATACTGGAACTAAACAAAGGCTGAGAGGCACCAAGGCAGTGAGAAAGTAAAAAGGCCAGAGAAGGAGAATGAAATCTGATGGGTGAAGAAAAAATATGCACCCTGATTCTTAGGTAATGAAGTAAGAGGAAATGAGCTGTGAACAAGTTCGGCCTCTAGGTGAATTTCAATAGGTTTTGTGCTGCAACAGAGAAAGGCTTCCTTGTTAACAATAGACTCAGACAGCCATTGCACATAGTGAGTCAAGACTGCAGCAGGCCTTGGCATCTAATTTTTTAGAGGACAACTGACAGAATCTCCAAGCCACATTAGCTCTTGATGAGCTTTTGTCCAAAAAAAGTAATGATTCCGACTCCGAGCTCTGGGGAGCACACCAAATGGCTGAAATCTTGTTACACAGATCCACATGTGAAGCAGGAATAGCAACAGCAAATTACCATGAATTAAAAGCTTCCTTCAGTAATTTATGGGGTACACACAACCAATGCACAAAGCAACAGGGTAGAATCCACTCCAAAATCACCAAAGGAAGCCTTTAATCAGTAGGAATTTGCCACTGCTGATGATTCAATTCCTGTTACGTGCTTGGAGTTGCACAACAGGATTTCAGTCAATGAGATATACAAACCATCAAGAATATTGAAGCATATAACATGGCATAGCTGTATGGGTAGTTGCTAGGCAACATAGAAATAAATATTTAGTATGTGCTGAACTTCTATATCACAGTGTCAAACTATAACTGGACAATAAAGGTTAATGACTACCTACCTACTCCTTGTGGTTAGACCATTTCCTTCCTACAATATGATTTCCTCAGCAATTAAATTATTATTATTAATAATAATAATAATAATAATAATAATAATAATAATAATAATAATA
>JAHTLZ010000240.1:16481592-16560981 GCA_023846285.1 Phrynocephalus versicolor | reverse complement strand
ATAATAATAATAATAATAATAATAATAATAATAATAATAATAATAATGTGTTGCATTTCAATAACAAGTTACAAAACAAAACATGCTAAATGGAAAATGTGCAGCTAAGGAAAATCATGTGCTATCACTAGCAGATATCTTTCACTAATTGACGGTGCAACACTACAACAAATGTCATAAATCTATCATTTTATAATCAGAAAATACCCTATGCAGATGACCTAAATCAGAAGTGGAATCGCTTTGGCCTGCCATATATTGTGGAAAAGCAGCTCTCATATTACTAGCTGCTGATGGGAGCTGTAATCTTACATCTGGGGCAGCATGGGCTCTCCTTCCCTAGATTAATGGTATAGAAATATATACATTGATAAGGGAATTTGTATTATACTTGCCCATCCCTCACCATTCATTTGTGGTGATTATAACTACTGCACTGGGACCCATGTGCCTATGCACATGGTGTGTAGATTGTACATAGCTTTTGTCATGCTTGAAGATACAATGAACTGCTTTTGGAGATAAAGGTAAGAAAGATAATTTTTCTTTCTGTTCCTAGGTTCCTTCTCTGGATTGGCAGGTCTTTTTCTGTTTGACAAACTATTGTTTGTCAAATTCATCTGATGACTGCTATGTACCTTCTGACAGCACTTTCATCCTTTCTGTCAATATTAGACTAGGAAAATTTCCTCTGATATTATACCGGGTTTCATAGACTCAGTATTGTGATAAGTCATGTACCCTTTAGTGCTTCACCTTTAACTGCAAACATCCATGCACAGCTCAACTCACTGAGATAGCTTTTGTGAGAGTTTTGTAGCACATCAATTTTGCTGAGATAATATTATGACTGTGAGCTGTAAAAGTTTGAGTTCTTTTCAAAAACCAACTGGGTTCACACACTACAGCCACTAGGAGACTGTTTTGTCTGCTTACCAGCCTTACCTACATCACACCAAGCAAGCAGGAAGGGCCAGCAGACTGAACATGGATTCATGTGACAGAAAGCTACCTTATCATTTTCTAGATAAAGTCTAGCATGCATTTTTAAATTACTGAATTAATCTCATTGTAGCCTATGAACATGAAATACCATGTTCTTTGATCACCTAAGTTATCAGTCTGGTAAATACCATAAAAGCACCAGAGAAGTCTTTTCCATAACAATGAGGAAATTGCTACAGCGATAATAAAACTATAATGTCATGATCAGAGACATATGGACAACATGGGGAGAGTTAGCTCATGCTTTAAAACATGGACATTAATTGTTTTGTGCAACTAACAGCCCTAAACCAAGCACTTCACATCAAAGCCTTGCTTTTAATTAAAAAATTATTTCCATAGTCTTTTTTTGCCCATCGTACCCTAATAGAGAAAATTGGATAATTACTTCAGTTTTGGCTATGCTTTTTATGTGGTAATTTGCAGGATGTGGTAACTGCTGACTTAACTTCCGGGGGGCAGTAACAAATAATCTCAAGTATACCTGCAGAGCAATCCTGTGCTCTAGCTGTCACCCACCTGAATTCTCCATATGTGGTAGAAGATGGCTGTCCTCTATTTATGGGTAGTTGAGAAGGATAGGATGTCTCTACACCAGTGGAATAGCCACTGTTTCTTATATATGGAGTAGAGAAAACTCACACGTCAGAAAATCTGAAATTGGAGTAAAGAAGGCAGCCACACCTGCAGCATTCATGGAAATAGTACTAATACCCAGCAGTAAAGGTCTTTATTAGCAACAGAAATGAAGAAATGAAGATAACAAACAAACTTAGGTTGATGGGGGCCATATCTTTAGCACACCTTCCTGAAGCAGCAGGAGCAATGCCATATGCACTACAGCTGCCCTGAAACACTTGCTGGCAAGAGGATAGTAGATAAAAGATTATTGTTAGAGTGATGGCATTGTTTTGTTTTTCCTGTCATCTGCCTCCATGACATGAGTACTCCTCAACTAGCAATATGGGAACAACAGGCCAAAAGATAAGACTGGTACAGTAGTTCCAATTCCTGCTCCATCTGTGTCATCAGAAGGACTGCTTCAATTAAGCTAACAGTTCACTAGGTCCAGCCTTCTCCATGACTCATCTATTGCAGTGGTTCTGCACCTTGTGTTCCCCAGATGTTCCTTGACTAAATCTCAGAGAAGCCTTCACCACTAGCTGCACTGGCCAGGATTTCTGGGAGTTGTAGTCCTAAAACATATTGGGAACTACTGATCCATCGCATAAAAACAAGCACACAAACACACATACATATTTACTACTCAGGATCACAGTTCATACATCTCATCTATAAATTCTATACTCTAATGCATTTTTGTTTTAAGAGGCCACAAAATGCTTCCATGCTGTTTCCTTTTTACATCTGAATATAGATAACTGGTGAAAAGAGAGACAACTTCAGATGAAGAGGCCATCATGTCATCAGTGTTATCAGGACATGTATTCTTGTTCAGTACAACCAAGCAATGAAAACCTGGTGGTAGAATTCCATAGGATTACTGGATTGTGGCACTGAAGAAGTTCAGAAACAATAAATGTTAAATGTTGGAAAGCTGCAACCTTCATGCTTCTCCTTTAAAAGTTGGTGTCAATGGGGAGCATGTTCTGTATATGCTACTAATATCCCATGACATGCTCTGCATTTTGTACATAAATATCTGCAACATAAGTTGGGTCCCCCCCCCCAATTCCTGTAGACTACCCCTTCCTTCTCATTGTTCCATGGGTAACCATGTTATCCTCACGATTTCCTGCCTTTCTGTACTTTTAGCTGCACTAAAAAGAGAATAACCAAATTCTAAAATCCCTCCAAGCTGATGTATACTCGTAGTTCAGTGATTTAGGTATCTGACTATGGAGCCAAAAGTTGGGAGTTTGATTTTCCATCATCCCTCCCGGGAGAAAAGCCAGTATAATCAAAGGCAAGCTGTGTCATCCCAGAACATTCCAAGAATAAGGGAATGGTGAACTTATGTGAAGCATTCTTTATGTAGAGACCCTGGAAAGAGTCACCATAAGTTATCTGAAACTTGAGTCATGGCAACTGGACTGCCTTTAACAAGGCAGTGTCCCAACCAAGAAGAACAATGGATCAGCCTGCGACCCAGAGCTGATGGAAGAACCTGGTATTTCCTTATATGGCTGGAGAGTCTGAAAAGCTTTAAAGGATTTTGGCATCCCCATTTACTAAGGGAGAGATTCGTCCACCCAAAAGATCTGACATCAAAACACAAGAGGAGCAATATAGTATATGTGGTCCAGTGCAATCAGGAGTGTGAAGAGCTCTACAATGGCGAAACCAAACAACCACTAAACAGGAGGATGGCCCAGCAAAGGAGGAACAACAGATTTAGACTAGAATCAACAGTGTACCTCCATTTGAAGGCCAAAAGATACTCATTCAAAGACGAGGATGAACACATATTAAACAGAGAAGATAGGTGGTTTGAGAAAAGGGTCAAGGAATCCATTCATGTGTGTATTGCAAATATTTCTGTCAACAGAGGTGGGAGACTTAGTCACAATCTGTTTGCCACTTACCATGCTGCCCTTTTATCAGTCCCCAGACAAATCAGAAGCACTTCACACCTCCACCACAATGGGCACGGTAATGACCCATACTTAATGGGTGTTGGGAAGGATTTTATAGGTGGGACTTTGACACACACCAGGCCATTGTCCATCTAATGAGCCTATTCAGTCCATTGACCACCTAACAAGCCTATACAGGCCACTGCCCACATAACAGGCCTATTCAGACCAGGGTGGTGTGAAAGCAAGGTGAACTACACATTGGAAGACTCGCTCCAGTGTTTCTCAGACTGATGAAGCTATTTGGATGAGTAGTGAAATGATTCTATCTCACAAGGAAAAAAAGTCCAATCGCCATGACTCAACTTCCAGATAACCTCACCTGGATGACTGAGAATCTTCACAGACACATCACTCTAAATTGGAATTAACTTGTCAGCAAACAATGAATTATTATTAAATTCCTCCAAAGTTGAAGAGCTCAGACAGTTCCACTTGGTGCCGTTTCTGTTGTCACTGAAGAATTGTGGATATGAGTGGCACATGGTAACATTCTTCCATGCAACTGATAAGGGTATAGATGCCCTCCAAGATCTGTGCATTGACAGTTGGCAGCTAGAAGGTAACAATAATCACACTGACTCCTTTGCAAACCTAAACTTCAAGTTAAATGGAAAAATGCAAGAGAAACCTGATGGAAGCCCAAGATGTTTTAACAACATAGTTTCCTTTTTCAGGAGCAAATCGAAGTAAGTCTGTTTCTCAATTATGCCTGAGGGCAAATTAGGCAACATAGAAGCAAATAATAATAGTAATAATTTTAAAAATCCACAACCTGTTGAGCTTCAATCAAATTTTGAAAATCTGTTTCTCTTTTGCTTCTCTTTGTATTTAGTATTTTTCCTCCCTGCTTCAACTTGAATTCTAATGACCTATAATTGTGTGTAATTAACAGTAGCTAGTACAAGCTAAAGTTACCATTTCCTTACTATCTTGCAACCACATCAGTTTCTGTAAAACCAAAAAAGCTGTGAAATTAATATGGCAATCTGCTACTCATTTAGAATCAGAGATGATAGATGTTCGGAACCTAAAATGCATCCTTTGAAGTCCTACACATTTCTTTTTAATCTGAAGGTTTTTGTAACACTGCTTGTAATTAGTTAGGAACCTTAAGTGTTTTCTTTAATGAACTCCCTTTTTTTCACTCCATGTGCTCTATGCTCATCTAATCTCTATCTGCTTTCCATAGTTGCTGCCACCTTAAACTTTCCATCCATATGATTCCCATTACAAGATGTACAGCTGGCGTATGAGCCATCAACACCTCACCTTCATGAGGTGCTGATGGATCAGAACAACATGTTAACACCTTTTAGGCATTCCACCAGGAAAACCAAAGATATAAAAATAGACAGTGCACCACCAACTGTGCTAACAGATCCTAATTATAATTGCAGCAGCTGTTAGAAACCCAAAGCTATAATGGTTTTTTGTTGTTATAACCAAAATGAAAATGACATTAGCATGTGATTTGTGTATCTTTAATGACCACACTAACTTACTGGTACATTGTCACTTCCCACAGTAGCTTGCACATGCTGTATCAATAAAGGGGTGGGGGAGAATGCCTCTACTCCCATCACTTTTAACATTCATAATGGGGAAACCATGCTGTTCAGGGAAAAGTTTCTGTTTGCAATCTTTATCAGACCCTAATACAGAACTCATATTTTAAAATGTAAATTCCCATATTATTTTTTTAAAGAGAAACAAATGACATCTGTAGCATTGTCTTTGATACATGATGTTAAAGCGTTGTTCTCGCTTCATTTGGTGGTGGTGGTGGAATCCATTTGAAACACTTTCTTAGACAAGTGCTATATTCATGACGACCAGAAGTAATTTTGTCTGCATCCTATTTTTGTGCTTCTTTTGCTGCGGTGATATACAGTGGGCAGATAAACCAAAGAAAATCAAATCAGCTTATTTACATAACAACCACAAATACACCCCCTCTCCCCCAGTTATTACTCTGGGTACTTCACATAAAACCCAGTGCCATGAAATGTTATTAAAAGTGTATGAAGAATGGGTTGAGAATTGGTTGGATGCCTTAAATAAACAAATAAAAGTGGATTCTCACACAGTTGCTTCTTGGCCCTTGTCATTTTCAAGATTTCCTTAGTCATTGGCTCCCTGTTTCTTTATCTTTTCTGTTTCCCAGGATGTATTTGTTTTCCCACTCTGGCCCACAAAGCTTCTTCTGTTCTAAATGCCTATGCAGTGTTGAATCCCTGTTGAAACTGACGATTTTTCGTTCCCTCATACGAGCTGAAATGCAAACAGCAGCTTTGTGCATTTGAGCAGAATGTTCATGAACATGTCTTCACCTCAGGCACCAAATGTTGCCTGTCACCTATGTCGCAGCATATAAATTTTAAATTAATTGAAAACTTACATTTCAAAAAAGATACAAAAAAGGGGCAGAGGTGATATGGTATCATCAGAAAAACTAACTAGACATTACGCATTGAGGATGAAAGAGAAGACAAATAGTTGGCAAAAATAAATACCTCCAAACACAATGACCTAACATCTAAGCACTATTTGGGCCTTCTGAAGTATGAGAGGGGAGCACTCCATCCTCCATCCCATTCACCAGCGCTCTCCTCACAAGGAGACAGCCTGCTTCTTCTGTGCATTGAAGCTTTCCACTAGAGATGGGCACGACTCAGCGAAATTTTCGTTTTTGTTTTCGTTTTTTGTTTCCGTTACGCAACGAAAACGAAAATGAAAATTTTCCAGAAAACAAAACAAAAACGAAAACGAAACAAAAATTTTGCCCTGTTTTTCGTTTTCATTATGACAGACACCTCCCAACGAAAAGAATGCTAACGAAAATGAAAAATTTTCGTTTTCATTTTGTTTTTTTGTTTCGTTTCGTAACGAAAATGAAAACGAAAAATGCGCAAAACCCCCCCAAAAAACGAAAACAAACCGAAACGGACCCCAAAACAACAAACGAAAAACGAAAAATTATTCTTTTGAGTCGTGCCCATCTCTACTTTCCACATAATTCAGAGTCATGAGGTGGGGTGGGGACGTTGAGAATGAGTGGACCATATGATATGTGTGTGTGGGGAGTGCATTGTAAACTGAATACTATTGTACAGCAAATGACAAAATCCATGTGTGCGTATGAACAAGATCAGCCTTCAGCTAGCCTTCCAGAAACAAAAAGGATAGGATTCTATATGTCTTGTGTTCACTGCTAAAGTACAAGTCTGGGAAAGAGCCGTTTAAGGAAAGGAGGCACAGCTGTATTACCTGGAAGCAGAGCAGCTTGACTCAATGACTGTATAATTGCTTTCCCCATGATATAACACAAACATTAAAATGTTTGGCTGCAGTTCAGAAAATTATCCTCGAAAGCAGAACAGTTTGTCAAATGCATTGATTATAACTATTTTGTTTCTTTTTCCATTTTCTTCTGGCTCAAAAAGATGCTCTGTTGTGAAGGTTTCATCTGCTGCAGCTGCTTATTCCCTCACCAGGTGACTTCTGGTAATTCTGTGCTTGTAACATCACAGTTGGCTGCTACAACCACCATTAGGGGCTTAGAGAATTGAGAATCAAGGGTCTTGCTCCTGCTGGGTGCAGGTGTGCTTCATATAAAAGCTCAAGGTACAAAGAGATGAGGTCATGGAAACATGACCTTCATTGATGAAAATTCTGAGTGAGACAGCCAGAAAACAGCCTGAAAAAACCTAAGACACCAAATGGAGCTGAACAGGGCAGGAATAAGAAAGTGTTCATACATATAAGTCATATGTGGATTTACTTTGAAGTAAGGCTCTCTGTGAAGGTCAGTGTGGTATAATGGATAGAGTATTGGACTACAGCTCTGGAGACCAAGCTTCATTTGGCTATTGGCATTCACTGGTGGACAGCAATAGCAATAGCAATAGCAAACCACTCATTAAGCATCCTACATACCTTGAGAGCTTTATTAGGTTCACCACGAGGCAGAAGCATTGTTATAACAAGTCCCGTATATTCGATAGGATGTGCACCCAGGCAAATGTATTTAGGACTGAGCATTATGCTCTTGAGCTTGAGAATCATGAAAACAGTCGTGGTGGAACAGGAATACGATATGATTCTTGCAATTCTGCTTGGAAAATCTCCTGCAATCTGCCTTCATGAGTACTGTAATTGTGATTGGCTGGCTCATAGGATGCTTTTGCCTGACTAATATGCCTGTGTTCTACCGACATGAATGTGACCACCGGGGAATGAGACAATAAATGGAATTATCTCATTCCCACACTGGAAGAGGATGAAGACAGAGCCACTTTGTTCAGACATATTATGCCCTTCCCTTACATACTGTGAGGCAAATGCCTCAGGCAGCAGATGCTGGTGACAGCGATGGTACTCTTGGCCCCCAGGGCATTCCCCACTGTTCGAGGATGGAGTTACATGTGCGGCCTAAGCTAGTCTGACACTGTCCAGCATGGGTGAGGACTTGATCTCATTGCCAACATCAAGGCAAGATCCAAAAGGCCAGCCCATGTCATTCCACGCTTCAGACAGCAATATGTCTTTGGACAGCCCTGGCAGGCAGTGTCATCTTGCTGCCTTCTGTTTATGTTGGCTGCTCCTTGGAGATTCCTGATTCAATATCCCGTAGTGATTTTCTGACATATTCCGTATTTCCATCATTGTTTTTTTGAGGAGAGACATACAGGGAAGGCTGCCTTGGCTGTTCTTGGCAAAAAAAGATTATAAATTTGATAATTATTGGACAGCCAGATTATTATCTGGCAAGTGCATTAAATATCATATATTATGACCATATATTATTTGAACAACTTGTACTGACATCTCATTTGTCCTGATTTCATTTTCAAATGCATTTGGGCCAAGATATCTAAAAGACAACCCTTTCAATCCAAGCTTGCCCAGAACTTGAGATATTCAGCAGACACACTGTTGCATGAAACCATCACTCCAAGAATACTATTTGTGGTACTCTCAAGAGAAGTTAGGCTGATTCTACTTCTAAGTGGCAGTTGAACATTATTATTCCATCTAGTGTTGATTGTTGAAACTGGCTTTTGAAATTGTTTTTAGTTTGTTTCCAAATAGAATTTTTGTATATGTTGTGCAATGATTGGTGGTGTGGTAGTTGGTATGGTAGGAAAGCAACTGATAAAGAATGGAATTAATTAATAAGGAGATAATTTAAAGTTTCATGCTGTAAATACTAATCTTAACTTCAGCTTTCAGATATCTCCAGACAGATAATAGGATGCCTCACAGAGTCAGGCGGTTTTTCCTAATATACTTATTGAGCTCCTGAGCTCCTAGAATATTTCCTGAAAATATTTCCTGATAATAATTCCTGGCTGCATCCTGCAATTTGAGGGTTCTATCCTGCATTGAAAACAATATAGTAATAAGTAAAAGCCAGCATGGATTTGTCAAGAACAAATCCTGACAGACACATCTTATCTCAGTTTTTGATTGGGTAACCATGGGAATGCTGTAGACATAATATATCTTGGATTCAGCAAAGCTTATGGCTGCCTCTTGATATTCTGATCAGCAAGCAAACTAGGTGTGGAGTGGATAGAACATTGGCCAGGAGGATAAATAGTTGGTCGCAGAATTGTACTCAAACAGTACTTATCAATAGTTCTATCTCAAACAAAGAGAAAGTAACAAATGGGGTACAACAAGGAGCGGTCCCAAGCCCACTGCTATTCAACATTTTTATACTGACCTGTATGAGGTGGTGCCGGGAATGCTTATCAGATTAGAGAATGAGAAAATTTTTGATGGAATACTTCATACCCTGGGAGTCAGAAACAAAATTCAAAAAGAACTTGATAGGATCAAGCACTGGGCTAAAAACAGCAGAATGAAATTTAATAGGGATAAGTGCAAAGTTTAAACCTGGAAATAAAAAAACAAATTCACAGTTACAAGATGGGGAATAATTGGCTCAGTAATACTACAAGTGAAAAGGATCTCATAATTGTTGTAGATCACAAGCTGAATATGAGCCAAAAGTGTGATGTGGCTGCAAAAGGCCAAGGCTGGTTTAGGTTGCATTAAAAGAACTATAACAACCAAATCCTGTGAACTACCAGTTTCCCACTATTCAGCACTAGTGAGGTCTCATTTTGGGTACTATGTTCTGCTCTGGACACTATGTGTATGTGTGAATGTATGTATTGTTTCAACTTATCTACCACCCCATAGAGCTAAAGCATCCTCTAGGCAGTTTACAACAAAATTAGGAGGTTTGACTGGATAGCCTTATAGGCCCCTGCCTACTCCATTATCCTATGCTTCTATGATTTTTTCTCTTCCCAGATTCCTATGTTTATAATATCAGGTTATAACATATAGAATTTAAAGCCTTCCCCACGATATGGAAGTGTGAAAAAGGAGCAAAACTTCACTCATTGGCTGAAATATTGTTATGCTCTTATGCAAAAGGCATAACCTTTGGATGTGAATTGCTGCAAGATAAGAAATTTCCATAGGCATTATCTGCTGCACACAAGTAATGTAAAAGAGGTCTGTAGAGATTTCTTAATTTGTGGCAATTCATACCTAAATGTTACACTCTGCCCTCCCACGTCGAAATAAAGATGCAAGACACTGGGTATGGGTTAACTCTGGGCCATACTTTATTGTTTAAACATCAACTGGATAACTCTCAGAGTGCCAAATGTAGTGGGGCTAACAGTTGGAACCCTGGGGTCTCCCGAGACCCCTCCAACTAGCAAACCTTAGGGTGAGTCACAACCCCATGCCTGCCCTGTGCACGAGACAGCGCAGGCACAGCCGGCCACTTCATTTAACCCTCCCCTGGTCCACAAATCCTGCAGCTTGTTTCCAGTGCATCCTCCTCCTGACACTGTAATCTCGTGATCCGCAGCATCCTGAGGTTGGATGGGCTAGCGCCATGAATTTGATTTGACTCACTGAATGCTTTTACCTAACCACACTACCGTCATGTGACCAAACTTGCACCAACCTACTTAATGACCCACCTCCAAGCACCAGTGTGGGACAGACGAAAAATCCCCACTTTATACAGGCCAATCTTGGTAGTAGGTCAAAAATTCTTATCCGGCCCCATCTGGTGACCAGTCAGACTCACACTTAGTACTAGCCAATACGCGGAGGGTGGGTGGGGAACAGTACAGGCAAAAGAGGATTGTGTGACAGGGCAGCCCTGTTAAGTACTGAGCTCCAGCCCCCTCCCCTCCCGGGGTGCAAGACCAAGCCTCATGTCTCACGTTACTTCACCCGGGTGGGCAAAGAGGCTCCGGTCCTCCATTCCTTCGGTGGAGCCACCCTTTTGCATATTCATACAACAGGATTTCAGACACTGAATTTTTGCATCCAATACACTGTTAAAGATATTAAGGTGAGGATATGATCAATGTATTTCTAAGAAGTACCCATGTGAAAAAGGTGTGGCAGAATATTTTACCCACTTTTGCATGATTACTCGTTGTGCTGAGGAGATGGGAGGCACCAGGGGTGGAGCAAAAGTTATTTGACTTATGGGTGAAAGTGTTCATCTACATTAAATGAGGTATCTAGGAGTTGGAAGATCTTCCCTTCTTTTTTTCCAAAATGATTTAATTATGCTTTCCAAGGAGCTGGAGCATGAGTCACAGTTGTTAAAAATGGGAAGAACTATTTGTAATGGTCCCAGGAATTATGCGGAGGAAGAAGATATAACAATTCCCATGTATCTTCTAAGGATCTTCATGGAGGAGTTTTGGCTTCCCTTCTGCAAAAGTTGTAGAAAAATTCCTTCTCAAGACGTTGACATTGCCTGATGGAAAGCTTTGTTCAAACCATTCGTTCAGCTAGCACAGTACTGCCAACTTTTCCCCCAAGCTTGGAAAAATTAAATTTTGGACTACAGCAGCCATGTTGGCAGGAGCTTTTAAAGACATGAAGTCAAAACACTAACTTTTCCAAGATCTGTTCTCTTGGGCAGTGGCTCTCAAAGTCTCTAGCATTGTTCTTGGGTATTTCTTGGCACCTGATTCTTTTAACTAAAAGTGTGGAGTCATTCTGGGATCCTCTGATTGCAAACCTGTAGAAAGCACTCTTATAACTGACCCATCATCCCCTTCCTTCGAGAGGAAAGCTAACCAGAATTTAGAAAAGAACCAAGGCCTGTGTGGTCCAGCACTTTGTTTCCTCTAGTGTCTTCTGAGATACTTGCAAGCAGGGTATGGAAGAAACAGCCTTGTCCATTGTTGTTCTTAAAACAATGGATGCTCACTGTTAGCCGTTCCATGACCAATGGAAGTTAGCCATCTACAAATGTGTCTAATGCTTTTAAAAATCCATCTAAGATTGTGTCCTTCAGTATACCTTTTAGTACCAAATCCCATAATTGAACATTATGCTATGTAACAAAACATATCCTTCTGTTTATCCTGATTGTTCTGTCATTCAGCTTCCCAGGAATGACCCTGGTATCAAGCACTATGAAAGATGGAGTAAGGGCTGAGGTCACATGCATACACACTTACTCAGTTCCTTGTTATCACTGGTCCTTTTCTGGGACCAATTCAAAGTGCTAGTTAGGTGCTATACAGCCCTATGGTTAGGACCCCGACTTGAGTCCTGACTCTTAAGATCTTTGACAGAGGGACCTTTTTCCAGTCCAGCTTGCCTTTAGAGACATATTGGTGACATATATAGATGGCCGCATGAGTGACTATTCCAAATTTCTGGAAGACCCTTTCAGGGAGCCAAGTTGGCTTTCTTCCTACTTTCTTTCCAGCAGCAGGCCAAGATAATTTTTAGGTCTGTTCTCAGCAACTGGATCAAATAGCTAGGAAGGGGTCTTATTGCAGGATACTGGTAGTTTAATTGTGTATTAAAACAGTTCTTAAATTAGTAGTCTCTCATCTTTCCAAGCACTATATTGTTTAAGTGTTTTTGCGTATTATAGCTTTCTGTGCTTTAAATGCATTTACTTTTTTAAAATCATTTAAAAATCATTTGAGCAATTGGACCCCTGCACTGGGGGAAAGGCAGCACAGAAATGAAATAATTAAATAATGGTTTTTAAAATGGTGACAGGAGAAGTAGCTTGAAAATCTAAAATTGTGGCAGCTGAGTTCAAGCTGAATAATTGGAAAGTACCATTGGAGCATGTGTTCGACATACTGTAAATCAGAAGTGCATTTGAAGTGAAAGCTGGAGCAAAGGAGGTTTCTTAGTTCCTGAGTTGTCCAAGCAGAAGGAGAAAGAGTCATTTTCTGCAGCTGCTGGGAAACCATGGCATTGCTTTGGGAGTTCTTGGTATGTTCTCATTAGTGGTCAAAAGGTAATAGGCAAGCTGTGTTGACAAATGGTCTCCTGTCTGCCTCCAGTTCTTTCTATTACTTATTTTTCCCTACACTACAGTATTTTCTCAGTCTGCCTCCCAGAGCACACTGGATGCTGCATCTTTAATTAGAAAGGAGGAAAAAGAGACCTACAAAGCAGGAGAAATTAGAAATACCTGGGGCATTTCCAGAATGGAAACATCCACCAGTCAAAAGGCATTGTTACAGGCTACAGCCATGTCATCTTTTCCTTTTTTTTTTTGTGGTGGAAAAAAATATAGAAGGAGAAGTGGGGAAGCAAGAGGTTGCAAAGAGGTTACAAAAGAGAGAGAGAGAGAGAGAGAGAGAGAGAGAGAGAGAGAGAGAGAGAGGGAGTGGGAGTGGGAGTGGGAGGGAGGGAGGAATAGATAGCTTTTTGCCAGTGACACAACCACCCTAAATGGCAGTAAGATTTGTTTCTGAGGACAGCTGTGCCACTGCTGCCTCCAATAACAAGCCCCACAAAAAAATCCTCTGGAGATTAGCTATGCACAGACTTTTTCTGGGACTCCCCAAGGCAGAAGACATTGAATCTTTTGCAGTGGTTTAAAAACCACTGCCAAGTCTTCAAGTCTTTCCAAATTGATTTTGAGAGGGCAGCAAAGCTTGGTGCTCAGAAGGCCATAGCCAACGGCCAACACAGTTAATGAACTTAATTATTAACACAATGCATAGTAAATGAAAAGGCAGAGAGGCTGGATAGCGATAGGGCGTTCCTGTATGTCAGGCACAACACACCAGCCACAGTAAACCTTCATAGGAATCAGATAGTTGTCAACATCTTGCATTAGTTCCAGTGGAAATGGTTCCAGTGGACATGGTTGACAGGCATTTGAGCAAAACTACAAAGATTCATTGTTATGCATTAGAAAATAAATCATATGTATATTTGGTTGATGCACAGCTATATTTTTTTCTCAACAGATAATGATTTTCTAGCACATCTAGAAGTTGGAAAGGCATATGGAAATAATGTAATAGCCTTAACCAGAAGCTTTTGTATGGACATTTCTCCTAGTTTGTGGTATGATATTAGGTCATCATTAAGGCATTTTTAAGTGCACTCTCCTTAAGTAATATATATTATTCCAGTGTCTCCTCTAAAACCTCCCCTTCTTTATTCTTTTATATGTTTATATAAAATAAAAGCCACTTGTAGTATAAACCTATATGTTTCAGCTGACTACAATGTAAGCCTAGGTCACAAAACACGTTTCTCAAGAAATCTGCCTCCCAGCTTGGCCCCTTTATCGTCAGATAGTTGGGAAGGCTTTTGGAAAGAACATTCTAGAACATTTTATGACAGCAGGTTTCATTTGTCTCTAAATGGGTCCAAACCATTTTAAATGAGCACAATAACAATGCTTTACCATACAGAAAAAGCATCAGCTGCCATGGGAATGCTCTCCCCGGGACAATGAGGAAATAGGAAAGGGGGGGGGAACTGTGCTCCCTGGCTGTATTACAGAGAGAGGCAAAGGGCCACAGACCCCTTTGATCATGACTGCGGCTGAGTCTCTGACTTGTCATTTTTATAAAGGGGGGGGGAAGCATGATCTAATTTTACAGTCAGCCCCTTCCAGCCTCCCTCTCCAATGTTTAGAATAGGCAGGATGCCTGATGCATAGTAATAACCGTGGACAGAAGTGGCCCACATTCTTTAAGGTATGGGGCAGATACAGATTTATTCCTCTTTCTTTTTTTCCTTTTCAGGAAACTCTAAACAATTTGTAGTAGGGCTGCCAGGTCCACAGCATCCTGCTTTCTGTAGTCAGGAAGAAAGCTCTCGTGAGTGGTGCTCTTGGGATGCCCAAAAGGGCAGTTCCTTGAGTAACAATTGCAAAATGATGTCCATGTGGGCACAACAAAGGAAAGTACAGTGATCCCCCGCCTATCGCTGGGGTTAGGGACCTGACCTGGCCCGCGATAATTGAAATCCCTGATATGCAGATGCAGGTCGAGTCAGGCCTGGGGGGGGCCTAGCTGGGGGCTCTCTTACCCCCTGCCTGCCCCTGCCCCAAATGAGCCTGTGGGAGCTTTCCCGGCCCTTCTGGAGGCCCCAAAAGGGCTTCCCTGTGAACCAAAAGTGACTTCTGGTAAAGCGGAAATCATTTCTGAGGCCTCCACTCTCGGAGGCCTCAGAAATGATTTTCAGCAATCCTGAAGTCACTTCCGGTTCACAGGGAGGCCCTTTTGGGGCCTCCAGAAGACCCATCAAGGCCCTCACAGGCCCTTTTGGGGCAGCTCCAGTCCTGGGGTAAGTATGGGAGGCTTGAAACAGGACTTTCCCCCCTTACCCTAGGGGGCCTTTTTTCATATACAGTGGACTCTTGTATAACAAACAACTTGTATAACATAAAATCTATACAACATAAAAAATTCTGGAGATAGGGGAAATTTGCTTAACATAATCGCCTATGGGAAAAATCCGTACAACATAAAAATGGGATTACTCCATTTTCAATGCATTCCTATGGAAATCTGTATAAAGGAAAATTTGCTTAACATAATTTCATTTGGAACAAATTAATTCCTTTATACAAGGTACCACTGTACTGCAGTCCCGCGATATAGTGGGACTGCAGTATATGAACTGCGAAAGGGCGGGGGACTACTGTAGTAAATTCCAACTATGTCTCTCAAGTTGATAAAATTGGCCCAATGGGAATTTTCCAATCAGCTTTGCTGCCACCGCAGCAGCAGCACCACCACCACCACCACACACACACACAACTTGTCCTCCTGGCTTTTTGGGACACCATTCACTCTGGGCCTAAGCACCAGGTCGGAATAGGTGAAGATGGGTGCCCATCAGGCATTAATCCCATTACATCCAAACCTTTTCCTCTTCAGTGCCACTTCTATGAAGATTCCTCCCCGCTATCTAGCAAGGAGTTGCAAGGCAAAGTGGTAAATTATATGTTAGAGTCCCAAAAACAGTTCCCCTCCCAAAGAAAATGGGCTTTAGAGGAACTCATCTTGAATGAAGTCACAGGTACATGAGAAGCCGTTATAATTTAAT
This sequence comes from Phrynocephalus versicolor, assembly GCA_023846285.1. NCBI lineage: Eukaryota > Metazoa > Chordata > Lepidosauria > Squamata > Agamidae > Phrynocephalus > Phrynocephalus versicolor. Next base: position 16,544,992 of record JAHTLZ010000240.1, on the reverse strand, counting down.
TTCATATCTCCATGCACAAAACATGGCGCATATGTATCACTGTGAAAGACTGTAAAACATTTCTAAAATTATTAGAACTATTACATATGGTATAGCAGAAAGGTTCATGCATCCCCCCCACTATCTTTAAGTATGTGTGAAGGAGTTGTAGGTCCACAGAGGCTAAACCCTGCTCTATTCACTGCACAGTGAGAAGAGAATGCACATTTTAACGCACACAGTTCATTTCAATGTATAGTTCAATTTAATTAAGAGGAAAACTCACAAACATTTGGGCTTGTTCTATATTTGTAAGACTAGGCTTCTGTAACTATTCATAGCTGCCAGCCATACTATATTAGAACTGTTATTTACAAAATTTGGTTCAAAAGTCAAAAACTAATTTTAGAAAGGCTACAGGGTTTAAAAAGCTCATTATTTGCTTTCTTTCTATTTAAAAGGATTTCAAGTTTTTTAGCTACTGTTTTTGCTTTCTTCGATTTACTCTTTGTTAATGCAAGGATATTTTCATCAGCGTTTATTACAATCCAGAAGTACTAAGTTTAGCCATACAATAACCTTGGGATGATAACAAGTTGGATCTTTGCACAGCCTGCTGAATGTATACACAGAGAATCCTATGATATGTAGCTGGTATGAGACAGTATGCTTAAGTTTGGTGTAAATATTATAAACCACTTGTTAATACATGGAGAAGGTTATCCTATACCCAAGGTTAAGGCAGTAATTCTGCCTTCTGTTATGGTCCACAACTCCATTTATCACTGGATAAATGAACAAATTGTTATGAAAATTATAGCCCAAAACAGTAAGAGAGCATCCTCTTACTCACTCCTAGAATCATAGTTTTAAACAATAAAAGCAATGAAAGGGAATATAATGATATTGCAGATGTACGCATACAAAGCACACAAACATACCTCATATTTAAATGCCATGAAAAATCCGAGTACTAGAGATGGGCACGAATTTAAAAATAAATTCATCAACATTGCTAATTCACTGATTCATATTTGTATAAATTAATGTCCCTGATGAATACGGATCAACTTGTTTTTATTTGTTGGGATATAAAACAGTCCCCCAGGCACCTAGAGACACCAAAAATGCAGAGAATCATTCCCTGACTCTCCCCAAGTTTGATAAAGATTGGGTTTTGGATATCCATGTTGTATGCCCACAAAGAACCCCCTCCCAGAAAATCTCCCCAAAGGCAGCAAGAGACACCAAACACAGAGAAGCTTCTGCTGTCTCTCCTCTACAGTCCCTTCAGGTTTAATGAAGATTTGGGTTTTTCCAAGGCACTTGCTAAAGGGCATTTCCCTTTTCCCCTTTAGTCCAAAAATGTAACATTTACAAGCTCTGATCCAAACATAGGCTTGTTTGATATAATGATGATTTTTAAAAAGATGTTAGAAGGAACGGAAATAACAGCAGGGTGTCAGGAATTATGAGGGGTTAACCCCAATAAGCAGAATTGCAGCATTGTAAGGATTTCTATTGCAGTCTGTTTACAAAATAGAATACTCAGACTGCAAAACTGAGTCTTTAGGACGAGTTTAACCCAATCCAGCACAGGATAGATACCCACCGTATTTCCTAATCTGTCTTCATTTGACCAGGAACATCTCTGCCTTGTCTGGATTAAACTTTAATCTGTTTGCCTTCATCCAGGTCCTTTCTTAGATACTGATTTAGAACTGAAGCAGCTTCCTTGGAATTAAATAGGAAAAAAGGTAGAGTTGAGTGACATTATCATTAGTGCCCCAAAACTCTCCAGTTTTATAGCTATGTTAAATAGCATTGGGAGAGAACATAAACTTGAAAGATGCCACAGGATAACCACTATTGTTTCAAATACGAGTTCTCCAGCACCATCCTCTGAGCTCCCCCTTCTCCCCAGGAAGGATCAAAGGATAGAACAGCACCTCCAAGTACTATCCCAGAGAGCGGGTGGAAAAAGACACCATGGTCAATGATACTGAAAGTCACCGAGAGATCCAGAAAAAACAAAAAGCAGTTTTTTAAAAAAATTTCAAATATTTTACCTCATCTATCTTCTTAAAAATGACCCAGAGATAAGCTGCTAAGAAGCCATATTTATTGCTAAAGACCATATTTATTGCTAAAAACAATGAATATACAAATACCAAAAAGATTCAATGTAAGGGAAAGGAGTTTTTAACAAATGCTACTTTGAAAAATGATAAACAAAAGCAGTACTAAATACATTCAAAAATCCCACCCAGGCAGCCAGTCACTGATGGAAAGCATGCCTGAAAAGAAACATCTTTGCCTTATTGTGGAATGACAGCAAATTTGGGCCAAGTAAGAACTATGGGAGGGAGTTTCAAATTGTGGGAGTAGCAACAAAGAAGGCCCTCTCCTGTATCCCCGCCAAAGAGACCCATGAAGATGGTAGGACCAAGATAAAAGCCTCTCCTGGTGACCTTAACACTTAAGCAGACCAAGGTATCTCCACTGCCAGGTAAGTATTTGGTGCATAAACAGGTCAAGAAGTGCAAGGGTAGGCTTTATGTGGCTTTTCTTGACCTGAAGAGCGCTTTCGATTCAGTCGACAGAGAGTTACTCTGGGAAAAATTATCCAGATGGGACATTGACAAAAGACTCCTTTTGCTAATTAGAGCTTTACACACTAACACATCATGCAAGGTCAGATGCTCTCAGAATGGCAATTTAACCCAAACCGTTATAACCAACAAAGGAGTCAAACAGGGCTGCATTCTAGCCCCAACACTTTTTAATCTATTTCTTAATGATCTAGCTCCAACTCTGTTGGCAGTAGATAGGCACTGTCCAAAATTGGGTTCGGTCCAAGTCCCATTGTTATTGTACGCTGACGATGTGGCACTTTTTTCCCATACCCGCATAGGTCTTAAACGTTTACTTGATAGAGCCTCCGAATATTTTGAGGCCAACAAACTAGTGGTCAACTATTCCAAATCCAAGATCATGTTTTTTGCAAGCAAATTTAAAGCGTTCAAATGGGTCTGCAAGGGAAATGTCATTGAGCAAGTTAAGTCATTCAAGTATCTGGGTATCCACTACAATTATACACATACATGGACTTCTCATCGTAAGTCTGTTTTAAATTCATGTAACATTTCTTCCAGCGCAATTTTGCGCTTCTTCTTTAACTATAGTAATAGGTATGTCCCTGTCTCTTTAACAATATTTAAGGCCAAAACTCTTGCCCAGGTCTTATACGGGTGTCCAATCTGGTACAAAGCCATAGATCGCTCAGTTGAGCGTATACAAGCCTCATTTCTGAGGAGTATCTTGGGCCTCCCCAGATCTGTACCCTATGCTGTTCTCTGTTTAGAAACAGGTATGACACGGCTGAAGACTTTAGTTTGGCTAAGATCAATAAAATTTTGGCATGGAATCTTTTACAACCCAGTCCAATCTCGCTTACTATATCAACTCTTGCTAGACCCCGACTCCCGGTAGAGATTTCCAACGTACTTACTACACTTAAAACAGCGGGATTTGACATTGCGCAGCTTGGTATGCTTAGACAATCTGAAGTCTATAAGTCTATTAAAGATAGGCTACTGGACATTGAATGGCAAGAATTGTGCAGTGAAGCCAACACCATATGCTCCCCCCTTCAATTTAACATCCCAGTTTGCCCTGGGAAGTCAGCCTTTTTTCTCACCCACCTGAGATGCCCAGAAGCTCGTAGAGCTTACTCAATTGCTAGATGCAACTCTTTTCCATCTGCTTTGTTGGCATGCAGGTTTGGTGGAATCCCCTGTTCTCAGATCATCTGTCCATGTCAAACCAACTGTGTAGAAACACTTGAACATATTTTTTCTACTGCCCACTTCATGATACACTCCGTAAGAAACATCTGTCCTCAGTCCTTGGCAGGATGCAGGGGTGGGAAGACTCAGCTAGGCTAAAGTTTCTTCTCTCCACACATGTCACCTTCTTTCTGGAGGAGGTGGCAACTTTTGCTTCTAGAATTATTGCAACTCTCCTCCTCTCCCTCTTCTGTTTTCACTATTAGTTGTTTATATCAGAATTATTAGCTGTTTGTTCCCGGTTTTTCTCTTGAACTGTACTATCAACTTGTCTGTTGTTTTTATGCCAATAAAGGTCTCTTGAACTTGAACTTGAACTTAAGCAAACTGGTAATGGTGGATACTGTCCTTGAGACCCAAGCCATTTAGGACTTTATAGGTTAGAGAAACCACCAGTGGAGTTGTGGTAATGGAGGGATTACGTGAGCTACAGTCTGTAATCTGTCTCTCTCAATGTACATGTTCCCTCTATGTCAGTGATTCCCACCCTGGTGGTCGGGACCCCTTTGGGGGTCGAACGACCATTTCACAGGGGTCGCCATGAGCCAGTGAAGAAAAAGGCACAAATGGCTTGGGTCTGGAGGAAGATGGGAGGAAGGCGGGGAAGAGAGTTACAGTTTGATAGGTTGGATGGGATGTCAGTCAATGGCACTAGAATCTGCAGTTGGCTGAGGGTGCCTGTAGAGGGCAGTTCTCCATGGCACCTGCAGCAATAGCCTGCCAAAGGGGGCTTGTGGCCTCTTCGAAGCAGGACAAGGGTTCATCAGAATATGAGGAACTGTATTAAAGGGTCGCGGCCTTAGGAAGATTGAGAACCACTGCTCTATGTAGGCATGAATCGTATACCAAGGCAACCAAAGTAGTCCCCATTCTATAGCTGGGGCGAATGTCAGACTGAAATGAATCTAAATAATCTGTCTCATCTGGAAACTTCTAAAGCTGTGAAGTCATTACACACTCCAAAGCCTTTGTCAAGAATGGAGTATTCCAAACTGGCTGATAATGATCCAATATCGTGGAGGCCAAGGGAAAACTTTTCAACAAAGTTCATATCACTACCTCTTATATGCAGGCAGAGACACTCTCTTGTTTTAAGGAGGCATTCATCACTCTACATGCCTTGTTGTCAGTCAGATTCCCCAGGCAGGGGGAAAGATTCAGTATGCATATGGTGGCTACTGGCTTTCATTCCTCCAGGGATTCTGTCCATACCTTTCAGCTACCCAGACTGGAATATATCCATTACACATGGGCACGACTCGGCAAAATCCTCGTTTCCGTTACCATTCGTCATTTCCGTTACGTAACGGGGAACGGTAATGACAATTACTCTGCTCCAGCTCGAACCCGACCTGATAAAGATAAATTGGGTCTGATTTTTCGTTGTCATTCATGGCATCGCGGCGCCGGTGATCGCGCGATGCCAAGTGCAGCACAGAAAAAAAGTTTTAAAAATAAAAAAAACCCGATTCCCGGCCATAAAAGCAGGCGAAAATATGCCTGCCTCAGTGAGGGCACCTACCAGAGAGGGGTGGTTTCTGGAGGGGTCCCCGGCCTTCCCCCCCTCTCCTGTCCTGGGCTGCTGGTACCAGGCTGGGGGAGGGCATCCTCGTCGTCTCCATTTGCCATGAGGTGGGGGAGATCCAAAAAGGCGGCCACAATTTTTCTTTTGAAATCTTGCTCCAAAAACCCACCAAAGCACCACATAAACATTTGAAAATTAGGTATTTTAAATGCCTGAATTTTTATAGTAGCAGCAGTGGGTTTTTCATGCAACAAAACGTCTCCATTTATTTTATTTTATTTTATTTATTTTTTTACACCTGTGCATGTGCAGTGATGGGCTGGCCATGGGATGGGACCATGCAAATTTTTGGAGCCATTCCACCAATCACATGGCCAGGTTTTGACTGAGACTTCTGGGTGTGCCAGAGAGGGCATTAAAAGCCCACTAACCCTAACCCTAACCCTAACCCTAACCCTAACCCTAACCCTAACCCTAACCCTAACTCTAACCCTAACCCTAACCCTAACCCTAACCCTAACCCATACGCCAGTACACTGTCTTTCTTAGTGGGTCAGAGGCACCCAGAGGTGCAGCCCACTAACCCACCCTAACCTTAAACGTAACCCTAAGCCTAGCCCTTACCCTAACCCCAACCCTAACCTAGATCTGTACGCAATTACACTTCCCTTCTTAGCAGGTCAAAGTGAGGCACCCAGAGAGGTGCCTCACAGAGCCCACTTCCCTACCCCTACCCCTATCCCATTCCCTAACCTGTTCATCAGTACGCTAGTACGCTTCCCTTCTAAGTGAGTCATAGCACCCAGAGAGGTGCCTATGCCACTCACTTACCCCCCCACCCTAACATAATGTATTGAACGCGGCAGCTTCGCATTACGCTTCCCTTCTTAGTGGGTCAGACGTCAGAGGCACCCAGAGAGGTGCCTCCCAGAGCCCACTTACCCCAACCCCAACCCCAACCCAAACAACAAACGACAAACGGAAATGATAATTTTTTGAAAATTATCGGGACAAACGGCAACGACCCGAAATGGACCTGTCCCGACAAACGACAGCTCGAAACGTCATTTTTTCTGGTCGTGCCCATCTGTAATATCCATTATAACAGAACAGGTCACATTTGATCCACAGGACATGTGTGAACTAGGGCCCAGATCAGAGCAGATCTAGTCATTACCCTTTGCCGTTCGCCTGTGGTAGGTGCTTGGGTGTTTGCTGCTGTGCTGTTCCTAAGCAGATGGGACGTTGCGAATTGCTAGTCTATATCCAGCCCATTCATTCTTTATTGCAACAAAAAGCAGAAACATTCAACTTATTTTATCCTGAGGCCAGAATTCACAACAAACCCCAACATAACCGAGGGATTAATTTATAAGTCAATGAAACCTGGAGGCCTGAGAGAATACCACAAATGCTTGTTGAGTTGGAGAGGCTAGAACAGATGATGACTCCTTCTCCTCTCCCTTTCCGGAGGGAGATATTCAACAATCAGTTAAGTAGTAGAAATATTATTGCTAGGAAGCTTTTTTTTTTTTTGGATTTAATATTAGTAAATTGCTATAGACAATTATTTTCCTTTCCCAGGCCATGGGCTTCTTTCCCTTCAGTGTTGTTTTTATTTTATGTGCCAAATCTAGGGGCAAACAAGTAGGTGCTTTAATGGATATAGCGATTAACTGATATTATACTCTATTTCCCCAGTTAGCTTTTGGCAAAGACGAGCAACTTAAACAAGTACCTTTCTTTATGAGCTGTCTTAATGCATTTGAAAAACATCTGTTTGTCCACAGTACTCTCTGTAATAAACGTTTTTTCTGGAAATAAATTCAGTCAGCATGTGTATTATATTATACTTTCTATACAACATTGTTATATGTACAAGCCTAAGCCAATGACTCAATTTTCCTTCCAAATACCGCTGGAATTATTTTGGTACCACTCAAAATGAGAGAAGCCATTTAATAAATCTTAAGAATATTGCAGATCAAGAAAAGCTGGTTTATATTTAACACATAAAATGCAAGAGCTCATGTTACTGAAATCAGGGATTTTGTAGATGTATTAACAGTTCCGTGCATGAAAGCCGGTGCAACATTATGGCAACATTATTTCTTACTTCGGTTGAATTTTATGCAAAATGTCAAGAAGGATATATGGTTCTTTTTTGAAAATGGAATGGTTTTCAACATTTGATTTGTTTAATGGTGTCTGACAGTTTGTGGTTTTAATTTCCAACATCTTATCCTTCTTGATCAAATGGATGATATACTTTTAAAATCATAACTTCTACCTGCCTATCAGAGATCAGCCGCACCCAAGCTCTTTTGAACTGGGGAAAGAACAATAACACACCATGAGCCACAAGTGTTGATAGTTTTGGCTTGATGTTCTTTTCACAAAACCTTTGTTGGACAAAACTCTGGAGTTTCAGCAGTGCTAAATTAATCAAGGGAGAAGAAGAACTCATAATAAAGTGTGCAGTGGTACCTTGTATAAAGGAATTAATTCGTTCCAAACGAAATTATGTTAAGCAAATTTTCCTTTATACAAATTTCCCATAGGAATGCATTGAAAACAGAGTAATCCCTAATCACAACCATTTTTATGTTGTACGGATTCATCCTATAGACAATTCTGTTAAGCAAATTTCCCCTATCTCTGGAATTTTTCTATGTTGTACAGATGAGGCTCTACTGTATATGGTGTTTGCCTTGATTATACAGGTGGAACTCAAAAATATTGTGAAAATGTTCATTTATTTCAATAAGTCAACTCAAAAGGTAAACCTAATATATGAGCCTTGTGTGTGTGTTGTGTCATTACAGTCGTGACCGACTCTTTGTGACCCCATGTCCATGGAGTTTTCTTGACAGGAATACTGGAGTGGTTTGCCAGTTCCTACTCCAGGTGCCTGCAGCACCTGGTATTCCAAGTACTAACCAGGGCCGACCCTGCTTAGCTTCAAAACTGAAGCCAGATTGGATGTGCTTAGGGCACCTAGGCAGCTCAACTATATATGAGCCTTACTTTGGTATAATTGTGATGATTATGGCGTACAGCTTATGAAAACCTAATTCTAATTTTTCGAGTTTCACCTGTAGATACATTCAGGATCAAATCAAGCCTGAACTCTCTATAGAAGCTAACATGACTAAACTGCAGCTATAATATCCTGGTCAGCTCATGAGAATACAAGACATGCTGGGAAAGAGAATAATATTAAGAAAAGTGAGAGCAGATGTAAAAGTACAGACAAGTTCTAAAGATACTTTGGACAGCCAAAGTCACTAATGTGGCCATATTATAGCACATGAATAAAAAGCTAGACATTCTTAATACCACAAAGAGAAGAAAATTACCACATTTCAGTCACATAATGCACAATATCAAGTACCATCTGCTACAGGTTATCCTTCAAGGAAAAATAGATGGGAAGCATGGCCTGTGGCATAGAAAAACATTCTGGCTTAAGAATTTAAGCCAAAGGTTTGCAGTGAGCACAGCTTCTCTAATTATAATAGCTTTGGATAAAAACCACATATGCTACTGGTCACCAATGTTCCACAAGGACATGGCACTTGGAGAAGTGGTAAAAGAAAAAAGCTTAATATGCAGTAGATTGATCCAATAAGAGAAGCCACAGCTTTTGGTTCCCAAGACCTCAGCAAGGATAGGACCATTTGAGAGCCATTCATTCATAGAAAGTGATTTGATGGCATGAGACAACAGGAACAATGAATAACCAATGATTTTTTTTTATTCCAGTAGCCAATTGGAATACCTTCTCCAAAGAAAAAACACTTTTGTCCATGCCTGACAGGTTGCCATATGATGACTGGTAGAGAGAACATAGCCCCAAGACGGGAAGCAAGCAGCTGTCCATGATCTAAAAAGATAATTGTCTTTACATGAAATTACAGTGGAACCTTGTATAACAAACAGTTTGTATAACATATAATCTGTACAACATAAACAATTCCAGAGATAGGGAAAATTTGCTTAACAGAATCGCCAATGGGGCGAATCCGTACAACATAAACATGGGATTACTCCGTTTTCAATGCATTCCTATGGGAAATTTGTATAAAGGAAAATTTGCTCAATAATTTCATTTGGAACAAATTAATTCCTTTATACAAGGTACCACTGTAGTTTCTTTTTAACAGTTGGTCTCCATTGTCACAGACATAGCCGCCTGTACTGAAGATTCATTGATTCCCCCAACATTGAAGTGAATAGATCTCTTCTAAGCCCCATTTTACACCTAAGTAAATTCTACTAACTTATAATGGGGTTTACTATCAGAAACATGTGTATAGGATTATAGTCTTAATGTCTCTAAGATCAATATTGAATGTTGTCCTATTTGACGTGCTGCCTGTGCGCTCCCTTATTTGAAAGAACATTCCATTGTGTGACTTAAAAGTCAAACACTAACATATAGTGGCCATGTTGCCTCTCTTTCACATCTAGCCATCTCTTCTATCCACCAACATCCACTCCTAAACCTTTTCCCAATTTGAAATTATATCATGGCACAGTCTCTTGCAGGATTTTCTTTTAATTTTGGGATTAACATATTACACATGCATTATGTGGTAACAGCTGCAATATTACTGAGATTCCATGCTAATTAATATTCTAACTCCAGGTTTGTTCCAGAATAGCGGACGACGGCCAAGGTAACATGTACCTAAATTAGATCCCAGGTGGATTCCTCTGGTGTGCTATTTGTGGGGCTGCCTTTGGAAATTGCTCAGAAATGCTCAGAAACAATTCAGAGTGCTGGCTCTAACTTATACAGCTCTAAACAACATGTGTCAAAGCTATCTAAGGGCCACATCTCGCATTAGGAGGCTGTCCAGTTGTTAAAGATCACCCAGGGGAGGCCTCTCACTCCCACCACCCTCACAGGTGTGTGTTTGGGGGGAACACAGGAGAGGGCTTTCTCTATTGCTACTCCCCCATTGTTGTTGCCCTTCCACAAGCAAAGACCTTTCTCTCCAAGCAGGCTTCTCCTCAGCGACAGGCTGTCTGAAAGTGGGTTTTAAAGGTTTGTTATGCCTTATTGCTTTTGAATGTGCTTCCATGTGAGCCTTTGTGGTGAACAGGGAGGTGTTTACGAATACTTGTTGTTATGTAGGAATATTTATTTGTGTGTTTAGCATAGGCAATCATCAAGCTGGTGGATGTGGCTAATAGATATATATGTGTAGAACCCTGATGTGAGGGGAGAGTTGAGGGTCGGTTATCTGAGAGTTTTGGCATCAGTTGGTCAGGTGTGAGATCCTGTAACTGCCTCCTAGGGGTCTGGTATATGAAAGAAAGACATTATCATAATAATATGTGATTGCATTAAAATATATTCAGCTTAGAGAGATGTGACCAGTGGGGTGCCCCAGGGTTCTGTTCTGGGTCCAGTGCTGTTCAATATCTATATTAATGACTTGGAGGAAGGAACAGAGAGTATGCTAATTAAATTTGCAGATGATACCAAATTGGGAGGGATTGATAATTCCCTAGAGCAGTGGTGGTGAACCTTTGGCACTCCAGATGTTTTGGACCACAACTCCCAGAATTCCAAGCCTGTATTGCCAATGACAAAGGGCTGTGGAAAAAATTCACCACCACTGCCCTAGAGGGTAGGATGAAAATCCAAAAGGACCTTGACAAATTAGAGTGCTGGGCCAAAGCTAACGGAATGGGTTTCAACAGAGGGAAATGTAGGGTGCTGCATCTAGGTAAAAAGAATGAATTGCACAGATATAGGATGGGAGAGACCTGGCTGGAAAATAGTACCTGTGAAAGGGATCTGGGAGTCTTGGTTGACCTCAAATTGAACATGAGTCAGCAGTGTGATGCAGCAGCCAAGAAAGCCAATGCGATTCTTGGTTACATCAACAGAAGTATAGTGTCTAGAATAGATCAAGGGAAGTAATAGTTCCACTCTACTCTGCTCTGGTCACACCCCATCAGGAGTACTGTGTCCAGTTCTGTGCACCTCAATTTAAAAAGGATGTTGACAACCTTGAGTGGGTCCAGAGGAGGGCAACCAGGATGGTTGAAGGTCTGGAAGAAATGTCTTATGAGGAATGGCTTAGGGAGCTTGGAATGTTTAGCCTTTCAAGAAGAAGGCTGAGGGGGTATGATAGCTATGTTTAAATATTTGAAAGGATGTCATATTGAAGAGGGAACGGGTTCCCCCCCATGGTTTCAGGGGCTAGGACTCGGGGCAATGGTTTCAAACTATAGGAAAAGAGATTCCATTTGAACATTAGGAAGAACTTCATGACAGAGCTGTTTGGCAGTGGAATATGCTGCCACAGAGGGTGGTGGAGTCTCCTTCTTTGGGAGTTTTTAAACAGAGGCTGGATGGGCATCTGTTGGAAATATTGTGATGGGGTTCCTGCATGGCAGGGGGTTGGACTGGATGGCCCTTGAGGTCTCTTCCAACTCTATGATTCTATGACTTTATGTTTTATTAAAGCATAGGATTTCCTTGGCTAATTTATAATAATAATACTGATCGTAAAACCATAAACTGTTCCTGTTTTGTTTTGAAACTATAACCCTTTGTGCTTGACTCTCTCTTTTAAAATATGTGTCTAGTGACCTAGTGGTGTAATTAAGTGACTACCCAAAAGGAGTAAATTAAATAATTAATGGTGGCAGCATTGGATATCCAGTAACGTCACAGCCTTGTTTACCGTTTTTGTGTATTGTTTGATTATTTTTTTAAAAAAGAGTGTATACTTACTTTTAGTTTTAAATATTATCTTTTAATGATGTAATCTATCTGGGGTCCTTATTAATGAGGAAGGCAATATAAAATATTTTTTTAAAAACAATCTAGCCTGGTATGCCTCCATTTAAAACACATGCGCATGCACGCACACATGCGCAAACATATGGGAAATTACATTTTTGGACTAGAAGCTGGCATTTTGCAAATTGTTATTTACATACACTAGAGAAAGAGCAAGGGGAAACAAATAAAAATTTAGAAAAGCATATGTTTTTGCCAATGTCAGTCAATCGAAGAAGAAACACAAATGAACTGAAGCCAGAACATGCTGTACCAAGCCCTCTCTGGCTGATATTTCCAGTCAATGTATTGAATTAATCTCTCAGTGAGCTGCTCTTTATTCAGCTTCTTTTGGGAACTATGTATGATTCTAAAACAGACTTCCATAAGCTGGTGTCCTCCAGATATGTTGTGCCCTCACTCCTCTATCACAGCCAACAACCATACTGACTGAGGATAACAAGAGCCGTGCAAAAACACATCCGCAGTGTGCTCTAAATGACTGAACTGCCATACCAGCCCAACCTTGCACTACCTCTCTCCAATTGTTTGCTGCTGCTGCTGCTGCTGCTGCTGCTGTTGTTGTTGTTGTTGTTGTTGTTGTTGTTTGGAGTTCTATACCACACCATCTAGCAACAAGGCCACTCTGGGCAGTTTACAAAGACACATCGTAACAAAACAGAGCAATATAAAATAGCATTACAAATAAAAAAAATTACACATAACTAAATCCACAGTAAAATCATAAATGCATATTCGAGAAATAGGGATCAACAATCTTTATATGTTTATGTTATCTCTTCATATGTTTAGCATCTTGTGAAGTGGAATGCACCAACCTGCTTGTTGCCACACCGCCATCATGTTACTGTTATCTCTACTACCTCTACCATCATCCACATGATGTTCTGAAGAGGGCAGAACTGTGCTACATGTGTGAGGTTCCCTCTCCTCCATGTTGAATGCCTTACCATAATGGAGTACTAGTCAGAGTATAGGCTGAGACATGGGAAATGTAGCTTCAAATGCTCACTCAGACATGAAATGGACTGGATGACCTTAGCCCAGTCATACCCTCCCAGTCTGATCAAACTCACAGAGCTGTTGTGAAGGTGCAGTGGGAAGGAGGAGAACCATACCTACCACTTCAAACTCACTGGGAGCATAGTGGGCTCTTTAACCAGACTATGAAATTATGAAAATAAAATGCACATGGCTACCATAGAAAATGTTTGGAAACATCAGCTGATTCCATTTACTTTAACCCTGGAAGAATCTGACCCTCTGCAGAGAAAGAGCACCTCGGCTGTTCTCAGTCACCCAGAATGTAGGATATGTAATAATAGGTTCAAGCTACAGTATGCTAGATTTAGATGGAACATCAGAAAGAACTTCTTAACTGCTAGAGCAGTAAAACAATGGAGCCAATAACCTCAGTAGGTGGGGAAAGCTGCTCCACCAATGGAGGTGTTCAAGAGAAAACTGGACAACCACCTGTTACATCTGCTTTGATTTGGATTCCTGCATCAAGCAAGGGGTTGGACGTGATGGCCAACTCAGTTATTCTGTGATCTGAATAGCTGCACGGTTTCTGACATGTTATGCATGTGAATCTCCTTCAAGGTTTATTTAATAGTTTACAATAGTTTTATTTCTGTAAAAGAAAAAACTTCCATGACATGCTGCCATGAGAATGTTAATACAAAGACACAGCAAAGGAATTCAACAAAAGTATCCTCCAGCCAGCCTCCCCTTAGTAATATATCACTAGCATCCCTGAATAAAAACATGCCTGCTGGCATATCATCCTAATAATGGCTTTTGGAAACCACAGTGCTAAAACTCAGGGAACTCAGTCACAGTGTGTTAGGACCCTGCTGGCACCAAACAAACACCATAGTGATTAGTAGTTTTTTGGTAGGGAGATGGCTTATTTGACAGTTTTCTGACAACTGAAAAGACCAGGAAATAAGTGGCTTGGGGATGAGGGGAAGCAGGCTCACAGAAAAAGTACCACAAGACAAAGGAACTAGTAAACATGCATAAGGAAAAGCAAGTTTTGCATGCTACAGATATTAACTACATGGTCATCTAAGCTAGAAGGAATGAAAATGAGATTTGACAGTGTTCTGTGCTAGACTGATTAGGAAACACTTGGAACATAACCAAGGTCTATGAATGGCATGGGAAATCATGTTTCAGGAGGGAAAATCTTCACAGTGGTGTGGAAGAATATAGTGGGAAAATAACAGGCTGTGGGCATACTGGAGGGCTGCCATCAAGAGAGCACTCAAGGAAGCAAAACCATGTGACACCCACTGTGTGTGGCTTGGACAGATACCTGTGCAACTTCTGACATGCCGTGAATGGAACCCTCTGCCATCAAATAATGTTTAGGGCATATTTATCTTTTTATTGACTAATTTACAACATAAATTGGACTTTCTAGTTATATGAAGCAAAACCCTGAATTCTGTGCTTTTGAGGTCTGAAAAGTTTTGTGGCTGAAATCTTTTCCATTACAGTACTGACTACTAATAAGAAATCAGTAAGTTATTACATAACCAAAAGAGCTGCCTTATGCTGAATTAGACCATCTAGTCTAATACTGGTAGCTTCTACTGGCAGAAGCTTTCCAGGGTTTCATGAAGGATTGTTTTGTGACCCTACCTGTAGATACATGGCTTTCCCATGGTAATTTTCCAGTCAAGTGCTAAATGCTGACCCTCTTTGTAACCAAAATCAGATGAGTATGGGATGGGAATGTTGGATGTTATAGTACAATTAGCACTTGATGAAAACCCAAGACAGCTTGTGCATAGATGCATACCCCTATATAAGCATCAGGCCTCTGTCGTTATGAAAGACCCAATAGTTCCCCAGGGCTCACAGTAATGGAAGGGTCAAGGCTAGATTGTACAGTAAACCAAGCATTGGAAACCTGAGGCCATAGGAATCAACCACTAGTTTGGGCCAAAGAGTAAGTCATGGCTTAGTGACAAGCCAGAAAGAAAGACTTACTTGAAATAAGTCTTTTGTGACTTACAGTGGTACCCCGAATTACGAGGGGCCCAACCTACGAAAATCCCAGCTTAAGAGCGCTTATCAGCACTCCCCCCACTGGCTGCTTACAAACAAGATCGTGGATTCCCCATCTTGCGAGCAGCGGGTGTGGGGGGTGTTGGGATTGAATTGCCTTCCAGTCACGGAGGCAAACACTGCCTCCGTGACTGGAAGCCATTTTAAAAGGGACACGCTGCTTCTCCTGAGTCTCCTGAGTCCCCATGGGGGGGGGTGGAGTGGCGTGCCACTTTTAAAATGCCTTCCAGTCAAGGAGGCAAGTCCTAAAGACCAGCTCCTAGTGGGGGAGGAAGAAGCAGTGGGTGGTTTAAGGTGTCTTTAGGCACCCAGGCAAGCGGTTAACTGGGTGCCTAAAGACTTTTTAAACCACCTGCCACTTCACTCCCCAATGCACCCGGAGGGGGGGGGGGGAGCCGCAGGTTGTTTAAAACAGTTTCCCATAGGAATACATTCAAATCCATTCGTCCAGAACAGATGAATTAAATTTCAATGCATTCCTATGGGAAACTGCTCCCCGACTTACAAGATAACTGACTTACAAGCATTCGCTTGGAACAGATTAATCTCGTAAGTCGGGGTACCACTGTATTATGGCTCGGAACATTCGATTTTGAACAAAATCACTGCATTACTTATTACCTTTGGGCAGCTGGCTTGCTCTTATCATTATTGCTGTTCCAGATGCTGAAGTAATTTCATTTGGTGCAAGTTATTAACAAGTTTTCCATATGTTGTTACAAACAGGCCAGGAAAACAAAAAGCAAAGCAAAGTGTTCTGCTTATATACCATGCCATACCACTTCAAGTAGTCTCTGGGAGGTTTACAATTTAATTAGAGTATGCAGGGAACATATCCCCCCCCAACCCCCCAGCAAGCTGGGTACTCATTTTACTGACCTCAGAAGGATGGAAGGCTGAGTCAACCATGAGCCTGCTACGTGGGATTGAAACCCAGGTTGTGAACGCAGTTTTACCTGCAGTAAAGGCATTTAACAAACTATGCCACAGAGCTCATCAAAAACAAAAAAAAGGCAAAAATTAAGTTTGCCACTTAGGATCTTCAACTGAATTATGTAAAAAATTGAAAATACCTATCAAAATATCTTGAAGTACTGTACCTTTTAAAAGTAACTTTATTGGAACTAGTAACTTTCCAAAAATAAAATAATCTCCATGACATAGCTGTTACTATTTACACCTAAAAAGCAAGGTTTTAGTTACACAACTAGGAAATATTTAATTATTAGTTAAAATGATTCATTCCCCCATGCCCCGGTCATCACATATACCTACATTACTTGTAAATTACTTCCAAGCTCTTCAGATAGCATCAGGCCTCTGTCATTATGAAAGACACAATAGTCCCCCAGGGCTCACAGTAATGGAAGGTTCAAGGCTAGATTGTACAGTAAACCAAGAATTGGAAACCTGAGGCCATAGGAATCAACTAGTAGTTGAGACCAAAGGTTCTAGCAATTCCTGGGAATACAGATATTAAGTGTTGGCAAAATGTTGGTTTTTGAGTGGAACTGCATATACTGGGTGTACCTCAAAGTTCCACTCTTGCTAGAACAACAGTCTTACATAAATATACAGATGCAACCACTTTTGCATAGATATAATACAATAAAAGTCCTTTCATGATTCTTCAAATATTAAAACATATTTAGGGATCCCTTTATGAGGAGCTTCTAGGATGATCTTTAAAATCCCTATAAGGAGCCATTTCCATTTCAGTGGGAGGCTTAGTGTAAGAAGGAACAAAAATAAATATCAGACAGGATAAAAGTTCACCCATATTTTTTAAAGTATCAATCTTAATAGCCTGCAAATCATACTGCACATGAACTCTCATCTGGAGTAAGATTTGGATTTCCCTTCCACTTTCTTTCCTAGTTCATGATTTATTATACAGAAAGTGGTGCAGGTATTAAGGAGGGATAAGAATTTCATTCAGCGCATTTTGTGTTTCAGAACTCACCAGAAAAAACTGGTATGTTCCTAAGCAAGACTGAGGAGAAAGTGAGATCTGAACATATGGAAAATGAGAGAAGGCAATACTGGCAGATTTGTTCAGACAGTTTTGAACATTTGATTCTTAAAATTCTGAATTTGACTCTTTGTATACATTTGATCATAAATTAGGACTTATAAAAAAAAGAATCCCTTGACATGTGCCTCGTCTTTAACAAGGAGGTGGGTAAAACATGCTCCTCTTCAGGCTCAAAATAACCCTTCTGATTGAGTTTGGACAGCAAAGAGTAGTAAAGACAATTTCATTTATTGTTGACAAAAATGTGGGCCTTTTGCTGGTTTCTTCATAAATGGGATAGAAATGGCACATGGTATAAAATACTGAAGTGTGAAAAAAAAGGGAAACACATACATATGCCATTATGAATTAGGCATATGATTTGTATTATATACCACAAAAATATTGTCCAAGATTGAATCAAAGTTTCACTCATTAGTTACATGGATTATGGTCAAAGAACTCTGTCTCCTCTCTACTAACATATGAAGCCAAAATGCAATGGAATAACTTTTATCTTATTGATCAAAAAGCTGTTCCTCCTGAGTCCACCTTGATCCAATCATAACAAGAAATTGCTAAGAATTATCTGTACAAAGATCAGCAAATATATATTTAATCCCTGATGTGACTGGCAGTAGTATTGATTTTTTTCTCCAGTACTTATTGTACTTTCTTATCTCCTCTTACCATCTTCATACCTCTTGGGAAACTTATTTACCTAATTTTTCATATACGATCCTAAACAGAAAGCAATTTGATAGGCTGATAATTAAAGGACAATGTATTCTTGAAGGCTTTCATGGCCGATATCTGATAGTTGTTGTGAGTTTTTTGGACTGTTTGGCCATGTTTGAACAACAATTAAAAGGACATTTCAATCATGCTCTGCTGACTTCTCTTTGGTCACCAGTAGATATGAGGTCAAATAAACAAATGGTGATTGTCATGATTCATGATTCAACGGAGTTTACAAACTGATGAATTTTCAGTGATGAATTGACAAATCAACTAATTAATTCATCTCCCCTTTAAAATGCAGTAAAAACTCCCATGGCATCTAGAGGGCTTAGATGCTTCCTCTCCCTCTACAAACAACTGTAAGTTTGGTTAATATTGGGGGTTCAGATGTCCAATATATGGACCAGCAAGAGACACAAAAACTCTCTACAATCCCTCTAAGTTTGGTGGAGATTGGCTTAGACATCTGAGCTACACACCCACAAAGTGTGGCCCCTAGAAAAGTGTCCTGTAGAAACTGGATTAGGGAAGCCCAATCTTCACCAAACTTGGAAGAATTATAGAGAAGATTCAGAGAAAATTTGGAGTCTCTAGGTGCTTGTGGAGAACTTTTGAGGGGGACTATTTGGGATTGCATAATTCAGACATCAAAAATTCAATCTCCACCCAATTTGGATGGATTGTAAAGGGGTGTTGGGGGATAGTTCCCTCCAAATTTAGTGCCTCTAGGTTCCTTGTGGGCCATCTTATAGCACAACAAATTAATGAATCAAAAATCACTAAAATTTATCAATTCATATTCATTGAGCAACTCCATTTATGATTAATATGAATCAATTGATTTTGATGAGTTAGCCAAATTCATCAGAAAACATGATACATTTGTCAATTCATCCCAATTTCTAGTCACCAGACCTGTGACTTCTGAATTCTACTTCATAGTAGAATTCTTCTACCAGTCTATTTTGTGAAGCTAATTACAACCGCTTCTAGATAAAGTTAATAAGCTTCCACTTGTAGTCCTTATCCTGTTCCAGTTATGAAGAATACATGCAGTAACTTACTAATGAGTGGGAATTCTCCATTGTAATTCATCCCTTTTTTTGCTTCTGCTGACAAAAAGACTAAATTGTTAGTGTTTCTGCAGGTTCTTGGGACCCAACACAATTCTATGGTAGAAAAATTCTAAACTGGATTACAAGTGGAAAATGGGTCACTTCAACCTTAAAACACAGCACGTTCTAAGCCAGGTGGTAGTCTAAGAAATATACTTCACTAAACAGGCTCATATAAACAGTGAGGAGATGGAACTGAATTTTACAGGACAACATCCAGCTACAAAGGGCACAGTTTTGTTATATCTCTATAGCACAATGTTCCTATACTCACTATGATATGCCTAGTAAAAGGTAACATTTTGGAAAATAAAATGGTTTCTCTTGCTGACATTTGCATGTCAAAATCTGAAAGTCATTAGAAATTGTAAGTAAATACTTATAAATCAAGTAAACAATAAGCAAATTAGACTGTTTATTTTTTTTAAAATGTTACAGGAATTGGCTGCACTATCTTCTGTCATTGTCCTGAGGGCTTCCTCAAAAGGAACAAGAAATGATGAGTAACAGGCAGGACAGAATGAATGGAATCCAAGAGAGACTTTTCCATTTAGTCACATTTTGCACATTTACAGAAGTGCTCAACTAATCTATTGGTATGGGAAATTGTTCCCATGAATCTGTACTGTTAGTTCCAGCTTCCCAGGGTTATTTTCTACTTAGTAACAATTTCAGAAGACAGTTCAGAAGCCACTGCCCATTGTCATACAAAATAAAATGGCAGGCCCAAGACATTTTGTTGACTGAGGTGGATAGTCTTATGTTTTAAATGTCATAGTGCATAGTTCTCAAGTCAGATAAGTTACTTTACCACATGGGCTTGTCCACCTATCTGACAGTAAATTCATAACTACCAACTCTCTGTCTTCTCTTGAAACTAGAGATGGGCACAAAACGAACATTTTTTTCATTTCTGTTATTCATTATTTGTTCCGTTATGTAATGAAACGACTAACGAAAATTGTGATGAAAATGGAACGAAACAACAAAACCACAAAAATTGTGTTCGTTACATTCCATTTTCGTTACTGGCGACGCTCAATGAAATGAGCTGTTTTAAATGTTAAAAACGCCCTGGACATCCATAAAAACATAGTGATAATTATTTATACTGTCTGATAATACCTACCGGGGGCGTCCTTAAAACGTGAATTTATGTGTTTTCTCAGATCACTGTATTTTTTTCCTTTAAGGGGAGTTAGGGGACATCGACCCAAAATGGCTCCCAGATGCCTAATATTGATTTCTTGGGTATTAAAACGCCCTGGACATCCATAAAAACACAGCAATAATGCAAGAATTATTTGAAAATATTACCTACCAGGGGGTTGGGGTCCTTAAAACGTTTGTTTTTGTCTTCTCCCATAGCAATGTATTTTTCTTTTCCCTTTAAGGATGACAAAATGGATGTTGCCACTCCAGCCAAAACATGGAGGCAGGCCATGTGATGGGATCATGTAAATTCTTGGACAACTTCAACCACTAGCATGCCCAGGTTGCAGACTGGGCAAGTCTGGCAGCCACAGAGGGGATAAAAAGCTCTGGCAGCCCCCGTCCTCCTTGCAGTCTCTGGTGGGAGTTAGGGTGGGATTGCTGTCTCTGCGACTCTAGCTTCAGTTCTGCAGCCTCCCTGTGTGCGTGTGTGCGTGTGTACCTCTCTGTGAGTACCCTCCCCTGCCCCACAATGCAGTCACTCTGTGGCTGCCTTGCACCCTGGGCAACGCCCGTCGCTGCCTTTGCAGCCTCCCTGCGAACCTAATCTATACTGTGTCTCTGCCAGCATCATTTTTTTTAGTGTTTTCCCTCTGGTCTGGGGCATTGGGGGCTGCCCACGCACAGAAATGCTTTAAAAATCGCGCAAAAAGCGGGTAGAAATGAAAAATGAAAAATGAAAATGAAATTTTTCCCAAAAATTCACGAAAAACGGAAACAAAATGAAATGGACCTCTCAACGACAAACGACAAATGAACCGCCATTTTTTTTATTCATGCCCATCTCTACTTGAGACTGTAAATCTGCTGCCAGAGGAAGTTTCCTCATTCTGTGTAGTAACAAAAGTAGCCCTGGGCATTGGGAAAGATGGGGGTGGGGAGAGAGAAGTATGTCTCACTCCCTCACACCACAAACAGAATTTCTTCACACAAAGGCTTCTATGAAAGGCCAAGAACCCTTGCTTATAATGTTCAGTATAAACTTTTGTTCAGGCCTTGAACCCAAACAAAAGCTGAAATGATGTTCCTCCCTTTTGCATACAAATCCAAGGTGAGGGGTTCCCATTGTGGGATCTCCAGATATACTTAGATTACATAAGCACACAAGAACATAAGCACATAAGAAGAGCCATGCTGGATCAGGCCAAAGGCCCATCTAGTCCAGCTTCCTGTATCTCACAGTGGCCCCACCAGATGTGTCCGGGAGCACACAAGACTAGATATCTGTCTCCTGATTCTACTACCCTGCATCTGGCCCTTGAAGTACCCCAGTTATAAGCCTGGAGATTACACATATCCATCATGGTTTGTAACCTGTGATGGACTTTTCCTCCAGGAATCTTTCCACTCCCCTTCTGAAGGCATCCAGGCCTGATGCCATCACCACATCTTGTGGCAGGGAGTTCCACAGACTAACAACATGCTGGTTCAAAAATATTTTCTTTTGTCTGTTCTCACTCTCCAACCCTCAGTTTGAGTGGATGTCCCCTAGTTCTGGTATTTTGTGAGAGGGAGAAGAGCGTCCCTCTATCCACTTTACTCATGTCCTGCATTATTTTGTACATCTCAGTCAAATCCCCCCTCAGGCACCTTTTTTCCACACTACAGAGCCCAAAATGTTTTAGCCTTTCCTCATAAGGGAGGTCCCCCAGCCCATTAATCATTTTAGTCGCTCTCTTCTGGACCTTTTCCAGTTCCACTATGTCTTTTTTGGGGTTTTTTTTTTGTTTTTGTTTTTTTATTTTTAAGTGTTTGTTGTGATTATATTTACACAATAAGCATCAATCAATAAAAACAAAGGCAGGGAAAAAGACAATGGTACATTGTTAAAGTTACAGTTAGTGTCTTCATGTTTGAAAATTTTCAAAGGAAAAAAGAAACTATATTTCACTTCAAAAGTCAACCAGTATCTATATGGTTACTCCCCCCAAGTCTAACTTTGTGCATTTTTATGATTTATTGCCACTTCCTATTTTACACGGTCTTTAGTATCTCATGGCTTGTTATATCATTTATTTTGATCACAGTTCTCCCTCTAATTTCACTTATCTAGTCTCTTGTTGTACCACTCATAAAATAGTTGCCAAGTTTGTGCGTAAACGTTTTCTTTATTGTTTATTGCATTTGTCAATTTATTCATCTCCGCACAATCTAAAATTTTGGAGATGTCTTTTTTTGAGATAAGGTGACCAGAATTGTACACAATACTATCGTTTTGTACTATGCCATTATAATGTTGGCTGTTTCATTTTCAATCCCCTTTTTGATAATCCCTAGCATGGAATTGGCCTTCTTCACCACTGACACACATTAGGTAGACACCTTCATGGAGCTGTCCACCAGCACACCAAGATCTCTTTCTTGATCCGTCACAGATAGCTCAGAGCCCATGAGTAAAAATTCCCAAAGGCCTTCACCACTAGCTGTGCTGGCCTGGATTTCTGCGAGTTATACGTACATAAAGTTGAGAATCATTGCCCTAGGCAAGTGGTGGTGAAATTTTGGCACTCCAGATGTTTTGGACCACAACTCCCAGAATTCTGAGCCTAGATTGCCAGTGACAAAGGACTGTGGAAGTTTTGGTCCAAAGCACCTGGAGTGCCAAAGGTTCACCACCACTGCCCTAGGGTGATCAGATGAAAAGCAAGAACAAGATTCCTCTACTTGTTACAGATGTATGGAGGAGAACATTTCAGCAACTGTAGTTGTAACTGCCAAGCTTCCTGTTTCTAAACAAATGTAAAAGCCACAGGGACCCTGTCTCCTTTTTCATCTGGTCAGCCTACAGGAAACAATGTAGATTAGAGCTTTTTGTTATTCTGAGAAAGGGAAGCAAGCTACACCTGCTGAAACTGCCTTTTCTACACAGCTGTTAAAGGTATCCAATTCATGTAGCCTTCCACATGTCATCCAATTCATGTAGCCTCCCACATGAAATTACTGTTGGATGGGCCATTGGGCAAAGTTGATTTCTAAGCTGAATTACATTCAAAGTGGTTTTGGCTGAGAACATGAAATATTTGCTGCTTCCAGATAAGGATGTAAGGCATCACACCTGCTACAACTCCAGTTCTTAAACATAAATAATAGGATTCACATGAAAGCAAGCAATTCTAGTTGAAAATGCTAAATGAAGTATGGGAAAACTTCATTTGTCATTTTTAGGGGGCAAGACTCTAACCAGACTCTCTCTAAACACACATATAATCTTCCCTATTCCCAAACTACTGCACCACAAAATATATGTTGGTCCTGGATAATACTCTAGCTAAGACTTGTAAAACTGCAGTCTATTTTACTTACCATTTTCAAAGGCCACTGCAGTTTTTAAACTAAATCAATATAATTTGCCACAGACACCAGTCTATGTAATTTCACTTGGTCAAGCAACCACACTGAATATATGTTGGTATTTACTCAAGGCATCTATGCCAGCATTGCTAATTCTCAGGACACTGTTTGGAATCTCAGGCAACTGCTATGGTCCCCTACCCTCCCTAGGCAGGGAAGAAATTGCAGGTGCTGAAGCAGAATGTTTGATTTTCCATCCGCTGGCTTGTGGCCTCCAATCTTGCCGACCTTGTCACTAGGATATCACATATTGACACCATGCTCAGCCCTGATGTCTCAGAAATGAGATTTGTTTCCAATCTGGCAGCCTAAATATAGATGGAGCATGTGAACACTAGTATAGACAACTAGAAAATGACGTCCTTCCTTAAAGGACATTTCATTCAGCGGCACATTCCTTGGCACCAGCTGGGAAGAAGTGGCTCGGTTTGCCACATTTTAAAGCCACCTCACCCTGCGACAGGTCACAGTATTAACATCCTCTCATTTTACCATACATTTTAAGATTATGGCAATAGTCCAGATATTGTAGCTATACCAAAATGTTGCCGCCAGCATTTCATGTCGTATCTGCAACTAGCTTTCTAGCTTCAGTTTCTTTCCTAGCCCAGTTCAAGACAATGGTCATTTCTATGAAGCAGGAAATTATTTAGGGCAGAATGTGTGAAAACCTGCATTTTCCCATATCAGCTGCCTGAAATTAG
This sequence comes from Phrynocephalus versicolor, assembly GCA_023846285.1. Classification (NCBI taxonomy): domain Eukaryota; kingdom Metazoa; phylum Chordata; class Lepidosauria; order Squamata; family Agamidae; genus Phrynocephalus; species Phrynocephalus versicolor. Next base: position 16,520,599 of record JAHTLZ010000240.1, on the reverse strand, counting down.
TGATTTTCATTGGGAATCCAAATCCAAACTTGTCTTGTTAGGGCCTTTTTTGTAGCACCACCCCTAATAGGGAACTCCCCCCTGAACTGGGATAGTCTATCAATACTGGGAATCAGTGTGCCTCCAGACATTGTTGGACTCCAGTTGTTATCAACTCTAGCCAGCATTTGCAGTCAGAGATGATGGGAGCTGTAGTCTAAAAATTTCAGGGGGGGAGGCATATCTTCCCTATCCTGCTCTGTGCTATGGGTAGATACATCTTGGAAAATGATCATGTGGAACTACAATACACTTGCAAGAACCTTGTCACACAGTATATTGACTCTGTCTCTGAGTTTGATCTCAACAGGCTTAAGGTTTACTCAGCCTTCCATTCTTCTGAGGCTGATAAATTGAGTAACCAGCTCATGGTAATGGGCAATGTGTATCCTGCGCAATTTAATTGCAAACTGCCCAGAGAGTGCTTTAAGTGGTATGGGGCAGTTTACAAGTAGCACCCTTTGCTTTGTCGCTGGCCTCATGGATCAGCAAGTAGAATAAGGTTGAAGAATTACTCAGCTGGTGCTATACTGTGGAAAAGCATAGGCACAAATGGCAGATCCAAAAAAGCCACTAATGCATGTTTTAAAATCTAACTATAAATGGAAGAATCTCATCTGAGAATAGGTGGTGGTAATTTATGGGCTATGAAAGGCATTGTGGTGCATCCAGCTCTATCCTCCATAATAGGTAAAGGGCTCGGCTCAGAAAGAAAAGCTGAAGGCTACCACTGTTGAAGCCCCACTTCTGCATAAGATAGACATCTCATTCTGCCTAACAGGATGGATAGATGTTGGGAAAATTACTTTTTTTGTCCTAGTGATTGGGGAATTATGGGAGTTTTTAATCCAACAAAGTAACACATTTCCTCAGATGATATTGCCATGTGCTCTCCAGGTATGAGTGTGCTTAAGCTACACGAATAAATTCTTAGCACCATGCTGCTTGAGAAGGGTGGCAGCGATGGGAAGAAATGACATCAACAGGTATTTACTGTATTTTAGTATGAAGATGAGTGTTAGATCTACAATGTAACTCTTAAAGACATAGTACCAGTCTTCAGCAGGTTCCAGAACTTTAAAGATGCTGAGACCGTATCTGAGTATACACAGGGCATAGACTAGTACGGGATATTATTTCATCCATTCATTTTATTTCCATGCTGCCTTTCTTTCCAAAGAGATTTATAGTCAACTAAAATCCTGCAATAATACTGTAATAAACACATTGGGGAAAAAATAAACATATAAAATAGGTTTTTTAAAACCACTGTTAAAACTTTTAGAAACTGTTGAAAAGAGATGGAGTATTCCTAAAGCCCCCTGTGGTGTTTACCCCTCCATAGTCAAATGTGTTTGTGCAGGAGGATGTAAAGTGTTAATGCTGTGATGAATGAGGGAGTGTGGTGGCTGATCCCACATGTTTAAAAGGCTCAGGCTGAGGGACATGCCAGTTAGATAAGTGAAAGATAAAGCTGAGATGAGAGTGAGATATGAGACAGATGAGAGAGGTATGAGAACAGTAAAAGAACATAATTTGTGTATGATCTGCTTAGAGGAACTTTCAATTAAGGGCGCACAAGAAAACCTTGAACTGGAGATAGCTTGCTGAATTTAATAAACGTTACTTTATTAACGTTACATCTTGACTGAAACTCAGTTATTTCAACTGGGTAACCCTGAATGGTGGCAGAGAGAGGAAAAAGAAGTTGTGGACAGGTCAATGGTCCGTGAAACTGGGCACTCTGTATGGGTTCACCACACCCCCATCATTTAACAAATATACAAATACAATTTGTTTACATGTTATAAATGTATTCCAGAGAACTCGTGTCTTCACTAAATGGTTTGAGAGGGTGGTGGAACTGAGAGACGGCCCCCTGAAAGATATTAAGATCTGAGAAGGCTGGCAAGACCCTTCAGACAGCTTGGATTCAAATTGTATAGGCTTTATAACCAGCAGCACTGTGAATTGGGCCCAGAAACACACCAGCCATAGAAGCTATTGCAACAGAGGAGGTGCATGTTCCCTATAACTAGTGCTGATCAGCAGTCCGGCTGCAGCACTTTGAAGCAGCTGAAGTTCCCAAACAGACTTCAAAGGCAGCCCCATATGTTGTGCATTGAAGTAATCTGAATGAGCGGGAACTCAAGTGTGTGTCACCATCACTGTATCATTGCATGGCTAGAGCAACCTGAATTTACACTGCATTAAAGGTCAGTTTGCCAAGGGTTTGGAAGCAGTCGTTTCCTTTTAAAACCACAAATGGCTTGTGTCCTATCAAGGCATTAATGATATCCAGATCAAATCCTAGACAAATCTTTCTCTGTGGATTCAACATAATGGAATATGTTTTCACAATGTTGAACTAGTTAACACAGTGAGTTTACCAGCATGTATTTTAATTATCAGAACTGCATTGGTTACATTGGTAATCATTGTTCTGAGAGACTTTTTGATGTTACTGTTATGTGAAAGCAAACTGTTCTGTTGTTTTGCACTTCTGAACCCTAAACTTGTTTTAAAGGGAATCAGACAAACCCATACTGCCTTCACAGATCATTATTATTATCGTGCCACTGTAACTTTTTAAGAGAACATAAAACAATTTTGAAGAGGAATAGTAATGTATGAGACCTTGCTGCAATTGCTATGATCCCATATTTCAAAAACAAAAGTGTTTATTTAACATGTTAGAGGTCTGCACCATTTAAAAAGAAAAAACAAATATGTTACTTGCTCTGGGCATCTTACTTCTTTGTAATGCTGTTACTGAAGTTCAGAGCTGATAAGACTATAGTAAGATATGTCTCTCTAATTAAATAATTACCAGTTTGCATTACTGTTTTAATCAAAGTCTTTTTGCAGTGCCACCTATGTTTCACAGACGACCTGAAATGGAAAAAATAATCTAACCATAATGAATGTATAACTTTGTAGGACTGCTGATAAAAATCTATTTCTTGATTGACTTGTGTTTTTTTCCTAGTCATTTCTAGCTTGTTAAAATGGAAAAACTGTAAAATTATGGGAAGCCTGTGTGTCTACTAATATAGTCTGGACAAGTGTTCCTCATATTTTCCAGCTTGTCAATTTTGTAATGTAATTTGCTAGTTTTTAAATTTTCTTGCTTCAGAAACCATGAAAACTTCAAAGGAATTGCACTGAGTTCGCCAGTTCCATCTGTGAGTTTAAATTATTTTGGAATATATCCAGCACTCTGCTAAGATCGCACTTCGCAGTTTAAAGCTGACAGTAGTTGTTACTAAGCTGTCTTACTGTAGCCTTTCTGACATTCTCATAGGGCCTTTTCACACGACCCCTAAGATCCGCTGGCCACTTAAATTCGGACCAGAGATCTTGGCGGTTCGTTGCTCTTCCTGCGTCCTCACCCCTCCGCACTTGCTTGCTCCTGCCTGCGTGAGGGGAGGGAGAAAAAAAGAGAGGAAAAATGCAGGCTCACCTCCGAAGCCGCCCGTCGTCGTCCTGATTCCTTCTCTTAAACGGGCGGGAGGCAAAAAAAAAAAAACAGAAGCGAGGAGAGCCCGGCACTCACCAGATTACATCCGGATCTGGGGATTTTCACCCTCCGAGAGCAGGTACATGAAAAGTGTGCTGGGACACGCTTGGGTGGGTGTGGTCGCACTTAATTTCCTGCAAACTCCGGAGCTGGTGGGGAAACAATTGTAAGCTCCGGAGCTGGCAGCCATTTGTGGCGGAGTTTAGGGGTCGTGTAGAAATACCCAAAATCTCATTCAGGAACATTTCATGAACTTCGGAGTTTGTACCTTCCATTGCACAGGTATTTCAGTTCTGAACTTATAGTTGCCACCCAATTATGTTATACTGGCATCCTGAAGAGTTCCGGCACTGAAGAAAGTAAGGACAACTCAGCCCATCAGGTTACTGATGAGCCAAACGTTCCAGATGAAAATTCTCTGTTAAACTGGAGAGTAGGCATGACACTTCCATTTCATTTGAACCGCAGCTCCCACAATTTGCTAGTAATTTCCCCAGGCAGAATCCTGGGAGCTGCAGCCCCAAAATGGTAGCTTAAATATGAGCTTTTGTCATGTCTATCACTCTTATATTGGCCTTTCCAGAAGCAGAAAACTGATCCTGGTAGTGTCTGGGAGTGGTGAAAGATTAATGGGCACATAACAGGTAATTCTTTGAAGGGTCCTTCTATTAAGACTAATAGACACTGATGCTACTTCAGAAAAGATCAAAAATCTACCTAGTTTAGAATTCTGTTCCCTACAAGTGGCCAGTCAGAACACATAAGTAGGATGTGTGTATGAGAACAATCTTCATTCATGTTCCCCAATAATTGGCACTGAGAGGCAACTGGCATTGCCTCAGATATAGTAACTAAAATATGGGCATCGCAACCATTCATTTTTAGCTATACTGCCCATGGGTTTGCCTAACCTCCATTTAAAGCTGCCCAAATTGGCAGCCGGCACTGTATCCTGTAATACAGAATGCCATTGTTCAACTAGGCCCCATGGGAAGAACTCAGCTTTATCTATCTTGAATCTCCCACCCTTCAGGAGTTTTGCAGCCCTGCCCTCAAATTCTTTCCCCAGACCTGTTGAAAAGCTCTTTTCATGGCCTCTCCATGGAAGCTGTGAGAACGGTGAAGGGATCTTTGCTCAGCTGCCTAAACCCCGGTTTCAAATAATGTAGCGACCACAGTCTTGATGATCATTTCCCAAGCAATGCACTCATCAGTGCGGGTTTTGGTCACAGATAAAGCCCCATGTAGTTTCCCCTTTCTGGGACCGCAATTACCCTACATATGGGCTGTTTTGCAGTCTGAAGTCTGGAATGATATAAATATGTCAACCTATCAAACCAGAATGCCTCCACTTCCCAAAATGACATCTTAAAGAGATTCCACATTCAAGCAAAATTGTATATTATGTCATTATTCAGCCTGGCCATTTCATTGCAGCAGATTAAAATATGAAATTCTGTGAAGTTCAGTGCAACCAAGTTCAGAGCTTGATGTGCCTTTAATCTCCTTCCCCTCCTCCTGCCCTCAGCAAGCAGTCCTAAGTCGGCATCCCTGTTAGTTATTAACTCAGGAAGTGATCTCATCCACATGCAGCTAAAATAGTATTTAAATGTAAGTTTGAAAGATCCACTTTAGTCTCTTTACTTAGTAACGGGCAATCATCCAAAGTGGTTTTGTGCCAAGAAACGGGGGATGGGGGGGAGAGAAAAGAAAAAGCTCTTTTCTGTGCAGACAGTTTCAGATAGGGTCACTTACATGGAAGCTATCCAGAAAGTGAATAGCTAGGCAGAAAGGGAAAAGTATGTACTGTATATAGCAGAGGTGCAGTTAGGGGCTTAGCCACCGGACTGGGGCTGAAATCAAGAAGGCCATTAAGAGGCCCAGACTGCAACTGCACTGGGCAGGCTGATGTGGTCCAAATAAGGTTGTCTATGTTTGTTGGGGGAAGGAACATGCAGTTTGGTGCAATCTTCGCATCCAGATGGCTCACTGACCTCTAGCAACCTTATTTGGTCCGTGTCTCTCTCTGCTGTCAATTTCCAGTATCATGAAATGTAGATGAGCCAATATTGACAAAGTGAAAACTTCTCCTATTCCTCTGCAGAGAGACGGTGGAAATGAATTTTTAAATATCTGCTAGATTGTCACTGATGCATTGCATCACTTACATTAAATTAAAACACATTTTCTTTGTGTTGTCTGAAGTACCAATTGAGAAACTGCCTGCAATTTTAATCAGTACGTCACACAAAGGCAAATAAAATATTTTTAGATTTTTAATCTGACTGATTCAGGGCAAAGGCAATGATTGACCAGGGGCAAAAAAAAAATCACTTCTCCTGCCCTTCCACAGAAGAACAGGGGAACTGTTCAATTTGCTGATATGCTGAAGTAGTTCCCTTTCTAACCCAGTTCAAAGCAATTGAAACTGACATTTGATGCAGCCTTAGCAGCTATGACAGCTGAAAGGCTCAATTTTAGTCCATTTCCAGTGATCACAGATGCTGGAAACTGTCCAAACGATGTGCACCAAAAATTAGAAGCACCTGATAAGGACTCAAAAAACTGTGAGTAGAGGTGCTCTATAGACATATTAGTTCACTCCAGCAACCAGCTCATCTGATTACAGGAAAAAAGAATGAATCCACCTGCCCGCATAATGCACCCAATAGTAGAACAAATGCCTGTGTGGACAAGCTTCAGAGGCTCTTCTGTAATAATGAGAACAGAGAGTGCAGCACATCGGGAAACAGGCAGATCAAAAAGTTCGTAGATGTAGTGCTTTAAAGCCTAGAGTACAATAGTGCTAAATGACAGAATAGGTCACTTGCAAATCTGCCCTAGACATATAGATGACCCAGGTGAAGGAAATGATGATGCCCCTGTTCCCTGTATAGAAGCAAACTGAAGTACTGATAGAAACTTATTTCAACAGCAGTGACAGGATAACATGCTCTCAAGGCAGCAGGGTTGTTGGAACCAGTAGTTAGTTAGGACTCTCTGGGCCTGAGTCTGCAACTGGGGGGGGGGGGGAGCAGGCAGGGCATGTGCCCCAGGTGCCATGCTAGTGGGGGGGGGGGGACACCAATTTGTCAAAACAGTATTTGTACTGTACCCACCCACACACTGCGGCCAACATGGAGTCCATGTTTGTCCCAGGTGACACAGGCTGCAGCTGTGGCCTTGTTGGGACTGCAAGATGCTCTATCCTGGTTCCATGTTTCTTCTGCTGCTATTGTTTTGACATATCAGACAAGAAGGCATTTAAAGGCCAGAAAGTAGTTGCATGGAACTGAGTTATTTTTTATAGCTGGAGAAGTTGTTGCAAGAAAAGGAGGAAGATTTTGCCACCCCGGCAGTTGCTGTGAGGAAGTGAGCCATGCTTTGCAACACGGGGAGCCATTGCATAAAATGGAATTGTGTTTTGCAGCCTGAAAATCTGCTACAATGGCATTTATTCCTGGGGACACAGGTATAGAATTGAGCTGTGCCCTGTGGGAAAACATCCACATTGATAGGAACTGTATCTGGACCCAGCCTTTTTGCTCTGGCCTGTCGCTTTCCCTGCTGTTGGAATTCTTGCTAAAATCCCTTCTCAAATTGGAATTCAGCCCACAGATCAAAGAGAAGGCACATAGGTCTATGTGGGATATTAAGGCACCGAATGATATATCTGTTGTATATTTATACCCTGAGTACAATAGAAAAGTGATGATGAGTTAAGAACACATTGCTAGCATACACATAGCCAGCTCCACATATGGCTAAACCTGAAGGCATTTACTGCTAAAATGCCATTCTAGAAGCATTATTGCTACAAGATCAAGGTATACCTTGAAAAAGACATAAGAAAGTCATTTGTGCACATGTGTTTGGAGGCAAGAACTGGATTTACTGGCCTCTGATTAATATACTGAGAATGGTAGCATTCCGGTTCTCATTTTCTAGATACAAGTGGCAGAATCCTATCTTGGTGAAGTATGCACAGCATTATGCAAATCCAGGGGGTTAATTAAGTGGGTTCCGTTCTTTTTCTATATGAATGCAGCCCATCTTCTTAAACCAAAGATTAAAAATAACTCAGTCGTGTGAAATTCAAATGAGGTGTTTTAAATGAGCAGGTGGAATTCTAAGGACCAATTGCTTCTGGCCAAAGAATTTAGTGACATGATCTTATGAGTATTCAGGGTTGAACTTTGCAGGAAGGGGCAGACATGTCGCTTCGTCTGAGCTACATCATACACACAGCTGCAAAGACGGCAGGGACTTTGGTCCCTGCCCTCATCAGACAAGGAGAAAAAATAATAATAAAGAAACGCTTTGAAATGCTCAAGAGCTATTCAGGGTAGGTTGTAGAAAGAGGGAGGAGGAGGAGGAGGAGGAGGGAAAAAAGAATTTCTACCCAACAGTCATCTCTGCTTTATTTATACACAAAGACTCTATGAATATGACCTAAAAATAAGCTCTTGATTAGGCTGCTAAACTTGCAGGATGAGGGCCAAGGGATTAGATTCAATAGGCCTGTGCCAGTTTACATTATTGGCACTTTCACAAGAAGCAACAGTGTGTAATATTATAATGAGCATAGTCAGAAATGGCCACAGCTCAGTCGTGCCAGCTACATGGCACCAATGAAGCCAAAATTGTGTGGTGCTGCTTTGCACTAATTAAGAAGGGAGAGCTAGTTCAACTTATAAGACACATATCAACAAAATTTTGAAAGGACCGTAAGTTCGAGCCAACCACTAATATATATTGCACTCCCTTTGAGAAGTACTGATGCCTCTGAACGACAAGACAGGTAGCTGAATTCTATCCATATTTAAAATATCTTTAATCCATTAAGCTTTGACTAAGGCAGTGGTTCTCCACCTTCCTAATGCCATGACCCTTTAATACAGTTCCTCATGTTCTGGTGACCCCTTGTCGTGCTTGGAAGAGGCCACAAGCCCCCTTTGGCAGGCCACTGCCACAGGTGCCATAGAGAACTTCCCTCTAAGGGCACCCTCAGCCAATCGCAGCCTCTGGTACCATTGACTGACACCCCCTCCAAACTATTAAACTATAACTCACTCTTTTCCCCCTTCCTCCCCCTCCTCTTCTAGACCCAAGCCATTTGTGCCTTTTTCTTCAGTGGCTCATGGCAACCCCTGTGAAATGGTTGTTCGACCCCCAAAGGGGTCCCGACCCCCAAGTCGGAAACCACTGAACTAAGGGATCATTTGGGTCAGTGTTTTCAGCTCCTGTTAACAGGACACATTTGTGGGCTCAGATTATGTTCTCAGAATGTTCAGTATAAATCAGTTTTTAACACTGATCTGTTTTAAATATTTAATGATATTTTAATCTGTTTTATAATTTAATTGTTATAATGTATATTTTATTGTTTTTTTAATTTGATTATTTTTAATAATGTGAGCCATCTTGGGTCTCCTTATTAGGAGAAGAGTGGACTATGAATAAGACGAACAAGCAAACAAAATTATAAGCAGAAAACAGGCATAGAAAATGAATGTGATCTTGAAATCTTGATACATGCATTTAAATGTGATTTCATAGACATCAGCAAAACCTACTGGGATAAGAGACATCACAGGCATATGGTAATTGAAGGATATTACCGGTACTTATTCAAAAGGAATAGACTAAACAAGATGGGAAGAGCACTAGCAGTGGGACAGGCACTCCTGAAGGCACAAGGTGAATGGTGGCTGTAATATGGGCCCCTGCAGATGGAGGGCCCTGAAAAGATTTCCCCTTTGCTTTTGAATAAAGTGGCCCTGGAGTAAAGATGGTAGATTATGGGCTGCAGTCAAATAGCCAAATGGATCACACACATAATCACAGAATCATCATAGGGTTGGAAGGGACCTTGGAGGTCTTCTAACCCAAGCCCCTACCCAAGCCAGGAGACCTCATACCATCCCAGATAGATGGCTCTCCAATCTTTTCTTGAAAACCTCCGGCGATGGGGCACCCACAACATCGGGAGGCAAGCTGTTCCACTCTTTTATGACTCTCACCATTAGGAAATTTCTCCTTATTTGCAGGTTGGCTCTCCCTCTGATGAGATTCCACCCATTGGTTCTTGTCATACCATCAGGTGCAACTGAGAACAAATTGACGCCCTCTTCCCTGCAGCAACCCTTCAGGAATTGGAAGACTGCTATCATGTATCCCCTCAGTCCTCTCTTCCTCAGGCTAAACTTGCCTACTTGTTCATACAATTAACCTCCAGTCTCCCAATCATCTTTGTTACTCTTTGCACTTTTTCTGGGGCCTCCATATCTTGTTTGTACTGTGGTGGCCAGAACTCTATAGCCTCACTAGGGCCGTATAGCGTATACTATCACTTCCCATGATCTTGAGGCTATCATCCTCTTGATGCAGCCTAGGACCGTGATTGCTTTTTTGGCAGCTGCAGCACACTACTGCCTCATCCTTAGATGGTGTTCCACCAGGACACCTAAATCCCTCTCACTATGTATCTGGTTTCTCCTGCCTAAGTGCAGGACATTACTTTTCTCACCACTGAATTGCATCTTTTTGGACAGGGCCCAATGTTCAAGTTTGTCAAGATGGCTGTTGTGAGTTTTTTGGGCTGTTTGGCCGTGTTCAGGAAGTTGTTCTTCCTGACGTTTCTCCAGACTCTGTGGCTGGCATCTTCAGCGGGCAAGGACCCCAGGGAACTAGGCATTCTCTGTGCACTAGGGTATAGAGTGAGTGAGAGTGTGGGGTATTAAAGGTGTGGGAAAGGGGAAACTTGTCCTATGTAGACCAACGGGTATTCATTGATGCTTGTGGCTGGGTGGGAATAACTGAATTTTGATTTTTTGCAGGCTGTAGTTTTTAGTACTGGACATCAAGCTTTGTTGATTTTCAGACTTTCTTCTAAGAGTTTTGTCAAAATCCTTCTGAATGTTGAATCTCTCTTCCAAAGTATTGGCAATTCCCCTCAGCTTTGTGTCATCTGATGAGTTCTTCTTAAATCCCCTCATCAAGGTCGTTTATGAATATGTTGAATAGCACTGGGCCCAAGACAGAACCTTGTGGGATCCCCACTGCACATTTCCCTCCATGTAGATGTGATTCCATTGAGGACTACGCATTGGTATATTTCTTCAGCATAGTGGACAGAAGTAACATGTAGGACACTCGGGTGTCTTTAATATCTTAGACATGAAAAGTAGAGATAATGCAGAATCAACATTCTAAATGCTCTTACTTGAGTGAAGTTTTGACCCAGGACAAACAAAATTTATTTCAATGAGATAAATGAAAAGGTCTTTATTTAGTTAAGTTAAATTAGATACACAAATAGAAGATGGGTGATAACTGGCTAGCAGTATGCATGAAAGAACCTAAATATTTTAGTAGACCACAGTCAATGGTGTGATGAGGTGGTAATATTTTACAGCGTTTATTGGTTTACCTATAGTTGTAACTCATTCTCTTTCTGTTCATGAGCCTAGAACACATGCTACAGAAACCTCACCAAGTGGCCTTTTCCTCCTAGTAGTAGTTGAGCCTATGCTTATATGTTTCCCTGACAAGTAACACCACATAAATAAATTTTGAGATGCCATATGATAACAAAGAAGTGTGCATTATTAAAGCAACCTTCTAATCTGCTGACAGATGCTCCTTATTATAATATGAATATAAGTTAATTATGAAGAAAAGAAAAAGAAGAAAAATAAACATGCTGTGTAAAGAGGAATAAATTATATGAGCAGGGCCAGCACATCCATTAAGGTGAACTAGGCAGCTGCCTAGGGTGCCAAAATGGAGAGGGGGCTCTGGCCAGCCTGCTGCCCCCCGCCCCCCCACCACTGGCCACCACCGTCCATCCCCCAGCCGCCTGTCGCTGTCCGCCTTCCGCCCCGTGCCCATCACTGCCCACCCACCCCGTGCCCATCGCTGTCCCCTGACCCCCTGCCGCCTGTCCGCTGCCACCGCCGTCGCCACCACTCGCCACCCATCCCCAACCCCCCGCCGCCCGCCGCCCGCTGCCCCTGCCCCAGACCCCACCACCGCCCGCTCCACCCTCCACCCCCACCCCTCACCTAGGGCGCAAAAAAAACTAGCGCCGGCACTGTATGTGAGAACTGAAATGGCCCTTAATAAGAGCTTGAACATGCTTAAGGACCGTAAAGTTTGCTCTAAATTCTTTGTGATTTCTCAGACCCCTGAACCACATCACTGAAAAGGAAATCTACCCCAATAGATTTTCTAGTCCCAATAGGAACTAGCCAGTGTCTGTGTGCTCTGAAGCACACAGACACAGACACAGACACAGACACACACACACACACACACACACACACACACACACACACACACACAGAGGGGGGGAGAGGGACAGAGACAGAGATAGAGAGTCAGTCCACATGGATGCCACATAGGGATAACACAGAGTAACCCTAATTACTTTTTTTTCAGACAGTGAACAGAATGCTCCTAAGAACAGCTTCTTAATGATAAAGCAAAGAAACACCCATTGGAATAACTGCACTGCCATGGGCAAATGCTATGATGTTGACAATAAACTTAGAATCATGTTTCCCTTTTCCAGATGGAAAGGAAACAACTGAAAATCCTGTGTTTGGCTTGTAGTACAGTTTTTTTAAAGGCAGCAGTAATTATCAAATTTTCATAATTTCTTTTCAAATGTTTTATCTCATCAACCACTCTCTGTTTATTATTTCTGCCCCAAAACAACAGCAGCAGCCAAATGCTTTCACATGACAAGGTTGGCTCTCCTTTCAGACTTCCAGCTTGCCTGCTTGATTCACATCAGGAGCACAAAATTATATTAACAGATAAACATACACCTCTAAACAGAATATAAATATGTAATAAAATCATTACATATAAAAGGGTATATAAAATAAATAAGATTTTGAAAAACGAAACAGAACAAACTAGACAACATTCGGCCAGTATCAGGCCACATCACCAGCATTCCCATTTGCCAACATAAGATCTTCTTCTGTGCATGTTGAAGGGAATTGTATGCATTGTAACATGTGTGAGATGGTTGGTTCTTCTCCATATTCACACAAGGTGTCTTCTATAAGGAAATGCCATTTCCCCAGATTATCCTTTGATCCTCTCACCCCAGTTTAATGTTTAATGTTTTCCATATGTGCCAAGGTTGTCCTTGGCCAGGTGGTGGAGAGTCATGTTACCCAGTAGCATCTTGTTAATCTTCCATAGTTATAGGGTGGTCTGTGGGGTATGATTGTTGGGAGTGGGACAGAGGTTTTGAGGAAACTATACCTTGATTTCAGTCTCAGCTTTGGTGGTTGATGACCAAGAAATAAGTGTGTTTCTGAGTATGTTGCTTTGGCCCACTCTTTCTATGCTGGACTTTCCCTGTGGAATTCTGGTGGAGGAGAGCCAACTATGTAGTTTTTAAACACCCTGTGATCAATGGTACTTTTTCATTTGAGGTGATGCCCGCATATTTTGGGTGTTATAATCTATACCCAAAATGGCTAGCATAGTCTCCTACAGAATACCTTAGGGCTAGTGCATCTTGTACCTGTTAGGAACATTGTTCCTAACAAAAACTTTATGTTTGGTAAAGAGTGATTCTTTAAAGTGAGAGTTCAATCCAGGGTAACTCCTAAGTATTTGTGGGAAGCCCCATCGTGTTCTAATCTGGTACCATTCTATGTCACCTGCAGCGTTCTTTATGCCTCACAGTTTTTCAAATGGAAAGCACAGGGTTGAGTTTTTAGGCCATTTGTCAGCAAATAGAAAATTCCTATTGACTTCCAACAATGGCTGGTCATTGGTATATATATTAAAACATCTAGGGGCTAGCATGCTGCCCTGTGGGACTCCATTTATCTGGTTTCTCCATCAACTGTGTTGTCCCTGGAAGTCAACATAAAATCTACAGTTCCCCAGTAGCCAACCGATGATTTTTATAAATTTGAAATTCTTTGTAATGTCCTGGACTGCCTTCAGCAGGGATTCATGGTTACCCACATCATGCAAATACCTTGCATAAGTGGCTGAAAAGGGATTTAAGGCCTATAGCTATTTGGCCTTCTGGTGGCTTGCCCGGTTTAAGAATAGCTATTACATTAGCCTTTGTGCATATCTTTGGTATCTGAAGAGTATTTAAGCATTTATTTTAGAGTATATGTAATCTACTTTTTTGCATCAGGCTGAGTCTGATCTGCATCATTCTGAAGAGGCAACCCAATCCCAAGTTTACTACTGTCATTGTGTATAATGTAAGGTTTGATGTAACCATGCAATTTGGGCCATAGAGCATATTTTGTCTAGGAACAAACATTTTGTGTAGTCCAGCTGAAATTCTTATGTTAGCACTGGGGACTCTGACAAACCTATCCAGTAGGTTAAGTAGAAGAGACAGTTGCACTGTCCAAGGCTAAATGAATATTGATTTTGCTTAAAAATTACACATAAATGGAAGGATTTCTAGAGCAGTGGGCTCAGTAAATCATTATACAGTACTTAACTTGAATTTGTGAGAACCTGGTGTGGTTTTTAATTTAAATTTATGGAGTTACATCAATGTACTATTTGTCTCTGACTACAGACATAGAGATGGGCACAAAATGAACTTTTGGTTTTTTTAGTTACTTGTTATTCATTTTGTTATGTAACAAAATGAATAACAAACTGCCCCCTCTAAGAGAAACAAAATGAAACACAGCCAGCAGGAGACAAAAAATGCCAATGGCCCACGCTACAGCTGGTAGGCAGGCCACGTGGTCGGCAGAAAAATAAATAAATAAAACTTAAATTAAATTAAATTAAAATTATCTGATCCAGCCCGCAGGCCGCTGAACCGGCCTTCGGGCCAACAGAAGAAAAGATAATAATTTTTTTAAAAAAAAAACCAACCTGGCAGGATAACAACAAAAACAAAAATAAATAAATAAAACAAAATAAATAAATAAATAAATAAAACCCTGACTGGTGGGGTTCAAAAAGAAAGAAAGAAAAGAAAAGAAAAGAAACCTGAACTAAAATGAATTACGAAACAATTTTTTCCTAAAAATTCATTTCGTAATTAACGAACCGAACTGACCCAGAGAATGAAACCAACCAAAACGAATTGCCATTTTTTTGTTCATCCCCACCTCTATGCAGATGTTAACACAGCATTGCGTGTAGCTATGGGTTCCTAATCCTTTGTAGTAAATTAGTACAGACTAGAGATGGGCACGCAACGAAGAATTTTCCATTACCGTTAGTCGTTAGTCGTTCTGTTATGTAACGGAATGAAGAACAACAATTTGGACGGGCCAGGCTCGAACCAAACAGAACCAAGGAAATTTTCTTTGTTCTGTTCGTTTCCATTACTGGCCTGGCCACCCGATAGGTCCTCCTACCTGCCGGACTGCCGGTGCTGCTGCTGGCCTTCCTGGTCCAGTCTTCCGGCTTCCGGCTTCGGGGGCGGAGTCAAGAAGGGGCTGCCATCCAGTCTCTGCGAATGGAGGCCGGATGGGAGCACCCCTCGCCACCCTCCTCCACCACGGAGGCTGACAGCCGGGTGGGCTGTCAGCCTCCATGGTGGAGGAGGGAAGGAAGGGTGCTCTGATCCGGCCTCCGCACGCAGAGACCGGATCGGAGTCCCCGCCCCCCCTCGCTGCCCTCCTCCACCACGAAGGCTGACAGCTCGGTGGGGTTGTGCGCGGAGGCCGGATCCGAGGCCCGTGTCTAGCTCTCCGCCCCAGAAATGACAGCCCGCCTGGCTGCCATGCATCGAGGTGGAGGGCAGAGAGAGTGATCTTTCCCACGCTGGATGCAGGGCACCAGCACTGTCATCTGGCACGGTGAAGTAAGACCTCCATTTCCTAAAAAAGAAAAACGGATTTTTTTTAAAAAAAAAAAACACATAGGAAGCGGAAACAGAAATGGAGGGAGACGGGCCACGAACGCAACGGAAACAGAACACAAGTTTTCCGTTTCGTGCCCATCTCTAGTACAGAATAACAAAAAATAATAATCTCAAGACAAAATCTTATACCACTTTGTAATTTATCTAAACTCACAACAGGCAGATAATCAAAAGCAAAATACAAAAGAGGATAGCAAGAATATTTCCAAAATAGTGGCTTGATTATTTTTTAATATCTAAACATACTGCTTGCCAGCAAAGGCAGACGCAACTCTGTAAACCTATGGGGAACAGGTCCTGCCATTGGAAACAACTCGGAGAGGTCAGCTGACAACTCTGTGCTATTGGACAGTAGGGGTAATTTAGGCTCAATGTACCCAGTGCTGTCTTTTGCCATAAGGCAGAGGGATGGGAGGAAGGCAACTGTGATTCCTCGAGAAACGCATCACACTAAATTTATTTTGAAAGAGGTCATGAAGAGGAAAGTGTCATGGCAAACCTATAAGGATTGTTTATAGTACAACAGAGGAGCAGAAATCATTTAACCAATTGACCTTGTTTGTACAAAGCAAAACTAACAACAGCCAATCTCTAGTGGACATATTTGTGTATTTTCAACCTTTAATTTTAATTAACCCCCCCACTGAAATATCTTCAGTAACCTTAAGAGGGGACTAATCAAAATAGCCTTTAAAAGATTACACAGCATATAACAAGGCATTTCATTATGGTGAGCAGCAAGCGCTGACATGCACAAAAGTACCCTGATGTCCTCCTAAGTGCATTGAACATTCCTTTCCTTTAATAATGAAAGGCAGACATTTGTGACCAGAAAGGATGCATTGACTAAAGTGGTCATGTGATTGCCTGCCATAATCCCTAACATATATACTTTAAATACAGAGGCAGATGCACACATACTTATGCCGCAAACTCCACATAAGAAGTCTTTTATTTGCTTCTTCAGCGAGTGGGCCAATTCCTCCCTCCTCCCTACCTGCATCACTGACCCTCTCCTTAATATGTTTCTCTGCCTTTACATTTCTCTCTCCAGAGGAGATTGGTAATAGAAGCCCAGATCCTGGCTCCAGCGGGAACTGAATGTCAAGATAACAAGTCAGACTTTAAAGTGTTCTAGCAGAAGCTGCAAGACCCACACGAGAGGGAAAGGGCCTGTTTGCAAGGTCACCCCCAAGAAACGGACGAGTGAACAGCTCATTTTCATTCTTTATGAAGGGGCCGAGTGCCTGTTAGTCAGTGTTTGCAATGGCTGTCAAATGTTTTGACAAGAATGTCTCTCAAGAGATCATGAACAAATCACGTTTGCTGTCTGCAGCTCTCATTAAAATTAAGACAACAAAATGATATAGAAGGGCACCATGGGTGCATTTACATTTCCTACATGCTTTATCAGAACTCTATGTATCATTTTAAAGTACTTCCAGATTGTGCCTTCTCTCTCTCTCTCTCTCTCTCTCTCTCTCTCTCTCTCTCTCTCTCTCTCTCTCTCTGCTTCTGTTTTCCATTGACAAGGGCCCTATCACACAAGCGAAAGAGGCGGTTAACAATAAAAGCCGTGTTTCTTTCGGAAGTCGTCACATGACCGAAAATGCGGTTCCCACGTTCTCATGGACGTGGTATAAGTAACCTCATTTTATATGTCCCCATGTCCTTAATCTGCATCTAAAAGCTTCGAGGGAGAGCTCCGGTGGCTTGGAGCTTAGAAGCTTGAGTGGTATGGGAGCTCAAGCTGTGGTGGGGCGGCAACAAAATAAAGATCGGGGCCGCAATACCATGCCAATATGTCAACATGAGGCAGGGAAGCACGGTATTTGTACCCCAACTGGAAGAATCACAATTTGCACTGAGAACAGAGACAGAAGATTGCAGATCAATTTGACGTGTATCCAGTCAGAGGCAAGGTTTGCTTTTGTTTTTTAATTTAAAGAAGGCTTGCTCCCAAGTAAGCAAGTAGAAGATTGTAATGGCAAAATACCTCATAATTTGCTATCCTTCTGCAATGGTGAAAATCAACTGCATGAGACAGCTGCCATACTGGCAAATGGCCCTCACAGCTGGCCCACTTACCCGTGCTGAAAGACAAGTCATAAGACATTTATGATCAGTCTGGCATACAGAAGCAGGGCAGCCAGTCACTGTCGGTGGGAAGATAAGAGGGGAGACTTCCATCTGTTAGCAAACCTTGGCCATAAGTATGGAAAAATGCAACATTTTGCCCTTTCATTAAAAAAGAATGTCAGGGGGCATCTGTTACCCCTTCCTCTTTTAGCAGATCTCCAGATTATATTATTACTGCTATTGTTTTCCTTCAAAAGCATCTGGACAGTATCTGAATCATCCCCATAGAAGTATCGACAATCGGCATATTTAAGCTCATACCCTACCACGCAGAATGATTGGATTGCATCAGGCAGATAGCATATGTCATACAGAGGGGGTTTTCCCCAAAAATAATAATAATAGGGAAATTGTTTAAAACTTAGGAATAAGGAACTAAATAGTTTGTTTCAGAAGGAACTCCAGAAAAATAGAAAAGCATGGTGAAACTAAACAGATACTTTGGAGCTGTTAAATAGACATAACACAATGAAAGGGGTGGATAAATCTCTTTTAACTCCCATAGGGTGATACCAGTTGTTTGCATGCAGAAGGTTCTTATGACTATTTTCTACACCATATGAGCCAGAAATAGGGTCATTAGTTAGTCACAGACGTGTGGTCATATTAGACTCCTCCATTAATATTGTGTAATTTTAGCTGTGGTGTATCCCACTTTACAGGTACAGTCTTCATTTCAACATGTCCTTGAAGGGCAGCCCAATCAAAGCCTGATTTCAAGATAAAGGTCCATAATAATCTAATTCATTCACCCGCCTATGGTGAGTACTCAGACAGGTGGCTCAGCAGAGACACTGAAGTGACCTGGTCATAGTCCATCTTTATATGGTGAGATAGATTTTATTTTTATATATTTTGTGTTGCATTTACACCAGGGGTGTCCAAACTTTTTGCAAGGAGGGCCAGATTTGTTAGGGTGAAAATGTGTGGGGACCGACCATTCAGCAGCATTTGGTCCCTGAGCCAGACTTTGGACAAGTCTCTATAACATGCAAGGAGGTAGGGAGGTCACTGCAGCAACCAAGCCGGGGATGAGTAGGCTGGGCAGGTGGCTGGTTGGGTGGACAGAGGCAGGGAGGGCAGGCAAACTGTAAAACTGCAAGCTGATGCCTCCATCTGGTATGGAGAGAGGCCAGCTGGCAGGCATGCGTGACAGGCTGAGCTGGCGGGGAAAAGAAGCTGAGGGCCACTCAAAATTTGAAAACGGGACACATTTGGCCCCCGGGCCTTACTTTGGGCATGCCTGATCTACACATATAAACTAGTCCATGTACCTCTTCTCCAAATCTGGGTTATCTCTCCCCCACCCATGATACAGAAATGTAGCACCACTCAAAGAAGACCAAGGTTGCTCTAAAAACAGAATCAAGGGAAATGGGACACAAGCATTGGAATCTCCCCCCTCCCCCCTCCCCAAGAGGAGAAGAGAAAATAAAGTTAATGGTGTTGAAAATGCCAGTTGGTTTACATTTTATCTTTCTTCCTAGCTTAGAAAAGGGGTCATGCCAAAAACAGAATTTGGGGAGCTATAGTCCAAAGGAGTGATTTATCAACTCTCTGCTTTCTCCTTGAGGGTAACTGTTCTTCACAAAAGACTATATTGCTGTGTAAAATCCACAGATTTTTCCTTGATTAAGGAAAACTTCAGGCACTCAAATAAATAAATAAATAAATAAATAAATAAATAAATAAATAAATAAATACTATAATTGTATTGCGACCCGTTTCTCAAGGGATGTGATTCCTTTTGCTGTCTAAAGTATTCCAAATTATCCCATTCATTCAGTACCAGTTACTGTATCTCCAGATGACAGTGAATGAGGTTTATTAACTTGATTGAATAATAGCTGTTGGTTTAAGTAGCACAGGAACTCTTTATTAAGCTAGCTCACATTGCATTGCTGTTTGAGAGCTCTCATTCCCCCCAGGCAAAAGATACCCTTGCATTATAAACCTGCTGTCTAGTTTCTTCTCTAAAGAGCATATTGTGATATAAACAGTGCCTACCTACAAAGGAAAGGATGCACACACTCAGAACAGCAACTGGAAATTATTCAAAACATGCCAGCTGACATAAGACTATGAGCTTGGGTTGGAATTGTTGGCCTCCCAGGCCTCTTCCAACTCAATTACTGGCATTCTATGACTTATTTATGCTCTGAGCAGTTCAGAAGATTCTAAAATACCTCCAATAGGCATACCAATGACTTTTCCAGTAAA
The DNA here is from genome assembly GCA_023846285.1 of Phrynocephalus versicolor. NCBI lineage: Eukaryota > Metazoa > Chordata > Lepidosauria > Squamata > Agamidae > Phrynocephalus > Phrynocephalus versicolor. The sequence continues at coordinate 16,500,794 of JAHTLZ010000240.1, read as the reverse complement.
AATACAACAGATGTCTCTGAGGACTGTGGCACCAAATCACACACTGCAACAAAATTGCACTTTAAAATTGCCTTTCCTATTTGATCTTTGTGGCATGGAAGCATGGAAGGAGCTTTTAGCCATTTCAAGAAAAACTTTCACATTTGCTTATAAACTGATTTGTTTACACCCTGGTATACAAGAGAAGTAAGTCTTCCATAATGTACTTTTAAAAAAATTAATTTAGGGAAGTTGAAAGAAGGGAAGTTGGAGGATCATGTTGAGTTATGCCATCTTCCTTCCATCAGTGCACGGGCGGACTGCTCCTGTTAACCACACAATATTTCCTGAACAAGGGGTTTATTCAAGAAATGAGCACGTTTCTTTCTGATTTTCTTTTGTTCAGGGAAAACTAGGTTTTTTTCTTGTCAGTAGAGAGAGAGAGGCTTTCATCCCTAGAGGAAACTGTCTTCATGTTATGTTTGCAGTATACCGCCACATTGAAAAAGGTGAATGCTCTATGGCCAATGTATGCCAAATGCCCACATTGTTTTACCTTAAATATGCACTATTATTTTAAAGGCGTCTCTGCAGTGACTGTTGAGTGGAAGTGCCCCCAGACAATACAGATGCAGTATGTCAGTTGGTTTGCTGTGCATACTCCCCATTTCATGCCCTGGACCAGGGCTGGTGCTAGGTTTTTTTGTGCCCTAGGCGAGGGGCAGGGGTGGGATGGGTGGCGGGGGGGTGGAGCAGGAGGCGGCAGGCATTGGCAGGGGGTGGCAGGGGGCAGCAGATGGCGGGGGACGGCAACGGGCATGGAGGGTGGGCGGCAATGGGCGCAGGGGGTGGCGGGCGGCTGGCGACAGGTGGCTGGCGGGCGGTGGGGGATGGGTGGCGGGGGCCAGAAACAGGGGGAGGGGCGGCGGGGGCAGCAGGCTGGCCAGCGCCCTCTCTCCATTTTGGCACCCTAGGCAACTGCGTAGTTCACCTTAATGGACTCGCCGGCCCTGCCATGGACATATGGCGAGAGTTAGTACTGCAATGTGAACTGGCTCTACTATTGTAATTTATGAAATCTGCTGCTATCACTAGCAGAATCCTATTGGTTAGCTGCACCAGTGTATAGTAAGTGTAGCAGCATAAACAGCAGTGGTGAATTGTTGCTAGATAATGCATTGCCATTCATATCCCTTGCCAATTTACATGCCTGGCATACAAAGAGGGATTCAAGCAGCAACTTCTTAACTAGGGGCATTTTGCCGCCACCGTTGACACCATTGCACTTCACCCATTTGTTAGTAACCAGTGGAGTGTGTCCAATAACTTTAATGACTGGACACACCTTAAAAAGTCAGGATTTCATATGCAGAGTGGAAGAAAGTGGAAAAATGCACAATGACTCCCACTGTTGAAAACTTAAGCAGTTTTTGTCGTTTCTTAGGAAGCAGAAACTGCAAATAACGCATGTGTCATCTATGTCAATCATTTTGCTTGCAGAGATGACATTCAAGTGAATCCTTCTTCCCAAAACCAAGTCTTGTCCTCAGGAATAATACCACACAGGAAAAAGTGCAACAGTATATGTACGCATGCGGTAAGAGCTACTTAGCAAGACTGTGCATGCCGAGCACAGGAATGCTGACATCAGCCCCTTAGGGAATGATATTCATACCCTCAGTGAAGACACTGGATTCTATAAGATGAAAGTCAGCTACAGCTGAAGCAACAAGAGCTACAGGGAACAGAGGGAGAGGAGATGGAAATCAGAAACAGGGTCACTAGGGCAAATGCAACCCACCCATCAGCTTCTGAAGCCTTTGTTGTATATTCTCTTTCTAAGGATGAGTGCCCTGGGGATACACATCAGCAAGAGGCAGAAGAAGTTTGGTGCATTGCAGGCACCTGCATAGATCTCTTTGTTTAGAAAAATCAAGATAGACAGTCTTAATGAAGGGTGTATACTCAAGGTAAACCAAGTATTAGTTATATATTAGCTCCGCAACCCACTTCACCAAGCATCTCGGTTAGGCAAAATGCATAACCCAAAACACAAACAATAATGAAAACTTCCTATGAAACTTCAAGTGTGATTCATATGGTCACAGTACATCAGGGATTTAGAGCCATTACCCTATAGGTATAGAATAATTTCATGCACCATCAATGGCAGCCAGGGTACAGCAGTTGATAATTAGGATGACTAGAGTTCTAACCCAAGAGCATACGGAGACGTGCACATTTCACACTGCTCTAAAGTTGTAAATTTACTGCTCTGATTTCATGGGCAATGGAATATCACCCAAACTGATAGCTTTCCCATTACATATTGCATTTCATGGCATGTATGTCTCTTGGTTCAAGCAAGGTGGTACATTACTCTCAGCGTTGTCATGGTGGCATACAATTCTGGGATTTCAGAAATTATAAGCCATCACTGAGGTGCCTGCTAGCTAAGGTGACCATGTCAGGCAGTTGCAACCAAAGATGGAACAGCTTCTTAAGTATTTCCCAGTGATCATCACAAGTCACAGTCTATGACAGCCAGGTGCTCCCAAGTATCTAAATAATATCCACCTTGTCACAGCCACCACAGCTTGATGTCACCAAGTAGTAGGCAGAACTGAAGAAAGGAAGGGATGTTCATCTTACTCCCGTTTTCAGTCCCAGGGTTGAGATAAGGAAAATGAAGGAGCCAATGATGGAAAATCAGGATTTCCCAATGCATCAGCAGGTGGAAACTTTGTAGCACTGTTCCATGGCAAAAGTTATGAGGACAAACAGTGAGAGCAGAACCAAAGCTGGCATTCCCTGCATGCTACAAAATGGAACTCATATGAAGAAAATATCTGATCCAAGTGACTCCTCCTTTATCTGGGCTTGCCACTTGGCAACGTTACACATTTTAATTTTAATGAAAGACAGAAGACCAGGCCATTGAATGAGCAAAGACACTGAATATGTAGTTATTTTGGCTAAATTTACTGGATTTGTTTTCATTCTGTTTGGAAGATAATTCACTGAAGGAAGTTTTCTTATTCATTGGATGTGAAAATAAAAATAAAAACCAATTGTATTGTGCCAGATTATGAAAATAGTTAAATTAATTCAAAAGGGGGCTTCACCTATTCGATTTGCATCCAACCTTGATTTTTCATATTAAAAATTACAGTATTTTCCCATGTATAAGACTGTGTTTTTTGTTTAAAAAGAGAGGGGTCAGGGAAGCTATTCATGTGTGTATTGAAAACCCCTCTTTCAACAGAGGTGGGAGACTCAGACACAGTCTGTCTGCTGCTTATCAAGTGGTACTTTCATCAATCCCCAAACAAATCAGAAGCACTTCACATCTCCACCAGCAATGCCATAGCTAACAACCCATACTTAATGGGTATTGGGAAATGTTGCATAGGTGGCACTTTCACACACCCTAGGCCAGTGTTGGCCAAGCAATGGCATGGGTGCCAAAGGTGGCACTGGGGGCACCTGACATCACCCCGTCACAGCCACCTGAATTCAGGTTAAATTGCTGTATTGGCACTTTGCAAAAAATGAGTGGGTTCTGAATTGCAGTTTAGGCACTTGGGTCTCTAAAAGGTTCGCCATCACTGCCCTAGGCCTTTGTCTACCTAATGAGCCTATTCAGATCAAGGTCCACCTATGAACTTATTCAGGCTACAGTCCACCTAATGAGCTTATTCAGGCCTTTGTCCAGCTTATGAGCCTATTCAGACCAGGATGTGTGTGAAATCAAGGTGAACTATAAAATGGAGGACTCACCAGTAACTTTGATCAAACTGGAGGATGAGAGGAAAATACCTGGGCTATTGAGCTGCTTACTATTCTCTAAACTAGGGACCTTTCTGGGTTGGGATGACTCTTAGTCAATCCAGCAGTAGCCAACTCCTCCTTCCCTGCTTCTGCTTTCAAAAACAGTCACATACCTCTGCTTCAATGTGTGTGTGTCTTTCTTTTTCGTCTGCTATCAGCAGTTAGTTCAGTTAGAATGTATTTTGCTGGAGTCTGCTGGAAGCAGCCGGTGAGTTTGTTGAGGATTGGTGGTGTTAACACTCATTTTTGAACATTGTCCATGTTTGCATGCTCTTTTTTATCTATTCAGTACTGTGAGTAAATGCACATATTTTATTCTTTATTGTACCAATGTCTCAGTGCGAGTTATTGCGACTGTGAGGGCCAGTTGATGAAAACAAAAATGTGCACTATTCTGGAGAGATTTGATGCTAATTCTGCTCAGAAGGGCCCTGGACTCCTGTCGTGCAATACTCTGAAACAATAGTTTTACTGTCAGCTCTGTCTAGCATGTCTGGGACACTATGGAGTCACAACTACAGCAGAATGCCAAAGACTCCTATAGGTGTTTATGCTGTATTTTTCCCCAGCCCTATACATAAACTATGCCAGCACAAATGCCTATATATACGCTATTCTAGGTGAAGCTGGTGATGCCATCAGCCATAGCAAATTTTCATAAATCAAGCATTTTCAATCTGCCCTCCCCTGAAGTTTTCAGGGCTTCCCTGGGCTCCTTTTTATCAAGAGGGAGTCCATGGAGGACACTGGACAGTGAAAAGTTTTTCATTTCCAAAAATTACTACTGCTGGCAGAATTTTATTGGAGTTGATGCTTTTAAGAAATTAAAGCTTTCCTGCCTCCATCCCACAGCCACCAGTGCTTTCATCCCAATGAAGAGGGATCCACCTGATCCATAGGACCTTCAGCAGGAGTGGGATCAATTATTTTTCTTTTTGAAAAATCACTGTGGCTGATGATGTACATTTTAGAAATGGTCTCCTATTTATCAAGCACCCCTTTCCTCAATCCCTATACAAATCAGAAGCACTTCTTATCTCCACCAGCAAGGCCATAGTTAATGACCCATACTGAATGGGCTGAAGCTCAACATCAAAAAAACTAAGATCATGGCCACCGGTCCCATCACCTCCTGGCAAACAGAAGGGGAAGAAATGGAGGTATTGACAGAGCTTATTTTCTTGGGCTCCTTGATCACTGCAGATTGCGACCACAGCAACAAAATTAAAAGATGCCTGCTCCTTGGGAGGAAAGCAATGGCAAACCTAGATAGCATCCTAAAGAGCAGAGACATCACTTTGGCAACTAAGGTCAGGATACTCAAAGCTATGGTTTTACCAGTAGTGATGTATGGAAGTGAGAGCTGGACTATAAAGAAGGCTGATCGCCGCAGAATCTATGCTTTTGAGCTGTGGTGCTGGAGGAGATTCTTGAAAGTCCCATGGACTGCAAGGAGATCAAACCTATTCATCCGCCTGGCGAGCTCTGCTCCATGGGGTCACAAAGAGTCGGACACGACTGAATGACTGAACACCACCACCACCACCAACAACAACAACAACTGAATGGATTTTTGGAAAGGTTGCATAGATGGGATTATTACACACCTTAGGCCATTCTCCATCTAATGAGGCTATATGGGCCTATTTAGACCAGGGTGATGTGAAATGAAGGTGAGCTATAAAATGGAGGAGTCATCATTAACCTTCCTCAGACTGACGAAGCTGTTTGGATGAGCAGTGAAACATTTGGACCTCTCAATAAAAGAAGTCCAGTAGCCGTGAGTCAACTTCCAGATAAACTCATCTGGGTGACTGAGAATCTTCACAGACATTTTAGAAACTTTTTTTTCTTTATTTATATTTCACACCAAATCATAGTTTGTTCCTCAGGAGGAAACACATAGCATTCTCAGGGAGTTCAATTTAAATCTAGGAAATGATGCAAAAACTAAACTAAACAAAAGTTTAAAAAATCAATTTCCATGGCGATGGCTTCAACTTCATTAAGGCCTCAACTTATGGATGATTTTGGCTTTAAAAAAGAAGAACCTCAAGCATTCCAGATCATCAGTTCCTGCTTCCCTTCTGTTCTGACCTTTAATTTCTCAGCATTGTTAAAAATGGAACAGCCATGACAGGTTTCCTGTGGGATGTAGACTTAATTGGCTTTTCATGAAGAATCTGATTCTGAGGTACTAATTGCAGAGAGAGAGGGGGGGCTGGGGGAAGTGGGGTTGTATATTTTATGCTTATGTTCAATCTGTGGAAAAAACGTTTTGCCAAAACCCACTAGCATGTCTGGGTCATGACAGAGGTCACAGCAATAGGAGAATGCCTCAGTCTCCTCTAGGCATTTTCCTCATCTGAATTTGAGAATCCAGTTGAGTAACAATAGGTCCCACTGACCTTTGCAAGTGGAGTATTCCTCTGGTGCTTATTCCATGCTCCAAATTAGGACAAATCAGAAAAGAAAAGCTAATTGAAAAATGGTTTGCTGTCTCTGGGGCTTTTCCTTTTATAGAAAAAGACCTTTCAGAAAGGGTTGTGTGGCCTTGCAGGAATTTCCCCATATTCTTGCAAAATAAAGATTAGCATCCCTTCGCCTTCTCTCAGGAGCAACCCATTTTCTTCTTCGAATTCTGCTCAATTGTGTGGTTTGTATTTGTCTACAGTTTTCTGAGCAATTCCCAGCCCATTAAGTTCAATGCCTGCTTCCATTCTAGCATTTTCATAAAAAAGTGAAACATCAAAATCTGGCATAGGGATTCTGAGTCAGTACTGTAGTTCAGAATGTAGCTTGCTTTTCTGCTAGTTTGCTTTGACAATACTGTGAAAACAATTACTGTATCTAACAACAGTATTAAATCTCATATTTATTGGGTGTGGAACATTGGTTTGTGCCATCCCTAATGCTTGGGGCATTTATGAATCAAAAATAATTATTTGGCACAGTGCTCCAAGAGCCTTGCGTTATCAGACTAATGTGTAGGCATGGTCTGTATTCAACAGACCAGATGTTCAGAGGCATTCCTTTGATAGGCATGTGTATACAAGATGTTCATTGTTAACTCCTTTTTTCACTGAAAATCACGTGGCCAGTTTTAATTCACAGTTATGTTTAGTTCCATATCTTTAGAAAGATTTAGAAATCATACAGCTCACAGTTGGGGTGCGGGTGGGGAGAAGCAACAGTGTCTGCTACCAGTTCAGCTTCATGTAATTGTAAGCAAGTAATTATTTTGCACAAACTAGCAGATGTGAGAAGACTTAATATTTGTTCCATGTTTCACCTCCATGACACTACTGTATTGTCAGACTGAGAAGTGTGCAGGAGCCCATCTCATTTACAAAAAGTGGGAAACAGGTGAGGGGTGTCAAAAGGAGATGGGGCAGAAGCTGCACAAAACCTGCTGTGCTCCAAAAGTTTGTCTGTGAGCCAGTGTCCTGCCAAGACTGTGAGAAGAAACTTAACTACATCAAACAGCCTGTCTAACCATGTAGATGTCTACTTTGTGCACTATTTCTCCTTCATCAAATGTGAGGAGAAGTCAAGAACATCTAAGTCATGTATGGGCGCTTTTACACGACCTCTAAAATCCGCTGACAACTTAAATTCGGACCAGAGATCATGGGGTTTGTTCCTCTTTCTGTGTTCCCACTCTTCCGCACTTCATTGCTCCTGTCTGCGGTGAGGGGAGGGAGAAAAAAAAAGGGAGAATGCAGGCTCACCTCCGTCTGCCATCCATAGCAGCCCCGTACAGATTCCTGTCTCTTAAAGGGGTGGTGGGGATTAAAAAAATGAGGGGAGCCCGGCATCCACAGCTTTACAATCCGCATCGGAAATTTTTTTACCTCTGGAGACCAGGTACCTCTAAAGTGCGCTGGGGTGCGCTTAGGTGGGCATGGTCATTCCTTATTTTGTTTAAAGTCCACAGCTGGTGGGAAAACAATTTTAAGCTCCACATCTGGGAGCCCTTTGCCTCGGATTTTAGGGGTCGTGTAAAAGCAGCCTATGTTATCTCTGTGAGGAAGAGGATAAGTCATACTCTTCCACTACACATTAGCTCCTGCTGACCTAATAAACATCTGAATCATTCTGTTTCCCACAAGATACAAAACTTATCAGTAGAGAACACAATATGGGAAAAGAGAAATAAATTATAAAAAGAAGGGGAAGAATATATTGTATATTCCCTTTTTTTAATACACTCAGCCAAATTAATATTGTCATGGTTGAATGGAACAAAGGTTCCAATTCTTTCTTCATGTCCAGTAGTTACTTCCTTGTAGCCTTCATTTATTACAGATGACATACAAAAAATAAAGTTTCAAAAACAGACAGTTACAATTACCATGATCAAAGAAAAGAATTAAAATAATTATGCAGAATTTTTAAAACAACCAAAGCTATTAAAAAGCCAGAAGCAGCCTCAAGTCAAAATAGAATTCTGATGTTATTTTCCATCTGCAAAGCCAAAATATTACACAAAAACCTGTCCTGTTTGCAACAAAACAGGACAACAATAAAATGTATTGTTTCGTAATGCTTTCCTGGCTTCTCTTAAGAAAAGAAATGACACTTAACAATGAAGGAAGACGTATTTAGGCATGCATACAGATATTTTCCCCTGTAGGATAGCTTCCTTCTACATTTATTTTGCACTCTACGACTGAATCTAGATTTTCTTCTGATCTTGATATATTGGATTTCCTTTCTTATCCCCAACCAATGCATTTCAGGTGGGGTTCTTTAGAGCACAAATCAGACATGTGTACAATTAAATTATCATTTGTTGCTTTAATCCTCAATAAGCTTTTTTAAGCTGCAAAACTGCTCTGGGAAATAATAAGAAGATAGTAGTAACTTCATAGCTGCTACACAATCAGTGCTGTACTTCGTCAGTTTCTGCTTCAAACCTACTGAATGAGTTTCCTCTGAATAAACACTGAAGAGGAACAGATCCTCCTGTTTTCTCATTTGTCTGCACGTATGTTGTTAAACTTTAAGCTTCAGGACCAGTGCTTTGAAAACTATACAAACTCAGTTTTCTATGATATTGTATTTCACTGTTTATGGTTTTGATTTCTGTTCTGTTTGTAAACCGCCCAGAGTAGCCATGTAGCTAGATAGAGCGGTATATAAATTTAATAAATAAATAAATGAGGCCTTACAACAGGCATGTCCAAACTTCAGCCCTCCTGATATTTTCATAGAATAGAATCATAGAGTTGGAATAGACCTCAAGGGCCATCTAGTCCAACCCCCTGCTATGCAGGAACCCCCATCACAGTACTCCTGATATATGGCCATCCAGTCTCTGCTTAAAAACCTCCAAAGAAGGAGACTCAACTACCCTCCGTGGCAGCATATTCCACTGCCGAACAGCTCTATCTGTCATGAAGTTCTTCCTAATGTTCAAATTGAATCTCTTTTACCATAGTTTGAGACCATTGTCCTGCATCCTAGTCTCTGAAGTCATGGGGGGGGGAGAGAGAGACAGTCCCTTCTTCTATGTGACATCCTTTCAAATATTTAAACATAGCTATCATATCCCCTTTCAGTCTTCTTTTTGTAAGGCTAAACATTCCCAGCTACCTAAGCCTAAGCTATGTTTTGGACCACAGCTCCCAGAATTCTAAGCTTAGCTTACCAACGACAAAGGACTCTGGGAGTTGTGATCCAAAACATCTGGAGGGCTGAAGTTTGGACATGCCTGCCTTACAATGTACTCTGGTGAAGCACTACAAGTAGCCACCTAAGTTCTTTCTGGGATGCTTCATTCCAAACTTTTTTTTTTCCAGAACAGTTTCCCTCCACTATTACTTCACAAGAATCTGCAGGGCATTCCACCATAACTATGAATGCTTATTCTGCATGATGTTTTCCCCCCAATGTTTAAAACATTTTTGCACTTTAGCAGATCTTGGATGCTTCAGGGCTTGGATGCTTTATCCTCAAATGCTTTAGGGCTGATGTCTGCTGCTTTTCTCTCCTTGAGCATGGATGGTGTTATTTTAGCTACTAAAGAAGACACTTAAGCTACTTACTAGTATACTTGAAATTTGACAGACAGCAGCCTTTATAAAATCAATTAAAAAGGAAATTCGTACTCCTTGTATAGGTATAACAAGCCACACCTTGTACAGGTATAACAAGCCATTTGCTGAAGTTTTTTACGAATATATAATACATGACAGAATTTAGTAGAAGAGTGAGGAAAGGACAGGAGACATATAAATCAAAACCAAAAGGGGATTTGGAAGCACATGGATGCTATTTTACTTGGGAGGAAGAGGCTGTGGCAGGAACATAAAGCTTTACTAACAGTGAGGAAGCTTTTGCCACAGCTTAACTGGATAAGCACACAGAGGTGAACAGAGATATTCATATGATTGGCAACCTACTGAGGCAACAAAAAGTTACAGGAAAAGTTAAGATCAGAGGGAAAGGACATGAACTGGAATGCAGCATGGATGTATCTCCTTGCTATTACAGTTATCCCCCGCCATTTCGCGGCTCATGTACTGCGGTCCCGCTATATCACGGGACTGCAGTACATGCTGGGGCTCCAGCTTATTGGCGCTGGGGTGGGGGAGAAAAACCTTTATTTCCCCACCCCAGCGCCAATCATCTGGAGCCTGGGGGTGGGAAGGGGGAGTGGAAGGGTTGAAAAAGCAGCACGCTCCTTCTCCCGATGTGGGGAGGAAGCAGTGCCCCACTTTTTAAGTCCTTCCATTCACCAAGGAAGAGGCTGCCTCCGTGAAGGGAAGGGTTTAAAAAGTGGTGTGCTCCTTTTCCTGATCCCCGCAGAGGGGGGAGGAAGTAGTGCAGCACTTTTTAAGCCCTTCCATTCACTGAGGAAGAGGCTGCCTCCGTGAAGGGAGGGGTTTAAAAAGTGGCACGCTCCTTCTCCGTATCCCCCGCAGAAAGGGGAGGAAGCACTGCAGCACGTTTTAAGCCCTTCCAGTCACCGAGGAAGACGCTGCCTCCATGAAGGGAAGGGTTTAAAATGTGGCACGCTACTTCTCCCGATGGGGTGGAGGAAGCGGTTCACCACTTTTTAAATCGCCTGGGCTGCTCCAAGAAGTCTTGGAGCAGCCTGGGCAAGCGGCAGCGGGGGAATCAGATCGCCCCCCCAGCCCCACATGCCCCACCCGACTTGCAACCGCATATCATGGATTTTCAGTCATTGCGGGTTGGGTGGGTCCCTAACCCCCGTGATAGGCGGGGGGTACTGTACTTTATTTGTACTGCAAGAACATCTTTAGAGGAGCATCTACTGATTCAAAAGCTAATATCTCGATGAACAGAGAGATTATCAGCAACATCCAATATGCAGACAATACAGTGTTTCTATCTTTAGATCACCAGCGAAAGATGTATATTAAAATCAACAAAGTACTGAGTATAGTCTTAAAATGAGTGTTAAGTGAGCCAAGTCCATAGTAATCAGAGAAATCCAGCAGCCCCAAGAAATGTAGTTAAGGATCCAAAAGGAAAGTGTGGAACATGTTGGCAAATGTACATACCTTGGATTTGGTTAAATGAACCATGGGAACACAGCCATACAATGGACATCAGAGAAGAAATGGCCTAGAACACCTTCTTTAAGACGAGAAATATAATGTGAAACAAAAGCTTAACATCGGCTTTGTAAATGGTGCTGTGTATTCTCCATGCTACTGTATGGCATGGAACCATGGGTTTTAAACACAGACAGCTGTAACAAAAATGTGGAGTAGTCATAGAAAGCTTAAAAATCGGATCAAGAGAGCAAGCAATGTAGTGAATTAACAAAGAAACCATAATAAAACTTGAAATGTAGAAAGTTGGAATACTTATGTCAGGTAATGGGATGATGTCATGATGCTGACTTGATCAGAAGCACTTACCCTCTCATCTCTTTTTGTGTGTGTGACGATTTGATTTGAATTGATATTTAATATATCCTTGCTTGGGAGGTCTAGTAATTGGCCCAATTTTGCGATCTTATTTTTGTTCCTTCCTTACTGCTTTTAACTGAGTTTATGAGTGTAAATCGCAAAGAAAGAGAAGAGAAGTGTCTTTCCAAACTCAGAATTCTGGCTGGAGCTGATGGTAGAAAGAGAGTGATTATACTAAAGATAAAAGCTTAAGAATAAGGAAGGAAATGACTTTTTAATATAAGCTGAAATGTTTATTTTGATTTACAAAATGCCAAATATGAATTGAGCAACACGCTCTCCCTTTTTATTCCAGGTCAAGAAGGTTCACACTAACAGCTTATTTCTGCACCTTTGTGAATGGTTGAAATTAGGCTAGTTAACAGGGAATATGAATAATAGTAAATCCCAAAGACCAGATGGGCTATTTTTGCATGTGATAGAAAGCCTTTACAAATCTCTTAATTTCAAAATTATATTCACTATACAGTATAATGAGATTTTCCAGACTAGTTCCACGCCATATCAGTTACATCAGGGCTCTCCAATATGTCGACCACGGGTGACCAGTCACCCATGGTGCCTTCAGGGGTCGCCCGCTAGTTCCTCTGTCCAGGGGGGAATTCCCCCCCACTCACTTGCCCTCTTCAGTGGTGGCAGCAGTGGCTCCAATGGCGGCGGCGGGCCCAGCAACCCACCCTTGGCCCGCCTCCGTGGCCGCCACGTGCTGCTGGAGCCGCCACCATGCCCCCCCGAGGCCTGAATCACCCCCCCACCATTGCCATCACCTTGCCCCCTGGCCCTGCCCCCTGATCCCTCCCCCGTCACCATCGCCCCCGCGTCTCTGCTGCAGCAATCACCACCGCCCCAGCCATGCTGCCATCACCCCCTGCCGCCACCACCATCACCCCAGGCCCTGCCTGCTGACCCCACCACCCCCTGCTGCCACCCCCACACCCACCACCGCCACTGCATCACCGTCACTCCCAGCCACTGACCCCACCACCCCTGCCATCACCCTCACTCCTGTCTGCTGACCACAACACCCCCACTGCCATCCCCTGCCGCCGCCACCCCCACTGCAATCACTGCTGACCCTGCTGCCGCCCCTGCCACAATCACCCCCACCCCTGCCTGCTGCCATTGCCCCCACCATTCTACCGCCGCCATGACCCCAGGGCCTGCCCACTGACCCCGCCATCCCCCACCGCCCCATCGCCATCGCCACCCTCGCCACTGCAATCACCCCCGCCTCTGCCACCATCACCCCAGGCCCCGGCCCCGGCCCCCACTGCCACCCCCACCCCTGCTGCACCCCCACTGCCGACCCTCTGCTGATGTCGACCGCGGGGGTCCTACAGAAGCGGCAGGTAGGTGTTGGGCTATTCAAAACTGGACAGCCCTGGGTTACATGAACCTGTATTACCCTCCCCTCCAATCTGCAGGATCAGGGGTAGCTGATTTATTCATTTGCAGCCTGAAAATGCTAAGTAAAAAATATCCAGATACAGCAATACCTTGGTTTACGAACATAATCAATTCCGGAAACATGCTTGTAAACCAAAGCACTCTTATATCAAAGCAAATTTCCCCATAAGAAATAATGGAAACTCATATGATTCATTCTGGGGCCCCATACACCACATACTGTACACACAAAATGCCAAAACTCACAAAAGAAGTTGGCTAGAAGTCCATGTCCACACCATGGTTTAGGTACCTGGCTACGAAATTTGCTCTGCTTGAGACTAACTGGATTTTACTCTGTATTTTTGATGTGACAATAATAAAGTGCCATTTGTAGCCCTATATACACTTGACTAGCTGCCCCATGACTAGGAATGGTTTGACAAATAAGAACAGATGTTGAAAACAAATGAAATAAAAATAAAAATAATAAAACCTTAACCTGCACTCCCCTTTGAAAATGCTCCTCGCTGGTGCGAGGGAGACCTCTATTCCTCTCTACTCCCTCTGCTTTGGAGGCTGCTTGACACGAAACGTTCCAGATAATCATCCACAATCCAGCAGAGGGGATGGAGAGAGAGCCACCATGGGCTCACTTGTGATCACATGACCTGCTCCAGTGCTTGTATATCAAGACATTGCTTGTTGATCGAGGCAAAATTTAGAAGAAAATTTTGCTTGTCTTGCAAAATGCTATTAAACCAAGTTACTCTTAAACCCAGGTATTACTGTATGCCTATTTACAGTATACAGTATTTCCAGGGTATATTTACTAGAACTGGCTACTAGAGGGAGCCTGAGACCATGCAATGTATCAGGTTCAATACTCCTGCATTTTTCAGCATCTACAAAGAGGCTTGGAACTGGTTGCCTGTGAATACCACAGCCATAGTGAAATTCCTAACCAGGCAATGACTTTACACAATTGACAAACTATAGAGCTATTTCTCTAACATATGCTAATACTTAGATACAGTATTAACTGCTATATCTGCTAATACACTATGAAAGATTGCCATAACCTTGGCCCCCTCAGAGCAGGTTGGATTTGTACAAAGTAGCAGGGATCTGATAGCTTCCATGATTTGATTGCTCCAAACAGATAGAGATGACAGCGCTATTTTTTCACTTGACACTGAAAACACGTTGACAAAATACATTGACAATTTATCTTTTCTATGTGGATTAAGTCTGGTCTCTTTCCGCATTTTTTTTAAAAACACATTTGATTTCATTGTTCATTTTCCAGAATCACAGTGCTGACTATTTTTTAAGTTCCCATGAAATCAATAGCAGAAAGAGCTGTTTCCCCCCCCCTCCTATTCCATTTCTCCTATTCCATATTCCAGAACTCTGGCCTTTGTGAAGATGATCTTTCATGGTTTATATGTAAAACAAAGTCTTCTGTTGTTATGTGCTGTCAGAGGCACCCCCTTTGGAGCTTCATAACTCAGTTCTCTGACTTCCAAACCTTTCCAAATTTCAGGGGTTTACCTAGAATCGTTTGAGGAAGCTACCCTGCCTTTTTGGTCCTTTAGGACCCAGGAGAGCATAGACTTTCATTTCATTTTTTTCCATTTCATAACAAAACTACTTTATAAATTCATTACAAATGAAATGAAATGAAACTACTACAGAAACGAAACAGAACATTTTTTTGTTCGTACTACTGTGTATCTTTCTGGTGTTATAGAGAATCTCCAACACCATATGTAAAAAAACTGATACAAAAACACCTCTCCCCCCCCCCTTCATTTTGGCTTTTTCATTGTTCAGCTTTCATGTCCATACATAGTGACTGGAAATGCACTAGACTGGATTATCTTGACCTTGGGACCCAATAACACATCCGTACACTTCATGATCTTTTCTAGTTCCTTCATTGCTGCCCTTCTCAGTCTCAGTCTTCTTGGCTGAAATATACATTTGGTTTAATGGCACACAAAAGGGTTAACAATTTCAATTTATTTGTTGTTAACACTGAAGTTGTGTAGGGTTTCCTGTAATCATTACTTCTATCATCTAATTGTTCTGCTCTGGTCCTGCTTTGGCACTTTCATCTTTCACTTTCTTCAGAAATTTTTCAGGTCATAGTTGATGTTTCTTCAGCCAATTCTCACACAATAAATTGATTGCCACTATGAGTTATGCTGTTGTGTTTTGGCAGAAAGGTTCCAGGCAAAATAATATAAGCTTTGTTGCACTAAGTAGTGTGTCCAGTAACAGTATAGTAACACATACTTCAAAGTAAGCCTGTGCAACATTCTAGCATACAATTTTTCACTTCTCTCCCTGCGTTCATCATCCATGTGTCAAGCAGAAGGATTTAGTCTGAAAAATTACTCCATACTTGCCTCAGGGCTTATCTTGATATAACATCTGTTGCTGAAAATGTATCTGGTTCATCACTGATTATCTTGGTATTTCCCACTGTCTGCATGACATAATGGTTGTCTTACAAGAATGAATAATTCTTGTCTACCCAAGCTTTTCTGGATCTGCTGAATGTATGGGGAGGGGGGAGGCATCCTTCAGGGTTTGTTGTGTGTTGGGGATGGGGTGGAATTTGCACTATGGCAGATTCTATGCTTCCTGTGCAGTTCATTTTAATATTCACCTTAGAAGAGCATCATCAGCAGGAGCTTTTAAAATGGGAATACAGTGGTACTTTCCCATAGGAATGCATTGAAAAGGGAGTAATCCCTAATCGCAACCATTTTTATGTTGTACGGATTTGCCCCATAGGCAATTCTGCTAAGCAATTTCCACCTATGTCCAGAATTTTTTATGTTGCACTGATTTCATGTTATATAAACCTGTTTGTTATACGAAGGTCCACGGTACATATCTTTAAAGGGGCACCATGAAATAAGTCGCAGCAGAGCTATGGATTTTAAACAAGGAGTTCAAAGATTGCTACCTTTGGAGATGTGAATTTTAGCGTGGACAAAAAACCAAGTGGGCCTCAAGATAAACCACAATTGTCCACAACAAATTAAGCCAATTATTTGCCCATCAGGAAGAGATATCAGTTGACCAGTTTTTATACCCTTCCACATCAGATCTTCTGGAAATCTTGTGATTAGAGATGGGCACGTAACGAATTTTTATTTCTTTTCATTTTTTGTTTTTTGTTTCATTACAGAACAAAATGAAAAATGAAGTGCCCTTTAAAAAATGAAGTAAAACAAAATGGACATTTTCATTTTGTTCTCTTCCATTTTGTTTATTATTTATTTTGACAAGCACTGATCTTGACTAGCTGGACCTGCAGGCCAGCTGGTTGGCACTAGACTTAAAAAAAGAGCCAAACCTGCTGTGGTCCAGCTGGTTGGTGCTAGAGGAAAAAAGGGAGGGGAAAAGGGAGGGGAAAAGTGACGACCAAGCCCGCAGGCCAGCTGGTCCGCACTAGCAAAAATAAAGGGAAAATAAGCAAAAAAGTGCAGTGAGCCAGCCGCGGTCCAGCTGGTCGGCGCTAGCAAAAAAAAAGAAAGAAAGAAAGAAAGAAAAGAAAAGAAAAATAATCAACAAAAAGTGCTGACCCGGCCTGCAGTCCAGCTGGTTTTGCACTAGCAAAAAAAAAGTGCTGATCCAGCCCACGGGCCAGGTGATCGGTGCTAGCAAAAAAAAAGAAAGAAAAGGGGGGGAAAAGGAAAAAATGAGAACAAAATATTTTTTTAAAAAAATATTTGTTTCATTCCAAATGAAACAAATTTTTAAAAAAACAGAAAATGAAACAAAACACCATTTTGGCGTTTCATGCCCATCTCTATATGTGATAAGGAGAACATTTAAAAATATATTGAAATAAAAAGAAAAACAACCCAACATCCATTCTGCTAAGTGTAATCCCCTTATAATGGACTGTTATGTTTGAAAACATCATCTAGTCCTAACATAATCATTTCTTAATTTTCAGTGATCAAGAAATGGCAACACTGGCAAGATTCTATCTTCAGAACACATTACTGAGAGTATACCAGATCACTTTGCTTCTTTTACCAAGGCTAAGTATTTTCTTCCCCAAGAAGAAAATTGGGATAAAGATCCATTAGGATAAAGTGCCTCAATATTTTACAACAAAATGTGACAAAAATATATGATGTGCCCTTCTGAAAATTGGAAATGTATTTAGTGTCCCTTATCACTGCTTTCTTACCAATCCCTTTCATTGGCATTCAAATCCTGCCTGCCTGCTTTCTTTTCCCACTCCCCAAATCTGTCTCCCTCTCTGTTTAGTAACTGAAATAGCGCTGAGCTGACAAGTGATGGTCGGCATTTGAATTAGTGCAGTATCTAATTCAGGGTGAATGCTGTTAGTCTTGATCTATCTTATTACATAAGAAGAGTATTTTATTATTTATTATTCAATGACCTTTGGATTGTTTAGTACTGTCATCATTGTGCTTATTATGCTTATGTTGCATTATTTTATTTGTCCATTTTTGTTTATGTGATTTTGCTTTATTTTGTTTATATATATCCTTTTAACACTAAATAGGGAGTCAGTACTTTTAAAAATTCAATTTACAAGTTACAACTATTAATTAATTTAAAAAATTAAAATATTTTACACTGCCTTTCTCCTTAAAAGCACTCAAAGAGGTTATATTTCTGCTGTATTCCCTGGCCATACGAATAGAAGACAAGCAGGAGGGTGGTAGAGTCTCCTTCTTTGGATGTTTTTAAGCTGAGGCTAAATGGCCATCTGTCAGGAGTACTTTGATGGGGGTTCTTGCAAGCCTGGGGGGTGGACTGGATGGCCCCTGAGGTCTCTTCCAACTCTATGATTCTATGATTCTATAATTCTAAGCAAAAAAAGTAGGATTTACCCCCCTACACCACACTTCATGCATCATCAATGATGTCATTTGAACACGTCGTACAGCATCTGCCCCAAGGGAGCAATGTAGGCAATCACACAAGCCAAAAGCAAGACAAATAATGCACCATCCCTGCCAGCTGAACAAAATGTTCCACAAACAAACACACACAAAAATGGAACAACTGGCAATTAATGCTAATGTATTTAAATATTGAAAGGAACAGCAACAAACACAGCATAAGTTACAGGACAAACACCCCTTATGTCAGATTCATAAGAGAAGGAAGGCCTCATAAAAGCCACAGAAGATCAGTATGGAATGGGAATGAAACGTTCCACCATCCAGAAGCTTTAGCACAGTCAACAGGAAGCATGAGAGGATGAAGACAGTGAAATAGATGTTAAATCCATTTGTCCCAAGAGACGTGCAAGTTAAAGGAATTGAATCAAGAGCACAGACAACATTTGAAGGTTCTTTAAGAGCTAACTGGAAAGAGCTGGATGCCAGAGAAAAGTTGGATAGGGGTTAGGAATTCTTTGTGTGCTTCCAGCAAATCCTTTGTGGGAAAGAACACAGAAATGCACCTCTTGTGTGCTATCCATGCTGTCTAGGTTTCTAGAACTTTTGATAAACCTTTGATACCTTTGTCATAAAGGTAACTGGTCTAATTGAATTAGACTAACAGCTTGACTCACGGGCAGTAATGATCTGCTCCTTTGTGGATAAAGACTAAGATGTCACAGCCCCAGCAATTGCTGCCTGACACTGAAGAGGCAGAACTTGTTTTGCAATTCCAGTTCTAAGAGGGTGATGCTGGTGATGATGAACTCACCTTTACAAAAGAGGTGGTCCCACATCCCTTTAAATTGTGGGCTTGTCTACACATGCTGTTTTGGAGTACCTAACGCAGGCTAAATAGTATTGGTGGGGATCTGGTAGAGGTTTGGTTGGGATGCCATTTGGTGCAATCCTAGCATCCCAATGGCATGCCAAACCTCAAGCAATGTTGTTAGATCTGGCTACTTTTGCTGAAAATTCCTGATATCTTGAAGAGGTTTAAGAAGTATATTAGCATATGAAACACTCCATGGAGAAGCAGAGGTAGTAGTAGTAGTAGTAGTAGTAGTAGAAGAAGAAGAAGAAGAAGAAGAAGAAGAAGAAGAAGAAGAAGAAG
>JAHTLZ010000240.1:16353530-16476848 GCA_023846285.1 Phrynocephalus versicolor | reverse complement strand
ATGATGATGATGATGATGATGATGATGATGATGATGATGATGATGATTTTTATACTACACCATCTAGCAATAAGACCACTCTGGGAGGCTTAATCAGATGTAGGTATGCCATTCCCTTGCCCTTCCTCAGTGGCTACTGCTTTTCCCTTTATCCCCTTTGTTTCAGGATTGGCTATCAGATTTCCGTTGAAATGTCTTCATATTCTGTCTTGTACATGTTTATGCTGCCCCCAGGGTCTTTTTGAAAGATCTACCTCTCAATATCAAAAGTGTATAAGGTATTATTGTGGTACCTCCCCACACCATATATATTGATAATACAAAACAACCAACCCACATTACACCACATTTTATTTAATGTCACGACAACAGATAACTTTTTTGCCTAGTTATCCCCAACTGGGAGTTGTATTATAATATTAGATGGATCTAAGAGCACAATAGAGGTCTAAAAACTATTTGGAAGTGGTTGTATGTATTTTATTTATTTATTTGTACAGTATTCTTTATAAACCCCCTTTCTCCCCATAATGGATCCAAAGCAGGTTACAACCTATAAAACAACTTACAGCAAGTATGGATTTATCCACACAAAGCATTCAAACTCACAACTTGTTCCTAATGAGTTGGTGGAAACCCTGGCAAAGTGGCATTCCTGTCTGCTCAGTTCCATGCAACGTTAAGTTCTCTCTTGTCCGTCTCAAATGAGTTTCATGAAACAGCCTTCCACTCTGCAAAGCATAAGTGTGCCGCTTATATACTGCCCATAGCTCTTACAGCACTCTCTGGGCAGTTAGTTATGCAGGCTACATACTCCCTCCACCCCCAGCTGGTGACTTGGGTATTCAGTTTACTGGCCTCCAAAGGATGACAGGCTGAGTTAACCTTGAGCTGGTGAAATGAGTATGTTGGGATCAAACTCAAGTCGTGAGCAGAGTCTCGACTCCAGTACTGCAGTTCAACCCCTGCTCCATGAAGTTTTGTTATTATTGCAATGAGTTTTTTTTTAAAAGTCATCTCTACCTATTACATGACAAAGGAAGCACATTCTTACTGGTGTCAAAAAGGATTAAACTGCATTCCCGAGCATCACAAGCACAGCTCTTAGCTTCTGTATTTGAAAAATCATACCATTGTGCTGAAACATACTGTTAACTTTTACATACAGTTTAATCCCTTAGTTCAGTAGAAGATTCTATGGAATGGCCCAAAATACAGTTGCTCCAATTAGCACAAAATACAGGCATTACTTGATTTTGATTGTGT
This sequence comes from Phrynocephalus versicolor, assembly GCA_023846285.1. NCBI lineage: Eukaryota > Metazoa > Chordata > Lepidosauria > Squamata > Agamidae > Phrynocephalus > Phrynocephalus versicolor. Next base: position 16,475,582 of record JAHTLZ010000240.1, on the reverse strand, counting down.
TGCTTGAGAAAACCAGTCCATTTCCATTACTATCTCACAACTGTCTTGCTTTAATCTCTTTCACTTATTATATGTACCTCTGCTCTGTACCCCTGCTTGAATGATCTGGTTTGTTTTCTCCTTTTCCATATACTGATTTAAACTTGTGGAGGTGAATGGCATTTTTTCCAGCTTCAGTGTAACATACGGCATGTGTATATGAGGATTAACTTTTCAACCCAGTAGTAAATTTTCATTTGTCATGGAAATCGTGAGTCATGAAAAAAAAACCCCACTTAACTTGGCTTGTTTAGACTCACTAATAAAGCTTTTTACAAGACACAGTTTAACCAAGCATTGCAAATTCAGAATCCTAATGTTCTTGTTGTCACTGCAGTTCTCAGACAGAAGCAAAATGATTCCAGATGCATTCAGCATGCTTGCTCCTCTTACTCTCTTTTCGTTGTAAATACTATTAAATTGTGATCAGTGTTCAAGATTGTATTTTGCCACCTGGGAGCTTTGGGGATAGAGCAATATTTCTACATGATTTGTTGCCAGTGTCTTCTAGTGGGCCAGACATCAGCACACAAGGAAAGCGTCTTTAATATTTTATTCCCTGGTGTGACCTTTGTAATATTTAGTGCTTTCAAGAGTAACCAGAGGAATGATTGTTGAAATTTTAGTGCAGATCAGAAATTGTGTCTTATCAAGTTAGAAAAATCATGGTAGAACGGATGTTTAATGGTACAGCATTTTCAACATGATTTGGAGAATTATAACAGAAGGCAGCTCAACGTCCCATAACAATTCTTTCTTTCTAGCAATACATCAAAATAAACAAGGAAGGAAGGGAGAAAGAAGGAAGGGAGACACATTTTTTAAAAAAAATATTCCTAATAATCCATTGAAAAATAATTGTTAAATACCATTGTGTAAACTGATATTTTAAGCGCAATCAATGATTACAGTAGGACCCCAGTATCCGTTGGGGATTGGTTCCAAGCCTTCCTGTGGATAATAAAAACCGTAGATAAGAGAGAACGACAAAATGTCCCCAAAACTGCTGTTTTGTGATAGTAACTTGCTTTACAGCTGCTGTTTTGCAATAGTAGCTTGCTTTACAGCTGCTGTTTGTGACCTTAGCTTGCTTTACGGCTGCTATTTTATGACACTAGCTTGCTTTACAGCTGCTCTTTGTGACAGTAGCTTGCTTTATGGCTGATGTTTTATGACAGTAGCTTACTTTACAGCTGTGCTTTGTGACAGTAGCTTGCTTTGTACCTTATGAATTATTTATTTATTTATTGCTCTGCCATCCGTGGATAACTGAATCAGTGCATAATGAATCAGTGGATATGGGGGTCCTACTGTACTCTGAATTGGGGTTTTCTTTCTATTATTTAAGTAGTAACACTTCTTTAAAATACACCATCACTAAATCTTCAAATAGCAGAAGGGAACATAAATTAATGTGTAAATGTTTTAAAATCAACAATCCTAAAGCAAGCAATAAGAGAAACTGGGTATCTGAAATAAATGCATGCAAATTATGTTTTGCAGCACCTTCACAGAACTATGCTTGCTTAGAATAATAATTAATTCAGCCCCTTGCTTCTCTACTGCTTAGTTTTTGCTCATAATTAAATTAAGCCTATGAGCAATGCTAGAAAGAGGTCTTTTCATTTATCCTGTCTCTGACATTGATAGTTCTCTACTTTATAAAAATGAATTTGACAAAGAAATGAAAAAGGATCACTAGGTTCATTCTTTATTTGAGCACACTGGAGTACCCTGGTGTGCTATATTCATGTTGGAATAGGTATCTCTCTAAAGCAGGTGTGGGAAATAGCTTTCTGAAACACAGGCCCCACAATAACCATGTTGGTTGGTTTACTCTGGGAGTTGTCAAAAAAGTTACTTTTGCCAACTCTGCCCCAAAATATCCTTTCCTAAGCTGAATTTCTCTGTTCTAGCACATTTCCCCTTGTTCCCCAGCCAGTAAGCTCTATAATCAGGGGTGATGGAAACTGTAGTCAAAGGTAATTCCTTTATTTTTAACTTGAAAAGGATAAATTAATGTATTGTCTATAAAGTATAAGCTGCACTTCATGTCACCGTACACCTTCAATGACTGCGCACCCACTGATCCAGCACAGCATTATTTGTCTATGTGTTGCATACATAATAGTTGTTTAACAGGTCTTGCAGGAAATTAGCATTGTCTGCCTTGCACTCTTACACATACACATGTTACATTGCAGTTGTTACACTAGAGTTTCTATTACTTTACAAGGGTCTTCAGAAATTGGAAGACTAAGTTGCTTATTGAGTGATTTATTTAACTCAGGGGTGCCCAAACCTTTTGTAAGGAGGGCCAGATTTGGTGGCTGAGAATGTGTCAGGGGCCGGTTGCTCCCTGACCCTGTCACCCCACTGCAAGCCCCACCCACAGACCCATAAGCCCCACCCACTGACCGCGCATGCGCCCATCCTCACAATGTTCCCAGCTATGCCGGTGGTGGCGGCCTGCCCACGGGCTGCCCTGCGTGCGCGTGCCTAGCTTCACAAGGTTCCCGGTGATGCCAGTGGCAGTGGCCTGTGCGCCACCCCCGTGTGCATGCCCCGCCCCACAGACTTCCTGGCGGTGCTGGTGGTGGTGGCCCGCCCCCTTGCCCACCCACCCCACAAGCTTCTGCTCACCAGCCGGCCGGCCCGCCCAGCCCCTCAAGCTTCCCGGCGGTGTCAGTGTTGGTGGAAGATTTTTTTAAAAAAAAAAATGGGGCGAAGGAGGAGGAGGGAGGGGCGGGCCAGCCAGCTGTGGGCCACTCAGAATGGCCTGGCGGGCCGGATTTGGCCCCCAGGCTGGACTTTGGACAGGCCTGATTTAACTGGTACATTTTCTCCTCCACCAACCCTGAGAACAAGAGGCTGGGTGCAAGGCAAGCTATGTGACACATAATACTTCGGCCTTCCACTGAGGAAAAATCCCTCATATAGACTTCTGAGGAAAATGCTACTGTTGGCTCACACTGACTTCTCAGCAGCATGTATACTCAGAACAGAAAATATCTGTCATAGTCTTTGGCTCTACAAGTAGCAGCACATTATGCCAATAGACCTATAGCTCATGGGTTTTCAATCATGTCCCCAAGTGAATTTACTGCTTTCTCCTAGTCTTCTCACAGCTGTTGCTACCTATTCATACCGTAATTTACATTCTTGTGCATATCATTTCACATTTGGCATCACTTATTCATTTCCAAATTTCTTTCCTATTTGTCAAATAGATGTTCAACATAATTTAGACATTTACCCATAAAAGTGAGCGAAGCCATCTGTGCCTTTTGGAATTATTGGATAAAGCCCAATATTTAAAATCATTCTGCTTCTATTAATGGGAATTTCACACATTGTGTGGTAACAAACACATGCTTCATGTACACGTGGTAGCAAGCTGTGGTAAATCCAACCATACTCGGAAATGTATACAACACCTGGATAAAGCACAACACTAAAAAGATAAAATAGTTTGCGTGTATAAAATACTCCCGATAAGGAAACTCTGAAACAGTTGAGTTTGTGCAGTTCAGAAATGAACATAATATATGTTGGAAAGCGAAATAAATGAATAGACTTTCTCACATTAAATGTAACATCATTGCATTATCGTTTTCTTGTTGTGTAGCTCTGCCTACATAAAGAGAATGGTGTCAAGGACTACAGCAGATTTTCCAGGACTACAGCAGATTTCCACGAATTAAATAATTCTCTTTTTTTATTTTGAGGTGTGTGTAACTTTGCATCAGTGTGTGCAAGCTGCACACCCCTCAAAATAAAATAAAAAGGAACTCTTCAAGGAATGACAATATGCTACAACTGGTGACATTATTCTTCTAGTTAACAGGATACTGCCATGAATTATTTATGAATTGCACAGTTGTATTCTGAAGCTAGCTGTGTCTCACGCACACAGTTGGAGAACAACCAGGCAGACAAATACACATACTTCTAATTGTGCAAATACTATTTTGAAATTCTAATTAAATCTGCAGCACACGTTCAGAACTGATTGAGAGCAAGAGCTAAGTGAAAGAGTAAAGTCACATGTTACAAAACGTAACGTGCATCATGTGTGATCGCTATGATGTCTGTACTTCGGGCTAAGCTGGAAACAGCATCTAGTTTAATAAATGCTGTGGGGGACAAACAGCCACCCCAATTTCAGTGCCTGACAGATGGTTGGGCAGAAATCAAGAAAGAGCATCAGACCACGGAAAGTGTGGCAGCAAATTTTAGTAAATAAATATATTAGATCTGTGTCCACTAATAATCAAATAAAATATATCTATTCTTCTTCAAGTGCAATGTCCTCGTAGAACATTGGTGGTCAGTAGCCTGAACTGGTTTCTATCTAACACTATTCTAAACAGAGCAGCAGTCCTCACTGCAGACCATAGGCTTACATTCTTAGGCCAGAATGGTCTTCTATGCTGTGGTCCCTGTTTCCCATCTATTTTTCCTTGTAGGATAACTTGCAGCAGATGGTATTTCTTATTGTGCATTATATGTCCAAATATTGCAATTTTCTTCTCTTTACTACTTGACAGTATTGAGAATTTCTAATTTTTTTATCCAAGGCTGCCTAGATGCCCTAAGCACATCCGATCTCGCCTGATTTCGGAAGCTAAGCAGGGTCGGCCCTGGTTAGTACTTGGATGGGAGACCACCAGGGAATACCAGATGCTGTAGGCGCCTGGAGTAGGAAATGGCAAGAGATTCCAGTATTCCTGCCAAGAAAACTCTGTGGACATGGGGTCACAGAGAGTCTGTCACGACTGTAATGACACAACACACACACACACACACACACACACACACACACACACACTTTTTATCCATGTGCTGCTGCATTAGTGACTCTGGCTGCCCAAGGTATCTTCAGAATTCATCTGTACAGTACATCCACAGTTTGAATGCTTCCTGCATAATGTGTCTGTTTGGGTCCACGTTTCAACACCATAGAGAAGTATGCTGAACACATAGGATTGAAGTATTCCAGTACAAAGTCTGACAGATAAGTACCCCCCCCCCCCGCACACACACACACACACACACTTTACATATGCTGTTAGCAGATTCCACAAATATTGGTCAAAGTAACCATTCCTAAGGATGACAGGTGTTCTGCAACAACAAGCAAGACCATCAGTGAAATAGGCACAGCAGCAACAGAATCTGCTCACACATCCAGTTAGTGCAACCTGAAAGCACAACATATTCTGGAGGCATTTCCAGGGAGGGGTGTGTGTGTGTTAATAAACACAGTCTTCTCTGGCATACATTGTGTTACATGAATTTACACACAGTCTCACTGGCTATGCTTTGGTTTTTTATGTTTATTACATTTAAACAGAAAAAAAATCAAGCATGCATATTGAAAACCCAATCTGAAATATGGAAACATTTTGAATTTAGTCCTCCTGTTAATATAGATTAAAAATAACCTCACACATACATAAACATCAAGATCATGAAGAGGTTAATTTTGTGGGAGGGGGACCTCTCACTCCCAGAATAATGCAGTATGCAATAGTCTAAAGTAACTTTCCCAGTCTCCAGAAATGTGACATGAGCTACATCTGAACAAAGGAATGCAGTACTTTATCCAAGAAGGTTCACTACTATAAGACAGAGACAAATAAATGCAGTATATATGAATGAATGAATGAATGAATGAATGAATGAATGAATGAATAGTGGCAAACATATATGCAAGCCTTATTTGCCAGAGAACATGGGGATGACAACTGAGTATTTAGGAAGACAGATCAGATCATTTATAGACTATTATTGATGTTACATTTTTATAATGTGCTTTCAGAGTCTGCTGTCATACATCTTCTGAACATTTTCAGAGAAGCAATTGTTTGTAGTGTCTTTTTATCAGTGAATGCCTGATGGCGTTTGTCATTTGTCGTTGAGAGGTCCATTTCATTTCGTTTCCGTTTTTCGCAAATTTTTTGGAAAAATTTCATTTCCGTTTTTCTTTTTTCGTTTGTCATTTCCACCCGCTTTTTGCACGATCTTTAAAGCATTTCCGTGCATGGGCATCCCCCAACGCCCCAGACCAGAGGGAAAACACTAAAAAAAAATTGATGCTGGCAGAGACACAGTATAAACTAGGTTCACAGGGAGACTGCAAAGGCAGTGGCGGGCTTTGCCCAGGGTGCAAGGCAGCCGCAGAGTGACTGCACTGCGGGGCAGTGGAGGGTACTCACTGAGAGGTATGCACACACACACACAGGGAGGCTGCAGGACTGAAGCTAGAGTCGCAGAGACAGCAATCCCACCCTAACTCCCACCGGAGACTGCAGGGAGGACGGGGGCTTCCAGAGCTTTTTATGCCCTCTGTGGCTGCCAGACCTGCCCAGTCTGCAACCTGGGCTTGCTATTGGTTGAAGTTGTCCAAGAATTTACATGATCCCATCACATGGCTTGCCTCCATGTTGTGGCTAGAGTGGAGACATCCATTTTGTCATCCTTAAAGGGAAAAGAAAAATACATCATGATGGGAGAAGACAAAAACAAACGTTTTAAGGACCCCAACCCCCTGGTAGGTAATAATTTCAAATAAGTATCACATTATCACTGCATTTGTATGGATGTCCAGGGTGTTTTAATACCCAAGAAATCAATATTAGGCATCTGGGAGCCATTTTGGGTCGATGTCCCCTAACTCCCCTTAAAGGAAAAAAATACAGCGATCTGAGAAAAGACATAAATGCACGTTTTAAGGATCCCACCCCTCCGGTAGGTATTATCAGACAGTATAAATAATTATCGCTGTGTTTTTATGGATGTCCAGGGCGTTTTTTAACATTTAAAACAGCTCATTTCATTGCACCCTGCCAGTAACGAAAACGAAATGTAACGAACACAATTTTTGTGGTTCTGTTCGTTTCATTTCATTTTCATCACAATTTTCATTTGTCGTTTCGTTATGTAACAGAACGAATAACGAATAATGAATAACAGAAACGAAAAATTGTTCGTTTCGTGCCCATCTCTACCTGACACTATGATAAACTGGTTTAACTTCAGCTGCAATGAGAAGTTAATTCATGTCCATTGATATGGACAACCAGGGATAACTATGGGTGGCCTTTAAAACAGATGACAAGCAAGCAAAGCAACTCAAGGTCTGAGCAAGCTGGTACACACTGAAAATATATAGCTTCCATATCTGCTCTGGTTACAAGTTGCTTATGTGCCCAACAGATAATTGAACATATTACATAGGCCTATTAAATGAAATAAAAGTTTGATGATTTCATATTGAAGCCTGCCTGCACTAATTCCAATTTTCATGTTGTGTGACACTAGAGATATAGGAAATATGAGAAAGCCAAATATTTCCAATGCAGTTTCTGAATACAACCATGCATCAATTAATTTTATCCAGGCCATCAATTGAATTGTACTAATAGCAAAAATATATGTTCAGGTTTTATTTCTTCTGGTCATGTAGAGCTGAATCACATTCCCTTGCATTAGGTTTATGGTCACTATAAGTCACTAATACGATTGCTGTATATACCAGTAGTTTGCCATCCTGGATAATATGAAATATTGTTGTTTTACAGCTCTATTTTTTACAGCTCTCCTGTCCCACTCTTGCTAATTTCCACACTGCATCTTAAAACTCTTTTTAAAAGAACAAATTTATGGAGACACTTGTTACTATAGTATAATCACATATTTCACCTTACGACTGCTGGTCAACACCTACCTAAAAGTGGCATTAGAAGATTCAGACTTGAAATTGCAGGTAGGTGTCACAGGGTAGAGACAAAACCCAAACTTTAGCCACAGTGCATCTGCCTTCTATACTCAGAGGTCTTGGGTGCACCATTGTCCCCATTGTCATTGTGGAGGTCATAGAGCACACAAGAAAAATCTCAACACAATCTGGGGAATGTTTGTAGACCGCATTTGACCTTGTCTTCTGTGCCAAAACACCACTTGAAATACTTGACCTGTACTTATCAAATGGCTCTAGTGGTTCCTAACTGTCCATTCTTCCTCACTCTCGCCACTTGCCCAGAAAAAAAGTGGAGAAACATGCCAGCCCTTAGTCAAAAACCCAACATGAAGTGCCATCCTAGTTGCTTTCAGATCAGTCCTCCCAGGGAATTGACTTGAATTGCCCTTTCCAACTGTAATCTAAATGCCTCGCTAGCTTGCATTAAAGATGACAGTGCCTATTGAGGGTAAGCCTGAAACCGAGAGAGGATGGTGTCATACAACACCAGGCAATATATGAGTCATTCAGCCCTTCTGAAAGTGTCTCACATCTGGCTGGCAGTGAATGGAGCCACTGTCAGACCATTTGCTGTCTAGTACCTGGTTCCTTATGTTCCAATTACAACTTTTGAATGAGGGGGTTAGGGGAGTCTGGGGAATTGTGGCTGCAGTTCACACAAGCTGGCGAAACAAAGGCAGCCCTGTTCCTCATTAGACTCCTGCACTTAATTGGGAAGTGAGTTTGTTGATCGCTGGCTGCGTCAAGAACCACTCTTTTACGGCAAACCGGTTTAGCAATTCTGTGGAAGTTAATTTCAGTGACATTGTATGCTGCAACCAGGAGGGAGATGCCTTTGTTTTCTCTTGACATGAAATGTTTCTCATAATTTTTGTGTCGAGAGGAGGAGGAGGAGGAGGAATAGCCATGCTTTCTTTCACAGGACACCAAATGGAAAAGAGAAACATCATTCCACTAGACGGTTAATTGTTTTATGAATGGCACATGGCAATGTGAGGGCTCTAAGATGCTGCAGTCCTGCCATTTGGCTCAGAGTTCAAGGTCAGATTGCTTCCTTGTCTGACAGTTTATCGTACTGTGTTAGGAAACTGCTGATTTTACTAGTTTCTAAAACAATACAGCCCTTTTTCGCAGGACATGCTGAAGGCTGTCTCGTCTTGACCTCTGATCATTGATTCAGGGAGACCAAAAAGGGAGGTAGAACACAGTCAGCTTATGATAAAGGATGTTTCACTACAGGGAAATCATTGTTGTGGGCATTCTCCCTCTCTACTCAAAATCCACTTGGATTCCTTGTCTGTGACATCAAGCTTCCAGCCATTTAGCCTTTTAAGTGAAGTCTTGACTCCCAGGGCCTGAATGGTTATGGGAATTTCACACTCAAAAGTTTCCTGATTTCCAGTAGAGTCTCATATGGTGAGAATCATCTGAAAGAAAAATTAACCCATGCCCCAAGTATCACAGTAATGTTTCCTTAGATTTGTCCTGAATGAAAGCTTTAACAGAGAATCACTCTATGTAAACCTAACAGGTCTTTTCTTTTTTCATTGTTCTCTTACACACATGCACGAGTGCGAGCGCATGGCATGCACACACAGTTCCCCACTAACTTGGTGCTAAGCTGTGTGCAATTTAACCTCAGGTCAAGAGAGGCAAAAGTGTTCAATATGATACATTAAATTAGATGCTGAAGAACATATAATCATCCCCTGCCATTTCGCATTTCATATACTGCGGTCCTGGTATTTCATGGGACCACAGTATATGAAACAAAGGGCTCCTGGGGCAAGCTGAGTGGGCCCGTTTGAGGCCTCCTGCACTTACTCCAGGTCTGGCGCTGCCCTGAACAGGCCTCTGATGGGCTTCCCGGGCTTGTTGGTGACCCCAGAAGTGGTTTCCAGTGAACCAGAAATCACTTCCAGAAAACCGGAAGTGATCACTGGAAACCACTTTTGGGACCTCTGACAGGCCAGGGAAGCCCGTTGGAGCCTGATACAGGGAAGCAGCAGGCCTCAGGTAAGTGTAGGAGGCCCCAAATAGGCCCCCCAGTCCCAACCTGACCCAGCATCTGCATATCACAGTTTTCCCATTATTGCGGGTCCCTAACCCCCATGATAGGTGGAGGATTACTGTATCTTTCCAACAAGGGTAAAGTTGGGGGGGGGGGTTAGACATAGGTCTATCCATGTTCATTGTGCGTGTTGTGTTGTTACAGTCATGACCGACTCTTCATGACCCCATGCCCATGGAGTATTCTTGGCAAGGAATACTGGAGTGGCTTGCCAGTTCCTACTCCAATCCATGTTCATTGGTTCACCCTTATTTTTGGCTAGAAAAAAACACCCTTGGCTTATATTCGAGTGAATATCATTACTGCACTTCCACCGCCTCTCAAGTGCTCCTCTGGTTTGGGGAAGGTGGTGGATCAGTAGTCCTACCTGTTCTGCCGCCTCCAGAGCACTCAGCCAGTTTGGGGAGGGTGGCGGAGGGCAAGTCCTGCCCATTGGAGAAGGCACCCTAGGCTTATACTTGAGTCAGGAAGTTTTCCCAGTTTTTCAGGAAAAATTAGGTGCCTTGGCTTATATTCGGGTGGGTTTATACTCGAGTATATATGGTAAGGGTAATCCTATACACATTGGATAAAAATGATTCCATGCCATTAAGTCAATTGAGACTTCTAGGTAGAGAGTTCCCAGAAGTGGTTTCTCATTCCTGTCTCCTCGGGACATCTCGGGACTGTGCAGCTTGCCCAAGGCCACACAGGCTGGCTTCTACTCCTGGGATGCAGAGAGGGGAATTAAACTTCCAACCTCCAGCTCTACAGCCATAGGCCTGACCCGCTGAGCTATCCAGACACATTTACCTGGAAGTAAACAGCACTTAATTCAGCAGAAGCCATTTTAAAGTTGCTATGCACATGTTCGTGCTCTTATACACAGGGAGAGTAGGGGTGGCATGTAGCCCATTTGGTCTTGTTCAGCCCCATCCATGACAGAATGCTCTTCCAATTCAAATCATGGGCATTTGTGACTTTACCTGTGTTTACGGAGTTGTGAGAAAAAATAAGTTCAGTGTTTGTGCGCTTAGGATTCAATGGTCATATTATGTTATTATTTCTGTCATATTTGCAGGTCATTATTTACAGCTACTATATTTTGCTCGTTTTTATTCAATAAAGTTCTGGAATTCCATTCCAATGTCTGTATGATTTGTTTGGTTGCTTAGCACAGTATCTTTAAAAAAGAAATTGCAATAGAGATTGGCTGTGGCCAAAAAATTGGAGACCCCCGCTTTGGCTTCATCATTATTTGGGCCTTTTATAACTGAAATGTGGGAAAGAAAATGTGTATAGGAAACCTGATCCCATGTGATAGAAACACAGCGAGGTGGTGGTGGAAAGCCCTTAAGGTCTCTTTCAGAATTCATACCCAAAATTAATCACTTGTGTCTGAAAGACTCCTTACCATGGTCTCAAGATCTGGCATATTGCTGCTAATTTATACCGTCTTAAAGTTTAGTGCCTCAAGCAGGTTTGTCAAGCATTAAATGCATCTTATCTAAAGCTTCTATACAAATACACAGCTTTTCCCATTCATATCAGGGCCTATGTACTAATCAGATTTTTAAAGCCATGTGCTTCATGTGATACTGTCCTAATGTGCTTTGTTTTATCATAGCTTGATCAATAATCAATAAAGCAGCTGGAAAAAACATATAGGATGCCCCAGCTCAGTACCCTGTTGTGGAACTGTTCATAATAAAGGCCCAAAATATTCAGCTAGATTGAATGATATTTTGGTTCAAAATAAGGTAGTATAATGGAAGGACAGATTTTGAAGCTGAGGCTCCAGTACTTTGGCCACCTCATGAGGAGAGAGGAGTCCTTGGAAAAGCCCCTGATGTTGGGAAACATTGAAGGCAAAAGGAAAAGGGGACGGCAGAGAATGAGATGGTTCAACGGTGTCATTGATGCAACCAATATGGATTTGGCCAAACTCCGGGAGGCAGTGGAAGACAGGAAGGCCTGGCGAGCTCTGGTCCATGGAGTCACGAAGAGCGGGACACGACTGTAACAACACACCACACACCAATCTATTAAAGTTCCAGAGCAAATTAAAATGGAGAAGGAAGGGAGGGAATCTTAGCAATAATCAAGGAATGCTGCCATCTAATCCTGAAATAATCCTCATATTATTAAAGGCATGGGCCTTTTTTATCTCCTAAAGGAAACTCTTCACACACACACACACACACAGAGAGAGAGAGAGAGAGAGGGGGGAGAGAGAATATATAGAATTGGAAGTGACAGCAAAGGCTAGCTGAAGGAGGGTGGAAAAGAGAGATGTGAAGAAAATACAGATCCAGATAATCTCTCCTCTGGAGGAAAGAAAGAAAGATAGATTGACCTGACTGAGGGGAATATGGGAAGGTAAGCATCATCCAGTATCAGAGGCCCCATAGCTGGGTGAGAGGTCTTTGCCAAGCACATTGGCTAGGAAGCAGTCATCCAGCTCAGGCTGGGCAATCAATATAATCCACCAGGATGAGCATCAGTGAGCAATCTGCGAATTCTATTAGGCTGAGTAAATCCCAGGGCCTTCAATAAGCAGCTTGGAATGGTTAGGTTAAAAAAGGTAAAGGTCCCCCCTGCATATGTGTGCTAGTCGTGTCTGACTCTAGGGGCGGTGCTCATCTCCATATTCAAGCCAAAGAGCCAGGGTTGTGCAAGTCCATGGCCACATGGCTGGCCTAGGTGCAAGGAAACACTGTTTTACTTCCCTCCTTTTTACAGCAGTACCTATTTATCTACTTGCATTTACATGCTTTTGAACTGTTAGGTTGGCAGGAGCTGGGGCTATCAGTGGGAGCTCATTCCATGGCATGGCACCCAGGTTTCAAACCACCAAGCTGCCGACTTTGCAGCCAACAGTTTTCGGAGCCTTAGTCCACTGAGCCACTGGAATGGTTAGAGCAAGAGTCAAATCCCACCATATTGATCTCCCTCTGAATCCTGCAGGAACTCATATCAACAAGACCTGACCTACTTAAAAATCTACTTATCTATTCAAATTTGTCGATCCACCAAATAGCTAATTTCAGAGGGATTGAATGATGATAGTACTTGATTTTTGTTGGTACGTGTTCTGTCCTCAAAACTAGTTCCCATTGAGTTCAATGGGGCTTGGTTCGGTTTGTGTATAATTTCAGCATCCATTTATTTTACGTGGACCAGATTGCTTTCTTGTCAGCAAGAACACTTTTTTTTCTGTTCCCTGGGACTTCTGTATATGTTACAACAATGACCTATAGAGTAGGGGGGAAATAAAATTCAGAGAAAACTAGAATCTTTCCTACATATGAATGTATGACTAGTAGGCTCAAGAAGCCTTAACAGGGATGATAGGACCATTTAAAACAGATTATATGGCAGGAATTTTTTTTTTACGTTTATCATGTGAATAAAAAGAGTTGAGGAAAAAAATCTAAATGTTACGTGTGGCAAATTTTGAACAGTTGAACTTTATGAACAGTACTCGGGACAAATGCCAAGCACTGATCAAAAGGAGCAAGGCAGCGGCTTTGTTTAATGAAATACAGATGCTTGCCTCCTTTTCCATTTTCTACGGTTCACCAGAAAAACCTCTGGGTAGTTGCAGCTATAAGGAATCTGAAAAGAGGGCTGGCTCTCTGAGACGTTCTATCCTGCCATAGTCAAAATAGATCGCAAAACATATTGCTTTCCATGTCTCTCATCCCTGACTATTCTGAAGAGTTACCTGGACTGAATCAAAACATAGCCACATAGATGTCCATCTAGCATCTTGATGCTGAAGACATTTGCTTAGAAAGAAGCGCCCCAGAAATCAGTGGAAGACACCTTTATTTCACACATTCTATACACCAGTGGGAAGCTCAGGATGATCCATTGCCTGGGGTATTCTGGAAGCTATTGCCTGAAAATGTAATTATCCCATTCTTGTATGTTACATAGGAACATGCAGGAATTGTCATTCAAAGACAGTAACGTTTCCTTTTTCTGCATGATAAACAGCAAGATAAAGGCAGACACTGACTACGTATTAGTCAATGAGTCTCAAGTTATTTTATCCATAGAAATAAAAAATCGCACCATCTACAAGAGGATCTAGACTTGTAAAACTACAAAGAATAAAACAGGAAAAAAGAAAAACTTGTGAGATGAAAGGAGGGAAAACATCCAAAAGCCCAATTAGACTGAGCATGCTCAAGGGTCACAGAAAGTTGACTGATGTTTAGGAAGAAGCAGAAGATCAAGGGGGTGGAGTCAGAAATAGAAAAAGAGCATTTATGGCTGCCTAAAGCCAAGAACAGGGCCACTTCACACTGCAATGCTTCATTGTTACATAGCAACACATCCCTAGGGTTTCCCCACTATTGTTGGGAGGAGTTACTTTTTGGTCTATAACTCTCATAGTACCCAGCCACATTTTCATTCACCTCTACCATATCAATATTTTCTGGTGTACACTTAAAATCATATATGTGAAGAGGATCTTAAGAAGCAACTGCCCAAGCATTCTTGTGTCTGGCTCACAGTTAAACAACACAAGAGTCACAGAATCATAGAGTTGGAAGAGACCTCAAGGGCCATCTAGTCCAACCCCTGCCATGCAGGAACCCCTATCACAGTGCTCCTGACATATGGCCATCCAGCCTCTGCTTAAAAAGCTCCAAAGAAGGAGACTCCACTACCCTCCATGGCAGCATATTCCACTGCTGAACAACTCTGTCATGAAGTTCTTCCTAATGTTTAAATTGAATCTCTTTTCCTGTAGTTTGAGACCATTGCCCCACATCCTAGTCTCTGAAGCCATGGAAAACAAACCAGTCCCTTCTTCAATGTGACATTTTTTCAAATATTTAAACATAGCTATCATATCCCCTCTCAGTCTTCTTTTTGTAAGACTAAATATTCCCTGCTACCTAAGCTGTTCCTCGTAAGACATTTCTTCCAGACCCTCAATCATTTGATCATCCTCCTCTGGACCCGTTCAAGATTTTCACCATCCTTTTTAACAGAACTGGACACAGTACTCCAAATGGGGTCTGACCAGAGCAGAATAGAGTGCTAATATCGCTTCCCTTGATCTAGATACTATGCTTCTGTTGATGCAACCAAGAATCACATTGGCCTTCTTGGCCGCCGTATCACACTGCTGATTCATGTTCAATTTGTGGTCCACCCATTCACAGGTACTATTTTCCAGCCAGGTCTCTCCTATATCTGTGCAATTTATTCTTACCTAGATGCACCACCCTAGGTTTCCCTCTGTTGAAACCCATTCCATTAGCTTTGGCCCAGGACTCTAATATGTCAAGGTCCTTTTGGATTTCTATCCTATCCTCTAGGGAATTAGCAACCCCACCCAGTTTGGTATCATCTGCAACTTTGATCAGCCTACTTTCTATTCCTTCCTCCAAGTCATTAATAAAGATATTGAATAGCACCAGACCCAGAACAGAACCCTGGGGCACCCCACTGGTCACATCTCGCCAAGTTGAAGAGAAGCCATTAATGATACCCTTTGGGTGCAATCAGTCAACTAATTACTGAAATTGAGATAAGTAATATCCACAGCATTCCCCTCATCTACCAGGCCTGTAATTCTATCAAAGAAAGAGATCAAATTGGTCTTGCATGACTTATTTTTGAGAAATCAGTGTTGACTTCTCGTAATGATAGCATTGCTAATTTAATAATTACAGACTGTCTGCTTAATAAAATAATAATAATTTTTTAACATTGTTAGCCGCCCAGAGTTCCCGTCAGGGAAGATCGGCAGGATATAAGCCTTTAAATAAATAAATAAAATATTGTTCTAGGATCTTGCCTGGAATCGAAATCAAGCTGACTGGGTGGTAATTATTTAGGTTTCTCTTCCTCCCTTTTTTTTTTTTTTTTTTTTTGAAGATAGGGGCAATATTTGCCCTCCTCCAATCTATGGGTACTTCCCCTATTCTCCAGGACTTCTCAAATATTATTTCCAATGGTTCTGAAATTACTTCCAACAGTTCTTTTAATATCCTTGGGTGTAATTAAGGAACCTATTAAGATAATATACTTCCAAGGACATTCTCCACTTCACCTAATGGTGTCCTAGTCCTATACAGAATGCAGGGCAACCAGTCCAGGCTTCGTGCAAAAGAACAAATTGATACCAAGTGTGGCATCAGAAATGGGAACATAAAGGAGGAGGGGATTTCAGCCTCCCAGAAATTCATCCCTAATCTCAGGGTTAGAAGCAACTTCAATGACAGTTTTCAACACAAAACATCTTGCGTTCTCTGGTAGCTTTAATGTAATGTTGTCTTTTAAGGCTGTAAGATGTTCCTCAATTCCCTGTTCTCAAAACTTGAATATGTCCTAATTGTACTGAATTGTATACTATCCCTCATTACTGTAAACCACCTTGAGTTCTTTTCCAAGGAGAAAGGCGAAACATACATTAAAATAAAATAAATAAACAACAGTTGAGAGGGCTGAGCAGGAACAAAGGATTTTCATTACACATTACATCTATTAATCTGTTCACTGTTATGGTGTTTCTACGCAGCTACTGTCCACTTTTAAGCAAATTATAATTATCTGTACTTGTCTCTTCCATTCCTTCTGAACACATTTTTACAACACTCTACATCCCTATTTGTTTATTTATTTCAGAACCTACACTACTTCAGCCTCCCTACACTACTACCTACTGTGTGACTTTTATATGGATTACCATGCATGATTGCATTGACTGGTTTCATAAGAACGCCAGTGTCTTCCATGTTAGTCTCCATCCCTCATAATGGATTTTTTCTTTTTGCGTGCTCTTTGTAGCTTTAATGTTGCCTTTTAATGTTCACAACTTAAATTATGTCTTAAATGTTCTCAGCTGTACATTGTCCCTCATTATTGTAAGCCACCTTCGGTCCTTTTTCCAAGGAGAAAGGTGGGGTAAAACTATTCTAAATAAATAAATAACAACTCTTAATTGCTTTTGCTGCCACAGACTAGCAGGACTACTTTTCTAGATATTGGTCCAAAACACAAATCTTAGAATAGCTAAGATTCTAGCCTTAGGCTCTTCTTATACCCCATAGTTTAGGCTTAAAGAAAAGTTAGTTCTTACCAAAGTATCAAGTACTATCTTGACTGTATGGACAGAAGCACAGATGAGAAAAGAGCTCACAAGCCATAAATAGCCCAAGATCAAGATCTTACTGAGGGAATCTCAAATGCATCTGGAGTTCAATTTATGCATATTGTGGTACTAACCAGTGTCTTAGTATTTTCCAAGAAAAACTTCCAGCTGCATGACCTTTGGGACAAATGGGTGCCATTCCCATCCTTCTAAGCCTCAGTTTAAGTGGGAAGTCCTGTCACCTCAGAATCGCCAGCTTCCTCTTCAGCATTGTTTTTGAACTTTCAATCAAGGGAGATACTAACCAGGAGTTCTGCCACTGGACCACACATAGTAAGGCACTAATGGGAACGGCAATATACAACACACAGTAAGTGACAAGAGAGTGCTGCTACTTGATGTACAATAATAAATCACTCTAGTACTAGTTCAAAGCAATAAATGATAAAAACCTGAAACCCGTTTCCATGCTGGGATTTTAATTATGTTAGCTAAGAATGAAGCAATTGCTTTTTAAAAACATGCTCTGCTGACATGAGGCTGGAAAATGCAGACAAATTATAGCATCAAAAGGATTCAGAAAGAAGTAAATGGCGAATAGGGGTCACAATCATTTTAAAGACCTTATTTCTACTGTGGTAACATCATTATCCTCATTGTCACCCTTATTCTTTCTTTTCTACTAAATGGACCCTGTACATTTTAACCATCACATTGCTTCT
Organism: Phrynocephalus versicolor; assembly: GCA_023846285.1. NCBI lineage: Eukaryota > Metazoa > Chordata > Lepidosauria > Squamata > Agamidae > Phrynocephalus > Phrynocephalus versicolor. The sequence continues at coordinate 16,457,889 of JAHTLZ010000240.1, read as the reverse complement.
TTCAGATGGGTCTGATACTGACCATTTAAAAAAAAATGGGCAGAAACCTATTAATGTTTGCATAAGGGTTAAGTAACTTGAGTAATTTACAACAGCTAATTGACAAGATGCCACAGCACATTTTACATATACTGAAGAACTATCAGGCACATCATCAAGATGCTGACTTTCTAGGCTATTTGGAGAGCTGGAGGGACGGGCTGGTGGGCTTTTAAAGACAATGATCAGACAACACATTTACTAGAACACAGAGGCGTAGCAAGGGTTTGGAGCACCTGGAGACAAAGTTCATTTTTGTGCCCCTCCTGCTGCCCCCCACTGCATCGCACCCACCCAAAAATGGGGGACCAATCCTCCATGTGTGATGTGTGTGTGCACGCGCGCACATGCGTGGGCAGGGGCGGGGGCAGTTTGTGTGTGCTGGCATGCACATGGCTTACACCTCTCCCACAGTGGCCTGAAGCAAGGCAAGGAAGAGGAGGAAGGCACCGTGGCCACCATGCTCCCTGCACATCTGCTTCGCCGCTCACCTGGTGCACGGTGGAAGAGGGGGTCCCGTTGCCAGGCCTTAGCCAGGGGAAAAATAATGACTGGTGATGGGAGGGCACACAGCTTCCTCCTCCTCCTCCCTGGGGCAAATGCACCCTTCCACCCACCCACCCAGATATGCCCTTGCTAGAACGCACTTTTCTGGTGAGAATAGGATCGCTCAGTCTCAGCACCTGTGATTCCTGGCAACATTCCAAAGCAAGTCTTCCTCTTTCAGCTTGCCAATATTGTGAAGTGGCTCAATAAGCAAGCCACTTCATGATATTGGCAAATCAATCATTTCCCCTGCTTTGTTTTCCAATTCCTTGCTATGCTATGCCCCAAAGTTCTTCACCTTCCTACCAAGACCATCCCAATAATTTGCAATATACTGACAGCTGTATATAGTATCATAATTTACTTTCCCAAAAGGAACTGATTATGCCCACTGTGTTTGATAAAATCTGGCAAGTTATATGTCATATCCTTGGCCTTTTGTACCAGGGAGACATCCTCTGAGATCCACAAAGTATTGCCTGTGCCACTCACAGTAGGGAATTGTGCATTACCGCCAGACAACTCCTTTCCTCTTCCTCCTCTGGAAAGTGGCAGATTTCTTTTATCCACAGAAACACTGGCCAGTCAGAAGCTCTAATGTTGCCAATGTAACTCGAGGACACAATATGATTTCTGATATTCCTGGCTCTCTATGTCACACTTCCTATACTCTGTATTATCTGGAAGTTGAGCCATGGCAACTGGACTTCTTTTTCTTGAGAAACTGAAATGTTTCGCTACTCATCCAAACAGCTTAGTCAGTCTGAGGAAAGCTAGTTGTGAGTCCTCCATTTTATATTCCACTTTGATCCCATGTCTCCCTGGTCTGAAATAGATTCATAAGATGAACAATGTCCTGAATAGGATCGTTCGGTGGACAACAGCCTCAGTAGCCTTAAGGTGAACAATAGCCTAAGGCGCTGAAACCCATAAAGTATGGGTCATTGGCTATGGTCTTGGTGGTGAAGGTGTGAAGTATCTTTGATTTTTCTTGGTATTGTTGAAATCACAGCCTCATAAGTGGCAGATAGACTGTGCCTGAGGCCCCCACCTCTGTTGAGATAGGGTTTTTTAATGCTCACATGAATGGCTTCCCTGACTCCTCTCTCAAACCACCTCTCTTCTCTGTCTAATATGTGTGCATCCTCATCTTTAAATGAGTGCCCTTTGTCCTTCAAGTGGAGGTGTACTGTTGATTCTGGTCCTGAGTAGTTACCCCTCCTTATGTCGGGTCATCCTTCTGTTTAATGGCTGTTTAGTTTCTCCAATGTAGATGTCTGCACACTCCTCATTACATTGGACCACATATACTATATTGCTCTTTTTTTGTTTTGGTATTGGGTCCTTTGACTGGATGAGTCTCTGCCTTAGTATGTTTGTAGGTAGAGATGGGCACGACCAGGAAATTTTTTTTTCGAGTTGTCGTTTTTCGGGACGGGTCCGTTTTGGCTCGTTTCCGTTTTTCGAGAAATTTTTCAAAAATTTGTCATTTCGTCGTGTCGTTTGTCGTTTGTCATTACCGCTGCGATTTAACGCGACTTGACTTCCAGTTCCCAGAGCATGGGGTTAGGGGGTAAGGGCTAGGCTTAGGGTAACGGTTAAGGTTAGGGTGGGTTAGTGGGCTGTACCTCTGGGTGCCTCTGGCCCACTAAGAACACAGTGTACTGGCGTATGGGTTAGGGTTAGGGTTAGGATTAGGATTAGGATTAGGGTTAGTGGGCTTTTAATGCCCTCTCTGGCACATCCAGAAGTCTGAGCAAAACCTGGCCATGCGATTGGTGGAATGGCTCCCAAAATTTGCATGGTCCTGTCCCATGGCCAGCCAATAATTGCGCGTGTGCAGGTGTAAAAAAATAAAAATAAAATAAAATAAAATCAATGGAGATGTTTTGTTGCAAGAAAAACCCACTGCTGCTACTATAAAAATCAGGCAGGTAAAATACCTAATTTTCACATGTTTCTGTGGTGCTTTGGTGGGTTTTTGGACCACGATTTAAAAAAAAATATTGTGGTCACCATTTTGGATCCCCCCGCAACGCATGGCAAATGGAGACGCCGAGGATGCCTGCTCCCAGCCTGGTACCAGCAAGTCTCAGCATCAGCAAAACCTGGCCATGCGATTGGTGGAATGGCTCCAAAAAATTGCATGGTCCCATCCCATGGCCAGCCCATCATTGCGTGTGCGAAGGTGTAAAAAATAAAAATAAAATAAGGAATGACCAGGTTCTTCCATCAGCTCTGGGTCTCAGGCTGATCCATTGTTTTTCTGGGTCAACACACTGCTTTGTTGAAGGCCCACTTTGGATATCCACAGGCCTTAGGAACTGTCTTCAGGTGCCTGTCTTCCTTCTCCTTGGCTTCTATGGAGGTGGGATGCTCTCTGCTTTGTGGTTTAGGGTCCTGATGACTCCTAATTTGTGTTCTGTGTGGATGGATTTCCTGTAAACTTCCACTCCCAGGCCATGGTCAGGTCTGATGATGACTGCACAATCCAGGAAAGCCAGCCTGTTGTTTTGGTGTCTTTCCTAGTGAACTTAATATTACGGTCCACTGCATTGATGTGGTTTGTAAAGGCCTGTATTTCCTGAGTGTTGATTTTCAGCCAGGTATCATCTATATACCTGAACCAGTCAAATGGTGTCTCTGGGAAGGTGTTGAGTGCCTTTTTCTCCACTTCTTCCATGTATAGGTCCACAACAATTGGTGACACTGGGACAACCATGCTTCTGTCTGTAGAAGTCCCCTTGTGATGAAATCCACAACAGGAACCTGTTTGGGTGTGATGGCAAAATTTAGGCCTTTGGATAGGATCTCCCTCTCTGCCTGGGTGAGTTCCCTATTTGAGAAGTTCTTCACCCATTTGTCCTTTACATCTCCTGTCATGGTCCCATCATTCCATAATAATAATATTCTGTATTATTATTTCCTCCTCATTACTCTTCCAGAGAACTTTGCTCTGCTTTATCCAGAAATGATTTATCTTGTCTCATAAGCTCATGTGCTCTCAAGCTGCCTCCTTTCCCTTTCAACAGAACAACAGTTGGCCCTTATTGCAAATGTGGCTTGCTATACTGTCCATGCCACTCTGTACTATATAGGCTGTGACAATGTAATCTCTGGCTTCCTTCTCAAACTGCCTGCTAAGTGTCCTTGCAAAATACCTCTCTTCATTTCCCATGGTCATAAACTTCTACTCCCAACTAGCAGGGACTGTGAGTGTATTTAAAGAGAAATTGATGATGACTGTTAGCTCTGGCCCCAAATAGATAAGTGATCTAATTATCTTTGCATTTATTTTCCCTCAGCATAACCCCATCTCCAGCATCTGCCTGAAACAGCAGAGCACATGGCTCCAATCGAAAAGCCAAACACTCACAAACAAGTCTTGAAACATCTCAGACAACCAGCCTCAAGTCAATGGTCTCAACCTCAACTACTGTTCATGAATCACATCCAAAATGCCCTAATTTGCCCACCCAATTCATGGGCTTCTGTCTACCATATTTCATAGTACAGGTGATACAGGTCTACATTATTACCTACTGCAGGTGATATTACTTCCGAGGAGCATCTGTAAGTATATCAATCATACTGATAAATAGTCCCACTATAAATTGATATAGTTTACAGTAAACCATGTTTCCCATAGAACACTGGCTTACTATGATGCCCAAACACATCCAATGCCTATTCTTGATAATATATATAATCACTTATTTCTGTTTTGCTAAAATTCTTGAGAGTGGGATATATATGTTTTCAGAAAGAAATTCAGCTACTGCTCACTGGTGTATGTTAAATCATTCTCCCAAAGATTTAAAAGACCTTTTTTAAACGCAGGTGTAGGAATGAACTAAAAATAAATTGACCTGGGAGGAAAAGCAGCTGCACTCAACCTTGTTTAAAATCAGGTTCAGCATCAGTTTTGTCCCTGGAAATAAATAAAAAAGTCAGTTTGCACAAGTACAGGAAATGATAATTTTTATTCATTTTGTTTTTTGTGACTATCATACAAACAGTTTCTCAAAACTCTCTCCTTCCTTCCAAGCTGTGAAAAGCAGAGCACTCTGCTCACAAGTATGGCCTCCTGGATGAATGGAAGATTCGGTCACCTTGACAATTAATGAGAAACTCCAGATGCCATAATCCTGCTCAGTGTGTAAACAAAGCTAATTACCACCATCACTTATATTCTTGTGTAAAGCTTAAGTTTCCCTTGAACATTCAGAGAGATGAAGTCAAGCTTATTTCTGATAAACTGTAGAAAAGATATGTTTGCTTTTTAAAAAAAAACAATCTACTAATAGTGTCACAGTTTATTTGCTGTTCCTAAAGCATAAGTCCAACCATTTTACTCAGAAACGTAATAGTGAAGAGTGTTAGTGATCATCTCCCAAACATGTGCAATTAATTCACACCTTATGGCTCAGTAAGATTGGAGTTCAGCAAAGATACAGAATGGCATATTCCTTTATATCTTGGCATAATATTCCACTCTTCCAGCTCTTAGATTACACATGTAAACCACACAGCAATGAGTGCTCAGAAAAATGTTGTAGCACTTACTATATTCTTCCACACCAATGGAGGAAAACATGTCCCATCAGCAATACAAGTTTTTAAGGCCAGAATCGTTTCACAAATCTTTATGGCTTGCAAGTGTTCGGTTATGCTAATTTACAACCTCTGAAGATTGTTCAGACCAAATTTGTGAGAGCTATCCTGGGAGTACCACCTTGTACTTCCAATGTACAGAGGTTGGGTTAGTACCCATTGTGTGTGTGTGTTGTGTCATTACAGTCGTGCCCACGACTCTTCGTGACCCCATGTCCATGGAGTTTTCTGGGCAGGAATACTGGAGTGGTTTGCCAGTTCCTACTCCTGGTGCCTACAGCACCTAGTATTCCCTGGTGGTCTCCCATCCAAGTACTAACCAGGGCCGACCCTGCTTAGCTTCCAAAATCAGGAGAGATCGGATGTGCTTAGGGCATCTAGGCTCTCTAGTACCCATTGTAGCACGAGTCACAGTCCTTATGATAAAAGTCTTCATTTCAGTCACTGACCAGACAAAATACAAAATACAAAATACATTCCACATAAAACCAAAATAAAAGCATATAAAAACAATAAAAGTATGCACACAAGAAGCATAATACAGTGGCATACACTTTACATAAAAGCCAGAACAGGTAAAATCTTCCCAGCCCAGTAGGCCCAATAACAGAGTAGTCAACTCAATAGGTCTAGAATTGTCTGCAGCCTGGGACCACGCCCGTGCTCTAGACCACCTCCAACCTACATCATGAGAAGAGGTAAATACACAATGGACATTGCCAATCATCTGACCTCGCCACCTGAAGTGGGCAGGGAAGAGCGATGCCTCATTGCTGCAGCACAGAATTTAGCCACCACCACAGTTACATCCGGCTTTTTATCTGCTAGCAGGTGTTGAACACAAAACTTCCTTGGCCTCCCCTGAGTTTGCTGCAAGATAGACTGAAGAAGAGTCCTTCGGATATCCCGATAAAGGGAACACTCCAAGAGGACATGATCAATAGTTTCAATAGTCTCCTCGCCACAAGGGCAAACACATCTATCCACTGTAAGACCATGGTATCTGCCTTCCAGCAATCTGGAGGGCAGAACATTAAACCGAGCTAAAGTGAAGGCTCTCCTGAACTTGGGGATGGTTATATTGGATAGGTAGTTGGCCATTCTAAAGGAACTATTCCTAACTGTGCTGAGTTTGTCATGGACAGCTAGATGTTCTTGGAGTTCTACATCCCAGATTCTCCTTTTAATGGCAGCCTTGGCATTGCCAAAACCCATGGCCAAAATAGCCTCTAAGGAAAAACCCAGCTGCAGTAAGTTAACAGTTAAGATTCCTTTTCCAGGTTGATTGGAATATATCCACTAATACTAGGGGTGCCAAGCCGGATGGGGCAAAAATAAGTTTCAGCCAATAGCTGAACATGAGGATCAGTGCACGTGCTTTGAGGGAGATTAGTCCAGCCTCCAATCAGAGTGTCGTATTAGGGACACACAAAGGTGTTACGAGAATTCTTCTCAGAAACTTTGATAAAGTACTGGCTTAAACTTATTTTTTCATCAGAAGGCCTGGCCCCACTGATGTTTATAGATATTTTTCAGTCAGAATGGAAGAAGCATATAATTGCAGAGATATCAAAATTAGGCTATTCTCCTAGTACACTTACAGCAATGGGTCTTACAGAGGCTATGAATGCAGTGAAACTAAGGGTCTGGGATATAGAATTACAGAACCATGCTGGCCAGTTGGGAAATACAACTAATTTTTGAAATCTGCTTTTACCATCTTCCATTACTTAGCCAGTATTATTTCATCTAATGCCAGAAGGGCTTTTATACTGGCTGGATTTGATGCACTACCTTCCAAGCTTTTGAAGGGAAGGGTTCAAGGTTTGCTTCCATCAGACTGTATTTGCCTATGCAATAGTGACCAAGTTGAAACAGTTGAACGTGTGTCCTTATATTGTTCTTGCTAACGGGATATCCTAATGGAGCTCCTATCTCCTATTATTTGCAAATTTCCAGGAAGAACAGAGGAATTTTATGTACAATTGCTCCTTTCTGACAATATCCATTATATTACCAGAAAAGTGGCTAAATTCTGTGCGGCAGCAATAGTGACTCGCAAACAGATGTTTGGGTTGCGACCAAGAAAGATAATAATAACTCTATACCATAAACCTGGTCATGGTTTTATCTTATTTTAATGATATAGACTCCGCTTAGTTGAGTATCTAATTTATGAACCTGTAAGTAAGGGTTTATTTATTATGATTTTAATGGAAAACTGTATAATTTTGTACTTATTTCAAATTTTGAATTTTATGTGTTTATTGTGGATTGTTTGGTGTTTTTGGTCTTTGACAGTAATAAAGCTATTCATTCGTTCATTCCTTTAGCTGCATGCATGTCCTCTGTCTGAGGAAGAAATACTGATTCGGATCCCATTGTTCTTCATGACTGTAGATTCTCAGTCATCCAGGGGAGGTTCTCCTGGAGTTAAGTCATGTCAACTGTACTTCTTTTCTTGTGGGATCGAAACATTTCACCACTCATCCAAGTAGCTACTTCAGTCTGAAGAAGGTTGGTGGGAGGCTTCCAATGTGTAGTTCACCTTGGTTTCACCCCACCCTGGTCTGAATAGGCTCATTAGATGGACAATGGCCTGGGGTCTGTGAAAGTCACACCTATGCAGCCCTTCCCAACATATCATATCATGTACACATATTAGACAGAGAAGATAGGTGGTTTGAAAGGGGGTCAAAGAAGCCATTCATGTGTGTATTGTAAATCCTAAGTGGGGGACTTAGGCACAGTCTGTATCCTATTGATCATGCTGCCCTTTCATTGGTCTCCAGACAAATCAGAACCACTTCACTTGTTTTAATATCTCTGTATAAGCAATCAATGCTTCTAAAATTTCAGAGTTGCTGAGGCACTCAAGAATGATTCATATATATGGATTCCTGCACTGAGCAAGGGGTTGGACCCAATGGCCTTATAGGCCCCTTGTAACTCTACAGTATTTTGACTTTTATGGTTCTATATGGATATATGGATCTATATAGCTATCAACACACATTGTAATAGCAAATATTGTTATAATGCTTCAGAACATAGGTCATATATTGCTTGCAACCCTGTACAAACAATATGAATATGTGCATACTGTTTGTAATTACAAATTGTAGTCTAAATGAAATCGTAAACCGAGCCATCTTGGTACTATAGCAGAAACTGCAGGATGTGAAGTTTCTTTTACTGATATTTAGAAAGAACCTAAAGTGGTCCAGGAAAGAAAGGTTAGGCCAGATAAGTTGATTCCATGACTTCCTATGAACCAATATGAGTTGGTCAATTATATGTGCATACCATAAGAAGATAAACTTTATGATACAGAAATCCAGAAAACTGAAGCTACCTTTAAGTGAAAAATGAGGAGACAAAGGCTCTGTATATATTTCCCGAATTTATTTTATTTATTTATTTAAAATATTTCTATCTTGCCTTTCTCCTCGAAATGACTAAAGGCTAATGAATGTAGCATTAGCACTTTTTATCATGAAACTGTTTGCTTTGCTTTCCTCATCCACTGTGGAGTCATGGAATTCTTTCCACATTGCAACATGATTTAGGATTCATAGCAGTTTGAGGAATATCAGCCATTCACACATAACTTACTTACATTTTTAAAAGTGGCCCAAAATCTTTACTTTACTGAGCACTAAATTGGACCTTTGACTCAATTTGTGATTAGGTGAGTAAGCGCCTTTGTACATCCCATTAATTCAAATTAGTTTAGTGTAGTAGGTTACAGTTAGAGTAGATCCATTTGAATCACTGGAACTTATGGAAGAGTTAAATTACTAAACACACATTGATTCAATGGGTCTATTATAGTTTGATTCACTACACTAACCAAAAGATTTTGGCCACTTTCTGATTGGTGAAGATAAAACAGAGTTTGATCAGCTTTTTCACAGAAAAGATTTCCAAAATGAATATGATTTCCATAGTCAAATCACCTGCTTAATCAGAACTAAATAGTCAGGCATGGGGGGGGGTGTCTTTCAATATCTGTGTGGTTCTGTTTTAATGTTATCCATATGAACACTGTTATTAATTCCAACATTATCATTTTTGGCAGTCACTAATGTTCAAGGACAGCCAGACTTATTTTTAATAAGCTCCTTAACATACTGTATATGATTCTAAAAACCACGATCTGTTTAGTATAGATGGTATTCCTTTTAACAACCTATTTGAAGGAAAACACTGGCACTTCCCATTGAGCCTAATTTCCTCAGGGACAAATTACATGTTATGAATAACATCATTCTAACTTAAATTCCTTTATTGTGTCAGATATGTGATTGCCAGAGGCCTATATGTTTATTGTTTATATTGTTTTTTGTGATGCATTTAATCTTGTTTATTGTTTGTTCTCCTCTGTTGTAAACCGCCCAGAGATCTGTCCGGAAGACAGGTGGTATATAAGCACTAAATAAATAAATAAATATGTCAGAGAAATCAAAACTGCACATAAAATCTGTGTTACCATCTACAAAACCCATCACAAGAGCAAAGCAAGCTAATTCATGAGCAGTCTCATATTATAGTGACAACTATATGCTTTCCAGCACTTAAGGAATTTTCTTCAAGATGAATTGCAATCTTCACCTCAGGATACTTATAAACTCAAACTGCCCATTTTAACATAAACGCTTCTCATCTGCATCTTACGCATTTGATGAAAACTTGGGGAGGAAAAGGATTATGTCATCTCAGCCACCCTTTCTGTGTATTCACTACATAAGTGTTGGGCTTTTTATCAAAATCTGACATATAAATATTCATATCTGCAGGTGTTTCATCTGAGCAGGGATAGAAAAGGTTATTTAGTGTGGATAGAAAACTTACTCAAGGTACACATCCAAACATATAGTTATATCCGGCATTCAGCACCTCGTTATTTTACATTACAATTCAATAAACAAATACAAATGTGTATTATCACTCTGCATGAGTGAAGTAATGTTATTCTGCAACAAGTCCAATCATCATTCAACAAACCAATTCTAAAAATGGGATCATCCCAAACAAAAAAGTATAACTTTGGCTGCTATCTCACCTGGGTTTCGATCCTGATCTTCTGAAGGTCCAGCTTTTCCTCTTTGTCCGGTCACATGACTGAAAATGTGGGACAGGAGTTCCCATGTACAAAGCTTTTTTATTATTTTAAAGCACAGTTCAGCTCCATGGCCAGCAGGTGGCACTAGCATTTTAAAAACGGAGCATCTGGCTGGAGGAAATTAAAACAAGGCACACCCGTGGAGCTTCCTGTTGCTCCGAAGGTGCAGGGAAATTAAAATATAAATAATTTTTTCCATTTCATGCCCATCCCTATTCTTGAGTTATTATTTTTTAAAACTAAAACTATTTAAACCACCACCACTCATGCAGAAGCGGATGACCTTAAACATCCCCAGATTTTAACAAGATCAAATAAAATCAAAGGACAAATCTAAGTTATCATGAAAGAGAATTGTTGGCCTCATCCACTTTTCTTTTAATTTGTAAAGAATCCAGGCTGTAAGTGATGCAATACTGATTGTCAAAAAAGTCCTTTCAAAGGGCAAAGACTGAGCATGGGTGAAACAGGCTTACCAGAAAGGTTATTGCCAAGTAAATACAGAGTTGCAGTTTTGTGAGCTGGGAAAAGAGATATTTGGGGGACAATGGAAGGTCAGTCAAAAGACAGGTTTTATTTGGGGGAGTCAAAAAATCAGACTTGTTTTATGCTATGTACCCCCTGGGAATTAGCATACAAGCCATATTATTTCTGAGTTACAAAAGCATAGAGCAGTTTCCCTGTGTCCATTCAGTGAACTTTATCTCAGGATTTCTGAGACCAGGCTCCAGACACAAGTTTTTGAAAGGGTTTGGTATCTATATGGCTCTCCTCCAATGCCACATTTAAAATGAGCTTTAAAATCTTTTTGGTTGGACTGTATATGCCCATGCAGACTTTTTTAGCTTAAAAGAGATAAGTGGAAGAGACAATTCTGATTACAAGGAGGGAGGCAGTGAAGAATTCCCCCGCTGCCCCAAACCTTTTTCTCATATCTGTTTAGGAACTTGTTCTCCCTTATTTGCTATCATATAGACATTCAAGAGGGAATAGTTGCCTAGAGAACTCAAACCCTTTAAATCATATAGAATGTAGTGACCCTTGTAGCGAACCAGCAACAATTGCTGTGATCTCCATGCAGATCATCTCTGCGTTCCTCAGTAGTGAGGGAATGTACAGAGGCATGGTTGGGTCCTAGCTTTGAAACTCCCTCTAAACTAGTTGGAAAACTGAAACAAAAATGTTTTCCTTTGGCAGACATTAATAAGCAGGGAAGTATAATTTTCCTAACAAAAGATTCATTTTTCACGGAAGTTTTCACATATATAAGACTGTCATTTACTCTTTTAAAATATTTTTGATGGTAGGGAATTGAGGATATCCTTAACTTTATTATTGTCTAGTAGACTGTGAACTTAATTTGGAGAAGTGATACCAGTTATATAAAATATGCGATATTAAACATATATTTAGTCATTTTGATTGTTACCATTAATTACCCTTTAATGAATAACAAGAAAAGCCGATCTATTTGAGTAAAGAGCAGCTCATAATGCCAAGTCAGCTCTAAAACTGAAGCCATATCCAGAGTTCCTTCCCTTATCCGACTGAAACCATTATGGGATGGAGCAGGCCGATTCCATTCCTATGTCATATCCTCATTACATGTTCACCCAGTTCTCCCTACTAGATGATGGGGTAATGTTGCCAGCAGGAAATTTTCTCTGTTTATATCTGCTCCATGTGCTATCTTGGATTCTGGGGTTTAAATTATTTGGAGACCTAGTTAAGTACAGAAGGATGTTGGTATCAGAATGTGCTCCTCTGATGCTATATGTCTGAAGAAATGGACTATATGTCTGAAGAAGCGGACATGTCCATGAAACGTTACATTAAAATATGAAAGTTAGTCTTTATAGTGCCACATGTTTTGTGTCTTTTGTTTTGTTTTGTTTTTCTTTGATTTTTGCCTGAAATTCTAATAGATGGAAATTTATTTATTTATTTATTTGTATCATTTCTATACCGCGCCATCTTCCGAGTCAGAACTCTGGGCGGTTAACAGGTTTAAAAAGTATACAGAGCTACAAAAACAGCTAAGGACAAAACCCCAGGCAAGATACATCGGCAGCAAACAAAAAAAAAAAGACAAAAAAATTGAAGTAGGTTGCCATATGCCTCCTCAAAAAGCAGAGTTTTCAAAGCCTTTTTGAAGGCAGGCAGGGACTGTGCAAGGTGCAGCTCACTCAGGAGATGGTTCCATAATGATGGGCCCACCACTGAGAAAGCGCGGCTGCACGTGGCAGACCTCCGCGCCTCCCTTGGAGTGGGCACCATGAGTGAGCGCGCCTGCGACATCCATGTGAGTCTGGCCTCAGTTGACCTCTGGGAGATATGCTCCGACAGGTATTCAGGACCTAAGCCATGGAGGGCTTTGAAAACCAAAACCAGGACCTTGAACCTTATCCGGAGGGCCACAGGTAGCCAATGCAGGCGAGCCAGAATGGATGTTCTATGCGGATGAGAGATGGGAACACTGGAAAGAGTGTACAGTGAATGGAATAATCAAAGGTAACCTCAGATCATCATTTTAGGCATGTCAAAAGGGAACAAATCTTAGAAGGGCAATACAAAGGGAAGAGTTTTTATGTGAGGGTAGTCTTAACAGCCTCTCATGTAAACTGACTCCTGAAACAAAAATTCTGGTGACAGAAGATAATCAGAGATGCAAATGTAGTATCAGATATTTTAATCACACCCAAGTCTTTCTCCCAGAGAGAAGTTTGGATTCTATTTTCCTGATTGTACAAGAAGTATTCCATGGCTTATAGCATGGCCATACTTGCTAAGGATGATGGGAGATATAGTCCAACACATCTGCAAAGCCTATATAAATCATTCTAGAAGAATCTTTGCATTCTACCAGGAATTAATTAAGTATCCTATGTGTTTAGTGTTACTTGAACATGTTTTAAATTTAGGGTTTTTGGTTTTTAAAAAAATTCCTTCCTGCACCATGATATTTCATAGGAAACCTCCATTAGTAAAAACATCCTCTGCCAGGAAATCTTATACCCATCCCCAGTTCTACCTCTTTAAACTTTTTTAAAGGAATCACTGTTTGTTCCCTCTGACTGGTTAATTGCATTTTAATTTGGTAATTGCAAACAGATTCTAGTGTCTTAGCTTCCCCACAAGCATAATAAATATTAATGTAGTGGAACAAGGGATACACTTGCAAACTCCAGATGTAGTGGTGGGGAATTTGACTCGCTGATAATTTCCCCAGTAAAGGCTTTACTCATATGATATGGATTAAGACTGCTCTTGCAAAAGATGTAGTATATAGGTCACAGTTTATATATGACAGTTTTTATAAACATAACATGCTTCCCAACCTTTTTTTAAATTAACCATTTTATTCCAAATCATGAAGTCCATTTGGCTCGCGTTTCTCCGTGTATCCATTCTAATTCTCAGCAAGGCCTTTTTTAATTTATCTGAGCAATGGTTTTCTTCTAAAAATTCACAAAAGTTCAGCTTTGCAATCAACTAACGATTCATCCAGTACACACCCCTGGAAATGAGTAAAGTTACTTTTAAAAACTACAACGACCAGAGTACTCCCACCAGCATAGCTACCTTGCCATACTAGGGTGGTGTTCTGGGCTGTACTTGTAAGAAAAAGTAACTTTTCTCATCAATTGTCACCCACAGAATTACTGCTGCTATGCTTGCTTTATTTCTAAATCCCCCAAGATAACTATTTTCAAATAAATATCTAATGGACAGAAAACTGATTTTAAAAGAATTATCTTGCTGCTTGCTTGGTCCAATATATTCCCCAAATTCCCTTCTCTCACCTCTATATTTAATATTTTCCCGTTCTCACTCTTAGGTATTGACCTCCCCTCCCCTCTCTCTTCCCTCTCCCCTGCTCATCTTCACTTAGATCTGGTGACTGTCTTTTGTCTCCTAAGGAATTTTTACAACAGAGCCCTAAACCAACATGAGCCAATTCACTGCATGTAAATGGACCATACACCCAACAGCCAATGAATGTTTGGGATGAAACTGATACAGTAATTTCACTCAACATTTCATTCTGTTTTCATATATCTGAAGAAATGGACTTGATCCACAAAAGTGTACATTAAAATATAACCGTTAATCTGTAAGGGGCCACATGTTTGGTCTCTTCTTTTCTTTTCTTTTGTATCTTTAGATTTTGCCTGGAACTAAAGATAAAAATAATACAGAAACCAGCTCCCAGGAAAATTAATAGCAAATTAATAGCCCGAGAAACCATTAAACTGGCCTGTGTGTATTTTCCTGGCAAAGGAACTTTAAATTGCCTAACAGTAATTAGTCTCTTTATTATTATTCTATACAGAATTGCTCACATATACAGTATAAAGTATCTTCTTCTTCAAGTAATGTGTCGTCGTCGAATATTGGACATCAGTAGCATGATCTGGGTTTTATCCAAAGCTATTCTAAATAAAGAAATTGTGCTCACTGCAAACCATTGGCTTACATTCTTAAGCCAGAATGTTCTCCTACATACTGGGCTACACTTCCCATCTATTTTACCTTGACAGATAACCTGCAGCAAATGGTATTTTTTTCTTGTGCATTATGTGACCAAAATCTTGTAATTTTGTTCTCTTTACGGTATTGAGATTTTGTAGCTTTTTATTTATACTGTAATATGACCAAATTAGTGACTCTAGCTGTCCGAGGTATCTTCAGAATTCATCTATATACCCACATCTCAAATGATTCCAGCTTTCTACATAATATGTCTGCAAGAGTCCAAGTTTCAACACCATAGAAAAGTATACTAAATACTAGAGATGGGCACGACTCGGGAAAATGACGTTTTCGAGTTGTCGTGTGTCGGAGGCAGCCGGTGTCGGCTCATTTCCGTTTTTTGTGAAAATTCGCAAAAATTAGTCAGTTCGTTTTTTTGTTTTTTCGTTATCGTTATACTGGTTTTTGGGGGGGGTAGCGGGCTCCTGGAGGCACCTCTGTGGGGTGGGTGCCTCCGCCGGCCCGCTATAAAGGGAAAGTGGGCTCCTGGAAGCACCCGTGGGTGCCTCCTATCCTCACCCACTAGGAAGGGACAGCAGCAGCAGGCTCCAAGAGACCCCTCAACATGGGGGTCTCCCCTCCTCACCTGCTGCTGCTGCAAAATGGCATGCATAACCATATGGCTATGCATACCATTTGCAGACAGTGAGACCTGCTCAAGTACCTGATCCCCTGGTACGAGCGTGTCGCACCTGCCATGTCCCACAAAGAAGGGAATCATACATGCGTGTGTAGTGCAATGCAAGTAGATCTGGCTATGGGCTAAGGTGGATTAGTGCAAGGGCTAGGGTTAGGCTAATGACGGGTAAGGTTACGGTGGGCTATTGGGTTGCACCTCTGGGTGCCTCTCTGACCCACTAAGAAGACAGTCTGTGACGTATGGGTAAGGAGTCAAGGATTAGGGTTAGGGGGTTAGGGGGCTAGGGCAGGTTTTAGGGGGCTTTTTGGCACATCCCAGAAGTCTCAGTGGCCAAGTGGCCATGCGATTGGTGGGATGGCTCCAAAAATTTGCATGGTCGTCCCCTCCCACATGGCTGGCCAGGCCACTGGGCCAGCCCATCATTGCGCACTGCGCAGGTGTACAAAAAATAAAATAAAATAAAATCAATGGAGGACAGAGGAGGAGAGGAGAGACATTTTGTTGCAAGAAAAAACCCACTGCTACTGTGAAAAATCTGGCAGTTTATAAATTTCCGCGTGTTTCTGTTGTGCTTGTGTGTTTTTGGACCACGATTTCAAAAACAATATTGCGTTCGCTGCCCCATTTTGGATCCCCCACCCACACCGCATGGCATGGCAATTGGCAACTCGAGTCCGGCTGCCCAGGATGGGGGGAAGGCGGGACCACCCCTCCAGAAAAAATCCCTCCGGTAGGTGCCCTGCGCCCTTAGTCAAGCAGGCATTTTTCTGCCTGCTTTTTGGCCCGGGAATGGGTGGGGGGGAGACCCGGGAGAGTTTAAAAAAGTTTTTTCCTGTGCCGCCCGTGCCGCTTGCTTGTGCTTTGGCGGCCGGCGGCGAGACTGGGCTTTTTGCGGCGGGCGAGCCTGCGGCGAGTCCCACCACATCAGACCAGAGCATCCCAGGACGGAGGGGGGGGAGGCCGGGATCCCCCCTCCAGACCAGAAACCCCCCCTCCGGTAGGTGCCCTGCGCCCTTAGTCAAGCAGGCATTTTCCGTCTGCTTTTTGGCCCGGGAATGGGGGGGGAGAGTTTAAAAGTTTTTTCCTGTGCCGTCCGTGCCGCTTGAGCCGGCGGCGAGACTCGTGCCGTGCGGGAATGGGTGGGGGGAGAGTTTAAAAGTTTTTTCCTGTGCCGTCCGTGCCGCTTGAGCCGGCGGCGAGACTCATGCCGTGCGGGAATGGGTGGGGGAGAGTTTAAAAGTTTTTTCCTGTGCCGTCCGTGCCGTGCGGCTTCTTGCTGCTGCTGAGAGCCTGCGGCGAGTCCCACCAGAGCAGCCCAGGAGGGAGGGGGGGGAGGCCGGGGACCTCCAGAAACCACCCCTCTGGTAGGTGCCCTGAGGCACGGCAGGCATATTTCCGCCTGCTTTTTGGCCAGGAACCGGGTTTTTTTACTTTTAAAAACTTTTTTTCTGTGCCGCTTGGCATCGCGCGCGATCGCGCGATGCAAGTAACGAGCACGACAAATCAGACCAAATTGTTCGTTCGTCGGTTCGAGCTCGAAGTCTGGCGGAGTAATTCCTGTTACCGTTTCCGTAGAGTAACGGAACCGAGTAACGGAAACGGAAACGGAAATACCGCTAAGTCGTGCCCATCTCTACTAAATACATTAGATGGAAGTATTCAGGTACGAAGTCTGATAGATAAGTCTTGCCTTGTCAAGAGTTTTCTCATTTTCTGGAATGAATTTCTAGTTTGTTCAGTTCTACGACTAATTTTGCATGAAAAATCCCAATTATCTTTGACATAACATCCCAAATATTTATGATACTCTCTGAGTTATGTCACTGCCAATCCTGATAAGGTTCTGGGTACCACTTTGTATTTTTTAATGACAATCATCAGTTTTGTCTTCTTCACATTAAGTCTCAATCCGATGGCTTTCTGCAGCAACAGAATCCAATAATCTGTGCGAATCTGCTAGACAGGTGGCAAACAGGATATTGAATGTTATTAACAAGAACTCAATTCACCTTCATGTCTTGGTTCTTTCCTTCAAAGGCATACCAGAATTTTTTTTCTGAATAGATATTAAAAAGTATAGCTGAGAGAATACAACCTTGATGATCACCATTCATAATTGACACCTCTTCTGATATCCAGCCATCTATCCACACACCAGCAGGTATAAACCAGTTATGGGGGAATTCCATAATTGTATTACAGTTCTCTCATAAGAAAGTAAGAAAATGAAAATTATCCAGAGCAACATGAATAATATGGTCATAGATAAAAGCAGCCTCATATTCTTCCTGCAAATATTCCAAATTAGCAAGATATCCTAGTGTCCGGTGTGTTTGCCAGTTAGCATTACATGTTTTATGTAAAATATAAAATATTTCTGTTAAAAAAGGTCTGTTTTAAAACTATTTTAATTGAAAACTGATTCCTGAATTAATACACCTACATTTAAATTTAGGATTATTATTTTTCATTTATACTTGTTTTGATATTTTCAGGCTTGTTAGTTGCCACTCAAACCACAAAAGATGAAACACAAGCAGAGTGTTCTTGTATTGTTTTTGGATCAGTTTTAAGAAGTAATATACCAAGGTATAATTGCTTTGGTAATAAGTGTTTTAAAGCCTACAATGCTCACTCTAAGGTGGATGTGAGTTGATAGCACCGAAGAACAACAACTGTTAGCCTCTTGCATAGTGATTCACATAATTGGCATAGTGCATAAATAGTTAAATACCTTCAGTAAAGAACTGGTGGTCTCAGCCAATTTGGTTGATGAACAAAGAATTATTTCATTAATGCCAACTCCTCCATTGAACTGATGAAACAGAACAATTGTCCCTATTGAGGGGCCCGTGTAGACCACTAAGTGGGACCCTCCTGCTAGTAAAATTTTACCAGTGATGAATTTGTATTTATTTATTCTCCTAATTTAGATAGCCTGGTGATGTGGGTGTGACTGAAGTCCGAGATGTAAGAAAACAGCTTTACAAGAATCAGAATACCCACAGCTACAAACAGATGTTTTCTGGATTAGCTGCTAGTGAGCTTTGACATTTGTGTAGTCCACTGTTTATTGATCTAGCCCTTGCTTTTTAGGTATACTCTTTCCACACTCTGCTTGCATTTCCTCTTTATGGTTTCAGAATATACAATATTTAGCAGATACACTTTTGAGCCAGTGGCAGCCGTCATATAAAACGCTGCTTTTTAAGTTCGTACGCAATATCTTTCTTCGCAATCAACACAATTTTGGTGCACAGCCTGAGGAAGGTGGAGTAACATTGAAAGCTAGCCAATTGCTCACCTGTTTAGTGGTCTCATAAAGGCATCATCTGTTCTTGCATTTGATTTTTAAGTTAGTTGTGATGACACTGATAGCTGCATTTAAGGTGAACCTATGTATCTTCACCCAGTTGGACAGGAAGTTGTATGAAGAATTTTCATAGACTCAAAGGAGATTTCGGCTGCAGTCCTATTCTATTCACGGCCTGCTTTAGGCTTCCCACAGTGCACCTGGTTGCTTACTGTGGAAACAGAATGCTGACTTGGAGAAACCTTTGGTCTGATCCAGCACCGCTCATTCAATTGCCTCATTATTTTATTTATTTATTACATAAATATCCAATATTTCCTCCAAGGTGCTTAGAGCAGTGCACGTGGCTCTTTACCTTCCTATTTTGTTATTCAAATGACCTTGTGAGGTAAATCAGGGTGAAAGAAGGGGACTATCCCTGGCTCACCAAGTGATTTTCATGGCTCTCTGAGTAGCGGCTGGACCCTTTAAATCTCATACTGGCTCTCTGGGTTACTTAGGAGTAAGCCTTATTTCTTTCACCACAAATTTCTTCAGAATGTCCTTCTTCTGCACAAGATTGTTGTTTCAGATCACATGCATAAGATTTTGTATTTCTACAGTCGGATACACAATTTTCACCTATTTCTGGGGAAGGTGGTGTTATTAAAATCTTTTTGACAGTGACAATGACAAGACAGCAATGCTTTCATTTTTTAAAAAAAAAATTCTTGTAATAGAGTAATATGTCACATATTTGTAGTTTCTTTTGGGCATTTCTCAATGTATGCTTTGCTCAGCTCCTTGGATACTTTTCTGAGCCTGCCAACTCTCTCTCCAAGCAATCTAATGAGGACCATTAGAGGAACATATGGGGAAATGATGTCACCCTTTGTAGGGTCTTTTTTACTATAGCACTGTACAGCTTAAAACAGAAATCAATGATGTTAGAATGTGCTAATTACTTAGAGAATGAATAGTTGCTCTTGAAGCGGTAGGAAGACAATGAGACCTCCACAACAATCTACAAAAAGAGAGAAAGAATTCTGACCCTATTAATTCATTCTTTTACTTCCTTTGAAGAAAACCAGAAATAAACCAGATATATCTCTGGCTTCCTCTATCAACCTTGTAGATAATCCCACTTTGGTAACAGTCCATATGGGCAGTGACCAATTGATGGGAATGGATTAACAGTGGTCTGAAAACATACTGTGACAAAAGCTTTCCCTCTCCACTTGGCTCAAAGTCCTAGAATTAGCTTTGTAAAAGCTAATTGCTGACAGATGAAAGATAAACACGCTGTTATCATAACAATGTTCTCTCACTTTCTAGAGAAAAAGGATGGATGAAATCTTAAAACACCCAAGACCAAAAAGGAATTGATTCACTTATCTGAACATGGCAATGTCGTTCCTTGCATCCAGTGGAGGACTACTGTGTAAAAACTGGATGTCACAAGTGGAAATCAGAAGACAAAGTTATTGTTTATTCTTGTTAGATAGCTATACCATTGGCTCCCAAGGCATAGTGCGATATTGAATGAAAAACAGAACAATAATGCAACAAGACTCCAGCAATGAAAATTAAAAATCTAATCTAGTCTCAACGGTTCAACTGCATGCATGCTAACACAACTGAAAATATGCAAACTGTAGTGCTAATAACAAACTTCAGCTAAAACCAACATCAGTTCTCAGGGACAAAAAAAAGGGGGCGGGGAGCAAAGATTTTTTAGCCTAGCACCAAAAGGAAAATACTACAGTGCCAGGCAACCAGTGGCATAGTGTGGGTTGCCAGCACCCAGGACATGTATTGCACCCCATTAACCTGTAGGCTAGAGATGGGCGCGAATCAAAAAAATGGTGTTTCGGTTTTTCGTTTGTTGTTGAGAGGTCCGTTTCGGTTCGTTTCCATTCTTCATGAATTTTTGGGAAAATTTCATTTCCGTTTTTCGTTTTTTCATTTCTACCCGCTTTTTGCACGATTTTTAAAGCATTTCCGTGCGCGGGCGTCCCCCAACACCCCAGACCAGAGGGAAAACACTAAAAAAAATGATGCTGGCAGAGACACAGTATAGACTAGGTACATAGGGAGGCTGTAAATTTTTATTTTTTTATTTATTTATTTATTTATTTTCACATTTATATACCGCGCCTATTTCCCTCATAGGGGACTCAGGGCGGTTTACAACAGACAAGATAAAACAGTTAAAATGGCTAAGACATCATCAATGCAAAATACAGAGTAAATGCAGTCAAGCACCCCCCCCCAAAAAAAGATAGAATCCCTAATCAGTACCAAAGGCGTCCCAAAAGAATAACGTCTTTAGATTTTTCCTAAACGACGCCAGTGACGGAGCCTGCCGAAGCTCGCTCGGAAGCTTGTTCAAAAGAATTGGTGCCGTCACTGAGAAGGCCCGTCCACGTGTACTGGTTTTGCGGGCCTCCCTCAGAGTGACGGTCCAGAACGAGAGGGCCAGAGAGGATCGGGTGGGTCAGGCCGGATCTAATTGTCGGGGGAGACGCTCTGCCAAATAAGCCGGGGCCAAGCCATGGAGGGTTTTGTAAACCAAAACCAACACCTTGAACCTTATCCGGGAGGCAACGGGCAACCAGTGTAGGCGAGCCAGGATGGGGGTGACGCGGTCATAACAACGCGCGCCGACCACCAGCCTGGCCACCGCATTCTGGACCCGCTGCAGTCGCTGAACAAGGTTCAAGGGGAGCCCCATGTAGAGACCATTGCAGTAATCCAGCCTTGACATGACCAGCGCCTGTACCACTGTCCTCAAGGAGCTCTCATCGAGGTACGGGCGAATCTGGGTGATGAGCCTAAGGTGGTAAAAGGCCGACCTGGTCACGGCTGACACCTGAGATTCCAGGTTCAGATCTGAGTCCAGGACGACGCCCAGATTCCTCACTCTTTGCGCCAGCTGGAGGGCGGACCCGCCCAGACTGGGAAGAGGGCCACAGTACCCCTCTGAGCCGCCCCCGAAGAACAAAACCTCGGTCTTTCCAGGGTTGAATCTGAGACAAGGCAGCTGCAGAGTGACTGCACTGCGGGGCAGGGGAGGGTACTCACCAAGAGGTACGCACACACGCACACAGGGAGGCTGCAGGACTGAAGCTAGAGTCGCAGAGACAGCAATCCCACCCTTACTCCCACCAGAGACTGCAAGGAGGACAGGGGCTGCCAGAGCTTTTTATGCCCTTTGTGGCTGCCAGACCTGCCCAGTCTGCAACCTGGGCATGCTATTGATTGAACATGATCCCATCACATGGTTTGCCTCCATTTTGTGGCTGGTGGCGACATCCATTTTGTCATCCTTAAAGGGAAAAGAAAAATACATCGCAATGGGAGAAGAGAAAAACAAACATTTTAAGGACCCCAACCCCCTGGTAGGTAATAATTTCAAATAAGTATCGCATTATCACTGCATTTTTACAGATGTCCAGGGCATTTTAATACCCAAGAAATCAATATTAGCTAGGCAGCTGGGAGCCATTTTGGGTCGATGTCCCCTAACTCCCCTTAAAGGGAAAAAATATAGCGATCTGAGAAAAGACTTAAATGCACGTTTTAAGGCCCCAACCCCCCGGTAGGTATTATCAGACAGTATAAATAATTATCGCTGCATTTTTATGGATGTCCAGGGCGTTTTTTAACATTTAAAACAGCTCATTTCATTGCGTATCGCCATTAACGGAAACGAAACATAACGAAGCTAATTTTCATGGTTCTGTTCGTTTCATTGCGCTTTCATCACAATTTTCGTTAGTCGTTTCATTACGTAACGGAACGAATAACGGAAACGAAAAAATGTTCGTTCCATGCCCATCTCTACTGTAGGCCATTAACTTTCCCTGAGTCCACCAGTTCAGTATTGAACTCCCTACACACCTCGAGCACATGTATTATATTTTAAGAACATACTGGTGTAATTAAAGTGAAATGCATAGTCAAATTTGCACTCAATTTTAGATAAAATCCCCTGGTTTTTTATCTGTGTAAACTTTTAAATAATACAGTGGTACCTTGTATAAAGGAATTAATTCATTCCAAATGAAAGCCTGTTAAGCAAATTGTCCTTTATAAAAATTTCCCATAGGAATGCATAGAAAACAGAGTAATCCCTAATCACAACCATTTTTATGTTGTATGGATTCAACCCATAGGCGATTCTGTTAAGTAAATTTCCCCTATCTCCGGAATGTTTTATGTTGTACAGATTTTATGTTATACAAACTGTTTGTTATACAAGGGTCCACTATATCAAAATCTGCATTGAAATCTCTGTCAGTGCACAGTATTGCTTGGTTACTCAGTCTTTCTTGGCTCCTTGTAGATCTCTGATATGTTTAGATGAACTGAAGTTTTGAGAAATTTCTTTCACAATTGGCAGTGGTAGTTAAAAAGAAAGTTAGTCAAGCTCGCTTGCATTTTCCACCTGTACACTCACTGAAGTAAATCTAATGTTGTTCAGTTAGCAATCTGTTCAACATGACTGACTTCCTAATACAAAATAGTAAGGCAATTTATTTCAGCAATCATGATTGCAGCATTTAACTCTGTATATTTAGCACATGTGTGGTAAATTTGCTTATTGATAAAATCATCTTTTTCTGTTAAAAATGTTCTGGTTATATACTGCCCCATCCCACTTCAAGTAGTGTCTGAGTGGTTTACAGTTTAATTACAGTATGCAGGCTACACATTGCCCCCCAGCAAGCTGGGTACTCATTTTACTGACCTTGGAAGAATGGAAGGCTGAGTCAACCATGAGCCTGCTACCTGGGATTGAACCCCAGGTTGTGAGCACAGTTTTACCTGCAGTACAGGCATTTAACCACTACGCCATGAGGCTCCGAGTATCCAGTAACATTTGGATTGCAGGAAAACATATTGCTGGTGAAGCATATTCATTTGTATTGTACATTTTGTAATGTCTGCCTTAAACTAATCAATTGCTTCTCTAGTTCTCTGCATGTTTCTTCTATTAAGGTCAAGCCAGCATCATAACTCTCCTCACCAGCCATCTTCTTAGATCTTCCAACTCTCCTCACTGCATATATGTTGCATATTTTACATGTCTGTAGGGTTTTCGCATTTTTCCTTGCATAATAGAGCCAATGCTTTCAAGTGAAAGCCCTTCTTTTTGCAGGTAGATCTGAGCATCATTTGCCTCAGTAAGTACTGGGCTCCAAAAATGAAAGAATTATAACAACTATTATTATAAAAATAAGCTGCTACAACAAACAACAACAACAACAACAACAATACGGGAAGAAGAAGAAGATCAAATTATCATACAACAAACAAGATAACTATGCTAGATTTTGTATTACAAATCACTACTCGAACGCTACCCAAGCGTTTAGGACTACGTAATATATCGGCGAATTATGTGAGCAGATCCCAGTAAGGTGGCTTTCTGCAGCTGACTGATGGTGACTTTGTCAACTCTAATTTCTTCTAAATACTTGCTTAGCTCTTTAGGCACCACACCCAGTGTGCCGATTACCACTGGGACCACCTGTGGGGAGTAGGTGTTAAGCCAAACCTCTGCAAGGGTGGATGATGCCTTCATGTAGAGATGCTTGGACAGAGAAGGCAGAAAAGCCAATTTCACATGTACCCAGTGTAGGAAGTGCCATATCTGTTCTTGCCGGCCTGATTCTGGAAAGGGAGGGCCTACCTTCCACACCATGCCTAGTGCAACCTTTACCCTCTCCATCAAACCTTTGTCACTTCCCTTCCTCCCGTGCACCATGAAAGCTGTGTGCAGTGAGTTTTTAGCTGAAGTGGGGGGGAGTGGGGGGGTTGCAATGGCCAGCGAGCCAGATTCAGGGCCCTGGAAGGCCAGATCCAGCCCACAAGCCATTAATTGAGGACCCCTGTCATATACCAACATCATCCACCAGGACTACAAATAAATTTCACATTTCTGACTGGGGGAGAATTCTAATGTTTTTATATTGTATTTTCAAAACCCACTGAACTTCCCAGGGTCTTTTCCCACCCCACACAATGAGGTTAACCTAATGACAAGCAGAGAAATATGGCAGGGTATATTTCTATCCCAAAACACTACATTTCCTAGAACAATAAATAAATGAATACCCTAATGACAGATTTGTTAGGACAACTTTGGTCCAAGCTGAGGGACACACACACACACACACACACACGTGCACACACACACAAACGCACACAACAGAGAGCAAAATGATTCCTATGTGCAAAACTGTAATTTCCAACTGTTCCACAATGATATTACAAGAGGGGCACCATGTGTACAAAAGTGTTGCTGAACTTTGATAAAAGAAAACTTATTCAGCATGACATCATCCTATGGAATCTGTGAAGCAACTCTTATATTGTCTTCAGAATCATTTTGTTCCTCCAGGCAGTCATTGTAATGCCCTAGTAAAGTTCATTGTTCTTTATTAGCCTAGTGGGGTTTTTCTTGGTTAGGGGAGCAAGGAGAGGGATGCTACAGTTTTGTGAGAGAACAAAGCTCTATAAAAGGAG
The DNA here is from genome assembly GCA_023846285.1 of Phrynocephalus versicolor. Taxonomy (NCBI): domain Eukaryota; kingdom Metazoa; phylum Chordata; class Lepidosauria; order Squamata; family Agamidae; genus Phrynocephalus; species Phrynocephalus versicolor. The sequence goes on along the minus strand of JAHTLZ010000240.1, from coordinate 16,432,566 downwards.
CAAAGAGGAAAATTGGACCTCCACAGTCTGTGCTGGCCACATTACAGAGTTAGGCCACAGCCAGAACTAAACAGCCAGTGAACTCACGGACAATGTCCTTTCTGTGATAAGAATAACTTAGAAAGTTATTATTTGCACAAGTAAAGTATCTTCTTACACACATGGTATGTCACTTTTGAAATGATAATTCATTCCAACCTCATCAATCCTCTACATGCCAAAAGAGAACTCATTGCAGATGGTGTTCATGATCTGATTTCTAAACTCTTATTAAAGGAAAGCCCGATAACACCTTAAAAGCACTAATTGTGGTTTTGTAACAGCCTCCATGATGGGCCACAGGGTTGAGGAACAGTGGCACACAGATAGCAATGACACCCCTCCATGTGTTCATTATCACACTCATGCAGAAATGCACACTACTGAAGCTGCTACTTGCCACTTGTACCAAAATAAGAGAGACTCCATCTCAAGCATGAGGGGGGTGAAATGGGTTAAATTAATGCCTTGTCTCTCCAACCCTGCACCACTGAATTTTCCAAGCTCCACAGAAGAATAAAACCCTGCTCCCATTTCCTTCTTCCTCCACACTCCCAGTATTTTGCCCATTCTTCTGTAGCCTAATATTTCCTGTGAATTCTCTTCAGGAAAGGTGCTGTTTTGCACAGCTTGTCATCTCTTCGGGGGTGGGGGGTAAGGGGGAGCACAGTGATGCTTTTAAGAAATCCTATGGGTTTCTGACAAAAAAAAAATCCCACCTAAACAGTAAAAAAGAAATCCTTACACCGAGTATGGTTTTATTTCTTAGTTTCTCTCAAAGAGTGGAAGATTCACCTTTTTCCACAATGTGAACCCCTCTTTTTTTCATGTGGGGAGGACTCCTATACCTTTCATAGCTGTGTGGATGCAGGAAATGCAACACATACAGCCTGAAAAGCCTGCTATACTTTCTAAAATAGTCCTCTTCTTTCTGCCGGCACAATATTCAAGGTTTCCCAGACCCATTGAATGCATTCACAGTTTCACACATGTAATGTAGTATCTAGCGGGTATCTAGTTTAATATATCTGTGAAGATTCTCAGTCAACCAGGTGAGGTTATCCGGAAGTTGAGTCATAGCAACTACTTGGATGAGTAGTGAAACATTTCAATCTCACAAGAAAAGAAATCCAGTTGCCGTTACTCAACTTGTGGACTAGTTTAATATGTTTAGCAGCCCTGAACTTTTCATTCTAAGATGGAGATATGGAATACAAGTAGCATGTAAGTAAATATTCCTCCTAGTCTAACCAAGATTTGTGTTTCTCCCATTGTCCTTCAAGATGTCAACAAGTCTGGCAGGACATAGGCCAGGATTATACCTCCTCATGAGTTGAGGTTAGGGAAGCTGTGCATATTGTATTCAGCTCAATAGATTCTTTTGTCACATTTCGATGCCAGGTAAAAACCTTCTTGTTCCAGACGTTTTTTAACTGATGATTGTGGGTCCTGATGGCAATTTTAGTGTTATGTTTTTAATGTACTGTATTTATTGTATTTACATGTTTTTATTGTTCTAATTTTATTGTAATTTTGATGTTTTAATTGTCTATTTTGATTGTGAACCGCCCAGAGACCTTTGGGTAGTGGGCGGCATACAAGCTATATAAATAAATAAATATAAATAAATAAATATTGTAAAGAGGCTGAGTAGGAGAGAGAAAGGAAAATTTGTTGGGGCACTCTGAAAATATCAAAATGGTAATGCAAACAGAGTAGTCCATTTATTTTGCACTGGCAAGGAAAACTGTCAAGACTGAAGCAAATTTCATCTCTGGCCTTATGCTTTCCCTCCCCTGCACCCCGTCTCTCCTAGCACATGGAACCTGATCTGTTTTGTTAGCAAGTAGAACTGTGAGAACGTGGGGTAAATATCTTTGTAAGAAAAGTTCCTCTCTCCCTTACCTCCCCACCCTTCAAGCATGGGCGTAACTAATTTGAGTCAACTCAAATCATCAAGAAAGGAAGAGGGATAAGGAGGCTCTTAATCACATTGGGCAGTTTTCACAGCACACTGGCACATCTGGTTTACCAATGAGACCAGTGCCTAAGCACTGAATGCTTTTCTTCCTCCCAGTCCATTTCACTCACACTTATTGCTTATAAACATAGAACATCACACTGCAAAACAGGGGAAACTGACATTCTATAATCAATAGTTATGTGCTGTCAAGTCAGGACTGGCTTGTAGTGACTCAGATAGGGCTTTCAAGGCAAGTGAGAAACCTAAGTAGTTTTACCAGTTTTATAACTCACTTAGTTTCAATGGCCATATGGGGATTCAAACCCTGGTCAAGAAAGAATTTAGTCCACAATTCTATCCATTAAACTACACTGGGTGTTCTTATATAACCAATACAATGATAATATTATTTATTTATTTATTATTTGATTTGATTTATATGCCACCATCTAGCTATGAGGCCACTTTGGGTAGTTCACAACAATAACAGTAAAAGCAAAAAAAATCAACAATACAATAAAAATAAGTGATTAGTGGAAAAGGCAGCGGCAGAAAAGATTAGGGTGATATCCTGGACAGGCTGCTTAAATAGCCAAGTTTTGAACATTTGTTTAAATGTTCCCAGTGAGGGGACCAAGTATATTTCAGGGGGAAAAGAGTTCCAGAGGTGAGCTGTAGTGTTAACGTGCTTGCCCCCGGCCCCTTCACAGGCTATTGACAAACACCGCTTCTAATTTTTCTCTTTCGCTGCCACCAACCAGCTTTGCTGGTAGATTAAAGCCTTCAAACTGTTTTTAAGTTGAATAAAAATAAGTATATCTATTACAAAATAGAATCAAAATCATTAAGGGTAACATGTTGAAGTACAGACAAAAAGAACATAGTTCAAACCCACTTCAGTTTAGTTACTGATAAAGTTGAATATATGCATTATGCATACCCAGTTCCTAAGTTTACAAACTCTAAACACACAGTTTTCCTTACAGATACTTAAAATAACCCCTCTCTTCTCTTTCTATATTTTCTCCATCAGCGTAGGTCCCTATCTATCCCTATCTGATTCTATAAGATTCCCTATCTGACTGAATCAGTGCTGGGCAGAGCCTTAAATTCCCCCAGGCTACTCTCCCAGACTTTCCCATTGGTCAACAGTCAACCAGTTAATACAGACACTTCTCCTGAATTATTCATAACCAAGGGGTAAACGCCACAGCCTGGTTCTGAATTTTCTCTCTCTGGGCCTCTCTTTGGGTCAGAGCCCTCAATTGCCCTTCCAGGGAAGAGTAACATGGACAGCTCTTGCTGGCAGAAGCTGCTCTGACAGGTACCAAGGTACCAAACCATTTAGTGCTTTGTATGTTATCATCAATAACACCTTGATAACTAGTCTGGAAGTTGAGCCATGGCTTTTGGACTTCTTTTTTTCTCAAGAAAATGAAGTCCAGTAGCCATGACTCAGCTTCCAGATAAACTCACCTGGATGACTGAGAATCTTCACAGACATCTTGATAACTAGTGTAAGGTGGCCAGAATGGGGGAAATACATTGGTGTCTTTTCAGCCCAGCCAATAATTTGGCCAACAAGTTTTTACACAAAGTTAGGTCACCTCTAACTTATGCAACCCTATGAATGAGGGACCCCCAACAAGTCTTGACCTCAACAGCCCTGCATAACTCTTGTAAACTCAAGCCTGTGGTTTCCTTAGGGTCAATTCATCTTGTATTAAGTCTTCCTCTTTTCAAGGTGCCTTCTGCTTTTCCCAGCATCATTGCCTTTTTCAGAGACTCTTACCCAAAGCAGGACAGTATCTCATAACCCCAAATGCAACACCTAGACCAGAGCAGGTTACAAATACCATTTTACAAGAGCTCCATCCTCTACTATCCCCTATAGTTCGCCTTAGGCTTCCTCTCTCCTTCTATAGCACAAAACATTTTCCAGTCTGTATTTTGGTGATAATATATAGTTATGTGTGCTGCTTTGTTTTATTGCCCCTGTTTTTAATTCTACTTCAAAGTAAAATGAAATAAAGACTTCCCTACTGGCAAGAATTTTAAATGTCTGTAATGCAAACCTTATGGTTATTTTAACGATGACAAAGGGATAGATCAGGAAGATACATATGGGAAAACATAGTGACAAGAAGGGGGGGAACAGAATTGTAGTCAATGGATTTCAAACGCTAACCATCCTGATGCTGTCATACCCCACACAGACATCTGTCAAAACAAAATTACAGATAGGGGGCACGTTTCATGTGACTCTTCTACTGCACATCATTGCTGGTGTGAAACCCAATTATCCACCATATCCCACTGCAAAATGCAAATCTGAATTATGCATATACCAGAGCAGAATATTTATTGACCCGTATAGCACTCTTTATTTTTATTGAGCTTTGGCTCTTTGAGACCCTGAGACCTAGAATGCCTCACACAGCAGAGCCGTAGCAGGCTGCCACACCCAGAGAAGGCTGATTACCTCAGTGTCAGAGTCTGGGATCTGCTTCTTTTTTTGGATTATATCTCTTGGAATCTATAGAAATGTAGCCTTTCCAAGCTGTGCCCTAGTCATCGCGGCACTGACTGGTGGTGGTGGCTCACTGGTTGATACAGTTCCAGCACTGAGAAGTGGAAACACTGTGCTTTTACAGTTTTACTCACGCCCATATTGACAACAAATGAAAAAATAATGTCCACATTTACAGATTATTATTATTATTATTACAGAGCAAAATTTCAACAAGCAGAAAAGTAAGCCTCCTTTTCCTTTTAATGTCTCCATGTCTCCGCCAAGGAGCCAATATGCAGTAGAATCTTATTTAACTTGGCCATCTCACTGTGAGAACTCCTTAAGATCCAGCTCTATTTATTTAGTATAAAATCCTGGCCAGTTTTAAATCAGTTTCACCACCAGGCCAATTCCAGTTATATTCCTACATCCTTAGATTTGTTGTTTAACACAGCTTGCCTATAGACATGCCAAGCACACCAAATGACAAGGAAAACAGAAATAAGTAATGGCCATTAATTTATTTATTTTAGAGTATTTTTACCTCTCCTCACGGTCCGTAAACATATCACATGTTTCACACTAAAATTTTCTTCATATTTTATTTAATGTGTGATATCCTTGCAACCCCAAGATAGCAAATTGGAGAGGCAATTCAGAAGCACAAAACTGAGAGGTTTGTAGTTTAATAAAATATACTAACACACACACACATCGTATTAATGTTGTCTTTTTTTCTTACAAAAAAAAAAAAGAATGTTAACAGGGGACTCGAGGACCTATATTCTGGAATATCACTTTTCCAAACTTTAAAACAAAAACACAGTGTCCCTTTTATAGCATAGCTCCGTACACAACCTCACAACCTCTTTGTGAGGACTCTGCCAAATACAAGACTCTACCACCCTTTTAGGATGCTTCTGGACAGTAGGAGCTCCCGCTTAACTATTCACCAGCATAGTCTGTTGGTCTGTCCACTACACCACACGATCATCACATTTAATGTGCATTCCATCCTTTTGTCAATAAAAAAACAAGTATTAAAAAAACCTTAACAATACAATAAATTACAATACTGAAAAGCAATTAAACTTATTAGGCATTTAAAAGCAATGAATAAATACAATGGTACTTTGTATAAAGGAATTAATTCATTCCAAATGAAATTATGTTAAGCAAATTTTCCTTTATACAAATTTCCCACAGTAATGCATTGAAAATGAAGTAATCCCATTTTAATGTTGTACAGATTCGCCCCACAGGCAATTATGTTAAGCAAATTTCCCCTATCTCAGGAATTTTTTATGTTTGTACAGATTTTATGTTATACAAACTGTTATACAAGGGTCCACTGTACATTATTTTAAAAGAACTTAACATCACATTTCAAATGTTAGAAAAGATGCTACTCCCCCAATGAACCCTCTTCCTTTACAGTTTAAGCCTGCTTAAAAGAAAAGTATTTGCCATCCAGAAAGAGGAATGTGGAAAACCACCAACTTGGTTTCCTGTCGAAGTGAGTTCCGCAATTTGGGAAGAGCCGTGAAAAGTTTCTATGTAGTGTCCCCACAAAAACTGCCTGTGATAACTCCCCCAAGACATCTAAAGACATCAAAGTTCATACCTGCACAGTTCTGAAAAGTGTTCCAGAACATTTCAGAATATTGACACCATACAATAACAGCATGTTTCCCCCATGAAAAAGTAAGAAGGTTAGCAACAAACTGGAACAAATTCAGAAGGGTGCAGCAAGGATGATCTAGGGCAGTGATGGCAAACCTTTTAGAGTCCGAGTGCCCAAACTGCAATTCAGAACCCACTATTTTTTTTTTTGCAGTGCCAATGCAGTAATTTAACCTGTATACAGGTGGCTGTGAAGGGGCGATGTTGGGTGCCCACAGAAAGGGCTCCGAGTGCCACCCTTGGCACCCTTGCCATAGGTTCGTCATCACTGATCTAGTAGGGACTAGAAACCAAGCCCTGTGAGGAAAAACTGAAAGACCTGGGCATGTTTAGCCTTGAAAAAAGAAGGGAAGATAAAGTGGCATTTGAAAGGTAGTTTTATGGAGGAGGAGCAGAATTTGTTATAGATCAGTGGTTCCCAACCTGGGGGTCAGGACCCCTTTGGGGGTCGAACGACCATTTCACAGGGGTCACCATGAGCCAGTGAAGAAAAAGACACAAATGGCTTGGGTCTGGAGGAGGAGGGGGAGGAGAGGGAATAGTGCTTGATAGGTTGGAGGGGATGTTGATCAATAGCAATGGAGGCTGTGATTGGCTGAGGGTGCCTGTAGAGGGAAGTTCTCTATGGCACCTGCAGTAGTGGCCTGCCAAAGGGGGAATGTGGCCTCTTGCAAGCAGGGCAAGGGGTCACCACAACATGAGGAACTGTATTAAAGGGTCGCAGCATTAGAAAGGTTGAGAACCACTGTTCTAGATCATCCTAGACTGCAGGAGATGTAATCATGGGCTCAATATCCAGGAAGTCAAATTAAGGCTGAATATCAGGAAAAACTTCTTAACTATTAGAGCAGTATGACAATAGAACCAATAATCTTGGGCGGTGGTTAGAAATCCAATGCTGGAGAAAGTTTTCAAGAGAAAATTGGGCAACCATTCATCAGATCTCCATTGATTTGTACTCCTGCACAAGAGGGGGTTCTACTTGATGGCCTTAATAGGCCCCTTCCAATGCTCTTTTTCTATTATTCTAAATCTTATACACGTGGAGAGTGTTTGAGGCATGGAATGAAGGAAGAAATGGCAAGGAGAGCAAATAAGAATGCAATAGAGCTCTCTCTTTGCAGCTCATTAAGTCTTCACTTACTTTTATCTATATTCAAAACAACTGAATGTGGCTCCTTTTTCTTAATGCCTTGCCTAAGGGCCAAACCAGAAGTTACACTGCCAGACCATGTAGCAATCTCAGAATCTTTCTTTCTTTTCTCTCCCCCAGCTCCACACATGTACAACTAGAAGGTTTCAAATTAGCATGGAAGGACCATTTTCTCCATCCACCATCTAGAAAAGTTCGGCACTGCTGCTCCAAGAACGCTGCAGCTAGCACAGCTCAATGTTTCTGGAAGCCAAAGTTTTAGTCTCAGAAAGTAACTCTGTGATCATTCTTGTCTCTCCACTAGATAGAAAAGTAGCAGACAGAGTCCGTTTTGAGCAGGAAAATGGCCAGGGGGTTATGGAGCCTCTTTCTTTGCTTCCCTCTTTGCCCTTCCATCTCACAGTATCTGACACCTGATTTTCATTAGGGAGACAAAACTGGGATACTGTTACAACAGTGTCTGCAAATGAACACATGTCTAATTTGGCCCAGTGCCACTTTGTTGTTATTTTATTTAAACACAGGCAAGGTTTTTGTTTTGCTTTGTTTTTAATCGCTATATTGCTCCACCCTGTACTTCAGTAGTGTCCTGTGACAGGACAGTTCTGTCAAGTTTTGCATTGTTTTCAGTGGTAAATTCTTGGTTTGGCTTTTGTTCTGGTGGCTTTCACACCTGGATTACACAGGATTTAGAGAGACTTAAAGGCCAGTTCCTGAACATTGTCTTTCAGAAACAATGAAACGGCACATGAGGTTAAGAAAAGACAGATGCCAGCTGGAAGTGGTTCCAGGACAAGAAGGCATGCTGTTTGCAATTGTACCATACATGGACTCATTGGAATTATGGACTTTTTTAAAAAAAAACCCTCTCTTTTTTAAAAAATATAGTCATCAGGCTCTCTCAGCCCAGTCCATCTCCTCACAGAAGAAAGTAAAAACAAAGCAATGTGGGCTGCTTATATACTACCACTTAAAATGTTTAAAGTACTCTATACAGTTATGCAGGGCCCCCAGCCCGCGCCCACCCACCCCCCAGCAAGCTGGGCACTCAGTTTACTGACCTTGAAAGGGTAGAAGCCTGAGTCAACTCTGAGCTGGCTTACCTGAGTCCAGGATCAAATTCAGGTTGTAAGCAGAGTCTTTTCTGCAGTTTAACCACTGCACCACAAGGCTCCTGTAATGTGAGGAGAAGGTGGAGGAAGTTTAGTTTTACCTCAGCACAGGGTGCAGTGGCTCCATCCACCACAGGCAGGCCGGTGAAAGGATCTGTAGTATACTGCTGCCATATAGGGAACATCTACTTTGCATCCACATCTCTGGATTAGGATGACCGCTTCATTGAGGAACTATTATATACCGCTAGATGGTGTGGTATATAAGTCCAGTAAATAAATAAATATCTCTCTGCTGCAGCAGAAACAAAGACTTCTTTGGCATCTAAAGTGCCACCATCCATAAGATTCTGTGGACTGGAGCCCATTACTTCAGACACATGGAGAGGTGTTCTGCAGTTCACAAAAGCTCATGCTAAATAAAGCTTGTTACCTCTACTCTGTATGCTTATTATGTTTACTTCATACATGTAAAAATATTGTTTTTATTTTGGTGTTTTAACTTTCCTCATACACCACCTGGTGTTGTTCTCTGAATTAAGCTTGGCGATATATAAGTCCAAAAATAAATAAATAAAGACACCATAGGACTCTGTTGTTTTCACTGCATGTGCTTTTGATAGCAATAATTGGTATTAGTTGGTATTAACCATTTTTTAAAAAAATCATAATGACCTGTGAGATACGCATCTATCTCTTTTCCCCATCACCAGGAAGAAACTCGGCTTCAGTTTTTATTAAATTTTATTTGCTTTTTAAACTACAGGTAAACAAACGTGCATGCCTCAAAATGTGTATCTTTGAAAAACGCACAAGAGCAAGCTTAGTCAATAGAAGAACCATGTGCAGAAGCCCAAGCATTAAGAAAAATGGCCTGGATCATATGCTATTTATACATGTTAAATAGAAAGTTCCATTCGCTAATGATAGTAAGTGCACACTTTTTATGCTATTGAGCACAGTGGACATCATTAGCTAGAGGTAATTCACCACAGTGTTACATAATTAGGACATGTGTAAATTATCAACAGGATTAGAGCTGTTATGTTTTAATACACTGTATTAGCCAAAATGCACAACAAAAGATGCATAAAATTGCATACATATTTTGATGTGCATTTTTGCTAATACACGTGTATTAAATGAACGGGGGGGGGCGATTTTACAGCCCAACACAAAAGAAGAGCAGGATTCATTAATATGCAAACAATGAAAAACAAAGACAAATCTTGCTACCTGCCATTTCCCAGAGGCAAAGGTTCAGGCAAAGAACAGAAACTTTCCTTTTCTGGATGGCACCTCCAAGACATGTTGAGGAGTGGTAGGAAAAAAGGTAATGTTTCTCAGCTTGGAACCCCATACATACTGTATCTGACCAGTGGTGCTATTAAGTCAAAACTTTCAGGAAGACGTTCAGAACTCCGGAAGGAGAATGCGGGCCTCTATAGGCAGCACAGACTGTCCAAATCTTACTATGAAAAGGGTCCCCTCCAACTATCCACTCTGGTAAGGCTATTAAATCCAGAGGGTTTTTTTAAAAAGCCTAGTTGTACCACTGAGGATAGCAAGGGCCATCACAACAGCGTCCACAGTGTTCTTGGTGGTATAATAATTCTGTTTAAAAATCAGGGAAGAAACATACTTTGTTGTACCATTTATGCCTTTGTAGACATTTGTACAAGCGGAACTGAATGCAGGGTGTGCTGGAGCTATGGATTCCAGTACAGGTGTTTCAATTTATAACTGGGCAGAACTACAGACTCTCTCTGGCTCACTCCCTCGCTCTCCCTCCTTTTCCTTCCAATTTGCCATATGCTCTGAGGCCATGGTGAGCTTTGCTTGCATCCCACATCTGGCAGCTTTATTCTGATGAAAGCTGCAATTAACTCCACAACAATCCTATTTCCAAGAAAGTAGTAGATTCATTTTGTTTCCTCTGAAATAAATTTGCGCTGGGGATGGGGGTGGGGGTGGGGAGGAAAGGAGAGGGGGGAGGGGGGACCGCCCGCCCTGCGGCCGCGGGGGAGGCAGCTGGTGGCAAAGAAATAGAGAATAAATAATAAACAGGCCTTTCTTTTCATTTTGCAGATCTTGAACCTTTTATACCAGGGTTTCATCTAACAGCCTTGGGACTGGAGAGACAAATGTACTTGGGAAAACAGAAGAAAGCGAAGCATGAGGCATCTACCACAAGCTTCAGTTGCTTAGCAGATTTATTCTTAAGAGGGAAAAACACTCAGAGGGTCATAAACAGAGGATTCTATTGAGCTCATAAGCTCAGATGCAGGGCAGCTCTTAAAATGAAGGGCCTTTCAAAAAAGAGGGCAAAAGTGGTAGGAAGTGGAGGTTCGAATGCATTCTATACTCCCTTTAGGGGCTGTTCCTCACTATCCTATGAAGTTTGTTGCCCTATGTGTTACTGCTATGCTCTTAAAACGAATTAAGAAAGCCTGTCTCCTCCCAAAGGAATAAATAATGCAAGACTATAATGAATTGCAGTGTGTGGGAGAGAGAATGCTGTGGATATAAAAATAAATAAAGAGATCTAATCGATTTTTCTTCATTCCCTTGGCTGCTTTAGAAGAACACCAGAACTCCCTCCAATTGCTGAATATCTATTAATTTTACAGTGTCTTACAGTCCTTCCTGGAAAGGAAGACCCAGAGAATGAAGTTGAGGAACTCCTAATTGACACCCTGGTCCTTGGTTTATGATGTCCTTCAAGGTTCTCTTTAGTTGCTCATGCTTATTAAGCATATACATGAAATTGCTAGGAGAGGTTATCCAGAGTTTGGGGTTTTGGTGTCACAGCTACACAGATGATGCCCAGCTCTATCGCTGCTCTCCATCTAAATCCAAGGAAACCGTTTCAGTTCTAAATCACTCTCTGGTATCAGTAATGGACTGGATAAAGATGAATAAATTGAAACTTAATCTAGACAAAACAGAGATGCTCCTCTTCAGTTGAAAGAGGAAAAGGGAATCAACCTGTGCTCAATGGGGTTGCACTTCCTTTAAAAACACAGGCCTGCTGCTTGGGGGTGTTTCTGGATTAATCTCTGAGCCTAGAAGCCCAGATTCCAACTAGTGTACCACCAGCACACACTTCTTGACTCTGCCATGGTGACAAATGCCCTAGTTGCATCTCAGCAGGATTACTGTAATATGCTCTACCTGGGGATGCCTTTGGAAATTGTTTGGCACACATGGATTGTTAACTAGGTTTGATTACAGTAGCTCCTCCAGCTACCAATATGTTTCTGGGCACAAGTCAAAGTGCTGGTTTGAACCCAAAAGTGTGTATTTCCATCTATGAGCCTGCTGGGCATTAAGATGAAATCTTTCTTTTAGTCCCATCACCCTCGCAGGTACACTTGAGGGGAACACAGAAGAGGACCTTCTCTGTTGATGCTCTGGGACTTTGGAACTCTCGTGGGAAGCATCTTGGCTGTTCTTAGTGACAAGCACTCTGAAATGGTTTATTTTTAAATTTGACTCTTGTGGTCCGTTGGTTTTAAATATATTCTTAGTGTTGGTTTTATTTACCATTTAAAAGATGATGCTTGTATAATTCTTTTAAAATATTTGATTATTTACTTTTTTAGCTTTTAAATATTTTGTCCTTTTAATGTAAGCAGCCTAGGGTCCTTCTGAGGAGAAAGGCCGGGTAAGAATATTTTAAATAAATATATAAAAAATAGTTATGTCTGTCACTCAACCAACAGCTTAATCTAGAAGAGGTGGAACCTGTCATGGCAGAAGCCATCTGAAGGGTCATGTCTTTACACAGAACATGCATAGTTAATTCTCATTTGGCCATATTTATTCATATGTCATTGGACTAGCCAGGACACCCAGGAAGAGGGGAACAAACAATTATTTTCCAACAGCTGAAGGGCTGGACATACTAGCATTGATGCTCTGATTAAAAGCAAAAAAATATCTGATAGTTGTGAATTATCTGCTACACAATATATTCACATCGGGTGTACTCTGTTGCGGACTGTACCCCTCTCTCTGTGTCTCTCTCTCTCTCTCCCTCTCCCTCTCCCCCCCCTCATCGTCCTCCTTTTCTTTTTCTTTAGGACACCCTTTTCTTCCTCTTATTACTCTTGCTACAAGTCTAAGCTAATTGCTTACAGAGAGCTTTGGAAACTATACAAAGGACTACTTGCAGCCCTCAGGCTATAACTTGCTTGCCCCTTGGTTACTGCATGGCCGCTGCTTCTTCCAGGATTGCTCCCATGCTGGTGAGAAAATCCATGAAGCCAAGCCACAAGGATGCTCCTGGTGTCCAAGTCGGCAGTCACATAGCCAATGCACCCAAAGAGGGTGATGTTGCTGAAAGCACCAATAAAATGAAATACTTTGCATGCTTCCTTGGCGGGGTGTGTGATGGTAGTCATATCCCAGGCATGGATTGTGTTCATTTACAATTTCCACTACTTTGAGGGACAAAGCCACATTGAACTGCATTATGAAGAACAGACTGGCATATGATTGTCCTGCAAGTGACCTCTGTGAACTATCCTTGCACTGACTTTTAAAAATAGGCAAGTGTCAGTCCAGAAATGAATGCCTGGGATAATCTGCACAGGATCTAGAGATCATGATATGTTCCAAGGTTTAAAGCCTAGGACCCAAATTATGTTATTTAGTTTAATCAAGAAAGAAATTAGTGGAATACATCTCATTTTAATGAAAATAAATTATCCAGTTCAGATAATATTCAATAAATGTCTTTTTAATTTAAAAGGCTTAAGATCTGTCTGGTAGATGCTTGTTGACATTGAATGTTCCAAACCAATCCATGTCTCATTGGAAGCAAATGAGTGAAGGCAGTGGATTATTCTAGCTCTTGGCTTCTGTGGAGTCAGCACACAGCAAGGCATATTTGTATCTTTTTTGTGCAAACATGCAAATATTTAGAGGCTACACTTTAAACATTTCCTCTGATAGGGAAACTTTTCAGAATTTATTTTATTTGTGCCAGTGGGCTATGTAAATAAACATGTCCCATTATTTTTATAGGCGTTTTAAATGCTTATGAAATTAATTGTTATTAATTTTGACCAACTCTGGCCATTCTGGTCTGCTAGTCTTCTTGTTCACTGTAAAACGTAATGTTTTCCAATACCGAGCACTGCATGCAAACTCATTTTCTTATTTCTGCTCTACATCTGCTTTGGTATTTTACATACGTATGCCTTGAGCATTCAGCATATGCTTAAATCCTAATGTCCAAAGGGACTGCATATTAAGATAATGTTTGAATGCCTTACTGATTGAATGGTTTAACAACTCCTGGCTTCTCTCTAATGCTGCTGAACACAATATGAGTTTGGCACAGTGCAGGTTTACTTCCTCATCTGTGAACTAATACCCAACCTGATTCTCAGTTTTGTGCTTGATGATATCATTTGTGACTCACCAAACCATAAGGAGTGGTGTTAAATCAGGTTGATGAAACTGAAAACAATGCTCCTTGTTTTGATTAATGCTATAACAAGTGTGGATAACTTTCCATGCCCCCTTTCAAATGCTACTGTACAAATTATATAGGTATGGAGAATAATGAGCTCCTCTGTTGACTCTTGAGAGGACAGCCATCTTCATCTGATGCAGCAAAACTGACAAAGATGCTTGTTACACCTTAAAGCCTATCCAGTTTCATTATGCATCAACTTTCATAGGCTGTAGCTTCTTTCTTCAAAAGTTGATTGCAGCCCACATGTCCTTGTGCCTGTTCAGGTGGCCCTGAAACAGCTACAACTAGGGATGGGCTGTTCGTTTCGGAAGCAGCATGTTCTGAATGACCCACATGAGCCCAGGTGCTGTTCGGAAGCCTCTAAAGCACAAGCAATCACTTACCTTCCTGCATGGTCATACTGGGCTAAAGTCGAACCAGGAAGAAGTCTCGTGACATCATGTGTCCTTCTCCCTGGCGCTGACCAATCAGACAGGCTGGAAGTTTATCTGGAAGTTGAATCATGGCAACTGGACTTCTTTTTCTTGAGAGATTGAAACGTTTCATTTGGATGAGCAGCAAAACATTTCAATCTCTGAAGAAAAAGAAGTGCAGTTGCCATGACTCAACTTCCAGGTAGCCCTTAGTGGTTCAAAACCATTCAGCTAATCAACTTTCTCTTAAGCAAACATCAATTTTCCTGCCCAGCTAGATTATTTTCTGTTGACAGTTAAACCACAGAGATTTCTGAGTGAGCATTTTAGTAATGTTATTGACATTGGGGTTCGGGGTACTTGCTAGAGAAAGTATATCAACAGACCAACTTGAAAACCAGGCACATAGACAAGTAGCCTCAAGTAGGAACATTTCTAATATGGAGGAAAGATATAACACAAAACAAAGAACACCTCAATATTGATTCTTAAATAAATTGAGAGAGACCTGAAATGAGAATGGAAGAAACGAAACTGGCACTAAAACAAGGAAAACCAAGCTAGTGAATCTGATGCTTCCACTCTTGGATGTATAAATCATACTCCTGCTAAGTAAACAGTGATAAGGAAGCAACCCACAACAACCTAAGAGGAACCATTGCCACCTTGGCAATTTGAAGAGGTTCTCAGACCAGTTGAGTGTTCCTGAATTCATGCTTCAAACACTTTGATCTACAGCACAAGCATTTCAGGGGATGACTTAAGAGGCTACGAGAAGGAGTATGGAGTAAAACAGGTTGAAGAGAGAGGCATAAGAGAAGCATGCAAGCAGACATGTCTCAGTATGAAAGACTTGAAAGATAAAGTAAGATTTTAGACCATCATGAGCTTTGTGTCATGGCAGATTAGTTTATTAATGCATATGTCTGGATTGCTTGCTTGCTTGATTAATTAATTGATTGTATCCCTGTTTTAGGTAACCTTTCCTTGTTTGGCTTGCAGCCCATTGAATCTGGCTGTGTTTTTTTTTTTTTTAAAAGAAATCCCCAGGTTATGTAAATTCCATTTGCTTTGCCGACTATTAGCTACCAGACGCCTCTGCATACTCACAGAGTTCCTTCTGAGGATGGTGGCAGCATTTCATAAGATAAAACGGTAATCCTTTCCCCTGAAGCTTTCAGTGGGTTATGTTCACAGATATGTTCACAGACTAGGAAGTCAAGGGTTCCCCTCGTCTCCGGCAGTCCCGTTCAGAAAGGGCTCAGGGGGAGAATTATGCCACTAAGTGCTTCGGGTTTTTGTTTTGTTTGCCACTCGGATGAGTAGAGGAATATGTGAACGAGATGTGGTGAAAGATAGTTTGTGTATGTGTGTGAAAGAAAGTAATTGACAGATGGGGAAAGGAATAGAGAAAATACTCCTGACCCTAACTCTAACATTCTGTGCTCCTGCCATTGGTTTCTGTGCTTCTCATTCCAATTACACGGGAGGGCAGTGGCCATCACAGATGCGTTGTACAAATAAGCCATTGGAATTGAATGCCCTTTCTGTCCCTTCCTATATCTATCCCATAACTTAGGTCGGTTGGACTACTAGAGTATGTAACTTGTTTCCCATTGTGAGAGCTCGCTAGTACGCCAGATGCTACCTCCTTTTTTATTCAATAAAGACAGGTGTTTATTGTCCAAACTGTCTCTTTTATTTATTTCTTCCATACTTCTGGAGGCATCAGCTTGAACAGTTTCAACAGGAATGTCTGTAACAGGAGTAACAAAAGGATTGTTCTTAGATTCCCGAACTGGGGTAAACACCTTCCCTCGAGTCCAGAGAGGTTTTCTCCCCACCAGACCCCTTCACAAGTGTTGGTTCCCAGACTGCTCCAGATACTTCACCCCATCCTCCATTGAGGGTTGGGTCCCACATTCTCAGCGACGTTCTTCTTTAGGTGGTTGTCGCTTGAGGAGAACAGAACCCCTTCCGAAAGAGTACTTTTTGGTTCTCTGTTCTTCCTCCACTTTCTTAGCAACCCACTTGTCAAGGGCAATGTCCTTGTGGATCTCTTTCAGCTTTTTCTGATACTCTCTTGCCTCTCTCTCCGCCCAACATGAACACCCGATCTTGTGCGCACATCATCGGTAGCTTTCAGCCTCAGTGTGTGCATCATCATTTTCTCCCATTTTAAGGTATCTGGGTCCTGCATCCACACCCAGTCCCAACCTGGGGGTAGAATGCGTGCTGGCCTCTCCAAACCCCACCTCCATCACCAGTGGCTCCTTTCTTCCCGCCTTTTCTGCTCCACCAATGTGGAGTGACACTTCCAGTTTCTTTTGAGCACTTTCACTTTCCTATTCCTCCCTTAAACGCCTGTTCCTTGCCTCGTGCCTTTCTTTGCTTTTCCCACCACTCATCCCAGTTTTCCCTCTTCGGTGTGGGCAGCACTCCTGTCTGGTGAGTCTTCTGACCACCCTCATCTCCACACCCATATTGAATAAATTACAAGTGCATCTCAGATTTCTCATGACAAGAAAGTGGTCCAGTTTCCTGCTGTTCCATGGTGGAAGAGACTCTCATGCTAATCCTAGGACACGACTATACTATTTCAGTTTCTCACACTGGAAGAAAGGAGGCTCAATAGAACAGCTTGAAAAACCTGTGGGTTGTTTTTTTAAATGCATATAAAATGATCTCACTGGAAAACTTAGTGTTCAGAAGATTATTCAGGAAGAAGCGTGTTAACTTGTTTGATTGGTTGACACCTGAGGGAAAACTCAAACAAGCTGGAAAGAACGAAAAGGAGTGATTAGCAAATTGCCCTTATATGTTAAAATCATGACCAATAAATGAGCTCTGATTACCCAGCCAGATTACATACTATTTTAAAGCCTCTTTCAGTGGCTCTCTGCCATCATTCTTTCCTATTACAGTCTGGAAAATGAAAGGGCTCTTCATTTTAAATGATGGCAAATGTATATTTGCCCTAGTATATTGATTGTTACTTACCACTCTACCTTCCGCCTAAATATTTCTTCAGTTGAATTTCATTCTGGCAGCAGACCCACTGAAATCAATAGGACTTAAATTTGACTTGACTAGTCTCACTTACTTCAGTCAGTTGCTTCTAAGTATGGCTAAACTAGATCAAACTGTTTATCTTGTAAGACTGCAAATTTACAGCATGAGCAGTTTAGACATGAAAATGTATAATAATGTTTCTAGGTCTTCTTTTTTTAAAATTAATTTTAGACCCGTCGTAAGAACATAGGATTTGCTCTGTTGTGTCCGACCTAGATTCACTAGCTGTCAGGTCCAGATTCATTAGATTCAACATCAGCTGCCATTAATACTTCTGGAAACTTAAAATCACAGTATCGCTCTTTGGCAGGGCTCTCTTTGAATTCAGAGGCAGAGAATGAATGATTGTCTAGTGCCAAAGAGATTGACAGTCACCCCAGCTCAGAAAGGTCACTCCCAGCCACAACTTCTCTAGTCAGCATGCAAGGTTGTAAAAACTCCCAACAGGTTATGCATGCTAACAAAAAAGCAAAAGACAAACAAACATTTTTTCATGCAACTGTGCTGTAATTTGCATTCTGAGAAGTAACTGCATTGGTATGTACCCATAGCTACAGCAAGTACAATGCTCCTCAAAATGAGGTCAGACAACCTAATAAAGCTTTATAGTAACCCACCAAAGCTGCAACACTGTTAAACACATTGGGGGTTAAATCCCATTGACGACTTTTTGGGTAAGTGAGGCACATGCTTTTCAATGTCTTGCTTTGTTCCCAGCACTTCATATGGAATCCAGGTGACATTGCCTTCAATGTGTGATCTTCCTACACAGTGGTACCTCTGCTTACGAGTTTAATCCATTCTGAATTCATGTTCATAAGTCAAACAACTTGTAAGTAGAGCAGCCATATCTAAAAAATTGTTTTTAATTGTAAGTAGAGCACACCGTATCTAAAATTTGTAAGGCAGTAGTTAAAATGCCAACAGTTTTCTGCACTTAAGTCGAATTGCTCGTAAGTAGAGCTGCTTGTAAGTAGAGGTACTGCTGTATATATATATTTCATTGTTTCCTTCAATTTTCTTACCATAAAATATGTAAAGTAAAGACAGAACACCTGCACAACATATTGAGTTTGGTAATGCCAGGAGCTTTCTCTCTGAAAGTGCTACAAGTAAACATTAATGGGAATATATTGCTTGTTACTTCTGTTCTTCATTAAAAAGAAAACCTTCCCCACCTTTATTTTTTCTTTGTAGGAAAGACACATCAACTTGTTTATCATGCTAATAGCTTCTTTTCCTCATTTTTTTCCAGCCCTGGAATATTTTTGAGAGATGGTAAGCAGAACTGCATAAGCAGATTTAAATGTTGCTGCATGCTGTACTTGTCTGTAAAGTTGACAGACGCATATCTATAAACAAGGTGAGGAGCCTGTAGCCATCACAAAAACCAAATACAAAAGTGAAACAGGTGATACCTTTAGGCTACTAGAAAATTAACAAAAATGTTACTAATATTTCGAGGGTGAAATCCCCTTCCTCAGAGCAGTACCAATAGGTTATAACATGGCAAAAAGTTTTGCTTCAATTGGAAATACTGAGATACCAGGAATAAGCCCCCCCCCTCCATATATGCCAAGGAAGAGGCAAATGGACCATCAACAGGGACATGACAAGAGTGCAACACTGGGTAATCTCTTTCCTTTTTATTTGATCCAATTGACTACACCTAGTGGATTTTTCCAAATTTAATCCTAATCTCCAAATGAAATGCATGTGCCTTCTGCACCAACTCCCTCCCCCTTTGCTGGCAAGGCAGGGACCATTGGCCTAGATCAGAGCTGGCCCAACCCACCCGATCAGAGCTGGTCCAACCCACCCGATCCTTTGTGGCTCTCTCGTTCCGGGTGTCTACCCCTAGGGAGGCCATAGGGTAGCAACTCGCAAACGAGCCTTCTCGGTGGCCAGCCCAGTGCTTTGGAATAAATTACCAAGCGAGATACGCCAGGCTCCTTCACTGTCATCCTTCAGGAAAGCCGTTAAAACCTGGCTATTCAGGGATGCCTTTGGCAACTGCTAGGGTTGTACCAAGTCCTTTTGTTCTTTTTTTCTTTCTTTTTGTTTGTCTAGTTTTATCTATTTTGCCTAATGCCTTTCTGTTTTTTAACTGATGTTTTGTTTTTAATCTTTTTGTGTGAACCGCCCAGAGTTCCCATCGGGAAATGGGAGCGGTATATAAATGCAAAAATAAATAAATAAATAAATAAATAAATAAGCAAGCCACATTGAGGAGAGGTGTGAATGTGTGTACACGAGCCGTGACATGTCTTTGGAAGGACTTCATTTTGGTTGCAGCCTAAGAACATCCAAGCTCCGAGCCCCAGTTAAGAAACTGCCTGGCTTTTAGTCCATATTGCCAAGGACCTTACACCTAAGAAATAACTCATGGCAAATCCATCTTTTGACATGTTATAACCTATTGGTACTGTTCCGAGGAAGGGCGTTTCGCCCTTGAAATATTAGCAACGTTTTTGTTACTTTTCTAGTAGCCTAAAGGTATCACCTGTTCCACTTTTGTATTTGATCTATAAGCACCCATCCCGCACTTGAGTGAATGTGTCACACATGAGATGTTAACATTAATGATCCAGTAGCAACTGGAGGACAGTCCTATTCAGTACCTTTTTCTCCCACTTGTATATTTTGCATACTTTGCTAAATTGCAGGGGGTGGTCATGCAAAATGAAACTTCCACTGATTCCTTGCCACATATGACAGGGCTGCACTAGTTAAGCAGAGAGTTGGGCAAGGTGAAACTAAAGTAGCACAAGCCATTCAATGTTACAGACTGGGGGGAGGGGAGAGAATGCCCATCTTAAGGGCTAATTGATTCACAGCAGCAAACCATGAAAATAGAACATGACTCCTCTACACTTCATTTATTTATTTATTTTATTTTTATATTTATATCCCGCTTATCTCCGACGAGGACTCTAAGCGGCTAACAACAAATCATAAGACATCAAGAACAGATCACAAAGTAACAAGTTAAAACAAACAGTAAATATAAAATCCTAAAGCCTCCAAGCGCGCCCCAGCACGTCAAAGACGTGATTCCTAACAAATAACTTGGAGACATCAATGGGTATAATAATAACAACAACGATGGCGGAGGGAAAAAAAAATTAAGTTTCGCCAAAGGCCTCTCGAAATAAAAAGGTCTTTAAGGCTTTTCGAAAGGCCTGCAGGGACTCTGCAGAGCGCACTTCGCAGGGGATGGCATTCCAAATGGATGGGGCTGCCACAGAGAAGGCCCGGTTTCGGGTGACCGTCTTCCGGGCCTCTCGAGGGGTGGCAACCCGAAGCGAGTGCGCTCGCACCTGCCGAACTGGACGGGCCGAGATGGATCGCTGGACGATACGCTCTGACAGGTAGTCCGGTCCCAAGCCATGGAGGGTTTTATAAACTAAAACCAAGACCTTGAATCTAATCCGGGCCGCAACGGGCAACCAGTGCAGGCGAGCCAGGACTGGGGTGATATGGTCATAGCGACGCACACCAACCACCAGCCTGGCTGCCGCATTCTGTACCCGCTGCAGACGCCGGAGAAGAGTCAAGGGCAGCCCCATGTAGAGTGCGTTACAGTAGTCCAGCCTCGAGATCACCAGTGCTTGGACCACTGTTCTCAGAGAGTCAACGTCCAGGTACGGGCGGATCTGGGCGATCTGGCGAAGATGGAAATACGCAGCCCTGGTCACCGACGCCACCTGGGCTTCCATGGTCAGCGCCGGGTCCAGGACCACGCCCAGATTCCACACCCTCTCCACAGGCTGGAGAGAACCCCCCCCCCAGCTGCGGAAGAGGGCCGCCGTACCCAGACGGTGAACTCCCAAAGAACATAACCTCTGTCTTCTCGGGGTTGAGCTTAAGCCTGTTTGCCCCGGTCCAGGTCAGGACGGCGTCCAGGCACTCATCAAGGATCCTCACAGCTTCCACTGCAGAGGTGGAAAAGGAGAGATAGAGCTGCGTGTCATCAGCGTACTGATGACAGCAGACTCCAAATCTCCTAATGACCCCAGCCAGCGGCCTTACGTAGATGTTAAACAGCATAGGGGACAGCGACGACCCCTGTGGAACCCCACAAGGGAGTATCCAAGGAGCCGACAACTCCCCCCCATGCAGCACGTACTGTGGACGGTCCTCCAGGAAGGATCGGAGCCAACTGCGAGCAGTGCCTCCGATACCAACCTTGGAGAGCCGATCCAACAGGATACCGTGGTCGACGGTATCAAAGGCCGCTGACAAACCCAGGAGAACCAACAGGGTAGAGCAACCCCTGTCGGCCGCCCGGATTAGGTCATCTTGCAGCGCGACCAAAGCTGTTTCAGTCCCCCGACAAGGCCTGAACCCGGACTGGCATGGATCGAGGCACTGCCGATCCTCCAGGTATGACTGTAACCGAACCGCCGCCACCCTCTCGATCACCTTGCCCATAAACGGGACGTTGGCTATAGGACGATAGTTGGATAGATAGTCCGAAGGAAGGCCAGGTTTTTTAAGAATGGGCTTAACCACCGTCTCCTTCAGACGAGAGGGAAAACCCCCTCGCTGAAGGAGGCGGTAGCGATAGCCAAAGCCCATTCGGCCATAGTCCCACTGGCAGATTTGATGAGCCAAGCTGGGCAGGGATCGAAAGGGGTGGACGCCGGTCGGCAGTGAGCCATAGCCTTGGAGGCCTCGACAGCGGAAACAGGCCCAAGCACATCCAACCGAGGCGACGAAGGCGGCCCAGCACCTGGGGATGCCAGGGCAGTACCACTGCAACCGGAGTCGAAGCCGGCCCGGATGGCCTCTATTTTGGAACAAAAAAAGGCTGCAAAATTCTCGCTACTGAACTCAGTAGGAGGAGGCCCGGCCAGACTAGGATTGGTGAGGTCCCGAACCACACGGAAAAGCTCCGCTTGACGGTTCGAGGCCTCACCAATTCTCAGGGAGACAAAAGATCTTACAGCCTCCCTGATCGCGTTGGAATAGCGTCTAGTCTGGGATACAACGGCAGCCTTACTAATAACCGTCCGGGTTCTTCTCCAGCTGCGCTCTAGTCTTCTCCTCTCCTGCTTCATCGCTCGGAGCTCGGACGTAAACCACGGCGAGGACCGAGCTCGGCACCGGAGCAGACGCTTAGGGGCGATCCGGTCGATGGTCTGGGCAGCTGTATCGAACCAATGGTTGGCCACGACCTCGGCCGGCGCGCCAGTCAGTTCTCCAGGAAATGCCCCAAAGACTTCCTGGAACCGAGAAGGGTCCATGAGTCTTCGGGGACGGGCCAAAACAAGAGGCCGAATTTGACCAGTGGGAACCAAAAAGGGAGAAAAATGCTTTATAGCAAGATGGAAGGGCAGTAAATACCTCATTTTAAGGCACATTTGTACTCCTGGAAGTCTCCTGGGAAATGGTGGCCATTTTGACAGTGAGGGAAACACTGGATATCACAAAATGAGGCAGTGGGCCTTTCCAACATACATGTACATGCCCATGTGTTTCCCAGAATGAAACTTCTGATGGCTCAAGGTATGGAGGATATCTGACACACAGTATCTTCCCATAAGAACCGCTAACAATTTAAGATATTCTCCAGAAGCCCCAATGTATACCCTTCCATCAGGCATGGTGACCACCAATTATGTGCTACAGGGAATGAGGGACAAGGGCTCTTTTGTGGCAGCATCCCACATGCAGGATCCCTCCAATTCATGATTCCATCCTTGCTTAATTTCAAGCTAGGAGTAAAAACATTTAAATGACACCAATTTGTCCCCGCACCCCTGTGAGAGAGAGAGAGTGTGGGGGGGGGGTGCGTCCGCTGGTAGCTTTAAGAATGAAGATAATAGACAAGAAGAAGAACTGGGGAAATTGTTTATTGGAACAGAGAATATGAAAGAGATGGACTATCAGAAAGTTATGAGACCCAGAATAAGAGGGAATGGTGAACAGAGAAAGATGGATCCAGATGTGATGGAAGAAAGAGTAAAGAAACAGATTGAAAGTGATGTTGCAAAGAATATGGAAAGTCCTACTATTGGGAGCTTCTTTGCAGTGGCCCAAGAAGCTATGAATTGGAGAGCTTATATGAGACGAATTAAAAGAGAGAAACAGGATAAAGAGGTACAGGTGACAGAATGGAAAGTAGGAGGGAAACATATGGCATCACAAGCAGAGTATCAGGGGACATTAATAGAAAGAGGGATCCAAATAGAAGAATGGAAAGTGAGAGGGAGGAATGCATCAGTGCCAGTAGAAATCATATCTAAGAAAGTGATGTGGGATATTGGGATTCAGGTGGAAAGAGAGAAAGAGAAGTATATTGTAGGCAGATCCTGGCATGTGGGTGTTCAGGTCAAATTAGATCAGGAGAAGATCAAGAGAGATGTGGGAATACAAGTGGCTACTAGTTACCATCAGAAGCTATTTAGAGATTCAGAGACGCAGACAGAAAGGGTGATGATTAACAGGATCGGGGAGGCGCGAGGAGGGAGAGACGTAGTGAGTGATTGCGCGACCCAGACTCGAAGGGAAATAACGCTCCTAACGGAAAAGGCGACTCAGACGGGACAAGAGGAGGTTAGGAGAATAGATATTGGGCTGCCTCTGCCGACACCTCCCGGTTATGTGGGTCTACCCCTACCAACTCCACCTGGGTTCCCTGGGTTCCCTGTAATTGGTTTCGATGAAACCCGAGGGAAACGTGAGTCCAGAGGGAGAGGTTTGGATCCTAATCCTCCAAGATGTATCCCTGGATGGGGGTGGAGTTTGGGGTTTGAGAACAATCCCCGAAGATGTGGACCCCCCTACATGGGGCCGGGTCAGTACCACCCTGCAGCACACCACAAATAAATGCACATAATCCATTTAGGCAAGAATGTGTCATTTGTCATCCCCTGCTTAATCCAAGTTTGGAACCCCCTGTTCTGTTGCCGTTCACTGATAGTTGGACAAGAAAAGATACTGAGAAGACAATGTTGAATGTTATAAATAAAAGTTTATTTGATTTTGATAACAACAACGCCTCCAATTCTGTTTCATCCACAGAACCGCCTATGGACCTACTAGGACTTTCACAACCCCATAACTTGTAAATTATTTTCCTGTTCAGGATGTTTTAAGATAGCTTTGTTGTTTAATCCAGTTGTTTAACTAGTTTAATCTAGTTGTTCAATCTAGTTGTTGTTAGTGAAATCTGTTGTACTGGCTGTTGCATGCACCATCTTGAGAGACTTTAAAAAGCAGCTTGGAATTTCTTTTATTTATAGATATAAATAAATACTTTCTATTCCTGGTATGTTGTTCATATTGTTTAACACAAAACGAAGCGTTACACTGGCTTGTTGTTCCCTATTAGTTGAGTGGCTATGCATTTAAACCTGGCTTACATTTAAACCTGAAAGGAAAGTATCATGTATTTTGCAAGTATTGATCTCATTCTTATCACTTACTGCACTGTTTATAATTGCACAGCTAATGATCCCATCAAACTGTGTTTATTGTACTCTGCAATGGAAGAATAAATATAGGCTAGCCTGCCATCTAGTGCTTCATGCAAACAGGTATTGCATTTCTATTGGAGATACAAAAAGGAGATTTAAAGCTTGACAAGTTTCATATTTCCCTTGAGACTCAACTTTGAATATATGGCATGGTAAGTAACATGTTGTCGCAGACATCATAATGTGCTTCAGTTGGTTTCATCTTGAGCCTCCCTCCCTCCTTGTCAATGTTTCTACAGCATTAGGTCATTTATGGAAATCTGAGCATGGAACTGCAACTCCTCTTCCCACAAGTCTCTGTTGGCATTAGCCCTACTAGCTAAGGAGAATTGTGGCAGCTGTGCTTATTAGAAACTAAAGCCCAGCAGACAAACTGTAGTTCAGTAGTGCAGCACACAAATTTTGTACACATCAGAGTCTGCTTCCAGATTAACCTTCCACTGCCCCCTGCTAAATTTATTACTTATTACATGATGAGTCAACATTTATGTAAATTCAGTTGGTTCAATGCAACTCCTCTAGTTGGGACTTCAAAATCAGTTCTGGCCAGTCCTTTTCTAGAAACAAAAAAAGATTGAACCTGGGACCTTTCCCAGTCAACCCTTTCCCATTTGTTCTTGAGGCTTGCGGAGTAAAACAGGAGAGCCTGTGTTCTGGAACCGAACCAGCAACTGCCCTAGTTGCCTTGTTGTGCCTTGCAGACAGCTTTAAGTGGAAGGAGGATGGGAGCGGAGCTGAGCTGAGTTTTGCTTGAGGGTTCATGTGCAGAGTTGAATGTGAGAGTGAAGAAACCAAGAATTGAACAGCATGTCTCTAGTTTTTGTACCACTATTATTCAAAACTGTTTTTTTTTTAATTGTGCAGCTGGGATCCCTGTTTTAATTGAATTTTTCATTTAATATTGAACAACCTTGAAGTCCCTGGCTGAGATTTTTAGAGGAGGGGCAGTCTGTCAAGGGGAACTCAAATCTGTAGCATTAAAATAGCTTTCACAGAAGAAACACCACTGTCTTTCTGACAGCTTAACTCTGAATTACAGATGGACTCAGCAACAATGCTAGCAGGGTTGACCTCTGCAGGGCCTCACACACACTCCAATTTCACTGCTCTCTACCTCTCTCTCTGTCTACTCTACTCAAAGCATATCCTCCCTCCTTCTTGTTCTTATCCTCCTCTTAACAGGCAGAACGATCATTCTTCCTTTTTTAGCATTTAGAGGAGCTCAGGCCTGCCACAGAGTGAAGCTGCGGGCATGCATTGGTGGCTTAGGAATGGGCAGAATGATGAACCTCTTAAACCTTGCCTTCAGAGCCCAATCCCGCAGCTTGATTTCCCCAGCATATCATGCTGATATGGGCCATTCTAGAAGGCACCCAGGAAACAATACCAGATGGAGTTTATTTACAGTGTGTCTGACCTGTTGTGATGTTATAGGGGTGAGGAAGGGGAACAAGTAAGAAAGTTATCTGGCTGCAGAGCCATACGTTAGGAGTTCAATTCCCCACTGGGCCTCCTGCAAATACAGCCAATTGTTGGTGAAAATAACATGGGGAGAAAGATGACCTGATCTTCATTCTCTAGTCTTTTAACTCTTTTCCTCAATTTTCTATTTTTGCATTTTCTATACTTTTCATATTTTCATATTACTTCTGAAATATGTCTGTATTATTTGTACTTCCACTGTATTCCCAGCAAGCAGAGCCAGGTTGTATGGACTTGGGAAAGCTGTACAGCCCCAGGATGGCCACAGAGGAAGGGAATGGTCAATGACTCCTGAGTATTCTCTACCTAGAAAACCCGAAACAGTGTCATCATAAGTCAGAATAGGCTTGAGGGCACATGATAGTTGTCAACCAAGAAGGGATATGTGGGGTGGGGTGTATAGGAAAGAAAGTGTTTGGGGATCTCTGCGGAACCCCAGACATTGATCAGGTGGTCTGACCTCAGTAGCTCTACTGGAATTGTAGGTGAGCTTATTTGGTCCCCAAACCTTCTATATTTTTCAAACCCTGCCGTAGATCATACAGCTTTGCAAAATCTCTTCAAAATCTATGATGCCACATCCAATTTTAGTAGTACAACTATGGAGAAGTACTGTAGATAAAGGTCTGAGTAGGATTGTTCATTTCTGTTTCAGTCTATAGATTAATAGGTAAGGTATACTGGGAAGTGCAATACAGCCAGGGTTCTTGGTCATAAGTCAAGTTGGAGTCTTCTGTGTGTGAAGATAAGCTTAGACAATGGGCTAGCAACCGGTCCCTGTAAAATTTACAGAAACAGTAAGGAGAATCTCAAGCAATTCTGGTCAACTAGGCTGAAGTTTTGTTTTGAGTTGTATGATGAGCATGACGACACTGGAGCAACTGGTAATGGGGCCCAGGGACCCAAATCAGCCAAGAATATTACAAGAATCCCTCACCACCTGAAACAAATATTAGAGCATACAATTAGAACAGAGGCTGTGAGGGGGCAGCTGCCCAAAATAGGTAGTAGGTGGTAGAGGAACACCCAGCTAGCTGATTTATAAATATTAGCATGGCACCAATTGTTTATTCCCTTTGAAGTCTTATTTTGGAAAAGATGCGCAAATTGAGATGAGCTACAAAAACAGTCAATACCTTTATAGACCACTTAAAAATCATCATATAATAAACTTTTGTGGATTAAAACACCACTTTCTTTATCAGGTTGGTACCAGAGTGAACTCCAAAACGTCGAGTCCTAAAGCACATAGCAATATGTATTTTGCCAGGAAAGATAGTTTCTTTCCAAGTGCTATCAAACTGTTGAATAATTAATTTTACTTCTCTTCTTCCTTTTTAAATAATAGGTTATATTGTATTGTTGTACTGTGTTTTTATTGTTGACTATCTGATTCTTATATTTCCTTTTCTATGGAGAGCATATTTTACCAAAACAAACACTTGGCCAATAAAAGTATTTTGATTCTGAATGATTGCTTAGTCTTGCCATTCTTGTCAAGATGGTTTTCACTAGATCTTGTCTCTTAGATGGAAGTCAGGGGTTTGGTTGCTATTATAGGGTTACGGTTTAGGCAGCCGCAGAATAAATGCATATGCACCAGATGCTCTGTGGATGTCTTGTGTTTTTTCCCCCCTACTTTTTTTGTTTTTAACTTTTGTATATGTTCATTTCCTGTAAGAGCTTTTGTCAGCAAAAGAAGTCCAAGGAAATTTAACACTAGCAACAACAGTATTAAAAAGAAACTGGAGCACTTTTCCCAGCACATGTGTTTGTTGTGCTGCTGTATTATTGCCACAATGACATCAAAATAGTAATGGTTATTACTGATAGTTTTGTAAGCAATAGTACTATCAATATGAATGGAACTTTAAAAAATAATTTTAAAAGGATAACTATTTGTTCAACTCCTTAGTGAAATAATAATTACAGGATATTTCATGACTGATTACAACTCAAGCACTTCAAAAGTGATGTGCCTGGAACATCACAAAGTACAAGAGGACACATTACAAGCTAAAAATCAAAATGAATCATGAGATGAAAGAGGGAAGTGATGTTAGCAGTAAAAATAAGAGGAGACAATAGACATTGATTTCAGTTACTCATACTTCACCTTGATGGCATTGCTAAAGGCATCGTTCAAATGGAACAGCACTTCTTTGTTATATCACAAACTGTGATTGTACACAATCCTTTTCAGGTAAGTGAAATTTTGATTAGGACAAACGAGCCACAGTGTTCAGGGAAGATAATTTCAATAGCTGAAGGACTGGAGTCAAATATGGATCTCTAATGAGTTTTATAATAAGCAAACTCTCTACTAATGGGATGTAGCTTCATTTTAATTCCTCTGACATTTCAAGGAGGCTATAGAAATCAATGACAAAATACTTCTTCCTTCCTTCCTTCCTTCCTTCCTTCCTTCCCCTCCTTCTTTAAAGAGATGAAATCACATCAAGCTCAGAGCTGGATGGCTAATTCTTTTACACACCAATTTGCTACATTAAAGTTGTGCTGGAGAATTTGTCACATACAGTATATTGTTTTAGAAAAGCATCCAGACTTTTAAATTGGGGACACACATAATCATTTGACAAACAGGCTATGGGGAATGTTTTAAACATTCCCACAGTTTGTTGTTGAATAAATCAATACTTATGGATTATTTGGAAAAAGTAAGGAGGGCACTGTATGTAGGTAATTGTAGAAAATCTAGATAATTGCAGAAATTCTAGTCAGTTGACTAGTCAGGAAAAATAAAATTACAGCAGGCAGCATATAAAGGCCCACCACTCCTTTTTTTTTTTTTTTTTTGAAAGACACTGATTTTATATTCCAGACAGATAAAAGAAAGTATGATTAATAAAGAAGTAGAAAATCCGGTGGTATAGTTCCTGCTGAATGATTCTGAACAATTGTGGGGCATAAAATGCTCCCGCCGAATGCTCCCTCAGATATATATCACAACCTGACTTACTCTGTGGTCTACATTAATTATGAGGAATGACTACTGCTCAGTGGCAGAATACAAAGTTTGGAATGTTAGTTCGTTATACGTATAGGTGCATCATCAAACAGTTAGATGCTACAATTTCCCATTTCTGAGAAATAACAAAATAGTTACTTTTTAGTTTGTATTTTTAAAAGACATCAGAATGCTATCAGCTGGGGTAGTACCAAACACATTCCCCTCATGCTCACCTTCTCACCTGAGCATGCAAAATAGAGTATTAGGTAAAAGTATCATTCTTTACCTCCCTGTATAGGATTTGTGCCTTTAAAAGGAACTGAAAGGCTGCATTTACACCATGAGATGAGTGAAATTACCAATTTTAGGTTACTGTAATAGTGGAAGGTAGCCTTGTATGTGTGTTCTAAGCTGTCAAGTCAGAAATGACTTATAGTAACCCTAACAGGACTTTTAAGATAAGTGAGATATTTAAGGAATGTTTTTGCAAATTCCACTCCTCAAGTGAGGTTCCATGTCTGAGTGGGGATTGCAATCCTGGTCTCCAGAGTGCAAATCTGTCACTTTATCCACTACCCCACATTGGGAAACCCATAGTTATTGCAAAAAAAATATTTAATCATGAGTGTAGGCCTGCATGGGAATAGGGTGCCCCTCATGCTGAAATTTAGGGTGATGGATTCCAGCTTGGCCCATGAGCCATCCCTGACTGTAGGGAGACTGTCCCAATACAAGAGGTGATTCACACATTTGTTGAGCGACTCACACCTCTGCATTCTCAAAGAATCAATAAAAACTTGAACTCCATGTTATTTCTCAAACAGGGCTCTACCGTTAAACCTAATGTTTTAAATCACCTCTCAACCTATGAGGACCTGCTTATATTCACTTTTGATATATGTTTTTTAAAAGCCCTTTTAATACTTTGAGTACTATTTGCTATACCTTTCCAAGACAGCATGTAGAATATTATCCTCCATATGTAAATAAAGCAATTTGTTTAAATCAACATTTGCAACTTCCTGATGTTTTGACAGGTTCAGTGAAAAACTGACCCTTGTAACATCCCCCTTCATGCCACATTGGGCAGCAAATTTAAAATCCAGAGGACAACAGACAAGCAGTCATATATATGATCCAGAAATCCTACTATCATGCTCTCAAGTGTACCATTAGACATGAAAGAGTTATTGGCAGCATTTAAATTGAGAAGCTTAAAATGAAGAGAATTGCATGTGAACTCAATTATCCATCATCAACAGGAAATTTAAAAACCAGATAGAAGGAGAATAGGAATGCATCAAGACCCAGTAATCAACAACATTCAAATGGGTATGGGAGAACCCAATGTGTAAGAACTGGAACTTACAACATCTGAGTGCAGTTGTAGACCAGAATTATTTATTATTGTCTGTTGCTATTTTCATTTTGATCACATAAGCATTTCAGGGGAAAACAATACTTCAGGCTTCTGATGACATTTACTAATATTTTATTATGTGTTTCAGACTTTTTACATTTTTAAATTTATCAATATATCTGAAGAAATGTAGGCTGAAATCCTGTTAATTTCACTGATACTCTTGCGTAAGTTCCACTTATGTATAAAGCACACATTGTAGGATTTGTTTTCTAATTTTGAGAAAGTCCAACTGTACTTTTCCATTAGCTGTTGATCAGAAAAGGAAACTGGAGTGTAGGGTCCTTATTAATTGAAATCTAATTTAGTGTGGATTAAAAGGCAATTTACTCTTATAAATTCTTTTATGGCTTGGATTGATGGCATGGGACATATTTGTGAGATCTACACAATAGTTCTATCTGCAAATCATATTCTACAAAATTAAAAAGAAAGGTATTGTTCCCTTTATATTGTGATTTGTGAATAATGAATTGTTACAATTTGAAAGTGCTCAGTTATTCCAAACATTTAACAAGAGGAGAGACAGTTCTGCCCCAAGGGGATTGGGGAATCTAAGGCCACTTACAGTAAGTGACTGCACTCATATTCATCCTGAAAATAAAATCATCAAATTTGCCGATGACACAACAGTAGTGGGACTCATCTCTGGTGGAGACGACGAGTCAGCCTACCGAGAGGAGGTGCATCGGCTGCTACGGTGGTGCAGAACCAACAATTTGATAATAAATATCAACAAGACCAAAGAACTTATAGTGGACTATCGAAAAAGGAAATCAGACACTCAGCCCCTAATTATTGATGGAGTTTGTGTTGAGCAGGTGACGGACAGTAGGTTCTTAGGAGTTATTCTACAGGAGGATTTGACCTGGAGTGCCAACACTGAAGCACTGGTTAAGAAGGCCCAACAGAGATTATATCTTCTGAGACTTCTCAGGAGGGAACAACTGTCTAAGAAACTGTTGGTAGCCTTCTACCGGGGCTTTATAGGACGCACTATCACTTACTGCCTCTGTGTCTGGTTCAACAGTTGCACAGTGGCAGATAGAAGGGCACTCCAGAGGGTCATAAACACTGCCGAGAGGATAGTGGGCTGTCCTCTTCCTCCTTTGGAAGAATTATACAACTCCAGATGCTCAAGGAAGACATCTAGAATTTTGAGAGACCCTTCGCATCCTGGCCACCAATTTTTTGAACTGTTGCCGTCTGGCAGGAGATACAGGACTCTTAGGTCAAGGACAAATAGACTAAAGAACAGTTTTTATCACAGAGCGGTATCCAAGTTAAATGCAACAGTTTTAGCACCATCTTAATCAGTTTTTAAGTAGTGTTTTAAATTTTGTAAGCAATTTTAAGAGTTTTTAATATTTTGTATGGTGTTTTATATGTTTTATGTGTTTTGTGTGCTTTGTATGTTTAGAGTGTGTAGTGGAGGAGCACTCTAATTTCGTTGTGCATATCTTGCGTATGCATAATGACAATAAAACTCTATTCTATTCTATTCTATATTTTGATTCTCTCACAAAGAATTGGGAAACCAGAAGAATCTCATTGAAGAAAGATATGAAAAGTTCCACTGATGTATTAAATTTCAGTTAACTAGATAGTGCTAATGTTAAAGGACACTGTCATTCGTAAGCCAAAATGTATCAAATAGCACTTGACATCAGCCTTTCCTAATTCACATTGAAATGGCCCTACCTTTCATGAAACTTCCATGAAAGTTGTTTCTGTTGGATATATTGCACTCTCATGACACTTTTGAGAGGTTTTGGCTGGGAGGTATCTGCAGTGAAGGCAAATCAACTCAGTAGCAGCCAAATGCTTCCCTCTCTAGCTCAGATCTCCCACATACACCTTTTTTGTGAGTCAGGGCTCAGTTAGTGTTCTGTCAGTGTTAGAGTGTTATCATTATGAAGACAGAAGTGAACAGTCAAAGTGAAGTGTTCTGTCAGCAATGAAACCAGCCAGTTAGTTAATTATGAAGTAAATTAATCACTTAAGCTCAATAATGTAACATTTCCACAAAGTACTCTGTTTTATATAAGAACTATGAGTAAACAGAAATATTTTATTCTTTCCACTTTACCAGTCTCTGAGTGAATATTTTGAAACAAATAAGTGCCAGTTGAGGTAAACTAACAAATAAGAGAGACTATAGTTCATCTGCTCTGTAGGCTTTTGTCAAAACCATTTTTATCTGCTACATAATTTAGAGAAAAATTATTTATACTATACCTGTTAATGAAGGACACACTCAATTTTTCTTCACATAAAACTCTGCCAACAAACCAAACCCCAACAGTTTTCATGTTTGCCTCCACCAGGAATAGCCTCATTAGATACATCCAAATCAAAATCACATTAATATCTTCTTCCTGCTCCTTTGTATTTGGTGGTCAGTATCCCACTTTTCTCCCACTGGCCCTTGAAACCAAGCAGTTTTGACTTGTACATCAATATAGCTCCCTATATTTTTAAGTCCTGTGTTCCTATGTCCCTCCTTAGGTCAAAGGAAATCATCACCACCACGTCTACAACTCCAGGGATAAATGTGTGTAAGGAACGGACATCAAAATAATTGTTGGATTAATATTCGTTTGATTGACCAACTTGTATTGTTTCAGCATGCAGTGGAAGTGCAAGAGGGAAATAACCCTCCACATTATACAATTATAGCCAAAAAGAAAATACCACATCCAAGCATCAGGCAAAAGAAACTGATCCCTTAGGTTTTACAGAGAAAGACTGCAGAAAACTCCACATGATAGGGTTCTCTTTTTCACAGACAATGGGTACAGAGATTCCTATCCCCCTTAGAGGACTATATGTTAAATCTGGATTTTCAACTAGTCCATCTTTCTCTGCATACTGAAATGGTACACATAGACATATTAAAATCAAGTGACTATATTCACTCCAAAATGCAGG
This sequence comes from Phrynocephalus versicolor, assembly GCA_023846285.1. Taxonomy (NCBI): domain Eukaryota; kingdom Metazoa; phylum Chordata; class Lepidosauria; order Squamata; family Agamidae; genus Phrynocephalus; species Phrynocephalus versicolor. Next base: position 16,398,843 of record JAHTLZ010000240.1, on the reverse strand, counting down.
CCATGACTTGGTATACTTGAATATTTAAGGATTACAGCAAATACATATATGATACCATGATAACAACCATGTGATCAAGAGAGTTTTGTAAATTAGACTATTGTCTATTAATTAATGGCACACTGATTCTCTCACAACTGTACATGAAGCCAGCTGTTTGCCCAGCTGTCTTCCATAGATTATCCCAGCCCCAAAACAAGTGGTGTAAATCAAAAGGCTTTCTGTGTCTCTCTGTCAATGTGTATATTTATATAAGTGGGTGGGGAGAGTTTATAGTTATTATCCTTTCAGAGCTGCATGTTATGTTCTATATCAGATCTGATCTGTGGGTTTCTTGGCATATCCATCATACTTACTCTACAGCAAATTTTTCAGAGAGCCTACATTTATCTTTACCCACTTGGGGATTCTTTGTATGGTGGGGGGATAATTTATGCTTTTCTCATGAGTAAAATGTAATATGTAAATCAGAAAAAAGTGAGTAAAGGTACAAATATATCTTCCACAAAGACAGTAGCTTGATTTCCTTTCTAGACTAGACTGGAGAGTTCACCGAGTGGGAGTTTGTACTTGAAAATACAAAGGGGCCGTGGGTAGAAAACAAAAGAACATTCTTATATTTCTAAAATCTGCACACCCATCAGAATCTGCTTTCCATTTTCCTATTCAATAAATGCAGTTTTTCCAGCAATTTCTCATTTTCCTGTTTGAAAATAAACTGCTGTGCTGAAACCATTTGGAAGCAGAGTTACATCTCAAAACTCCTTGCTAAGATATTTGTTTCTGGCCCCACTTGGTGTGCTCCTTGTGATAAAGGAGAATGTATCAAAAGGCACATTGAATGGGTGCATGTAGAGGCAGAAATGTCTGTATTGCTGCATGTTCCCCCTTAAACTAGACTACTGCTGCCCTCAGGTGTGGTGCATGACACCGATCTATCATGAATGCTAAAGGTACAGCTGCAGGACAGTTGAATTTGGAAATAAAGAGGGCATCTTTTACCTCAGGTAGACATGTTTTGACTATTTTAGACTTAGTTTGATATCATGGGAAGGAAGTGGAGTGCCACATTGCAGTAGAAATAGAAACACTATATAAGGCATATTAATATTCCTGAAAATCACAACAAAATGTGTCATTCAATTATGCAGGGTTGTATGTTGTATTTGTAAGCAGAAAAGACACAGTCACCATTTCATCTTTTATCTGGACCAGAAAAAAAGGCTGTGCCCGAAAGGTTGGGAGAGAATCGATACATTCTGCAGGGGTGCACGAGTGATTAATTACTTGCATAAACTGAGGAGTTTAGAAAAAGAGGAAATGCTAGGAAAACAGCCAGTGAGAAGAAATGAAGGGACACGATTATTATAATTTTTGACATATTCCTGTTTATCTGAATTCATGAGGGACTCTTGTTCGACTCTAGACACATGACTGAAATGTACAGAGAGTTATACAAACCATATAACCATTGGTAAAGCTTTTTCCATATCTCTTAAGAATATATTAATACATCAGCTGAGCAATAACTATGGGCTCACAGACCCCTCTCTGAACCACTTATCTTCCTGTCCAATAGGTGTACATCTTCAACACTGAATGAGTGGATGAGTAATGAAACATTTTGACCTAACTAGAAAAGAAATCCAGTTGCCATGCTTCAACTTTCGGAACTTCCTTTGTGTTTTAGCAAGTGATTTGACAGAGGAGAGTTTGAAATCAGGTCAAAGATAAAAACCAAGGGATGGTCCAAAAAAACCAAACCCCACCAGTTGCAGTGTCTAAAGATGCCAAGGAAAGAGAAACAAAAGGATTCTGTAAAGAGAATATGTTATATAAAATTTATAAGCAACACTACAGATTTTGTAAAATAGTGGATGGATCTGAAGCAGCCTTGGGTCTTAACATTTGTTTATATTTCTCCCTAGTTATTGTATTTTGCTACACAGGGTTATGGTCCCTCCCATATGGTGAGAACTATAAATTTTCTCACAAAATACCAGAAGTGTTTCAGCTGTCATCCAGCTTCTTAGCATATTAAATGTGTTGCGTTTCATAATTTCATTTGCCTGATCAGATTTATCCTTGGCCATGGAATCTTTAATTGGATGTGTTTTTTTTTTCATCATAAGCTGTTATAATGAACTTGTTCAGAAAAAAATAGTTGTGATACAAGAGTCATTGAGTCTTCATTCCAGCTGGTGTTACATGGGTCCCCCAGCTCTTTCCTGGAGACAGTGCCTATTCTTTGAAATGCCCAAGTCACCAGATGCCAGAAAATGTCAAGGGATGTAGCAGCTGTGCTTCCTGGCTCCACATTTGCTTAGGGTTATCCATACTCTTCTTCCGGCTGTTATATAGCCTCAACAGGTAATGAAGGACAAGAGACTGTATCATGGGCAAAGAACTTGTGGCTTTTCAGGTGTTGTTGGCTGCATGTTCCCATAACTCCTGATTATTGGCCCTTCCAGCTGGTAAGGAAGGGTGGAAGGAGTCCAATAACATGAAGAGGCCCCAAATGTACCCATTCTATATTGAAAGGGGAGGGGGGAAATGACAACAGATTGAGTTGCTGCAATTATTTCATTGCATTTAAACAATGAAAGTTAGAGTTTCAGTTTCTAGACAAAGATGATACAATGCTAAAAGCAGAGTGCCGGAGGCACAGTGAATTATGTACATGACTTTAGACCCAGAAGTTGAGAGGCCAATTCCTCACAGTGCCACCTGAGATAGGGTGGCATCTACGTAGCATTCAGGAAGCCAGGGTGTCCTCAGAGAAGAAGGGAATCACAATGCCCTCCGAATAGCCTGTACCTAGAATACCACGACTAGGGTTCTCACAAGCAGGACTCAACTTATTTATTTTATTTTATTTTAGAGTATTTTTACTCCACCTTTCTTCTTGTAAAAGGACCCAAGGTGGTTTACAGTAATGAAGGATAATATTCAGTTCAGTACAATTGTTCAAGTATTGAGAACAGGGAATAGAGGGATATCTTACAGCATTAGTAGATACTGCATTAATTGGCACTGTATTATTAGTATGATGTATTAAAATTATCTTGGAAATCAGACTCAAGCTGAACCCACAAAATTCATACCACATTGGTTATTTTCAAGTTCAGTCAACAGAATTTGCAAATATTGGTAATATTCTTATTAAAAAGAATTTTCAGTGTATCCTTATGTGTGATTCAAGTACCCTAAAAGATATTCTTCCTCCCATCCCAGAATGCCATGCCTAGAGAATACCTCTCCCCCACGCAATAGTTATTTTGTGATGCTGTTCCCTCATTCTTGAATGTAGCCTATGCACCCTCATTGCCTTGCCACATTGTTCAACCTACAGAAGCATGTTGTGTCATCCTTAATTAATCAGCCCAAATATCCCGTGATAAATGTAGAGTCAGGGAAAACATTTTGTCTCCCTTTGCCAATTTGGTTCATGGTAAAATGTTCAACTTGACCAAGTCAAATGTTCTCCTTCACCAGGAGGTGGCCCCAGCTGGTCTTCTACTGCATCCTTAATGTGTAGATGGGAAGTGAAGAGAGGTGTAGCTGGGAGCAGTGTAGGTTTTTATGACCTTTACTGGTGTATGCAACAGCTTGTGTTCAAACACATAGTACATCCATATATGTTTGAGAAGACACCCATATACTCACATTCATCCAGCCTTCTGCCCCCCCACACACCCTCAAAGCACACACACACACACACACACACACCTTTACAGCTGTTCACAAACAAGAGTAATGGCATTGGGTGAGGCACAGGGCAACAAAAACTGGCTTTAAGTCTTATGCGTCTACTTTCTCATTCTGCTTGTCATATCTAGCTATGAACTGGTCAGCAATAACTTGAATGTTTTTTAAATGAAACGCTCAAACTCTCCTTCCACTTTTTTACCATCAACAATCCCATTTCAATTTTAGGGTAAAAATAAAAATAGGATAAACACCAACATTTAGTGGGAAAATCATTTTAAAATGAAAATAAGCACACATCGTTTATCTTTTTTTTAAAAAGTCAGCCACTGTATCAGTCACAGAAATGTGTTTAATCTGGTGGGTTTTTAAAAGACTTTCTTAATGAAAATCTTCTTCTCCTGGAAATGGAATTATTCCTCCTGCCCATGTTCGTGAACCAATGGTTTATCACTCACTCACACACAAATACACATCACTTTATAGGCCTAGGGGGTCATCTGATTTCCTCCTTGTGGGCTGTACCACTTCGGATTCCTGGTGATTCACTTTTTAAAAATACTTTGAAAACGTATCTGCAGATAGAACTTTATCACAACAAAGAATAAAGCTGAACAATATGCTAATATGTTTCTCTTTTTAATTGTTTGTTTTATTTGTTTATTTGTTTTTTAAACATACTTTCTATTGACACTGCAATGTGTTTCATTCCCCTCCAAAGCGTGAATTATTTCATAATTACAAAGATACAGTTTATTCAGCTGTAGATTAAGCCACCACCCCTGAAGACAGGCACTGTATTTCATTGCTGAATAGCTGATGAACAGCTTCCATGAATTTGTCAAGTAACCTCCATTTGGACAAACTTCCAAAGATTCTGAAGCAAAATAAATAGTGACTTTTTTTTTTTTGCTAGAATACATAACTTTCAAATTCTAGAATACATCATTGTCTTCTGTCACTGTTATGGCAATGAAAATGCAGATAGAATATGCAAATTAACATGGAAATAATTATTTAAAACATAAATATGCCTGCTATTTTTATAGTAGCAAGCCAGCAACCACAGTGGGTAAATAACTAACTCACATTGAAGCTTAGGTAATGCTTATGCTTATGTAAATGTACTAAAGATGCTTAGAGAATTAATATCTTTACCATGGCTGTAGTTTACCGAGAGTATTATGTGGGTGACACTAAGAAGATTTTGCAAAAGCAGCAGGTCATATGCAAATGCAGACAGCACCAGACATGGGTTTTATTTTTTACATCCCCTGAGGATTTGTTGTCACTTTTCCAACATATCCTTTGTAAAAATTCATACAGCACAATATACATAGAGCACTATGAAAAGAACACATGACATGTCATCATTTGCCACCCCCTAATCGTGGCAGACTCAGCAAGTCCTGGAGAAAGCAGGACTGGTCTAACTCTGGCTGATATCTCCCATTAGGAGTTTTGTCACATGCCTGCTGGGATGTGATACAGTATTTACTGTAACATTGGTGGTTGCTTCATGTGCATAAAAGCCTGGGATGTAGTGAAAACTGCAGGCTTAGACTTCTGACAAAGCACAGAATGCATTGCTGCATAGATTTCAGTGAGTCAACCTAAGCAGGGCAGATCAATTTTACATAGAATCACTAGCTTCTTTATGCATACCAGTGAAGGCATGTGAGATTACAGTGGTGCCCTACCACCACCACCATCTTGCTTCCATTGATTTTCTTTGAAAATAACATTATTTGTTGAGTTTTCAGTGCTGAAAGAACAAAGCATTAAGCACCAGTTTTCACTTCCATAGTTTCCTTTCAGAGATACTAGTGACTCCAGTTCATTAGCAGTGCAGCAAACAATAGATTACCAGTTTACTTGATGTCTTCATTTTTAAATATGTCATCAATGGTCATTACTTCACATCCCTCTCATCCCTCTTTGCTGTCCCGCTTGAGAAGGTACGAAAAAAACTTACTTCACATCCATAGCATGGCAGCGGAACCTTGTCTTGACCACGCCCCCTGAACCAGGAAAAGAGCGTGACAAGCCATACCTGCCCCTGGGCTGGGGAATTCTTGTTACACTTTGTTCCTGGTTCCTGTTCCAAGACAAGGGACATGAAGTAACAGCAATGGCTGTTTCCCCCTTTCACTCTAGGAACTCCAACAACCGAGAAAGCCGACTGGAACTCCTGTGCCAGGCCAGGCTCAGCTGCCCGCCTATCCCTGCAGGAGAAGGCGGCTCTTGAAGGGACAGGCAGAGAGCCACTGTCAGGCGTAGGTCCATCTTCCTGGGGTCCTGGAGGCAGGGCTGAGCTCTCCTTGCCTGCTCGGTTGCCAGCTCGCACACTGCTGAGTTCAGGGTGAGGGTATCTCGGCCTGTCGCCACCGCCGCTCACCCACGGCATGTGGTGATGTTGCAGCTGCCTGGGCTCACCTGGCTCCTCCTGCCGGGCCTCCCAAGACAGCCTGCACACCCGCAGCAAGGATTCAAAATATCAAAAAATGGAAGCCCGACAATTTTTTTTAAAGGCTAAACGAAGCCAGGGAAATCCAGTAGTTGTCACAAAACAAGGATGTGAAGTAACAGTTGTCACGATACAAGTAATCACACCAATGGGTAAACAAAAACAGGGACTGAACAGAGACAAAACCACGTGACCACGAACAATGCTGTCATGGAACGAACGTAATCGCGAAATAAGGTAGGACGTGAAGTAACCACCAATGTTACAGTAAATAATGTATCACAGATCTTCCCTTTTGAGAGGGAAAGTATAATACAGATTGGAAATATGTTTCAGTTGCATATCTGAAAGTTTCCCCCAGGTGCCTAGAGGTACCAAACTGACAGAGATGCCTCCTCTGATTCTCCTCTTTAGTCACTTCAAGTATGGTGAAGATGGGATTTGCCGAAGCCAGTTGCTAATGGACGCTTTCCTTGGGTGGGGGCATTTTGCTGGTGTATAACTTAGATGTCCGAAACCAAATCTTCTACAAGCCCATGAAAGGCTTGTAGAGGAAAGTTGGGATAAGCTTATCTGCACTTTGGGTATCTCTAGGTGCCCTGGGGGCACTTTCCTGGTGAGGGGGACTCTTCCAGGCTATACCATGGACACCTGGATCCCAAAATTCATCAGGGCTTGTAGAGGAGAGTTGGGTGAAGCTACCCTAGATGCCCTAAGCACCTCCGATCATAGAATCATAGAATCATAGAATTATAGAGTTGGAAGAGACCTCATGGGCCTTCGAGTCCAACCCCCTGCCAAGCAGGAACCCCTTCACAATATTTCCGACAGATGGCCATCCAGCCTCTGCTTAAATACCGTCAAAGAAGGAGACTCTACCACCCTCCGTGGCAGCATATTCCACTGCCGAACAGCTCTAACTGTCATGAAGTTCTTCCAAATGTTCAAATGGAATCTCTTTTCCTGTAGTTTGAAACCATTGCCCCGAGTCCTAGTCTCTGAAGCCATGGAGAACAAAGCTGTTCCCTCTTCAATATGACATCCTTTCAGATACTTAAACATAGCTATCATATCCCCTCTCAGTCTTCTTTTTGATAGGCTAAACATTCCCAGTTCCCTAAGCCGTTCTTCATAAGACATCTCTTCCAGGCCTTCAACCATCCTAGTCGCCCTCCTCTGCACCCGCTCGAGGTTGTCAACATCCTTTTTAAACTGAGGCGCACAGAACTGGACACAGTACTCCAGGTGGGGTCTGACCAGAGCAGAATAGAGTGGCACTATCACCTCCCTTGATCTAGACACTATGGTTCTGTTAATGCAACCAAGAATCGCATTGGCTTTCTTGGCCGCCGCATCACACTGCTGGCTCATGTTCAATCTGTGGTCCACCAAGACCCCTAAATCCCTTTCACAGGTACTATTCTCTAGCCAAGTGTCCCCCATCTTATATCTGTGCAATTCATTCTTTCTACCTAGATGTAGCACCCTACATTTCCCTCTGTTGAAATCCATTCCATTAGCTTTGGCCCAGTCTTCTAATCTGTCAATGTCCTTTTGGATTTTCATCCGATCCTCTAGGGAATTAGCAACCCCTCCCAATTTGGTATCATCTGCAAATTTAATTAGCATACTCTCTATTCCTTCCTCCAAGTCATTAATAAAGATATTGAAGAGCACTGAACCCAGAACAGAACCCTGGGGCACCCCACTGGTCACGTCTCTCCAGGATGATGAGAGGCCATTTATGATCACCCTTTGCGTGCGATCAGTCAACCAATTACAAATCCACCTCACTGTAGCACTATCTATCCCACTTCCTACTAACTTCTTAGCAAGAATACCATGGGGAACCTTATCGAAGGCCTTGCTAAAGTCCAGATAAGCAATATCCACAGCATTCCCCTCGTCTACCATGCCTGTAATTCTATCAAAGAAAGAGATCAAATTAGTCTGGCATGACTTGTTTTTAAGAAACCCGTGTTGACTTTTTGTAATGACAGCATTGTTTGTTAGATAATTGCAGACTGATTTCTTAATAATCTGTTCTAGGATCTTTTCGGGAATTGAAGTCAAGCTGACTGGGCGGTAATTATTTGGGTCCGCTTTTCCCCCCTTTTTGAAGATGGGGACAACATTAGCCCTCCTCCAGTCGATGGGGACTTCCCCTGTTCTCCAGGACTTCTCAAAGATTATTGCCAATGGTTCTGAAATTACTTCTGCCAGTTCTTTTAATATCCTTGGGTGTAACTCATCTGGCCCAGGAGACTTAAATTCATTTAATGTTTCCAAATGTTCCTGTACTACCTCCCTACCTATTCTATGTTGCAATTCCCGTCCTACCTCATCTACTCTTTGTCCCAGCGGATCTCCTTCTTCCTTTTGGGAGAAGACAGAGGCAAAAAAAGTGTTGAGTAGTTCTGCCTTTTCCTTGTCACCTGTTAGTAACTGGTTATCATTGCCACGCAGAGAGCCTATCGCTTCCTCATTTTTCCTCTTGCCTTATTTCGGAAGCTAAGCAGGGTCGGCCCTGTTTCGTACTTGGATGTGTGACCACCAGGGAATACCAGGTGCTGTAGGCACCTGGAGTAGGAACTGGCAAACCACTCCAGTATTCCTGCCAAGAAAACTCCATGGACATGGAGTCACTAAGAGTCGGTCACAACCGTAATGACATCAGACACACACACACACACACACACACACACACAAACACACACACCAATTTTGGTGTCTCTGGGTGCTGGGGGGCATTTTATCGTGTTGTAAATGCAAAAATGAATCACTGAAGTGATTCATTAATTCATAAGAAAAAGTTCATAAACCTTGCCAAATCACAAATCAAAACAAATAACAGTTGATCTGATTCATGCCCATCTCTAGTTCACTTACCCAGAAAAAAAAAACAGAGGGACAGCTTTCAGGTCCAGTTTCATCCAAGAGGGAGAATGCAGGTAGCTGTTGCCTGAAACAGGTAGCAGTTATGGAAGAAGGGAGAGATTAAAATGTAAAAACTAAAAAGCAATTCTGTCTCTATCAGGAAAGAAGAAACTGTAAGCTCAAACAGGAAGAGAGCAATGTAGAATGCTCAAAGGAGTTGGGAAATAAGATAAGACATGGGGCTGCCTCAGGGTCAACAAGGCTGGTCAAAAACCAATATTGGCACCCAGGTGGTATTCACACCTGCAGCTCTTGGTTTTATATATCACAAAAAGACAACATTTATCAGAGAAGATGATTATGCTTGGGGAAATGGAAGGCAGTAGGTAATCTGGAAGACTAAACATGGGATCTGTTGGCTCAATAAGGGAAGCCATAACCTGCAGTTTGCAAGAACTGGTCAAGACTGTTAATGCAGGGTGTTTTGAGGGCCATTAATTCCCTGGTTTGCCATAAATTGAAAAAACTTGACAGAATATCAATAAAATGTAAAATAAAATGTAACATTACAAATATTGGCTATTGTGACATAGTAACTAAACTAAATTAACTCAACTAAATTCGACTAGAAGGAGCTATGTCCCATGCAGAAAGCCAACTTCTACTGTACATTTAAGATTCAGAATCCTCTATGTTATTAGAATATCAATATTTAAAACTCATTTTTTTCTGTTTGGAAAAGTGTTCTTGAGTCTGGGTGCACAAACAAACCACTATAATTAATTAAGTTTTCATAGATAGTTTGTTTCAACAGAGGGACAATAAACTGGATGTTTGCCCATAAATCCAGATGAGGGCTCCAGCTGCAGGTTCTATTTCATTCAGTTTGGTTAATGCAATTTAATTGACTGGATTAGAGTGAGTGGGAATTGTGTAAATTATCTCATAGCACTAATGCAGTGCAGCTTTTATTTTAGAAATCCCATCTTTCCCTTGTTCTTGGTGATTTTGCACATTGTCCCTGGTGCTATAGGCAAGTATAACCACAAATCTCTTCCAAACAACCGAGGGTTATTATCTATAACATGGTTTTCAATATCTATATATTTAACTCTTTTTTCACATTTTGTTCTTAATCCTCCTGGATTGATCCCGTGACCTAATGACTGCCATGGTGACATTTCAAAATGTGATGCTTTAATTTTTTTTTCCCTATCAGCATGACCAGCAGTTATTCACTATAGGTCATCATAACCGACTTCTTTCTTTCTGAGCCCAATTCTGCTTCTGTGTCACTGACCAAATAAAACCTATTTATTTTCACTCTCCTTAATTCATCTTTCCATTTTGTTCCTCTTTTGTTCACTGAAAAACTCTCTCTCTCTCTTAAATTCTTGGCTGCAAGTTTTGTTGTTATCTGCAACAGCAGGATTAAAATTCGAGGTGGCTCGAATGTATGATATGAAGGGACAAACAAGAGTAATCCACAAGATTTAGATTGCTGAAAAACAGTATTTGCAACTTGACTATTAGAGATGGGCACGGAACGAACATTTTTTTCGTTTCCGTTACTGTTTGTCGTTTCCATTACGTAACAAAATGACAAACGAAAATTGTGATGAAAATGAAACAAAACAAACAGAACCACGAAAATTGTGGTTGTTACGTTTCGTTTCCATTAATGCCGACACGCAATGACATCCATAAAAACGCAGCGATAATTATTTATATTGTCTGATAATGCCTACCAGGGGGGTTGGGGTCCTTAAAATGTTTGTTTTTGTCTTCTCCCATCGCAATGTATTTTTCTTTTCCCTTTAAAATGGATGTTGCCACCAGCTACAAAATGGAGGCAAGCCATGTGATTGGATCATGTTCAACCAATAGCATGCCTAGGTTGCAGACTGGGCAGGCAGGTCTGGCAGCGACAGAGGGCATAAAAAGTTCTGGCAGCCCCCGTCCTCCTTGTAGTCTCTGGTGGGATTTAGGGTGGGATTGCTGTCTCTGTGACTCTAGCTTCAGTCTTGCAGCCTCCCTGTGTGCGTGCGTGCTGCGTACCTCTCGGTGAGTACCCTCTCCTGCCCCATAGTGCAGTCACTCTGTGGCTGCCTTGCACCCTGGGCAATGCCCGCCGCTGCCTTTGCAGCCTCCCTGCGTACCTAGTCTATACTGTGTCTCTGCCAGCATCCATATTTTTTAGTGTTTTCCCTCTGGTCTGGGGCGTTGGGGAATGCCTGCTCACGGAAATGCTTTAAAAATCATGCAAAAAGTGGGTAGAAATGACAAACGAAAAAATGAAAAACGAAATTTTTCCAAACATTCACGACAAACGGAAACAAACCGAAACAGACATCTCAACGACAAACGAAAAACCGAAACGCCACCTCTATTGACTATACTTGCTAACGTAATCCACTGATGCTGTGTTAGGCCATTGTTTCTTTAGATTCATGACAGGCCCTGCATCTATCACTTACACCTTGCTTTTAAAATATTGTCTAGTAAAAAAAAATTGTCCTCAACATATAGAGCAGATTCGCCCATACCTTGATGGGGATTCCCTGAGGACTGTCGTGCAGACACTGGTCATCTTGAGGATAGATTATTGTAACCCTCTCTACATGGGGCTTCCCTTGACCCTTGCTCGGCAATTGCAGCAAGTGCAGAATGAGGAGGTCAGATTGGTGGTTAGTGCAGGCAGGTTTGACCACATTACCCCAATTCTAGCTCGCCTGCACTGGTTACCCGTTGTCTCCCAAATAAGGTTCAAGGTGCTGATTTTGGTTTACAAAATCCTCCATGGCCTGGGACCTGAATATCTGAAAGAGCAGATCTTCCAAAGGTCAGTGCTGGCTCAGCCCACCAGAGCATACCTGGCACTCTCGCTCTGAGTGGCTACCCATAGGGAGGCCCGTAAGGTTATCACCTGCAATCGGGCCTTCTCGGTGGCTGGCCCAGCCATGTAAAATAAACTACCTAGCAAGATTTGCCTACCTCAGTTCATTGCAGTTTTTAAAAAGCATTAAAAACCTGGCTTTTTAAAGAAGCATTTGGTTTCTCTTGTTCTCTCCTGTGTCATGATATTGGGCGCTTTTACACGACCTCTAAAATCTGCCTGCAACTTAAATTCATAACAGAAATCATGGGAGTTTTTCCCTCCTCCTGTGTTCCCACCCTTCTGATCTCCATTGCTCCTGTCTGCAGCGAGGGGAGGGAGAAAAAAGGGAGAAAATCTCACATCCGCTCACCTCCATCTACCTTCCAAGCAGCCCCGAGCAGCCCGGAGAGATTCCTGTCTCTTAAAGGGGTGGCAGGGACAAAAAAAAAAAAAAAACAGAAGGCTCCCAGCCTGGCATCCATGGCTTTACAATCCACACCGGAAAATTTTTTACCTCTGGAGACCAGGTACTTGAAAAGTATGCTGGGGCACGCTTAGGTGGGCTTGGTCATGCTTTATTTTGTTTAAAGTCCGCAGCTGGTGGGAAAACAATTTTACGCTCCGGATCTGGCAGCCCTTTGCCTCGGATTTTAGGGATCGTGTAAAAGCTGAAGATGGCCTAATTTAAGCCACATATTAAACTGCCAGTTATCAATATTATCATTAAGGAATTATCATTAACTGGTAGTTATCAATATTATCATTAAGGAAAGAACGGTGTTGCTATCCATGTAATGGCTTCTAAGCCTTGGATCCCTGCATTTATTAGGATGGTTCTCACTTGCAACTTGTAATGCAGTGGGACCATGCTCCCCTGGAAGCAGTTTTGAAAGTTTCACTATTTGACCTATACCAATGGTTGTGAGCCTTTGGCACCTCAGATATTTTGGACCACAACTCCCAGAATTCTGAGCCAAGATTGCCAGTGACAAAAGACTGTGGGAGTTGTGCTTCAAAACATCTGGAGTAATGAAGGTTCACCACCACTGACCTATACAGAGATTCATGAGTTTGTCGCGTGCCACACGGCAAATAACATGGTCTGCACATGCCCATCATGGCACAGTGTTTTTGACAGAGAAACTTAGGTGACCATGGCTTGCTCAGTTTTTCCCCCTAGTCTTGAACTGAAAACTAAGGAAGTAAACATTCAAGAAAATTATTTGTACCACCTCAGTTTGTGGTTCAGATTCTAAGCCTAAATGGTTCAGAATGTCTTCAAACTTTTCCAACGCTAAATAGAGATGGACAAGTTTAGCAGTACAGCAGTAGGTATCACATAGAAACAAGAAAAAACATTCAATATTATTGCTTTATAATCTGTACAATATTTGGGAAACATTCTTGCTACTTCCTAAATGACTTTTTTTGAGAGATGGGATTGTGATAGAGCCATCTAACTCATTGATCCCAGCACTTGCTATATTTATATTTATTTTCATTTTTCAGTCAATGTTCCTTTGTAAATCTGTGGCTTATAATTAAAAAAACCAGTGCCTTCCTGCCCTTTCCCATAACTACTAATGCAAGTCACCTAGAGGTAATGGAAATCAAAACTTTGCTGACTGCCCCGAACAGCAAGTGGGAATGAAAACGTGGTCTCTCGTGGTGGGCTGTACAAAAGAGCCAGAATGAGAAATCTCCAAGGTGACCAAAGCTTGAACCCCATGTCCACAGGATCAATATCAGGTTCCCATCCCTCCCTGCCTTGGGTTGTAGGCAGGGTATCCACTATTGTTTATTTACAAGGCTTTTTGCTGCTTCAGTGAAACCAAAAACAAACCCTCTTTTCAGGAACCCTTCTGTTTTCATAAATGAAAGACATCTGTCGTGTGCTTCTCATGATAGTGGGCACTTCAGCTTATTACAGAGGGGGGGACACCACAAAGGAAGCTTACACACACACACACACACACACACAAAGCAAATAATAAATCTGCCCTTATTCTTTTCTCTCCAAAGGGTCCACATTCCTTTTTGATCATACTCTGTTTAAACTCTAGAAATGTTGAAGCCTGTTCAGTATGCCACCCTTCAGATCTCAAACATAAAAGCAGCATATTAAGAGAATTTCATAATGTTTAGGACTATTGTTTTACTGATGATACTGTTGGTCCCTGAGGTTGCATCGGCCATGATACAGGCCAGTTGCAGTAGTGACAGATGGAAGTTCGTGAAAGAGTGGATTGAATGCCTGTCATACGTCCTTCATCAAGTTCTTATTTGCAGTTTGTGTGGGTTACAGGTAATTGGGACAATGTGGTGTTTATTTTTCCTAACCAGGACAGCTCAATTAATCCACATGAGAAGCAAGAGAGTCCCATAATGAAGAACTCTTATGCTGCGGTGTTGCTCACTTAACATGGAACATGGAAATGAAGAGAATCTGGAGCAAATTGTTTAGACATTTTAAAATCAACCTTTTAGAAAGCATCCACCACCGCATATAGTGCATTACAGTTAGAGTCTAGAAGTGAACATGACACCTGTATCTAATTCTTTATTTCAATAACAAAGGTGTAACTATTTTGTTTTATGATTATAAGTCAATGGAGGATAATGTGAAGACAAGGGTAGATTATACATTTATTAGGCTACCTTTGTCAGGGTGCCGAGTGACCAGTAGTTCCTCATCTAACAAGTTTGGGTGAGACATTCTAATCAGTACTGCCAGAGGTGAAATCTGAAACCTGCCACTTCTGAGATACTGCAGCCTGCAGTTTTGGAATTTTAAATAATGAAAGTTGGCCTAAACAGCTGGCTGATGATTTTGGAACTTTCTTTCGTATCTCCAGTTGTGGTGAAGAGTTGTGTCGAGTAGAAAGCTAACTTTCTGAGTGTGAGATTTTAGCAGTCAAATAAGAATATCACACACCCTTGTTTTCAGATTGAGTGCAAGCACCACATGAATTACCTCTTTTTTTAAAAAAATGAAAGATAATCTTGTTTCTTTTCTTGTGCAACTGTAAAATGCTCTCTGATTGTATAGCTATGCTAATGTGGCTTCATCAAACTATGAAGGAGGTTCAAATTCTGGCTCATATTGTGTCCCCTCATATTGTGTCCCCTGTTGAGATAAAGCTGAAATGGATGAGAAATATGTTTTGTGCCATAGGTTAGTGGATTGTAGCATTCAGACTCTCATTTCTGAAGTTATTACATTTGTTGCACATGAAAATGGAAATAGTTACTTTTATAAAAAACAAACAACATTATGTTGTTGCTTGGAGTTACACTGTAACTAATTGCCTTCTAAAGTACCCTTTCAAGATCTAGAATGGTAGGATTTTGTGGTTGTTGTGTTGTTACAGTTGTGACCAACTCTTTGTGACCCCATGTCCATGGAGGTATCTTGGAAGGAATACTGGAGTGGTTTGCCAGTTCCTACTCCAGGTGCCTATGGCACCTAGTATTCCCTGGTGGTCACCCATCCAAGTACTAGCCAGGCCTGACACATGGCTGTCAAGTTTTCTCTGCTAATATGGGCAAACAAAAACACATGTACAAAAACACAACATGTCCCTCCCTCCTCTCCCTTCCCCACTGGATCACAACCCCCACACACACAAAACACGCCCTTCCCCTCCCAAACAAAGCACCCCTCCCCCTCCTCTTCCCCTTTAGCACAGGCTCCCTGTTGCAAAAAAAGGGGGCAAGTTTTGGATTTGAAAATAAGGAATCATGTTCACAGTATCCCCACCCCTACCACCTATTGAGCATGCTCAATACCTGCCCCCAACATGGCAGTGCCAAGGCAGCAACACCATGCCATTCAAAGGATTTTTTTAAAAAATTATAAAATCCAGGAGATTTACAAGAAAATACTATTGTGGGACAATGGCGAGAAAGATGCCTAAAAACATGATATCCTGACTAATATGGGAGACTTGACAGCTATGGCCCAACAGTGTGGTACAAATACTGTACATGTAATTTTTGAAATCTTCCTCTTGGCAAAGAATGCAGGCTATGAATCAGAAGACTCAGCAGAAGGATCTAAAATGAGAAGGCAGTAGCTCAGTTGGTTTCAGTGTCTAGCTGCACAGCCATAGATTCGGAGTTTGGTTCCCTGTTGTGCCTCCTTGACAGGGGCTGGACTCAGTGATCCATTGGGTCCCTTCCAACCTTGCAGTTCTAAATTATTACTATGTATGTTTCTGCCATTACTTGTCATAGTTACTGAGAAGTCCCTGTGCTCACCTTTCAGCATTAATATAATTGACAAGAAACCTGAATAGCTGATGGGGATTATTAGACATAACATAATATGTCTATCTGCTCTGCAACTCCTGCAAACTTCTTTAGGCCTTCTTTCACCAAATGGGATCTTTATTTGGTGCAATCTTTATTTTCAAAAATCAGTGACTATCAGTTTTCCATAACTTTATCAAATTAAATGGACCGCTCTATTCTGCTTCTGGCATGAACTCTGAAAGTTTCACATAGGTATGGGTTATAATCCTGTTTGTTTTTGTCAAGTAGGAAAAGAGCTTTTTGAATATTGCAGCCTCAGCATTCAAACAGCTGCTCCCCGTTAACTTTGAGGCCCCATACCATGTGGACTGCTTACTCATTGAGTTAAGGTCAAGCTGCCACATCTTCCTAGCTCCTTTAAAAAACCTTTTAAAGAAAATAATTTTTAAAAATTAATTCATGACCGTCACCATCCTGTGTTTCAAGGATAAAGATAAGATTGATACCGGAGTATAAAATCATTTCAAATGACCTTGCTGAATGGTCTAATGATACTTGAAACCTCTTTCACTGCTTTTTGGGAGTTGCTTGATCTTTCCACTAAGTAGCAAAGGAGTCTTTGAAAAAGGAGCTAACAGCGTAAAACTCATTCACCAACATGACAAGGAGTTTGCTGAGTTGACACCAGAGCTGTTGAAGCTGTATTGATCTAAACCTTTCTCAATTTAGAGATGTTTGAAATTGTTTAAGATGATGCTTATTCCCACCACCACCACCTGCATTGTGCCATATTGTACTTGGGCCAGAGGAGGCTTGAATCTGGTATAACATGACGCCTCTATCTAGGGTTAGGAACTCATGAGTTGTGAATTGCTCTTGAGTGTGATTCATGCTACACTGAAAACTTGATTCAGACTCAATTTGTGGGTGGGTTCTGGGGGAACTCGTAACTCATAACCATGTTGTTGAGTACCTATAGGCCTGTACTTGATCTTGGACCACAATCCTGAAGACTTACCAATATACCTGCCACTACCCTTGACCTCCCAACCTCCCTCCCTCTTTCTCTTTGGCTCTTTTGTTGGCAGATCTTAGCCACCAAAAGATCTGCCAGTGGAGGAGTTCTCTCACCAGGATGACCCATCAACATTTCTCTGAGATTAGCCAGCAGAAGTGAGTTCTGCAGCAGAAGGACATATTTTGCTGGTTGAAGATGCTTGCGCTTAGTCCCAAGCCGCCATAGCCACTGCACCTTTGAGTTAATCTTGCTAGATGTGTTCACATCTGTGAAGATTCTCAGTCACCCAGAAGTTGAGTCATAGCAACTGGACTTCTTGTAGCTCTGTCGGCTGAGATATCCACCAATCCTATTTATAGTTTTTTTCTTCTGGATCAGGCAGAAATTTGCTGGTACCTCTAATACAACAGCATAAAGAGAAACTCCTTCCTCGGATGCTCTTTAAAGCCAAGATATTAATAAAAAGTGTATATGATGTTGACATACAGACTATTGGCATGTGTAGTTAGCTGCTGCTCCAGTACAATATATAAAGGCTTTGCCTTTCCTTATATTTGCTCCTTATTAGCTCACAGAGTGGAGACAACGGCTAACTAAATGCAGATTGAACTCATTGTAATTGGAGAGGTTCAAGGACATTATATGGGCCAGCACAATACAAATAGATATTGCCCAACAGGATGCTCTATGATGGAGGACATAGTACATTTTCTAACAGGACGCTTTCTGTATGCAGATGTGAGGGACCAAGACCATCTCCCCTTTATGTATAGTTTTATTTCTGATAACAACTGGGACCAAGAACATCTCCCCTTTATGTATAGTTTTATTTCTGATAGCTACATGCTTAACTAATTAATTAATCTTCTGTAGCAACAACTCAGTTGAAAAATTCCTTCCCAAGAGAAGCCAGGGTGTTTCCATTGTCAGAGTTGTCATGAAAACATGAAGTTAGGGTGTTTTTCAGGCAAGAAGAACTTCATCATTTTAATATGCCCAAAGAGCTACTTTCTTGAAGAGGAAAGCCCACTTGGTCCATGGGAGTCTTTCCTCGTTATGCAGAAATAGACACACTGTTTGAAATTCCATTTTAATGCAGTGTAGATCAGAGGCCTAGTCTTCAAAGACACAGGTAGACCTGCTTCCCACACCATTTTAATGAGTCTAGGTCTTACATGTTTTTTTTAAAATTTCAATAGCAGTAGACCAAGCCAACCAAGTGTGGCATTTCCTATAAATCTGGTGTCCTGAAACAAAGATCCCATTTTTCCACCCTAGTTACAGCCTTTCTCTTGCAGGAGGGGAATCAGGTTCCTCACAGGGAATGCATATCTCCCATAACATCTGATTTGATCCTGAGTAAACTTGTCTTTTATGAAGTTTTGTGAATGAACCCATGTGAATGTAAGTGATACAGGGCCTTTTCACACGACCCCTAAAATCCGCGGCGAATGGCTCCCAGATCCGGAGCTTAAAATTGTTTCCCCATCAGCTCCGGAGTTTACAAAAAATTAAGTGCGACCATGCTCACCTAAGCGCGTCGCAGCGCACTTTTCAAGTACCTGGTCTCCAGAGCTGAAAAATTTCTGATGCGGATGTAAAGTAGTGAATGCCGGGCTCTCCTCACCATGTGTTTGTTTTTTTGTCCCCGCCGCCCCTTTAAGAGACAGGAATCATGACGACGGGGCTCGGGGCGGCTTCCACCGGTAGATGGAGGTGAGCCTGCGTTTTTTCTCACTTTTTTTCTCCCTCCCCTCACGCAGACAGGAGCAAGGAAGTGCAGAGGGGGTGGGAACACAGGAAGAGCAATGAACCCCCAAGATCTCTGGTCCGAATTTAAGTGGCCAGCGGATCTGAGGGGTCGTGTGAAAAGGCTCACAGACTAGAAATAGACTGATCCATCCATACATTATTGTGATCCTCCTTTCAAAAAAAATGTGGAAGAACAATCAGAGAGGAACTAGAAAGTATCATTTCTATAACCATTCAGTAACTGTCATATGGAATGAAAATGGACTCCACTATCTTTCATTCTTCCAAATGAGCTCAAAAGGTTCATATCAGCTGCCTGAGGTTAGCCCAATACAACCCAATACTGCCTCAGGTACAGCTGCATAATATGTCCCTTTCCAAGTCAAGGAATATCATAACCACAGCCTTCCTGGCAATAAAAATCCAGCAACAATTACATCAGACAAGGAATCATTTGGGCAGGGCTGCTTCACTCTGCTTAATGGTAGTGCCAGATCCGCAGCTGGAAGTTTCAGCCTACTACACTTAGGTTCAATTGAAATTAAGCAAGTTAAATGTCCTGTTTTAATTTTTTTTCTTTAAAAAGCCCTGTCTGAAGTGTATTTAATAGTTTAAGCTGTAGGCAGATGTTAAAAGCCCCCATTCAAGCGAATGCTAAGAAAATCAGAGGCACAATGGAAGACAGATTTCAGCCATATGCGTTCAATATCTGGAAAATCTGAAAACTATCTGGCAGGGCATTATTACCAACATTAGCAATTACACAAAGAAGAGAAGAAATTAACTTGGACAGGTGTCTGAAAGCTCCATATTTTAAGGAGTGGGTGTGTTTAATGGAACACACAAGGTATTTAAAGGGTAACACATAGGGCTATGAAACCAGGCATGAATGTAGAAGAGATTTTTTTACTGGCTTTCCTAGAAGCTGTCTGTTATACAGTGAAAAAGCAAACACTGGGAAAGAAAATCCAGATTGCTGGAACTAGTTGTTACAAAGGTTGTGTGGGCTGCTGCCAAAAGCAACATTTCAGAGTCTCTTTCTCTTCTGTGTAATGACAAGTAAAATGCATTTGAGTTGGCTCAAGACATTGGCCTCAAAGCAGCATGTCCAACCTTACTTCTCCTTCTGCCCCACCCTCCTTCCAGCTCCCCACCTCCCAAAAAAGAATCCAGATCTGGAGATTATCCCAGTCATTCAGACCAGGAGGACAGAGAGAAGTATAGTTAGACTTCCTCTTGTATCCACTGATGGAAGTAGATCCAGTAGAGGATCCAGGCCATAGTCTTGTTAGACCTGTATTAGTCCGATTGATCTCAGTCAATCTGGAGTAAGCCTAATGAAGTTCTGGTTCTAGTCCCAAGATGCGATGTGATACCATCACATGCAAATTCCTTCCACTCAGTTACAGTAACTGCCTCTTTATGCTGCACTGTAAGTCAAAACACAATGGTATTGCCTTATAGTTTCAAAGCTAGGGTTAGACAGGAAGAGAAGTTGGACTGTTCATTTTAGCACTGATCATTGTTCCTTGATCACATTTAGTTTTAGCCTCAGAAGACCATTTTGGAATTATAGTGATTTAAATTTTATTATGGTTTCCATTTGTTAATTCCAACTATAAAATAAACCCATAGAATTAAGAAGATTTGGTAATCAGATTGCAGCTCCATGGTCAAGAAAATGCAGGGAGTACAAGAGGATTCAGACGGTCTCATTTGCTATTTCTTTCCATTGGCCACATGACATAAACACAAATGCAAATCAGCTTGGGGGGTCCCCTCCCTTAATCCATAGTTTCCCTATCTTTCACTGGGGCTTCTTTTTTCCATAGTGGATCCATTCACATCACAGCTGGGGGTGGTGGAGAGTGGGGGAGATCCATTCAGGGAGGGTTGGAACTTTGAAACTAAAGCCATTTTTTAAAAAATAGTGCGAGCAGGGTTGTACTAGTGCACCTAGGTACAAGGAAAGAAGGAAGGAAGGAAGGAAGGAAGGAAGGAAGGAAGAAATTGCCATTTAGCTTTTGTGTACAGCTTATTAAAACAGGGTAAGCAGATATTCAGTCTCCATCTGACTGATGGCTTCCCTAAATTACCAATTCTCAAAGCTACAGAGACAACTGACAAGAAGCAGAAGCAGCAACCCATGATCTATTTGCTGCAGTGGTATTCTGTGAAAGAACTGGGGAAACTCTGAAGTCATACCCGTACATTCTCAGTCCTTGTACTTACAGTAAATTGAATCCCAGCCACAACTGAATTTTCAATATGTAATCTCATCAGATTAAATATGGAGAGAAACTTTTACTGTAAAATCTAGAACCATTCCAATTTACTGCCATTAGCCTTAGTAGCACCAAACCAGATGATGAGAACCTTGATTGCATAGGAGGACATGGTTGCAGCCATGACACTGCAAAGCATCAGGGAAAGGAGACTCTTTGTAACAGAGAAGTTGCAACTGGAGGAGCTGCATTTAAATCATATCATTTCCTGCAGCTCTCTTCCCAGCTGCTTACGTACTGCTGGAGTCTCAGAATCATATTTGTTGCAATTGTAAGAACATTCAGCAATACCAGAGCCATGAAGTTTACAGAACAAAAGCAGGAGGTAGGGGTGGGTTAAACACTTATTTCCCCTTTAGCAATGCTATATCATATCCCTTGGGTGTCGACAAGAGGACAAATCCTACATGTATTTATTGTTTTAATACACAGACAGATGTACTGCATTGTAGGGTGTTGTATGATGTGCCTCATGTATAGGAATTATATTAATATACTACTATGTAGCTTTGCCCATCCCCTAGAATAGTGTTGGTGAACCTACGCCACAGGTGCCAAGGTGGCACTCAGAGCCCTTTCTGTAGGCACCCGACATCACCCCTTCACAGCCACCTGTATTCAGGTAAACTTGCTATATTGGCACTTTGCAAAAAAAAATTAGTGGGTTTTGAATCACAGTTTGGGCACTCAGTCTCTAAAAGGTACGCCATCACTGCCCTAGAAAAACACCCTTGCTTCTTTTTACTTCTTTTCAGTGATTTGGGGACAGGAAAAAAATGGATCCATATTTACTCATGACATGACATGGACTCGCTCAAATCGGTCCCTTAACATACTTAATGTAGATTAACTGATCTCAGTAAGCATGACAAATCTTGGATTCAACCCTACTGTTTGCCACTAAATAACTAGCTCAGTTCTTATAGATTATAGCACTCTATTCATCACAGTTTATAAACCTTTCCTCCCCTTTTTAATGAGGAAAATTTGGTAAGAGACTTAAGTACAAGTGGACTGCGGACCAACCACAGTAACATTTTACTCGAACATGTGGAGGACGAATACTTATTATATTTTAAAGTCTACTGTTGAAAGAGTTGCTAGAGAACAGAATTGAAAATTATTGAATCCATCCTAACATAATACATATGGAGAGTAGGGATTTTGGGATTTTTTAAAAATCTGTCACCATAAAATAATTTGTTTAATAAAAGTGAATCCAAACAAAAATAAGAATCAGCTTTTTCAACCCCTGTTGCAACTGGATTCACAGTTGCAGTTGTGGTGTAATTATTTTGTGATTGCCTATTATTATCCATGTCATCAATTATTATTTGTAAAGGAAGGGTATTTGTGTCATAAAAGGTTTCTTTATTTCTGCCATGGTAGCAGTTACAACTCACAAATATTTTGTTGAAACTTTTGTTATACCTTGGCTGTACTATTCTCTTAAAGCTGCCAACTTTTCTTCCTAATAGGGCTCCAATTCCTTTCATTTCTGTATGGCAAAAAGAAATAAAACAGGTGCAGGTTTGGTGCCTCTGGGTATCTGGGGAGAACCTTTGGGGTTGGATCTATTTTGGGGCAGCATAACCCAGACACCAGAAATCCAACCTTCCCCAAATTTGGTAGGAATCTGGAAAAAAGACAGGGGAGGTAACCTAAAAATAAGGTGACTCTAGGTGCCGGGGGGGTGGGTGGGCTTTAATAGCCTAAGAAACTGACAAATCAAAAATCACTAAAATTCATGAATTTATTAGGAATATCAATTTGCAGGAATAATAATTGATAAATTAACATTTTTGAGTGAATTGCAATTTTTAAATTTGTGCCCATCTCAAAAAAAAAAGAATACAGTATTGTCAGTCTGCTTGCTGTCAGGGCTTTTTGACTTATTCTAAAAGACAGAGAGGCAGGCAAGCACCAGAAAAGAGCACAATCCATTAACTATTGGTTTTAATAGATTTTATTTGTTTGTTTGTTATTAGACCTATATACCACTCCAGCTAGTCTATATGCTATTTACATTAAATTTAAGTACACATTTTCTTCTTCTACTACCATTTGTCTTATAAAACTCATACTGACAAAAATTTTAGAGACTACCCTTATATTAAAAGAGAGAGTTTGCAAGGTGTCCCAGATTCAGGAGGAACTACCATGCACCTTCTTTGGAAGGAACCTGCCACATCTTTAGGCGTAATGCAAATACGAGTTTCTGTGTCTCCCAATTCAGGAAATGAATCTTTATAGCACTCTTGGCCAATTGACACCTCTTATCTCTTAAGAAAAACCTCTTCTCAACCATTTACTCTTTCAATAGGCTGCATGTGGAGTCCAAAAAAAGGAAAACTTCCTATCTGTGACTAAGATTTTCTTCTTTCCTCCTCTGCCACTTCAGTGCAATCCCATCCTATAAGAACAAGTGAGAACAAAGTTCCAGTGCCTGGGGTAGAGATGGGCACGACTTAGCGGAATTTTCGTTTTTGTTTTCGTTTTTCATTTCTGTTACGTAACGAAACGAAAAACGAAAAACGGCTCAAAACTGGAACGGAAACGGAAACGAAACGACTAATTTCGAGCCATTTTTCGTTTTTCGTTACTGGAAAAGCACTTAATGGAGCTAAATGGGAAGAAACGAAAAAATGTTCATTTTCATTTTCGTTTGTCGTTTTCGTTACGCAACGAAACAAAAACGAAAAATTTTGAAAATTAGCTCACGAAAATGGAAACGAGCCGAAACGGACCCCTAGACGAAAATGAAAACGAAAACGAACAATTTTTCTGAATCGTGCCCATCTCTAGCCTGGGGCTGGTTGGCACTTTATTTAAAAAAATCCTTGTACATGGGAATGGAGATCCCACACTTTCACAATACCCAGACTTTCACAATATCCGGATATTCCCCTAGGTGAGATAGCGGCCTTTGAGGAATAACCCCTTTTCACTGTTGCATGAGAAGGTAGATGTTCACATTCATGTCAGGAGTTTTACAAGTTTTCCAGAAATAAAGGT
Source organism: Phrynocephalus versicolor (assembly GCA_023846285.1). Lineage (NCBI taxonomy): Eukaryota > Metazoa > Chordata > Lepidosauria > Squamata > Agamidae > Phrynocephalus > Phrynocephalus versicolor. The sequence goes on along the minus strand of JAHTLZ010000240.1, from coordinate 16,374,589 downwards.
TTTGGAACCTTTGGGTCAGATGTTTCTGCTTGCTCCTAAATAAGAAACCACGGGTCACATCTCCCCCAACCCAGATGAACCCTCACAGTTACAGAGCTTTGAAAAGCACAATTTGTCCATGTTTCTCAAGCCCTTCAATACAACCTTCTAAGAGCATATGATTGTTGCCCCGGGTTAATACCTGGAGAAAGAAGAATTAATACAGGCATACAGATGGTTTCATTTCCTCAGATAATAGTAGAAAACAATAAAGGACTAACAGCATTACTATCTGTTACATAGTTATCTCCTTGATGATACGGATGATAAAGAATTATCAAACCTGTGAGTTAAGTTAGGTGGTCTTCAAAGGTGCAATTAAATTCATATGCACAATCTAGGCCCATGTTATTTGCAGTCAGAAAACAATTATAAAGCCAGGTGTAATAAAACCAGTATTGTCCACTGTATTAAAAAAAGTCAGGAAAAAAACAGTATTTGGAATTAAACACAATTATAGAAATAAAATCTTGCTGAATCTTAAAAATTAGACCATCACCCCCAAATCTAATAAGAACCATATCCTGTTAACAAATATGGGTTCTAATTTTTAGTTTTCCATTTTACTCAATTAGATCTTCCTGTTCAATTTCTACCTAATGCATATCTTTAATGTTGACTATTTGTAACTCTCTTTTTTCAACTTGTAGTAATTACCATCCAGAGTAGCTATTTGCTAGATGGGTAGCATAAAAGTTCAATCAATCAATCAATCAATCAATGCCTGCCCTGCTTCTGGTTTCATAGTTATTTCACATCAGCTTATATTTTTATGGGAAGCAAGAGTCACCACACTTAATTACACTCTATGAGCACCTTATTTGAGCTCAATAACTCACTAGGCCAGCAAACAAACAAATCTGTCTAGCCCACATATTTTTCTTCATTTATACAACTGACAAAATCTGAATTTTGTTTCAGATTGTGGGACAATACAGTTGGGACAATGCATATATAGTGTGGACCTAACTGAACTATACTTTTCATGACCAAAACCTGATGCTTTTCCATCAGCAAAGTCCTAAAACTAATGTGACCCTTGTGTACATCAGTGAGTATCATGCTCTCCAGCTGCAACCCTCAAGAATCCAGGTTTCAAGCACCTTCCAGACTTCTAGAATGGGATTTGGGGATACTCTAGGTCAGGCATGTCCAAAGTCAGGCCCAGGGGCCAAATGCGGCCTATTTTCAAATTTTGAGTGGCCCACGGCCTCTTCTGCCCACTGACCCAGTTTGTCACTCATCCCTGTCAGCTGGCCACTATCCATAAGGGATGGAGACATCACCTTGCAGTTTTATGGTTTGCCTGCCTTCCCTGCCTCTGTCCATCCCCCCTACCACCTGCCCAGCCTACCCAACCCCAGCTCCGTTGCTGCAGTGTCCTCCATACCTCCTAGCATGTTACAGAGACTTGTCCAAAGTCCGACCCGGGGGCCAAATATGGCTGAATGGTCGGCCCCCACACATTTTAACCTCACCAAAGCTGGCCCTCCTTGGAAAAAGTTTGGACACCCCTGTTTCTAGGTCAAGCCATCAGTCAATATGTTCATAGGTTCAGGGATTGTAGGATGTGCCTATGCCATAAATCAAGGCAAAAAGAAACACACTTTATAATAAATTCACAAATAAATTGTTTGTTTGGAGAAGACTATCAAGGAATATAGTTTTGATAAAATGTCTGTAATACAGTATATATTTAACAGATTACAAAATAGATTCTGTATAAAAATGCCATGTCATGTGCTAGACAATGTGTATTAGGACAGGAAGATCAGGATGATTAGGTCAGATGGTATGGCATGATCACCTCACCTCGTGTAATGTGTGCACCATGTTGCTTTATGTATAAAAGTCTCAGGCAAGCCAATGTATAATAGGTGAGACAGATCCCCACACTCCATTGTTTCTCTCTTATATTCTGTATATGATGTGCTTTGTGTATATGTTGTTATTGTTTATTTCTCTTGCCACGTGTACATATGTAATATATAAGTTTTATACTAAGTTCTATTGTCTTATTTGTCTCCTAGCTCCACAATCACTAAGTGCATTTCTTTTTTCCACACTGCTGCTAGTCTCTGCTAGTTTATTTTCCCTGAACATAATTAATCCCTATCAGTCACAATAGGGCTATGTTTTAACAAAGACATTCTAAGAATAACAATGGCAGTTTAGTTGCCTATTTCACAGCAGCATTCCCATTATGCATGTAATGCTGCGTCTTGTTTTGTCTTTTGGAGGAACAGACGAAAGGAAGAAAACAGAATGTGCAAAGGTCAACTTTGGAAGGCCATCACAAGGACTCTGATCTGAGTCATCTGCTGCTAATAAAAAAGTCAAGGAAACTCTCATGGTTCTCATGCCTTGACTGGCAAGCTGAGATGTGTAGATATTAAAAAGAATGGAGAATTAATACAGTGTCCAATGATGTATATAGCTCCTGAAGAACTATTACAAGTGCACTTGTCAACTGCAAAGGCAGCCTCCCCAACCCAACACTTTCCATTACAATTCCTTTCATCCCCCTCTAGTATGGTCATTTATTACTATATGGATGATGAGAGTTGGAGCAACACATGTGGAAGGCACTAGATGGAAACAAGTTGTTCTAAGGGCATCTTGGTGGCTTAAAGTCAGCACCTTTTTAGTCGTATTTCACATTATTTTAAAATCAAAGCCATAGTCTATAATCATTCTGAGGAAGTGCAAAGATGCAGACAGCCTGAACCAAGCCTAAATATCTTTCATAAATGATGTGAAACTTTTCTGTTTGTAGTGAAGGTTGTTGCTGATTCAAATGACCTTTTCTGTAATGGCATGGATCCAAATTTTATTTATTTATTTATTTATTTTAGAGTATTTTTACCCCACCTTTCTCCTTGGAATAGGACCCAAGGCAGCTTACAGTAATGAGGGATAATATACAGTCCAGTACAATTAAGACATGCTAATATACAGTCCAATACAATTAAGACATATTCAAGTATTCAGAACAAGGAATTGAGGGACATCTTACAGCATTAATAGACAACATTACATTAATGCTACAAGGTTATAAGTAGTTATAAACACAAAGTCTATGTGAATGTATAGATTCATATAAAAGACATAACAGTAGTCCATCATTCAGGGAAATCTTGCCTGAAGAGAAAGCTCGTTGCCTTTTTCTGGAAGGACAACAGAGATGAGGCAGTCCTGGGCACTAGTGAGATGAAGTTCCAGAGTCTGGGCACAGCAGTCGAGAAGGCCCTTTCATGGGTTCCCATGAGACGTACCTGTGAGGGTGGCAGGATGGAGAGAAAGGCCTCTCCAGATGACCTTAACACCCGATTCATTTCATTCTGTGAAATTCGCTCTTTGAGGTAGCTAGGACTCAGGTCGTACAATGTTCTGTAGATCAACATCAGCACCTTGAATTGTGCCCAATTGCTGATTGGCAGCCAGTGGAGCTGTTTAAATGGGGTGTAATGTGATCTCTGTACCCTGCCCCAGCCAGCAGTCTCGCTGCTGCATTTTGGACCCGTTGAAGTTTCCTGAGACTTTTCATCGGTAGTCCCACATAGAGTTCATTACAGTAGTCTAGCCAGGACATCACTTGGGCATGTGTCACTGTTGCCAAAGCTGGTTTCTCAAGAAAGGGGCATAATTTGCATACTAGCTTTAATTGTGCAAATGCACTCCTAGCCACAGCTGTGACCTGTGCATCCAAGCTCAAGGATGAGTCCAAGAGCACCCCCAAGCTGTGTATCTGGTTTTTCAATTAGAGGGTGACCCCATCCTGAACAGGTTGCATCCCTATCCCTTGTTTTTCCTTTTGACTGACCAAGAGCACCTCTGTTTTTTCTGGGTTTAGTTTAATTTTGTTCATCCTCATCCAGTGTAAAACCACTGTTTAAAAAGCCCTCCTTAGACCGACAGTATCACATATTGCATTCCTAGGGAAAGTCCTAGAACAGGTTGTGGCCTCGTACATTCAGAGGTTTCTGGATGAGATCAACTATCTGGTTCCATTTCAGTCTGGCTTCAGGCCTGGCTATGGGACTGAGGCAGCACTGATTGCATTGGTAGATGACTTACACAGGGAAATGAATAGGGGATCTGTGCCCCTTTTGGTTTGGCTAGACCTTACCAGCTTTTGACACTATAGACCAGTGGTTCTCAACTTGTGGGTCCCCAGATGTTCGTGGACTGCAACTCCCAGAAGCCCCCAGCACTAGCTGTGCTGGAAGGGGTTTCTGGGAGTTGCAGTCCAGGAACATCTGGGGACCCGCAGGTTGAGAACCAGTGCTATAGACCAGTGGTGGCAAACCTTCGGCACTCCAGATGTTTTGGATCACAACTCCCAGAGTCCTTTGTCATTGGTAATCTAGGCTTGGAATTCTGGGAGTTGTGGTCCAAAACATCTGGAGTGCTGAAGGTTCACCATCACTGCTATAGACCATGGCATCTTCCTAACTTGTCTCTCTGAAATGGGAATTGGGGGTACTGCATTAAAGTGGCTCCAATCCTTCCTGCAGGATAGAACACAGAAAGTGGTGTTAGGTGATGCATGTTTGACACCATGGCCACTGACCTGTGGAGTCCCCCAGGGTTCTGTTCTGTCTCCTATGTTATGTAACATCTATATGAAACCACTGGGGGAGATTATCAGGTCTTTTGGGGTTAGGAGCCATCAGTATGCCGATGATACCCAGCTCTACCTCTCACCACCTCCTGACTCTAAGGGACCTACTATCTCAACTTTACAAGGGAAAAAACAGAGACAAAAGCAACCTGTGATAACCAGACATTAAGAATTTGACAAAACCGAGGAGCGTTACATCATCTTCATTTTTTCCAAACCTCACAATTGGACATAAAATTCAACACTGTCAATTTGTGCTGCAACTCTTGTCTTGATGGAAATATCTCAGCTACTTTTAAAGACTATAAGAATTACCCAGAAGCCCAGGGAAAATACAGATGGAGCAAATTAAAGGTTCCCATGCAGATTACCAGAGTGTGCTCAGCATTATCTGCCCGTGCCCTCCACAAGGAACCAGATCCTTCCTGAGGGCAATGGAGACCCTGGCTGTCAAAAAGCCCTTTCATTTCTTTTTTTGAACTTTGGCTATGGAAAACCTGGTTTGTTTTAATGTGAAATCTCATCTTCAAGGAAGCCTTTTTCCTGTCAGTATCACACAGCTAAAAACTGAGAGTTGCCTCGCTGCTGCAGCTATTTTAATCTACTGCCGCTGGCTGTGTTGGTTGCCAGCACAGCTGCTTTGTCTGTCTTCTGCCACAAGATATTTTATCCTAGACTATGCATACATGCGAGAAAAACAACGAATAACATAAAAAGCAGCTTTGTGCACAAAACAGCCTATAAAAACCAAAACTAACCTGCTGTGTCAGTTATGCTATGTCAGATGGTCACAATACCAAGCCTATCACTAGTGTGTGTAACTCCAGTGGTTCTGCTGGCTTGGAGATTCTGGGATGTTTGACTGGGAAAAGGAACGTTTCCAAGCTTTGCACATAGTGTAGTGCTAAGCCTATTGCTATATACTGTCTGTAGTACAACCAGCAGCATAGTAAAACCATTGGAAATAAGATTTTAGGGGGAGATATGTGTTATATAATGGCAGCCAAGACAACAAAGAGGTCACAAAATTGGGTAGAATAGCTCATATCCTGGAAAACAAACAAATAATTCAAAAATATCTTCATAGCACCGGACTGAAAAGAACAGAACACTATTTAAAGAGGATAAATGCAAAATTCTAATGTTAAGAAAAATTCTAAAGTTAGGGGGGGGGAAGTAATCAACTCCACAGTTACAGGATGTAAGATATTTGGCTGAGCAGTAGTACATACAAGATGTTGTAAATCAGAAGCTGGATATGAACCAACAGTGCAGCTGCAAAAGGGGCAAATGCTGCTTTAGGCTGAATTAACAGAAATACTGTATAGTCTCCAAAATCAAGTTAAGTACTGCCACGCCCACCCCAATTCAGCACTGGTTAGGCTTCATCTTGAATACTGTGTCCATTTCTGGACACCACACTTAAAGAGAGATACAGACAAACTGGAACAAGAATGATCAGGAAACTGGAAACCAAGTTCTATGAAGGCATGTTCAAGCCTTGAGAAAAGAAGATTTAGTGGAAATACAATAGCACTCTTCAAATACTTCCAAGGGTGTCATATAGAGGAGGGGGCAGGATCTGTTTCCAATCATCTGAGGGTGCATGATATATAACAGGGCTGCCCAACAGGTAGACCAGGGGCTACCAGTAGCCTGTGAAGAGTTCAAAAGTATCCCACCAGCCATCAATAAAAAATGTGAGGGGATAAGTTCTCCACCTCTACCTCCCCCAAACTAAGAATCACCACTGCCCCAGCAAAGCTCTGGTTCTGCCAGCCCACTGTCTCAGCCAAGCGGGGCAGTTCAAGGGCCATGGCGCTGTCCCCTGCTCTCCCTACTGGCCAGATGATCAGCATGCTACTGTCTCATGACCAACTGAGTTGTTGGTGCAGAGCGGAAGAAGGGGAATGGAAGGGACAGTGAGGGGCGGGGTCATGGGCGTGCCCACCTCCTTTGCGTGATGATGTCCCCCTCTTCTCTCCCCCCCCCAGAGAATTCCTTCCTCCCACCCTTCCATCCTCCTCCTCCCACCCCACAGCTGCCTCACAGAATGTGACCTGCCACTCCTCCTGCTCCCCTTGTGAGTCATTCCCTTTTCCTTGCACTACCGTGGCAATGTGATTGGCCCGCTGCTGGCTTGGCCCATCCCAGCTGCACAGCGAACATGGCAGAGGTGAGTGGGCAGCAGCAGCAGTGGCAGCGAGGGGGCTGGAAGGGAGAAGGGGGAAGCAGCCCTGGCAAGCGGAAGGGCCAATCTGCGCAAGCATGCACGCACCTCCCTTGCACCCATCCAAACCGACTCCAGCAGGTATAAGGGAAGCATGTGCATGGTCAGCCTTTCCCTCAGGCACTTTCATCTAGAAAATGTAGACCTCGGCCTGTTCAAAGTTGGACAACCCTGATATATAATAATGGGCTCAAGGTACAGGAAGATGTCCATTGAATATCAGGAAAAGCTTCCTAACTTCTAGTGCAGTACAACAATGGAACCAATTGCCTCAGGACTTGGTGAGCATTATAGATGGGCACAAAACAAATATATGGCATTTAATTTCATTTTGCCTTTCCTTTTGTTTCATTATTAACGAATTTTTAAAAGAATTTTCAGAACAAAATGAAACAAAACAAAATGATTTGTTATGCTATAAAATGGCTCCCCTGGGTCCTAGAAGCCCCACATTTGGTGAATAACTTCCTTGAACTCTTTCTTATAAGCCCTCCAAATTCTGAGAGCTTTGGGGTTCAGTGGGCCAAGTTATTAAACTCCCAAATGGGTCCCCCTTGGAAAAAGAGGAAGAGGAAAAATGTAGTGTCTTAAACTCAAGCCTCATTCACCTCTGTGATGTGGAATGCGAATGAAGGGGGTTGAGGTGAGTGCTGAAATGATTCCATTCTGTTCTATATTCACTTGTCTTTCCTTCAAGGAAAGAAGCCAGGCTCAGGGCCATAATTTTTCTCTTGCTTGTTCAGAGAATGAAATTTGGGTTTTTATTGCTTTATTGCTTAGCAACCCTTCCAAGCAAGATCTATCAGCATTCGCCTCAACCCCCCTCCTTCGTATTCCACAACACAGAAGGGAATGGGGCTTGAGTTTAAAACACCACAGTTTTCCTCTTCCTCTTTTTTCATGGGGGATCCACTTTGGGGTTTAAAAACTCAGCTCCCTGAACCTCAAACCTCTTAATGGGCTTAAAGGAAAGAGTACAAGGAAGGTACCCGCCAAAATTGGTGCCTCTATGATGAATTGTTTCATTTCTAGAGCCAAAAATGGTGCTTCATTTCATTTTATAAGGAAATGTGTTCTACCATTTCATTTTGTAATGAAATAATTTTCTTAGGTAGTAGAGATGGGCACGACTAGGGAAAATGACGTTTTCGAGTTGTCGTGTGTCGGAGGCAGCCCGTGTCAGCTCGTTTCTGTTTTTCGCGAAACTTCACAAAAATTAGTCGGTTCATTTTTTTGTTTTTTCGTTATCGTTATACTGGTTTTGGGGGGGTAGCAGGCTCCTGGAGGCACCTCTGTGGGGTGGGTGCCTCCTCTGGCCTGCTATAAAGGGAAAGTGGGCTCCTGGAGGCACCCGTGGGTGCCTCCTATCCTCACCCACTAGGAAGGGACAGCAGCAGGCTCCAAGAGACCCCTCAACATGCGGGTCTCCCCTCCTCACCTGCTGCTGCAAAATGGCATGCATAACCATATGGATATGCATACCATTTGCAGACAGTGAGACCAGTCCACTGGTACGACCCTCCGTCAAGGAGAACCGTGAAGACTGGGTCGCACCTGCCATGTCCCACAAAGAAGGGAATCGTACTTGCGTGTAGTGCAATGCAAGTAGATCTGGCTATAGGTTAGGGTTAGGGTTAGTGCAAGGGCTAGGGTTAGGCTACTGACGGGTAAGGTTACGGTGGGCTATTGGGTTGCACCTCTGGGTGCCTCTCTGACCCACTAAGAAGACAGTCTGTGACGTATGGGTAAAGAGTCAAGGATTAGGGTTAGGGAGTTAGGGGGCTAGGGCAGGTTTTAGGGGGCTTTTTGGCACATCCCAGAAGTCTCAGTGGCCAAGTGGCCATGCGATTGGTGGGATGGCTCCAAAAATTTGCATGGTCGTCCCCTCCCACATGGCTGGCCAGACCACTGGGCCAGCCCATCATTGCGCACTGCGCAGGTGTAAATAAAATAAAATAAAATAAAATCAATGGAGGACAGAGGAGGAGAGGAGAGACATTTTGTTGCAAGAAAAAACCCACTGCTACTGTGAAAAATCTGGCAGTTTATAAATTTCCGCGTGTTTCTGTTGTGCTTGTGTGTTTTTGGACCACGATTTCAAAAACAATATTGCGTTCGCCGCCCCATGTTGGATCCCCCGCCCGCACCGCATGGCATGGCAACTCAAGTCCGGCTGCCCAGGACAGGGGGGAGGCGGGACCCCCCCTCCAGAAACAATCCCTCCGGTAGGTGCCCTGTGCCCTTAGTCAAGCAGGCATTTTTCCGCCTGCTTTTTGGCCCGGGAATGGGTGGGGGGGAGACCCGGGAGAGTTTAAAAGTTTTTTCCTGTGCTGCCCATGCCGCTTGCTTGCGCTTTGGCGGCCGGCGGTGAGACTGGGCTTTTTGCTGGCTGTGAGCCTGCGGCGAGTCCCACCAGAGCAGCCCAGGAGGGAGGAGGGGGGAGGCAGGGCGGGGACCTCCAGAAACCACCCCTCTGGTAGGTGCCCTGAGGCACGGCAGGCATATTTCCGCCTGCTTTTTGGCCGGGAACCGGGTTTTTTAACTTTTAAAAACTTTTTTTCTGTGCCGCTTGGCATCGCGCATGATTGCCGCGATGCAAGTAACGACCACGAAAAACCAGACCAAATTGTTCGTTCGTCAGTTCGAGCTCGAAGCCTGGCGGAGTAATTCCCGTTACCGTTTCCGTAGAGTAACGGAACCGAGTAACGGAAACAGAAACGGGAATACCGCTAAGTCGTGCCCATCTCTATTAGGTAGTGAAATGATGAAACAATGTTTCAGTTTTCATTTTGTGCCTATCTCTAGTGAGCATTCCAATACTGGAGGCATTTAAAAGAAAATTGTCATGCATCAGATATACCTTCACTTGGATTCTTGTACTGAGTGGGGAGTTGGACACAATGGCCTTATAGGTCCTTTTCTACTCCTTTATTCTATGATTCTTTGATCTATGTGGCATCTTAAGGAATATCAAGTTTTACTTGAAACCAAGCACTGGCTAGCCACCTCAAAAGTAATGGAAAAACACTCATGATCAGTCTTAGTTGTGGGCAAAAGGTTGTTTCCTCTCAGTGGATATAATTACCCTAGAGTAGAGTGATGTGGTTAGGGATTTCTGGGAATTATAGTTCCCAAGATATTTTTCCCCTCAAGCAAGGAAGCAGCCAGTTTCTGCCTGTCAGGCATACAAAGACATCTGCTCACCAAAGCAACCAACAACAGCACAACTCTGAGACTAAGAAGAAAAAAATGCCCCGAGCTGCATCCATACAACAGCAGCAATTACCTCCAAAGACCAACACCATAATGACATAATCACATGACCCCCCTCTGCTGACTAGGCCACCCCCACAGAAGCAAACAAAGCTGTCTCCAGAAAGCAACTGGTGCCTTGTTATTCAGCCTATTCTGACCAGAGTGAAATAAAACCAAAATGGAGTATATTCTTCCTCAGATTGATGAAGCTACTTGGATGAGTAGCAAAACATTTCAGTCTCACAAGAAAGGAAGTCCAGTTGCCATGACTCGACATCCAGATAAGCTCACCTGGATGACTGAGAATCTTCACTGACTGCATTTATGGTGCGGGACATCTGAATTTTGAGGAGTTGGGATGACTCGAGTCATGCCCATCTCACAAGGGAGTCACTCTCACATGTTTTGGGGGCTCCATGACGGAATTCTTATTTTATTTTTATTTTTATTTTATTGTGTTACTATTTTATAGTTTTATTGTATGAATTGTTTGAAATTGTTAATTGTTGTAAACCACCCAGAGTGACCTCGCTGCCAAATGGGCGGCATAAAAATCCAATAAATAAATAAATAAATAAATAATATTCTATATGTGGTTGGGCAAGTATGCTCTCTTACAAGTTTTTGTAAAGATAGTAATAAGATAAGGCATGCAAAATATGCTGCTAGTACAATACATATGGTAATTATTATGATGATTCACAAAGCAGATGACAAAATTAGGATTGTACAACTTGATGCAATATACACCCCACTCTGTTGTCCCAACATGTCTGTACAACATCTCAACCTGTGCATATTTGTTGCTGCTCTTCTATTTCAAAGCAGTAAAAAAAGAAAAATACTAAGAACAATTATATTTGAATATTGCTGTTACTAACCAGTAGAGGGACAGCACAAATTGGGGGTAAGGTGTGGGGGGGAGGAGCGATTCAGATAAAGAAAAGATTTATCTGAAAAGAAAGGCAATTGGAAGAGCAGGGCCCATTAGCTTCCTGTCTCTTGCCTACAGATTGTTATCCTTGGCAGAGAGTAAGTGGCTTAGCACAAATTGGATTTTGCCCAAGTAAAAGAACAAGCAGCCTTTCAGCCCAGCCAATGTGTGTTATTAATGTTCAACAGAATACTGAAAAGCTGTATAAATAAAATTATTAAGATAAAGACCAACTATAACCTGCCTTTTTAATTGTCTTCTGAAATGGGGAAGTAATTGTTCTGGTGGGAGCACGTGCAATGACAAAAACCAGTTTCAAGCAAATAAGCAAAGAGGCTTTCAGTCAAATAAAGTTGGGGGTGGTGGTGTTCATGTGACACCTGCAGAACAGTCTCAAATGGGACTTTGGAAGTGATCCAGCACTCTTGAAGGATAGTGGGGGCTGAGGGACATCTCTCCCTCATTCACCACCTCCCCTTCTCTCTCTCTCTCTCTCTCTCTCTCTCTCATACATATACAAAACCCTGAGGGGGAACTTCAGCAATGAGCAGCTGGAGGAAGGACCGGTTCTTGTGTCAGCCAAGTGAAGGAGTGGGAAGATCCTGTTGCCGGGCAAGACAGCAGAGGAGGAAGAGTTGAGGAGAATGGAGTAGGAAAACCCAGACAAAAATAACCTTTTAAAGCTATTTCCTCTGATCTACAAATTATAGAGTAGTGGGAGCATGAAGTTGTGTGAGGAAGCATAACCATATCTGTGAATTAAATAGACGGTAGGGGCAGGACAGAGGGTGTGCCACAGAGACTGAAATAACAAATTACAGTGGTACCTCTTAAGACAAATGCTTTGCATGACAAAAAAATTCCCTGTGGGCTGCTTCGCAAGACAAAAAAACTATTCTGCAGGTACCCGGGGAAGGGGGAAAAAAACAGGGTTTTTTGTCTTTGTTCTAGCCTCTGGAATGAATTAATCCATTCCCAATGCATTCCTATGGGAAATCAGTTTTTATAAGACAAATTTTTCACGACACAAAGCGACCCATAGCCTCCAGAATGGATTAATCCATTCCCAATGCATTCCTAAGGGAAACTGCATTTCGTAAAACAAAATTTTCTTAAAACAAATTCACCCGTACAGCGAATTAAATTTGTTTTAAGAGGTATGTGTGTGTTTTGTTGTTACAGTCATGACTGACCCTTCGTGACTCCATGTCCATGGGGTTTTCTTGGCAGGAATGTTGGAGTAGATTGCCAGTTCCTACTCCAGGTGCCTACAGCACCTGGTATTCCCTGGTGGTCTCCCATCCAAGTACTAGCCAGGCCGGACCCTGCTTAGCTTCTGAAATCAGGCGAGATCAGAAGTGCTTAGGGTATCTAGGCAGCTGTTTTAAAAGGTACCACTGTACAACTAAACCAGTTACCAGTAATAGTTTACTTTGAAAAGTAATGGCAGCATAACAAAGTTAAAATTCAATAGTACATGCAATAAGTAGGAGCAAATGTACTTTACTGATATACTGAGCAATATATTTTAGTTACATTAAACTATTACTTTTTAAGGATACTGAATAACTTTTTCAACACATGGTTTCCGTTTTTTTAAAGTTTGCTGATTTTCCACCAACTTTCATGTGAATCTTTGTTGTAGTATTTGAACCTGCTATAGATTACTATGGTGTAAAGCAGTGGTTCTCAACCTGTGGGTCCCCAGATGTTCCTGAACTGCAACTCCCAGAAATCCCTTCTAGCACAGTGGAGGCTTCTGGGAGTTGCAGTCCAGAAACATTTGGGGACTCTCAGGTTGGGAACCACTGGTGTAAAGGAATTCTATCTATGCATTTCTAGTGAAAAGTAAGCTTCCAAATTGTGAAGGTGGAGCAAATTGTGAAGGTGAGCAGAGTCCACAGCATTGTCTGCATTAGATAGGAGCAAAACTCTTAAAGCTACATGTTGTCGAATCTATACTTCAAAGCAGCACCACTGAATCCATTTATACTGTATTTTGATAGGAAATGCAATAGCCTAGTCCCTCTGGACATGTAAATACAGCTGAACCATGGATAATGTAAGAGCAATATTTAGTGAAAAGGATCTGGCACTGATGTGGGAATTTTCTAATAACTTACCACCATCCCTGGTGTTTTTAAAGAAATGAACTGGTTTTCAAAACTTGGTGGGGAGGCTGGCCATTCTTAGGGACCTTTCACTCTCACTGTTTCTACACCAACACCATGCTTGATAGCAAAATAGAAAAAGAATAGCTGTTAAAAAAAACCTTAAACTGGGGCATTCCATTGAAAAAATTTCTTAAACCAAGGCATCCCCATTTCCAATAATTTCTTTTCTTAAGCCAAGTTTTTCTTTAACTGAGGCATTCTTAAACCAAGATACCACTGTACTCTGAGTCTGGAAATCCTACAGCAATACTAGATGAGTAGTGAAATGACTCTAGTTGGCAAACAAAGCTAAAAACAATTTTATATCCCAAAAATTTAAAATATTAATATTAAACCAGGTTAAATCCAAAGAGTGTTAAGAACATCACTAGTTTTAAACTGATTGAAACATATTTAAAAAACAAGATAAAACATGCTGCATCTCATGTATATTCACCCAGACCAAACGGTGCAATCAATATCATATGAAGATCCTGTTTGAGTCCATCATAACATTAGGTAATCAATTCTAGTCCAGTATTTTTCTGAAGGCTCATATAGCTGAATTGATGTTTAAAAGTTCACTTAGGAATATAGAGAAAAATCATACATTATGATATAATAGATTGGGGGAAAATATGGCTCAGAATTTATTTAAATCAATTCAAAACCAGATGGATAGAGATAATGTTCCAAGTCTAGAACTATCCATGACCATAGATTCCTGAGAATGAAAAGTGTCATGAGGAGCAATGTGTTCCATTGTGACAGGAGGAGGAATCATGCTTTTTAACAATGGCACGTGGATCAAAGGAAAGGCTCCTGACCAAATCAGATAGCACTGGGGTAGCTGCCATTACATGCTGTGCAAAAAGGGAAATGGCGATAGTTGTTACTGTCTGCTAAGGAAATGAATCAGTGCCTACAGTAAAAAGCATAATTAATCATCACTGCTAAAAATTCAGCAATGCCAATTTTTGAAGCAAACAAGTAAAAAAATCAGTAGACTATTATCCTTTTTACAAGGCTATGGAAAATTATTTTTCCATCAGGTTTGTCAGAAAGCTTGTATAAATTTATTCTGGTTCTTCTCTTCTTATGGGATGTACATTCCAAAAGATAAACAAGCAAATTCTCTCACCCACCCTCTCTCTCTCTCTCTGTGTGTGTGTGTGTTTGTGTGTGTGTGTGTGTGAGAGAGAGAGAGAGTGACACACACACACACACACACACACACACACACACACCTTTATAAGAGCTTTGGACAAGTGGTTTATGCCTCCCTCCTTCCCGGGCAGAGCAATTATTCCTGTTAGTGGCTATGCACCTACTTTTACTGTCTTCCATTTGATAGGCTTTTCATTTGGGGCCATGTCCTGATTTTAAAACAGATGAGCAAACAAAAAATAAGGAAGGCCAGGGACTATGAAGTTGCCCATTAACAGATTGGGCAGCAACCTGAACAGACACAGGCATCACCAATCCTGTACAACATGATTTCTATTTAAAGCATATTAACTTTACCTCTAGAAGAAGTAGCCATGTTAACCGATTCTAGCATTTCAGGCAAAAAGAAACGAAAAAGTCAAAAATGCTGTGGCACCTAAAGGACAAAATGCTATATTTTAATGTGAGCTTTCATGAAAAGGCCTGAAGAAGCCATGTTTAATGAAAAGAAGATTGTCTAAACCAAGGCCACATAGAAAACTATTAAAATTAAGAATATACATTTAAAACCATTAAAATTAGCAAAACATTCAATATTCTGGGAGCAACACATGAGAAGGCCCTCTTCCACGTGCACGTCACGATGCTTGAGGAGCCTTGTAGCATAGTGTTTAAATTACTGTACTGCAGCCAAACTCTGCTTTAGGTTGACTTAGAGCTGTTTCACATGACCCCTAAGATCCACTGGCCACTTAAATTCAGACCAGAGATCTTAGGGGTTTGTCGCTGTTCCTGTGTTCCCACCCCCTCCACACTCCTGGCTGCTGTCTGCCTGAGGGGAGGGAGAAAAAAAGAAAGAAAAGAATGCCTCTCACCTCCGTTCTGCCATCGGCACTGCATTCAGATCTGTTAAAAGGGTGGTGGTGGGGAAACAACAAACAGAAGCGAGGAGAGCCCAGCACTTGCTACGTTACATCCGCATCAGGAATTTTCACCCCCGGAGAGCAGGTACTTAAAAAGTACGCTGGGACGTGCTTAGGTGGGCGTGGTCGCACTTAATTTTTTGTAAACCCCGGAGCTGGTGAGGAAACAGTTTTAAGCTCCGTATCTGGGAGCCATTTGCCGCGGAGTTTAGGGGTCATGTGAAAAGGCTCTTAGCCTACCATCCTACCCAGCTTGATAGAGGGAAGGGGCACTGAGTAGTCTGCATAATTTACTCATAAAACACCCAGAGAGTGCTTTAATCACTACAGGGTAGTATATAAGCAGCACACTTGGCTGTTTGCTCTTTGTGGTTTAGGGCTTTCAAGGTTAAGACCAACAAATTGAATTGGTTCCAGTAAGTAACCAGCAACCAGTGAGCGTCTTTTAGTATCATGGCATGGATGACTTAGCTGAGTCAGATCAACTCAGGAAAGGATGTACCTAGCATACTAGGTGGAGTTGTGCAAAACTGTCACCTCTGACGTCTGGCAGTCCAGCAACAGTGTTGAGTCATGTAGTGGTTTATTCTTGCAAAAAACCAGGCACATGACTACTCGACATTCTTCAAGTACAGATAGAGAGAAAATATCCCCATGGATGGAAGAGTTGTATACATCTGCCCATGGTATGTGCTGTCACTTGCATAGTGATAGACGCTAAGCTTTTGCTTATTTCTTCCTTCATTCTGCTCCTTCAGCTATGCCATCTATTGTGCTGCTTCCTACAGGAGGAACTATGATTACCCACTTTGTCGTCGATCTCTGACCCATCTGCTTCTAAGCAGCACCTTTCCATATTACAGACAAGGGTCTTTCTAGCTGTATGTGGAGATGCCAGGGATTGAACATTGAACTCCCTGCACGCAAAGCATGTGATCATTGGCTAAGCTGTGGCTCTTCTCTACTTTCATTCCTCCAATTCTCTTCCCTTGTTTCCTATTTTACTTCCTTCATCTTCTTCTACTTTCTTTAGTTGCAAATCCACCATCCATCTCACCTTCACAATTTTCTCCTAGCTCTCACTCTCCACCCTATCCTTTTTAAATGTTCTGGGCATGCACTGTGCTGTCTCTATGCTTAGTCTATACAAAGCCGAGGTCATTGCTCTTGCTATCTCAAGGTTACAAAGCAGTAGTAGCAGTTGAAGTGGTACTTAAGCTTATCACTTGATGAACATGCTTTCATTGACAGGCCTGGCCATTAGCTGACAGGAAAGCCACAGCTGTGATAGTCCTTTCACTCAGCCTTAATAGCACATTACAGTTGTTTGCTGCCCCATAATAAAATTGTTTAGTGTTTTTCACCCCATTATTCCTCTGGACACAGGCTAGTTGGAAAGCAAGGATCCCTATCTGATTCAGGTTACATGCTGAAAATGTATCACGGCCAAAGACTAGAGATGGGCATGAAATAAAAATATAAAGTTTCATTTCATTTCTTCAGTAGTTTCATTTGTAATGAATTTTTAAAGTAGTTTCGTTATGAAACAAAATACTATGCTCCTCTGCATCCTAGAAGCACCAAAAATGGCAGGGGACCTTCTTCAAGCTGTTCCCTGTAAGCCCCTTGGGGATCAGGGTTATTAAGCTCCAAAGGGAGTGCCCCTTGGAAAAAAACATTCTAATTGAACCAGGAAGCCACAATAGCCCACCCGTGGGCAAATAATTAGCACCACCACAGCTTATCTTCCAAATTCTGAGTCAATCAGAAAGATTTTTTCCTACGCCACCTAAATTGCTGATGTGCACACTCTTTCAATTAACTACCAGGACCCCCTTTTGAACATAATAACTCAGCCCCCTGACTCCCAAACCTCTCCAAATTTTGGGGGCTTACCTAGAATCTCTTGAGGAAGCTACCCAGCCATTTCCATTTCAGAACATGGCTGCAATCCATATTTTTGAATACATAAGGTTTTGTGATGTTTATGTATTCAAAAATATGGATTGCAGCCATGTATCAGCACCAAAACCACTGTGAAGCTTCCTGAAGCTCTTCCCTGTAAGCTCCCACAATTTTGAAAGGTTTGGAGATCAGTGGGATGAGTTATTAAGCTCCAAAGGGGGTACCCCTAGGAAAAAAACCTTTCTTATTGATTGAATTGGGATTCAGAAGCCAAACCATGGCAGCACTGATCACTCACCTGCGGGGGGTGGGGGGATTGCAATTTCCAGATTTAATTAGAAAGATTTTTTCCTAGGGCCACACCCTTTGGGGCACTATAACTCAGCCACCTGACCCCCAAATCTTTCCAAATTTCAGTGACTTACAGGGAAGAGGTTGAGCTGCCATTGATTCCTCTAGGACAAATCATTGTGTTTCTAGAGGAAAAGATGGCTTTTCATTTCATTCCATTATGAAACACGTCCTACCATTTTGTTACACAACAAAGTAATTTGTTACATAACAAAATGACAAAACAGTGTTTTATTTTTATTTCATGCCCATCTCTAAACAAGACATGTTGCTGCCTGAGATCCATCAGCAAGGGAGTCTTCTGCCATACCCCCACGCCCAGTGTGCTCCAGAACCAAAGTACTACACAACAGACTTTGGGACTGAGATAGAACATGGTGCAAGCACTCCTCTACTTCCCTGGCAATACATTGCCAATGGTAACTTATTAAATAGCTTAACAATTGGCTGCAATTTTGTGAGTGTCATGCTACGAATGAGGATTTATATTTGCATAAATAAGCTATTGTAAGCAATGCATGGCTGTTGGAAAGAGGCCACCCTCAGATGCATATTTGTGTCTGGAACAGGTTTGTGCCCATGTTTTCAAATCCAGCCTCAGACCCAAGGAAGAAAGCAAAGATTTTGGCAGCTAGACTGATCTAAATTCCAAAGTTGCAATAGGTTTAACTGACACACTTTGTTGTTTAGATAAGTTGCACTAGCCAGGTAACAATTACAAAAATAAATAAATGGCTATAATCAACATATTGTATATCCAATACAGTTTTAATTTCATCCTTTTCTAATAAGCTTAGTGTGTGCATTTTTCTTCCAACAGACTCTTCCATATTTACTACGCTTCAAGAAAGGCAGAATATTAAATAAAACAAAATTAATTCCAACATTCTTCCACAATAAACTGATGAATGTCAATTGCAATTCTGCTAAAATGTTCCACAGTGACTTCAAGGTCAGAATTTGGAACACATGGAAGGGGACAAGCACCTCAGAGGAGATGGCTTCAAGCCATTTAGGATTTTAAAAGGTAACACCACCATTTCAACTAGAGATGGGCACAAAATGGAAAAATAGTGTTGTGTTTTGTTTTGTTTTGTATCATTTCTGTAGTAGTTTCGTTTCATTTCATTTGGAATGAAATTTAAAGTAGTTTCATTATGAAACAAAACAAAATGAAACAAAACATTAAGCTCCCTGGGTCCTAAAGGACCAAAATGGCAGGAGAGCTTCCTCAAGCAATTCTAGGTAACCCCCTGAAATCTGGAAACTGGGAGTCTAACCTTGAGATTAGAATTGTAATGGAAACCAAGCCAAGTGGCTCATTCACGGCTTATTCACACTGCCCTTTCTTATGCAAAGCTTGACATTCTTTTTCCTCTGGCAACACAGGAATGATGAAGTGACATTAGGTCATTCTCTGGCATTTTGAAGCTTTGATACAAATGGACAACATCCCACATATATAAACTGGAGAATTTCTTTAAGAATTGAACTTCAGAGCAAGTTTAATACCTGTTTCAGTGAATTGGCTGGAGCAGAAATGCAAAAGATTTGATCCTCCTGATGTTTTTGCATTTGAACTCCCAAAGCTGTAGTCAGTATGCTCAATGGAAAGGACTGATGGAAGTTGTAGCCCTAAAACATCTCGAGAATTAATGGCCATTGAATTAGACAGACCAATATGGCCAGAGGCTCTCTTTAAACCTAATTTTGAAGCTATGTATGGCATTATGGGTCTGCTCTCTAAGGAAACACAAATCAAAAATATACAGGCCATTGCCATGAGTTAATTGCATCCCAGATTGTATCTGCATTTTTTCCTAGGTTTCAGTGCTGTTTCTATAGTTGTCTATAAACAGTCATCATACTCTTTTTTTTATAAGCGCTATTTTCTATTTCCCTTAACTTTCTTTAAAATGATTGTTTCCCTTTCAACATCCAGTGCTTGTTAATTCCATCTCCTTTTCCCCTACACACATATTCATTCTTTTCTCTCTTTTGTTGGATTATTTCATGGCTGTTTCTGGTTTTATAACAATTACCCCATTCTCTTTCTCTCACTTTCTAATCGTCTAGATTTTCTTCCAGTCTAACAGTCTAACTTCACCAACATCACCTACTGGGTTTAATTTTTCTTGAATGACACTTGTAAAGGCAGGAAGATCAACAGATTAGATAAGGGGGAGGTTAAAGCCAATGAGCCTTTTAAAATGCCTCCTTCTGACATCCCAATGAACCTGTTTTTCAACTTCTGTTGCAATTAAGAGCTGGACGTTCATCTTACTTGAGCTATCAAAGGGAGCACCGGGAGGACAGATGAAGCTCCTCCACCAATAGCATCCATGTAATAACGATAACTTTGATGTTGTGGCTTTCATTTGAAATATTTATGCAGAAACTCTGAAGCAAAGAATATCAGCCATTTCAAGAAGCTACGTATGAAGTTTTCTATGCTTCATTCTAAAATTATAATTGAAAACAATGGCAGGCATAAAAGAAAATAAGTGTATTAAATTTATAATCTAATTTCAGGGATTTTGCAAAAACTGATAGTGTTAGAGGAGCCTAAAAACAATAAAGGCTCAAATTTTTTAGTTTGCTAATTTGCTTTTTATTCATCGTCAGTAGATATTTGTCATCTGATTAAATTTGTTTAAAACATATATGCAAATATCTAGCTATTTAGTTTCCCAGTCTGTTCTTCAACGTGGACTTTCCAATCTCACATCCCTGATAAAATAATTCTTCCTGTTGAAAACAATGCCCTTGATCCAAGGATCACTGAATTTGGACTAATGTGTGAAAACAGCATCAGTGCTACTTGTGTGACTCATTGGTGACTACAGGGCAGTACAAAGAGCCTCTGGTCACCATAAAGACATAGCAATGCATCTGTGGATGCTTTGTTTTCCACCCAGTGGAATTTAAAGGTTTTGAAAAAAGCTCAGCAAACTGAACCGAGAAAAAGAGAAATTGGAGGTATATGCAGTATTGGTGGGATAGGCTGATGTTGCCAAAGGAGAAGGTAATATCGCAACTCCACCAATACCATAAGACCCAAACTCTCCCCTGGACACTCCAACCACTGATGCACGGGGGGGGGGGGGCTTAGATGCATCTGTTATACCAATGATTCTGTTTGCATTATGGAACATCCTACCTCCCACACCACCTTTTATTCTAAGCTACTTCTAAAACTCTGTTCCACCCCAACCCCCCAATTTGGATTGATGGCAGAATTGCATGTGTGATTGTGGAAAAATGCTTAATGTGGTGGTTTTGAGTCAACAGACTCCAACTATTAGGGAAGTGGTTCCCAGCCTTGGGATATTCTGGGTCTACAACTCCCAGGAAATCTGACCAGCACAGTGAGTGGTGACAGCTTCTGGGAGGTTTAGTACAAGAACATATGGGAGCTAAAGGTTGGGAACATGAATGAATGAATGAATGAATGAATGAATGAATGAATGAATGAATG
>JAHTLZ010000240.1:16337698-16353520 GCA_023846285.1 Phrynocephalus versicolor | reverse complement strand
ATGAATGAATGAATGAATGAATGAATGAATGAATGAATGAATGAATGAATGAACCACTGAAATGATATGTTGAAGTCTTTCTCCCCTCCCTTCTTCCCTTTCTCTTTTTTTACTTCATAAAATAGTACAAGCACCACTGCCCAATGACATTTGTGCCACAGGCTGACCAGAAACTAGTAGCAGTCTCCTTTGGAGTGGCTGGAAACTTCATCTCAGAAGATATGTGTCCCAATATAGCACCCTACACTTAATATTTCAGGTTTTCCATGACTCTTAGATTGATATATACCCCCAGGTCAAAGTCATATTAAGGGGAATATACTGTAGTTGCTACTTTTAGAGAGATCTAGGAATATAATAAATAACATCATGGACTTCAACAAGAAGCATTGACTATTTCCTAAAAGGTGTAAAGTTGGGTTGGCCATGATCTTGGTGTACTTTTTTTGATTAGGTCAGGGACTTCCATGCATGGCTCTTAATGACATAGAACACAAGAAAAGCTGTGTTGTATCTGACCAATGCTCTGTCTTGTCCAGTATTCTGTTCACACGGTGGCCTGTCGGTTACCTGCAACAACATAGCACAATGTAAGCACAACTGTACCTTTGGTCTCAGGTTGTCCAAACACCTGATACCTGGAAGAATACATACACCTGTACTGGAAGAGATATACAGTCATCCTAACTAGTAGCCTGAGATGGCCTTGATGACTCTATGTATTTGTCCAGTCCCCTTTGAAAGCTATCCATGTTAGCAATCATCACTACACCTTATGTGGCATTGAATTCCACTGTTTAACTTGGCATTTCTAGCATTTCTCTTTGATCTCTTGCCACCATTCAGCTGTGGTGGGTGAGACTATGTTCTGAATACTATGAAATAGACAGAATCTCCTTGCCCCATTTCTCCATACCATGTATAATTTTATAGATCTGTTATATCTCTTCTTAGTTGCCTTTTGTCTCAAGCAAACAGATTTCTCAGAGCATAACATTGCTACAGAATAAGAAAATGCTTGTTTAAAAATATACAGGCTATGTAGCATCGGTACTGTTGTTGTCACTTCATGACTCCATGTCCATGGAGTTTTTCTTGGCAGGAATACTGGAGTGGCTTGCCAGTTCCTACGCCAGGAGCCTACAGCACCTGGTATTCCCAGGTGGTTGCCCATCCAAGTGCTATCTAGGCCTGACCCTGCTTAGCTTCCGAAATCAGGCGAGATCAGATGTGCTCTGGGCATCTAGACAGCTGTAAATATATACTAAAAGATATTGAGAAAGAGTTTGTAGAGTCTTACATAGAAGCTCAAAGCCACAAATCAACTCTAGGGTCCTTTTTTGCATGTAGCTTAACTTACGGGGGGGGAGCGTATTTTTTTAAAAAAATATTGTCATCCTCCTGGGGTCAGTAAAATGAGTACCCAGAGTAGGGGGGCTATGGGTAGCCTGCATAATCACTTGTAAACTGCCAAGAGAGTTCCTAAGCCCTATGGAGAAGTATATAAGCAGCATGTTTTTGTTTGCTTGCTTGCTTGCTTGCTTGCTTTACAGTACATGTGGCTGCTGCAATCCAAACCATGATGTTTTGCCTGTAGAGGTGGAGAAAGATGGTGAACCCCTTTTCCCCTGTGAGATGAAATCTGATACTAGCAACTAGAGATGGGCACGAAACGAGCGATTTTTCGTTTTTGTTTTCGTTTTTTCATTTTGTTACGCAACGAAAACGAAATGAAAATTTTTTCAAAACAAAACGAAAATGATCAATTTTGCCGTGTTTTTCGTTTTCGTTGCAGCAAATGCATTGAACTGAAAAGAATGCTAACAAAACAGCAATTTTTTGTTTTCGTTTTTTCGTTTCGTTACCTAAAGAAATGAAAACGAAATTTTTTGCAAAAAACCTCACGAAAATGAACCAAAACGGACCCCTAAACGACCAAACGACAAACGAAACACCATTTTTTGAGTCATGCCCATCTCTACTAGCAACACATCTCAACCTGATTCTTTACATGTGTGCCCTCCATTCTGGAACTTTTATTTACCGATCCTATCTGTATCCAAGATAATTTTAGGACACTTCTGCCTACCCTTTGAATTTCCAGAAACTTACTGTTTGTAATATTTTAGTACTCCAATAAGGATATTATTTGCTCCACTTAGAATTTTCATATGGACTGCCTGCCTGCCTGCCTTTGGTAGTCCAAGGAGTACCTTTCCCAAGCCTCTGGTTTGCCTTAGACTCATAGCACTCTGGACCACTTCTGGTGGAAACCAGTGGCTTTGTTCTAGTGCATAAGCACTGTCCCATTTTGGATCTTCCTTTTCTTGTGGGTGTTGGGCAAGAAGTTGGGAGTGGCAGAGGCTCAATGGATTGTGGATTTTGAAACTCAACATTATTGTCTGAACACACCTCCCCTTTTGTAAAGGAATCACATTGACACCCCTTTCTCAGAAAATAAGAATGTTTGTGCTTGTTAGTGGGGCGCACTTGAGGTAGGAAAGGTGATTGATGCCCTCATTCTAGCTCTCTAGACTGGGCATATCAGAAGCTACCGCTTTTATCCCTAAAGAACAAAGGGAAGATGCCTTACCCTTGGGAGAGACAAGAGCAAGCCCTGAGAAGAAAGGAAGATACATCGGTCACACAGAGAATAGCAATCTAAGATTGCAGAAAGCTCAGCATAGGCCAAAGGAGGGAAAAGAAAGCCTGAGAAACCTGTAGAGGTCTTCTCTTCTACCCTTCCTCATGCAGAGACCTCCATTTGCTGAATTGTCTGCTGAGTCCCTTCCAACAGTGGAAATGGGAGTGGCCCTTTCTGGAATTCCTAGACATGACTTTGTTAGCATTTGTCTGTTCCCATGGGTGACTCACGCTAGGAGTATTAATAGATGGGGCAGAAGCCAAATCAGAGACAGTCTCATTAAAGTCTCCAAGTTTGCAGGGTGCTTACAAAAACCAATGTGCTGTGTAATGTTAATATTTGACCAGTGAAACTACTGCCTCCCTTATCCCAAATCTGGCTCTCAGCCACATAAAACACAGGACAGATGTTATGCTTTACTAGGGTCAGGGTTATCAAGGGGGTGTGATTAATAGTCTATAGCTTCACTTCTTGACACTTTATGTTTTGTTTATTGCCAAGGAAACACAGGAATCGTTGGCAGTTTCCATATCTGTGCAAACGACAATTGAAAAAAGGCAATAGGGGAGAAAATGTTGAGTCGGGATCTTCCTTGCCCTGTCCCGCATGGGGCTGAAACTTTTATCTTTTATCTGACTGCTACTGATAGAGTGATGTCAAAGGTCAGAGTTTAATGCCTTCTCATAAAAAGAACAACTGTGAATGGAAACAAGGTGTTCTCTACTGTATGATGACTTCCTAGCATATGATCAAGGCAAAAAATGTTAGAGATCAGAAACTGCTGACTTTTACAAAGGCATCAAAGTAATTTGTTAGTCTTTGATGTAGGAAGTTATTTATAACATACAGTGCTTGCTGATCTTATGATATGGCTTATGGCAGACATGGACAATCAGAGTTGAAATAACATTCAACAGTGAGAAATCTTAAACTTGGAAATAAATAACGCAATTGATCCTCTTTTATTAAACCTGCCTGTATGGAAAAAGTGTTGTCCTTTCTGAGGACAACACTTACTACTTTCCCTTTAAAAAACCTATTCTATCTTTTTGTTTTCTTCACTGAGGGAGATTACTCTGGACAAGTGTCTCTGCTAAAGGAGTCAAAAAGGTCTGACACACAATTTTATCCAGGGGGTACAATAGAACTGTACAGCTGACCCAAGGCCACCCAGGCTAGCTTCTTCTTCATGGGATTCATGGTGGGAAATTAAACTCCCAATACCTGGCTCCATAGCCAGATACCTAAAAATACTAAAGCTGCTGAGAAAAAGTGACACACACCAAGTTCTAGCAATGCATACTGGGAAGAAGGGCAAGTTGGCAAAGAAGTTGACTCCTCTCCAGCTGTAAATACAGACAATGTCATGTCAGGGGCTTTCTGAATCTTAGAAGTAGTTTTTCAAGATCCATTAAAGAATACAGAAGAAGGAGGAGGAAAGCATTTACCTTGATGTGGAGAGGGATCTGCGGCACACTGATGATCCCCTCTAGAGATGGGCACGACCAGGAAAAATTACGTTTAGAGTTGTCGTGTGTCGGAGCCGGCCCGTTTTGGCTCGTTTCCGTTTGTCGCGAAATTTTTCAAAAAATTGTTGTTTTGTTTGTCGTTTTTTCTTCTGTCATTAGTACTGGTTTAGGGGGGGAGAGTAGTGGGCTCCTGGAGGCACCTCTCTGGGGTGGGTGTCTCCTCTGGCCCGCTAAGAAGGGAAGGCATTTAGCGGGCTCCTGGAGGCACCTCTCTGGGGTGGGTGCCTCCTCTGGCCCGCTACAAAGGGAAAAGTACGGTAGCCATTGCGTTTGCGTATGCGTACCAGTGGCACTGGCAGAGGCACCTCTCTTTTGGGTGCCTCTACTCTGACTCACTAAGAAGGACAGCATACTGGCATACTGGCGTACTGGTGTATGGTGCACTTGGGCTGGGGAGAGAGGATCTCTCTGGGCGCCCTATGGTTCACCAAGAAGGGAAGTGTACTTGCGTAGTAGTGCAATGCGAGTACAGATCTGGCTTAGGTTTGGGGTTAGGGCAAAGGCTAGGCTTAGGGTTACGGTTAGGGTGAGTTAGTGGGCTGCACCCCTGGGTGCCTCTGACCCACTAAGAAGGACAGTGTACTGGCGTATGGGTTAGGGTTCGGGTTCGGGTTAGGGTTAGGGCTAGGGTTAGTGGGCTTTTAATGTCCTCTCTGGCACACCCAGAAGTCTCAGTCAAAACCTGGCCATGCAATTGGTGGGATGGCTCCAAAAATTTGCATGGTCCCATCCCATGGCCAGCCCATCATTGCACCTGCGCATGTGTAAAAAATAAAAATAAAATAAAATAAAATCAATGGAGATGTTTTATTGCAAGACAAACCCACTGTTGCTACTGTAAAAATTCAGGCAGTTAAAATAGCTAATTTTCGCATGTTTCTGTGGTGCTTTGGTGTGTTTTTGGACCATGATTTCAAAATAAATATTGCGGTCGCCGACTCGCCATTTTGGATCCCCCGCCTGCCCGCACTGCATGGCGAGTTTGGCGACTTTGGCGAGATGACGAGGATGCCCCCCACCAGAGCAGCCCAGGACAGGAGAGGGGGGGAGGCCGGGGACCCCCCCCCAGAAACCACCCCTCTGGTAGGTGCCCTCACTCAGGCAGGCATATTTTCGCCTGCTTTCTTGGCTAGGAATCGGGGGGGGTTAACTTTTTTTCTGTGCCGCTTGGCATCGCGCGATCGCCGCAATGGCATGAACGACAACGACAAATCAGACCCAATTTTTCTTTTATTGGTTCGAGTTCGAGTTCTGGCGGAGTAATTGTCGTTACCATTTCCGTTACATAACGGAAACGAGGAACGGAAACGGAAACGAGAATTTTGCCAAGTCATGCCCATGTCTAATCCCCTCTTCAGGATGTATCAGTCTTCACCTTGAGCCTGCAAATTGCATCATAAATGAAAATGCCTTCTGCTTACACAGGCAATTTTGTGAGTCTTACCAATAATGATCCTCTCCAGGTCATAAAATATTGCACAAGTCTTGTTGAAATGTCATCAGGAAAAAAAATCAAGGATGAATAGTGCTACATGGATCCACTCTGATATTTGGTAAGAACCAATATCCGACTGTAAGCAATCATTCTTGCGGTCAGTGTGATTACCTCTATAGTTAAATTGAACACACGTGGGTTGGTGGTATTTTTTTGTTGTTGGCTCTTAGCCTAGCTCTGAAACAAGCCGACTCTCCCAGCAGCCAAGTAAACAGGCCAGCTGCCAATACATACACACCTACATTACATACCCTTCACACCTATGTGAATATTATAAACTCTGCCTCGCACTGCAGTCTGGTGCTTGGCTAAGGAAGTTCAGGTAGCTATGCCAAGCAGCAAGGTGGTAGCCATACTAATAGAAGTTATTGGCATTACATTGGCACCATGTCAGTGCTAGGATAGAGAAGAGGATTGCCACAAGAAGAGATAGACAGAGGTAACAGTTTAAGCAGAGCTTTTAAGCAGAATTGGGAGCTTGGCTTTTTGGAGCTGCCTGCTAACGGTAGAATGCTGGGAGGCATATTTGGGGAAAAGGCAGTGTTTTCCAAATCTGCATTTAGCAAATCGTCACTTACAATACTCTATGTATGAAGCCATTGTTTAAGACTGAACAACTGGAAAGCATTGCTCCACTAATAGAGCTTTGGAAAACTGCTCCCCTGCTATAAGCAACACCTTCCACATTCTCTCAGCTGGCGTATACAGTAGCCAGAATCCTAGAGGGTTTCTGGGAACTTGAGTCCAAAACCATAATTTTTCCAAACTAGGAGGGATTTCATCTTGTATTACAGAGTGGATTTTCCACAGGATGAGAATAAATAAATGAAAGAAAATGCGGACTGAGGGTCATAGAGGAAGGAGAACATTGCTTACTTCGCAATGTTGAGGGTGCCTCATTGCTGGAGGTTTTCAATAAAACATTGGACAGCCATCTGTCCGTGATGGTATATAAGATCTCCTACTCTGGGCAGGGGGGTGGACTAGGAGACCTCCAAGTTCCCTTCCAACCCTGTGATAATTCTATGAGTCTATGATTGTCTGAAGCCTCTTTAAAAGCCAGTTCTCTATCATGATGAACCATTTAATGCTAAGAAAATTTTGGGCAGAAATCTGGAAAAGAAGCAAAAAGTTAGCATTTCTTCTAAAGATGGCAGGACATTACAGCCAGCCACGTTGTTGTGGGACCTTTGGGCTTTCCAGATGTTTTAGACTTAAACCCCTCCCCTGACTGATTGGCCAGTTTTAAATAAGTGGTAGTCCAAAACATAAGGAGGGGCCAATCAGCATTCCTTCTAATTTCTGCTCATGCTCCGCAGGAGATCCACCCTACCCACTCAAGGTCCCAGCTGTGACTGGATGAAAATTGGAAACAAAACAGGCTCAGTTGCACAGGACTGATGCAGAGCTGTGGGGCACAAGGGTGCACAGCATATATGGAACATTAAACCCAAACTTTGTCAACCTTTGTCATTGTAACTTCCAAACGATAATGTCCATGCCTAGGCAAATTTAGCCATTTAACAAATAAGCAGATCTTGAACACCAAGAATATTTAACGGCTAACCCAAATGAATATAGTATGATCCAAATTGATGGTATTGACCTACCAACAACTGAGAAGTTCAAATACCTTGGTTCCACTATCACAGCCAGGAGCCTGAGTCAAAAGGTGACATTGAGGATCAACAGTGCCTGGCTAAAATGGCGTACAACATCAAGCGCCATGTGTGACAAAAAGATCAGTGACCATTAAAAATCAAAGATCTATTGCACCATTGTTCAACCTGTTGCACTCTATGGTGCTGAGTGGTGACCAGCAATTAAAGAAACTGAGTGTCACGTTGGTGTCATGAAGATGAAGATGCTGTGATGGACCTTCAGCCTGAAGCGAAAAAATCGTGTGCTCAATGATAACATCAGAGCAGAAATACAGCATTGCATCTATCGCCAATAAGATGCAGGAAGCCTGACTGCATTGGTTTGGTAATGCATGGCAATGAAGAAACTCTGGCCAAAAAGGGACTCACCCTGCAGCTCAGAGGATCCCAACCAAGGGGTTATCTAAAACAGTGCTGGACAAACACCCTTGAAAATGTTTGAAAATGACATGAAATTGTCCTGAGTTCACCTGGACCTAGCCCATGACCACGCCAAGTGGAGGGCCAAGAGAAGAATAGTGGACCTACCAAGAAGTGGGTCAAATGAGAAGAAGAAGAAGAAGAAGAAGAAGAAGAAGAAGAAGAAGAAGAAGAAGAAGAAGAAGAAGAAGAAGAAGAAGAAGAAGAAGAAGAAATATGCATCCATATACACCTAATTGCTATTCAGCTGTAATTGTACGTATTACCTGGGCAGCAAACCTTCAATAAATCAGTCTCACCAATTGAATTATCCTATAAATGTCTAGCTAGCCGCTTAGCTCAGCAAGTTGGTTACCAAGCTGTAGATCCAATGTTCAGGATAATATTTCCCCACTATACTTCCCAGATGGAGAGCCAACCTGTGAATTCTTGGTCTTGCTGCAGATTCCCAGAGCACCCCTAGAAGGAAAGAATGTTAAAAAACGTCTGAATTCTCCACACCTAGAAATCTGGGGAAAGAGTTACTAAAAGTCAGAATCTGGAAGTTGAGTCATGGCAACTGGACTTCTTTTCTTTTGAGATCAAAACGTTTTGCTACTCATCCACTTTATCAGTCTGAGGAAAGTTAGTGATTAGGCCTCCAATTTATAGATCACCTTGATTTCAAATCACCCTGGTCTTAATAGGCTAATTAAGTGGACAATGGCCT
This sequence comes from Phrynocephalus versicolor, assembly GCA_023846285.1. NCBI lineage: Eukaryota > Metazoa > Chordata > Lepidosauria > Squamata > Agamidae > Phrynocephalus > Phrynocephalus versicolor. The sequence continues at coordinate 16,345,062 of JAHTLZ010000240.1, read as the reverse complement.
TTGACTGACGAAGCTGAGTCCAGTTGCCATGACTCAACTTCCAGATACAGTAATTGTTTAAATATCAGGGAAATTGTGTGCATTAAATTGGTTTAGAACAAAGTCCTAATGCTTTGACTGTAAGGTAAAGGTTTCCCTCAAATATGCGTACTAGTCTTGTCCAACTCTAGGGGTTGTGCTCATCTCCATATTCAAGCCAAAGAGCCAGTGTTGTACAAGTCCATGGCCACACTGTCTTACCTTTCTGCTTTTTTACAGTGGTACCTATGTATCTACTTGTATTTACATGCTTTCAAACTGCTAGGTTGGTAAGAACTGGGGTTCGCTGTGTGGCACCCAGGATTCGAACCACTGAGCTGCCAACTTTGCAGCCAACAGTTTTCAGTACTCTAGCCTGCCAAGCCACCATGCCCCTGCACATGAATGCTATATAGGTTCTTACCTAGGCAGGTACTGAAAGATAGCGACAGTAAATGAAGAAGAAGAAAAGCTACTCGTGAAAGAAATGATTTAAAATCTCAATTAATGTAGGTTGCCCCACTAAGAGTTCATATGACTTGTAACATAATGAAAACATAATTTGGTTTATAATGCACAGGTGAGCATGTGGCCCATTACCATCCACTACCTCTGTCAACACACCACTCACTTGAGAGTTGGAATGGATTTGCAGCCAGCAGGGACATCACCTGAATTAAGAAAGGAGTGTAATTACCCAGATGCACATACCTGGCATTCTTCCTAGACTACCATTTTCCTCATCAAATGAAGATTTTATCCTGGAGTGAAGGAAAGAATGGTGATGGATATACTCAGCAAGTGGGATTCCAGCAAATGGATTTCAAGTTGTTGAAATGGACTTGAAAAAATACTTTCACATTAGAAAAGGAAAGCATAACCATCAGGTCTGAAATCAAAGTAATGAAGACCACAAAATCCAGCACAGACTCTGAAAAGTACCCCCAAAAGATACTTTCCAAATAGGTCACAGAACAACATAATGGCACATTAAGTTGTTGTTGAAGACTTTTGACAAATAGTGGACAACTGGTTAGATATAGTAAAGACCGGGGAGGGGGGGATTCCTTCATGCAGCAAATTCATAGAAATGCATCATTTAACCACCTCTGATTATGTAAGCAGCCTGTGCCCCTTGCAGAACTGATTTCTGTTATCACTTCTGTGTACCAGACATATCTGCCTATACTGGCACACAGGGACGGTGCTAGGTTTTTTTGCACCCTAGGCGAGGGACAGGGGGTGGGGTGGGGGTGGGTGGGTGGGGCAGGGGGCAGGGGGTGGGCAGGGTGGTCGCAGGCAAGGGTGGGGCAGCAGGGCTGCAGGTGGGCAGGGCAGGGGAGGGATGGGGTGGGGGCAGGGGCGGCGATGGGTGCGGTGGGCGGGCGGTGGCAGGCAGCGATGGGCGGGTGGCGACAGGTGGCTGGCGGGAGGTGGGGGGACGGACAGCGGTGGCCAGCGGCGGTGGGGTGGGGTGGGGTGGGCAGCAACCTGTCCAGTGCCCTCTCTCCATTTTGGCGCCCTAGGCACCTGCCTAGTTCGCCTTAATGGAAGCGCCGGCCCTGCTGGCACATACAGTATAGGAGTACAAATAGTATGCTAAACAACAAGTTATTAAGCAAAGGGCCCTGGTCACAGTGACAACTAGGCAGTTGTATAATCTTTGACAATATTATTTTTATTTATTTATTTTATTATTTATTTTACAGTATTTTTACCCCACCTTTCTCCTTGGAAAAGGACCCAAGGTGGCTTACAGTAATGAGGGATAATATACAGTCCAGTACAATTAAGACATGTTCAAGTATTTGAGAACAAGGAACTGAGGGACATCTTACAGCATTAATAGACAACATCAGTTATAAGTAGTCCATGTGAACCCATAGATTCATATAAAAGACACATAATGGTAGTCCATCATTCAGGGAAAGCTTGCCTGAAGAGAAAGGTCTTTGCCTGTTTCCGGAAGGACAACAAAGATGTGGCAGTCCTGGCCTCTAGTGCGAGAGAGTTCCAGAGTCTGGGCACAGCAGCCGAGAACGTCCTTTCATGGGTTCCCACAAGACGTACCTGTGAGGGTGGCAGGATGGAGAGAAGGATACATTCCATTCTAGCATGCCACAGCTTTCCTTTCCTCTCCTCTCCCAGCATTCAAGGTGTTGCTGCCACAACCCTGACCCCATTTCTTCTTTGCTGTTTTAGAAAATACCTCACCATTAGTTTTAAGAGAAAGATGGCTTTTTCAAGATGGCTCCTCTACCCATGAATAGTGGCTCCTGTTGAGATCAGGCTTGCATGCATTTGCTTTGCAGTAAGAAAGAAAATGTGTCTGGATAATAATGCAGCCTACAGCTTACCTGCGTTCAATATGGAAACTCCTGCAGAACATTGAGCCTTATCCCACAACTGCTAAAAAGTGCTTGTAAATTCAGGAAAAACCATCTTCAAATATTGTGCCCCCCAGAATCAGCCGGCTTAAAAGAAAAAACCAACCAGGCTCCCTTAAGCTCATCCCAGTGGGTCTTCCAGCAACTACCTCTGGGTGTGCTGGTTTTTGGAACCTCTTTCGATGTGTCTTTTAAGGTGACGCGAACTTAAGTAGGGACTCCAAAACACAGTTGTTTTTTCTCTTGTCTCCCATTGTGTTTATTTCCCATTTTTAAAAAAATGTGGTTTCACGATATTGATATGCCAGCAAGCCCGGGTCAAATGTGTTGGCGTGTATTTTACTGAAATTACTGAAAATTTTCCTATTACAGAACATTTACTGAAAATTTCCCTATTAAACACCATGATGTAAGAATAATTATAGTTGTGCACATTACCACAGAGTTCACAGTGACACAAGGAAGGTGATATGTCAGCACAGAAACTTTTTTAAAAATGTTTGCAATCAAAAAATAGGGAAACATCACAGAAACTGGAATTTTAATGCACATCATAGTGGTGGGGACAAAATTTAGGCAGAGAATACAGCACCATCTGTGAGGACACAGAAACTCCCGTTCCAAATCACATGATTGTTGGCGGAGCAAATCTGCCTTCTCTTAGAAGCCGGTTCTTCCAGCCATGGGCTAACACTCAAAGTTAGAAGGAAACATTAGCTTCAGAGATACTGTGTGGTCTGCTACTTGTCTTGCTTTTTGTTGACTGGAGTTCAGCCACATTGTTAGAGTCAATCCGCCTGTCAATTTAGTCAAACAGCATTTCAACCCTGAGAGTTTGCCATTCCAGTGGGCTTTATGTGATATAAATGAGAAGTTCTTTATAAAGGTATGCAAAGCTCCATGAATAAACAGGATCACTAGAGGGAAATGTTAATCTCCTCAAAATTATACTTTCATAAAGACTGACAATTCAGTATTCTGAGCTCTGCGGTGTACAAAATGTTTTGCATTTTAAATGGAACCTCCTACTCTGTGTTTTTGTGGGTTTTTTAAAGTTTGGTCTCAAGCTTATTTTGACTAACAATCAGTTTGTCCTGTCTGTTTTATGGGTGGTGCGTTGTACCATGTCTACCTTAACAGAGAAGCCACAAACGCCTGTTCCATAATAAAATAATTTTAAGTGTCCCTGTAGAAATGGGCATAGTTGTGAATCCATTAGTTAGATTTCCAGGCAACATTACTGCTTGGGAAATTGTGGGATTTGTAGTCCAAAACCAGAAAATGTATACACCTCCAGTGTCACACTGGAGATTGGGACCCCTGGTTCAAATTCCCTCTCTCTAATATGAAGTTTCCTGGGTGGTTTGGGGTCAGTCATTACCTCTTATTTGGCTACTTCACGTCCTTCCTCGTTCTGAGATTACGTTCATTTTGTGATAATGTCATTCGCGGTCATGTGGTCTTGTCCTGGTTCTGTCCCTGTTTCCGTTTACCCGCGGGCGTGATTGATGGTATCGTGATGACTGTTACTTCACGCCCTTGTTTCGTGACAACATCTGTACTTCCCTGCCTTTGTTTTCCTTTATTTTATTTTATTTTTGTTCCGACCTTCTGTTTTTTGATATTTCGTTTCTCCGCAACTTTGCCTTTCATGTGTTAAGCAGCAAAGTTCAAGGTTTTATGCCTTCTTCCCTCTCTCCAATGCATTGTTTACACCATTGGGATTGTACTGGAGAATGCAACTTCACACTCCTGCCACTAGATGGAGAATGCATGCGTTACTTCATGGGCACTTGTCTCAAAACAGGAACTGAGACAAGAGAATTCCCGAGGTCAGGGAGAGGTATGGCTCATCATGCTTAAATCCCAGTTCAGGCGACGTGGTCAGGATGAACTCCCGCCGTCACGTAATGGACGTGCAGTAACAATTTCTTCATACCGTTCCCAAGTGGGACTGCGAACCGTAATGAGAGAGACATGAAGTAACTGTCTTAGTCTCACCTACCTTAGAGAAAAGAAAAGGTGGAAACAAGAACTATATGCTTTCAGTTCCTTTGTCTGAAAGATCGGATTAGATGGTGGTTTAGGTATCTGGTGGCGGAGGCAGAGTTGGGAGTTTGATTCTGCACGATGCCTCCTTGACAGGGGCTGGATACAACGACCCATACAACAATCTTTCAGCTCTGCAGTTTGCAGATAATGGTAGTGATACATTTTTGGATGTGGTAAGTTGGACTGGGAAATTCTGAGAGAACTTGTCACAAAATGTGATATTTCGAAAGTATGGATGGGAGGTAACTACCCAACTTAACTAACCAAGTGTCCTGTTCCCAGTGGTGCTCTGCTAAACATTTCCAGGAAGCCATCTAATAAATAGTGCATGTAGGTATCTGCACTCCTTTCCTCTTTGTTCACATGACCAGATACTTATATCTCTATGCTTCCTTTCAATGTGGATGCTTTATTCAGCTCTTAGGGTTAATGACAGTTAACAGATTGTTCCTCCATAAAACAACCCAGATTAACAGGCATCGTCCTCATTAAGAAGAGGGCCTCATGCATTTTCTCCAATTATAGGTTCTTTGACAGTTACCTCAGCTGGCAATGGAACACGTTCAGCTATAAGCTTCAGGCATTCCAATGAATATCCATTGAGCTTGCCACTCAGTGTTTGAGGCCTACAGCTGTTTCAGTATGATAATTTTGTCTCCCTCTGATTCTGACTGTGCAGCTTTATTTATTGGGGGGGAATTGTGTGTAATCATGAACGGAGTATAAGCATCCTGTTTGTTTTATTGGTCTGCATATCTGCAGATAATTCGATAATTTCTCTTGGCCATTGCGACTCCAGTAATCCTTAATGTTGTTTTCTCAGCACTAGGATCATTTATTAACGAACATAGAAATAATGTCTATCCCTCTGAGTAACAGATCTAGTCAAAATTTAGTGACATTTCCCCATATATATCTAAATTCCAAATACCAGCACCAGTTGTAATCTTGCATTTTTAGCCTTCTTTTATATGAAAATTGCTACCTTGATAATGTTTTCTGACAGCAGAGAATTCTGTGTGCAACTGTTACAGAATATGGAGATATGGGGGGGGGATCAAATAAACTTCTACTATTAGAGAAAAATAACTTCCTCCTCGTTGGCTGTTTTTAAAGCAAAGTGTTCTGCTTATATACCACCCCATACCACTTCAAGTAGTCTCTGGGTGGCTTACAGTTTAATTACAGTATGCGGGCTACACATCCCCCCCCCAGCAATCTGAGTACTCATTTTACCAACCTCGGAAGGATGGAAGGCTGAGTCAGCTATGAGCCTGCTACCTGGGATTGAACCCCAGGTTATGAGCACAGTTTTACCTGTACAGTTGTCCCCCGCCCTTTCGCGGTTCATATACTGTGGTCCCAGTATATTGCGGGTCCACAGTATATGAAAAAAGGCCCCCTGGGGAAAGGAGGAAAGGCCTTCCCAGGCCCATCGGAGCCCCAAAAGTGCTTCCCTGCAAACTGGAAATGACTTCCAGCAAACCAGAAGTGACCTCCAGATCACTAGAAAACACATTTGGGGTCTCTGGGGGACTGGAAAGCCCCTTGCAGGCCCGTTTGGGGCATCACCAGGCCTGGGGTAAGTACAAGAGCACCCAGAGAGCCTGCCCAGTTCCAACCTGACCCAGCATCCGCATATTGCGTATTTTCAATTACTGCAGGTCGGGTTGGATCCCTAACCCCTGCAATAGGTGGGGGGTTTACTGTAGTACAGGCATTTAACCACTGTGCCATGGGACTCAGAATTGTTTTACTAAAAACGAAGGCAGATTCTATGAATGTTGAGGCCTGGAATCCAGGACCGATTCAGAACCAAGGATTTGGGCATAACTAGCTGCAAGTAATCTAGCCAGAGTAGGCCTAGGGCTAGATTGGGGGTATAAAAGTCAAATAAATAAATAAATAAATAATCTGAAACTAGTTATGGGGGGAAATAGCTAGTACAGTTCTAATGTTGCTTTTTAGATACCAGCTCCTTGGTCAAGGGTTGAGATGTAGTTGCAGGTTTGATAAGGTGTAGTAATACCAACTGCCTTGCCCTTAGTGGGAGATGTATTTAATCCTAAGTACCTCAGGTATAAAGCAGGACATTCTGTCAACAACTGAGAAATGGCAGCATGAAGAAAAGAAAGAGGACTGAGCAAGTGCTTGGCTAAATCAGAGGAGCAGCCACCAAAACACCAATGGGCAAAAGAAAGCACCTGACTGTTGCTCATTCAACCGTATGGCTTATGTAGAATAATAGGTAGCAGCTAGCCCTGATCTCCAATCATTCAATCCATTTTCACCTGTATCATACACACACATTCAGCACTACACTATGTGACTCCTATTTAGTCATGCTGCTTGTGGGATTCTGGAAGTTGTAATGTAAAAAGTAACTTTCATAAACCCTGCCCAGAAGTTCAGTACAAAGCCAAGCAGAAGATACATAGCAGCATAGTTATGTTCCCATCAGTGTGCCATTGAGATTACTTGTCCAAGAAGCCTTGGGTCCCTGACATGTTCTAAGGCAGATAACTGCTGAGTACTGGGAGTTACTGAACGTGACCTAAGATACTTCATTCCTGCCTTTTTCGTTTTTTAAAATGTAACTTTTTTTGTAGAACCCAGCAAATCTTTCATGAAAACTCAAGGTATAGACACTTTATGATTTAACATTGCTACCTACTGAGTCTAAATCTTTATAGTTCTAACAATCTGCAGCTACAAAAACATGATACAGAAAAGAAATGCTTTGTTCCAACCCCTAAAGAAGTAGCTGTTCCAAGAGATTTTTCCCATGAAATCTGGCGCAGAAAACTATCTGGAAAGGAACTTGGATTAAAATGTGTGTGATTCTTTCCCATCTCCCTTCCTCTCTCTCTCTCTCTCTCTCTCTCTCTCTCTCTCTCTCTCTCTCTC
>JAHTLZ010000240.1:16312279-16329861 GCA_023846285.1 Phrynocephalus versicolor | reverse complement strand
TTCTTTCTTTCTTTCTTTCTTTCTTTCTTTCTTTCTTTCTTTCTTTCCTTGCTACTTTGCTACCTCTTTAGAAACTTCTGTAACGAAATTATAGGCTCAGTCCAAACCCAGCTAAAATGTCATTGTATTCTTCTCGGGCACAGCCATCAGGCTCAGAGCATTTCCTTGAAATAGCCCTCTGAAATCAACAGGAGTATTTCAGAATGAGAAGTGTTATGTTGGAAGGTACTTATGTTCTCAGACAAAGAAGGCAATGGAGTCATGGAGCCCTTGTAAGTGGATTTCCCAACATAGGAGAGCAACAAACGGTTGATAGATATAGATTATCATTGGTGAAAATAGCCTTGACAACATAAACGAAGGAAGCAGACCTGTAGCATAAGAGGACAAGGACTGGAAGGTATGGAGCACAGCACAACTCTGAAGTAGCACCACTTGAACAATGAAGAAGCAAGAATAATTGCCATAGCATAAGGAAGCGATAGGTATCACTTTAGGGAAAGAGCCCTGATAAGCCGAAGAGGTACTTTAACTATTTAACAGTCATTCATAACTTTAATTGTTTGGAGGATGTGGTCCAATATCTTGAGCCAGTGGCTACAAATAAATTGACAAATGTTCAGGAAATGTACTATTACAATTTAGATGGCGGAAAGCTTTTAAAGAAATAACATACTATAGTATACTATGAATGGCATGGGCTGCAATCCCTTACCTGAGGTATATTGCCATTAAACACAATAGAATATACATGTGTGTAATTGCACTGTTGGATAAGTTAATTGCAAAATATGCATAATAACATTTTTCCCTTTTTGACCTGACTATGCAACATTGATTTGTCCTTTTGTGCAGCCGTCAATCCTCAACTACAAATTTTGCTACAAATTTTGTTTGCTTGTTTGCTTTTCACCATACTAAACTTGCATCAGTGAAAGTTCATTTTTGCATAACCAGAATTTCTGATCATGTTCATCTAACTAGATGATCTGGGTTGGTAGATCTTGGGCAGGTTTGCAGTAGAAAAGATGTCAGGTATCCATAGTAAATCTCTAGAAAAGATATTAAATAACTGGAAGTCAAAATAATTCCTCTGTCCTCACCCATGGCCTTAAATGGGTGTGTGTGTGTCAATCTCCATAGACACGGGAGAGTTTATTTATTTATTTATTTATTTAAGAGTATTTTTACCACACATTTCTCCTTGGAAAAGGACCCAAGGCAGCTTACAGTAATGAGGGACAACAGAATCTGATTTTTGGAACTTTTTTTTTACTGGGGTACACATTGCCTACTTTAGCCATAAATGGTGCTGATGGAGTAAAACAGTTTGGATTTGCACAGGAATATGCTCTGTACCAAGGAACAGTGAGTCCTATTGTCATCTAGCATTTAAAATAATGTTGTGGCCTCAGAATCCTTTAACTATAAGGGTATTTTTATTGACTAGTGGGTTTCAGGGATCAGTTTAAGACAAAATCCCTGACATTTGGCTGTCTCTCCAGTAACGATGGCTATCCAGTGTGACATAGTCAATAGAATGACTGACTAGGACTCAGGAGACACTGAACTGAATCCTTGCTTGGCCAAGGAAATTCACCAGGAGTGTGAAATTGGCAATGTAATGTAACTCCTTAAATAGCTCATTGATCTTGAAAATCCTGTTAGGGTTGCTATAAGTAGTTCTGAACTAATCATCCGAGTTTCCATTATTTCTTTTTTTTTAATTATATATTTTATTTCCAATATATACCAATTGGGGAAAGGGTGTAGGGGAACAAAAGGAGGTGCAAGTTGGTAGTCACCTATATCCAATTGCCAATAGTTTAAATTTTTCTAAACATCTAAACTGAGTCATATTTATCATGAAGTATATACACAATAGTGCTTTTCCTTAGTTCTCTAGCTTTTGTTATTATTTTCTCTCTTCTTCATCCATATATAGTATTTTCCCCAGACTTTATGGTGATTTTCCTTCCTGGAAACATCTAAATATTCTGATAATTTATCCATCTCTATTGTTTCTAAGATTTTAAACATTAATTCCTGCTCAGATGGTATTCCAAGTTCCTTCCAGTATCTTGGAAAGACTAATCTTGCTGCAGTTACCATATGAATATCCACGTATATTTTCCCTTGTTCTAGTGATTCAGGCATCAAGTTCTATAGGAAGATATCTGGTTTAAATTCAAGACATATCTCTAAAACACCTTCTACCATTTGTTTGACAAATACCCAAAATAATCTTGTTGTTTTATATAACCACCACATATGATAAAATGAGCCCTCCTTCTGCTTACATTTCCAACATAAATTTGAGATTTGAACATTCAACCGGGGTCATATAATACCCATAAAACATTTTTATATATTTTCCTTGAAGGTAACCAACTTGGTTAACTTCAGGTTTCTTTTCCATATTTTCCCCATTTTTCATACTCAATATTGTGACCTATATTTTGTGCCCATTTAAACCATACATTCCTTCACTGTCTCTTCCTGAGTATCACAGTTAAGTAAAAAATATATAAGCATTTAATATGTTTTTCTTTTGTTTCTGTAAGAATTCTGTCAAAGGGTGTATTTTCTAAATAAAAACCTTGTTGATTATCTTTTGCATATCTTGATATTAACTGGGATCTCGTCCACCAGTTCATCTCCACTCCCTGCCTCTCTAATTCTTGTTGTGATTTTAAAGTCCCATCCAATTTTAAAAGGTCACGATACCTCAGAATATTATTGTCTTCTCTCAAAGGTGGAAGAGTAAATGATTCTATTGGGGGTCTATTGGGGAGCAATGAAGCGAAGGATCAATTGAAAATTTCAAAGCCCTGGGCCTGAAATGTGTTTGCCTTTTCAAAGTTCTTCAGTGCAGCCATTTAGGTTAATCCTAAAGTGGAAGCATGCTTCAAAAATCAAACAAGTTCAGACAAATTATGATATCTTAAGAATCAAGTCTGAAATTATTTTCCTGAGAAGCTAGACTGAATCTTTACATGGCAGGCTCTGCCTTTTATCTTTCAATACAAGAAAAAAAAAAGAATAACTTGGAGAGTTCAAGGTGTATGAGTCTTTCTGATGATGCCTTACAAATGATGAACTTCTCTTCTCTGCATGAAGCTCTTTTTTATTCCTCTAACCTCCTGGGTCAATGTGTTTCATTCTACTTCTCTGTCTCTGCCCCAGCTTCCATACCTTTTAAAAAAGCTAATCTGTGCTCATAGAAATTAGATGTGTGACATGAAATAGTTGATCCTTGGCTCTCACACTGCCAACACTCCCACTGAATTCAACAGAACTCCGAACAACAGGGAAGTACATGGTTTAACTGCTGGCTTGTAAAATATACAGTAGTGAATTTTTATTATGTTTACATCCCTTGCTTTGAAGCTGAAATCTTACGGTGATATGTATGTCTATCTTGAACCAGGCTTGCTTTGGTCACCAAAGCAAGCATGCACACAATCAATCCACTTCTGAGCACTAAAAATGCAGTCTTGAATTAAGACATATATCCCACTATGCTGGTTGAATGATTATAATATGAACAACTCCTATTGTTGTATGGAGATTAGAGATGGGCACGACTCAAAAAATGGTGTTTCGTTTGTCGTTTGGTCATTTAGGGGTCCGTTTCGGTTCGTTTTCGTTTTCATTGGGTTTTTTTGCAAATTTTTTGTTTTCGTTTTTGTACGTAACAAAAAGAAAAAATGAAAACAAAAATGAAAAATTGCTGTTTCATTAGCATTCTTTTCAGTTCAATGTATTTGCCACAGTGAAAACAAAAACCACGGCTAAATTTTTCGTTTCCATTTCCGTTTCCGTTTTGTTTTGAAAAGTTTTCATTTTCGTTGTGTAACGAAATGAAAAAACAAAAACGAAAATGAAAAATTGCTCATTTCGTGTCCATCTCTATTGGAGATATTTGGAAGGAAGATTCAGTGAAAGGTGTTGTGAGTAAAATATATAAAATAATTTTGGATTTAGAGAAAGTGAGGGGAAAGGGCTGAAGTTAGTCTGGGAGCAAGATTTTAAAAAAGAAATAAAAGGAAGATTGGGCTAGGATAGTGCAGTTTGCACTAAGGGGACGGTATAAAAATATAAATAAATATGGAAAATGAGAATACTTAGATGCATGTTGGTGAGAATAAAATGATTTAAAAATAGGTTTAAGATGGTATTTGATGCTGGTGAAATTGAGTAAGATAAATACCACTTATTCATATGTTCATTGGAAATGAGACAAGGAAGTTTGTATATATTTTCACATGTGGGAATGCGAAAAGGTACAAAAATTTGGAAATCTATTTTTAAAGAACTAAGTGACATATTTGAAAGGAATATAGAGCCCAACTCAGATATTGTATTACTACCAATATTTGTTAAGATGGGTTATGATTTCAAAACTAAAGAATTGATCACTTATTTATTGACAGTGACTAGATTAATAATAACTGGGAATTGGAATCCAAACATGAATTACTTATGGAGGAATATTATAATGAAACATGAAATATTGCTGTAAATGATAGATCAACATGCAATTTAAAAGTCAAGAAAGGGGAGGGTTTTTTTAAAAAAAAAAGACGTTTTATGATATATGGGGTAGATTTATTGAATATGTGCTTGAAAGAGATAAAGGGATACTCCAGCACAACAATCAATTCAGTTCTATTCAGATAAAGAAGATTTCTCAAGAGGTTGGAGGGGAGCACAATTGTTTTGTATTTGTTTTAGTCTGTATATTGTTGCACTGTTTATTTTAAATACAATTTGTAAAAAGAAGAAGAAGAAGAAGAAGAAGAAGAGGTTTTAAATGTGCCACTAGGGGTGGAGATGGCAAATCAGCTAGAGACAACAGTGCTAAGAAAAAGATATATAATCCTCCACATTTAGCTCTTTTCTGTATGTCTAACCTCTGCCTTCAATCAAATCGACATTCCATCAGTCTTCTCCTGCAGGCATGGACAAGAGGAAGTTTGGACAGGAGGATGTCTACCTGAAAATGCTGCTAGAGTCTAGGATTAACACTCCTACCTCAAGATAATGCAAGCTAGTTGTTCCTGCATGCTACCCCACCTACTGCATTCACAATGGATTTAGGAGATGCAAATACTGATGTTATCCTGACGTGGAGCAGAAGCCTGTGAGGCAAGGTGACAACACAGACCATGTTCTTCAGTAGAACCTTTGAGAGCTCCAAATGAGCAATATAGGGGACAATCAGATGAACACATAGCTCACTATTTGATTCATTTTAGTGTGTGTTAGTTTGCTCTGTTTTCTGGTGACTACATGTTATTTAAGTAAAAGCAATCTATCCTGCCCCTGTTGTGAGCTGTTCAACTCCAGTGCATAGCACTAGAACTTCAGTTTATCTGATGTGATTTGGAGTGCTCCTTATTATCCTCTTCTGCAGTCTGTGTGGTTGTTAATTTGCTCCCAAATACAGCTATTGGAGGCATTCTGTTCTGTGACAAACCTGTGAAATATCAGGTGAATTGTGACAACAGAAAGGATGTCAGAGAAGCCCTCTCCTCTATTTTCCTCTTCTCATAAGTTTTAAATCATACTCTCCTAAGTGACACAGCACTCTTTAAAATAGTAGGTTTGTGTATTGGTGTAGTGCTATGACATTTACTGAGTTAAATCAAAAAGGGGAAAGTTACTATGACCTGTGGAATGACAGTCACAACAAAAGGTAGGAAAGGGACAGAGAAGAAATTGGAGTAACCTGAAGCTCTTTTTATATCCTTCCCATAAAAGCTGAGACATTTCCCATGTGATTGGAAGGACTGTTCAAGAGTAAGATGAAATAAGTTGCACCAAAGAGATGAGTTTTTTAAACACATTCCACAACTTCAAATACCCCATGTAGTCATGCCATTTCTCTGATAATGTCTGTAGTCAAGATGAAATCATTGATACTAGTTATTCAGATATCTCCATTTCAGGCCTCAAATCTTTTCAGGAAAATGAGGAGCTGAGAAGGCCAGTTTCCAGATGTTTCTATACCCTCCCATCTTATATATGGACTGATAGTGGGGAATGTAGTATCCAGACACAGAAAAGTTTTACAGTGCTCCAACTCAATGCCCAGTGTGGTAACCGTATTAGGCCAGGATGTGAGAGATCCAAGTTCAACCCTCTTTTCAGATGCATTGCCTTCCATGTGAGGAAAGTGATGGTAGTGTTGGCAAAGGTAAGCATTTTCCTGGTTGTGTTTTACAAATGTCAAATGTCAAATGTCTTGGTAGAGCTTCTCTTCCAGCTCAATATATGCCTCAGAAAGTCATTGTGAGGATATGTGAAAGAGAGAAGAGCCATGTCTATTACCCTGATCTCACCTGGGGGGAAGCTGAAAGCTGTTGTTCACAGAAACAACAGAGATGAAAATCCCAGTCTACTCAGAGCAATGACCCTTGGTAATGCATTCACAGTGTGAAATGTGTAATGTAATTTTTGAAGCCTTTTCACATCCAGATGTTCAGCAAAACAGTCTGATGGGGGTTTAGTGGCTTCCATCTTGAATAGGCTTTGTTAATTCTTCCTCCCTTCAGTTATAACGTAAAACTTTAGTTACAGATAACAGATGCACTGTGTTAGCAAAAAAATAAAAATAAATAAATAAATAAAAAAATAAATAAGGCATGGCCTTCAGCCAAAGAAACTATTATTCTTACCTGAAGTTGTGTCCTTGTGTTCATCTCTTTGTATTTGCAGATTTCAGTAAGGAGCTACATAGTCCTGACCACAAAAACATGTGTGGCAGAACATTTAAGCACCTGCAAGAATAAAGAGTGGCTGTCTATTGTTCACTGGCTTTTTCTCAACACTGGTATGTAATTCATTCAAAGTCAGAATCTACAGTGGAGAGGAATGTATTAGTCTTGATGGGGGGAGGGATAAGATGTTTGATGGAGGAGAAGACATGTATTGTTTTAAGATCACATTTTGTTTTTCATTAAGAATTACAGTAGATTTTCACCACCTTTGCAGATGGTAACACACCAGGTACTCTTGTAGTGGTGGAGGTTTATCGTATTACACAGCCCTTTACACAGCAGTCCATTAAACTTGTACTGAGGGAAATGGAACTTGGGCTGGCAAGAAATACATGAAAAGGAACAGGAGAAAAATGGAGTGAAGGAACAAGTGAGTGTTTAAAATATGTCTGTCATAATAAATAAACACGCAAATAAGTACAGTAGTCCCCTGCCCTTTTGCGGTTCATATACTGCGGTCCCGCTATATTGCGGGACCGCAGTACAGTGGTACCCCAAAAGGGCTTAAGGGAGGGAAGGAAAACGTTTTTAAAGCCCGGGCTTTTTAAACCTCCCCCCCTTCCCCAAGCCACAGGCACAAGCTGATTGGTGCTGGGGTGGAGAAACAAAAGGTTTTTCTACCCCACCACAGCACCAATCAGCTGGAGCCTGGGGCTTGCCTCCATGGGGGGGGGGGAGAAGTGGTGTGCGATGTTTAATATGACTTTAAGCAATGGAGCCAAGCACTTGACTTTGTTGCTTAAAGTAATTTTAGACATCGCTCATCACTTCTCCCAACCTCCCGGAGTGTGGGGGAATGGCGAAGCAACAGAGCCAGCTTTTATATAAAATATATAAAATCAACTTTAAATATATATAAAGGCACAAACGGTTTGGGTCTTGAGAAGGAGGGGGAGGAAGGGGGTAAGAATGAGTTACAGCTTGATAGGTTGGAGGGGATGTCAGTCAATGGCACTGAAGGCTGTGATTGGCTGAGGGTGCCTGTAGAGGGAAGTTCTCTATGGCACCTGCGGCAGTGCCCTGCCAAAGGGGGCTTGTGGCCTCTTCCAAGCAGGGCAAGGGGTCACCACAACATAAGGAACTGTATTAAAGTGTTGTGGCATTAGGAAGGTTGAGAACCACTGATATAAAAGTTATGGGGGATGGGAACTAACAATTGATAATATAGTATCAATGTAATCCCAGAAGGAGATATACAAGCCCAAAGCTATAAGTCGTTATAAACGCAAGTCTGTGTAGCCATATACGGTAGTTCATCATTCAGGGAAAGCTTGCCTGAAGAGAAAGGTCTTTGCCTGTTTCCGGAAAGACATCAGGCATGGGGCAGTCCTGGCCTCTAGTGGGAAGGAGTTCCAGATTCTGGGTGCAGCAGCCAAGAAAGCCCTTTCATGTGTTCCCACAACACGTACCTGTGAGGGTGGCAGGATGGAGAGATGGGCCTCTCCTGATGACCTTAGCACCCAAACCGGTTCATACTGTAAGATTCGATCTTTGAGGTAGCTAGGACCTGGGTCGAATAGTGCTTTGCAGGTTAAGGTGAGTGAGCACTTTGAATTGTGCTTGATAGCTGATTGGCAGCCAAGGGAGCTGCTTTAATAGGGGTGTAATGTGATCTCTAAAACCCGCCCCAGGCAGCAATCTGGCTGCTGCATTTTGGACCCGTTGGAGTTTCCTGAGACTTTTCATCGGAAGGCTGAGTGAACCTCAAGCCAGCCATTTGTGGATGAACCAAGGTCATGAAAAGAATTTTGGCTGCAAGACTGCAATTTAACCACTGTGCCACAAGAATCACTTGTGAACACTTCTAACACTCAGCAGCAGATTCACCCAGTGCCTTCTCAAGTTTGGTCTCTTTGGCCAAGGTTCCAGTAATTCCACCTGCTGGCTTTTAAGATCTTCAGAGAACCCTTTTTCTTGGTTGTGCCATCTTCACAGATACATTTGTAGAGGAAGTGAGACATAGCCTTCTTGGTGGCTGTTTCCTGGTCATGCACAGGTACACACCCCACATATCAATCGCCCTTTTATTATCTTTTAATTGTCCACCTGGTTTCACTTTCTGTCAGTGGAACAGGATCTAGCAGCTTTATACAGTGTGATCTTTCCTCAGCCCATGGAACCAGGACAAGATCCATGCTCATTTTAGAAGTTGCAACATTTAGAGGAACATAATCTTACTTTCAGGTATCAACTTGTTGCACCGGCTTTGTACATATCATTTCACTTTTTTATATAAAGTTTTATTCCTCTGTCTAAAACTTGGAGTACAATTAACATTGCCAGCACAAAAGACATGCCAGTGTTACAAAAGGTTAAGTAATTCCCTTTCAAAATATCAATAACTTTGCTTAACATATTTAGCTGACATCAGTATGGCCATTCTTTGACTTATGGATGTTTATTTTTATTAATTTTATTTAATTCCTACCTTGTTTCCAGTGAGCACTGCAATTGCTCTCCTGCTCTCCATTTTTAAAAAATTCTACACTTGAACCACCAGACTGTACAGTTGCCCCAGCAAGCCAGTCCAACAACTAGGTTGTAGAAGGCTCCCGCCAAAATGTCTCCTGCATCTATTTACCTCAGTTCCTAGTAAAAGTCCTAGTCTGCATTAAGTTCTAACTGTATGGATTTTTCTGCCCAAGGCACTAAATAATTTCCACTGAGTGAAGATCTCCTTTTGCATTTCACTGACATCTTCCTTAGTCTAATTCATTCTCAAATGCCACCCAGGCAGTTCTCCCCTGAGATCTTCACAGGTTAGAAAGAAGGAAGGTACCAGTGGTGTGGATGCACATGTAAATTGAGGCTGACACAATTAGTGGCATTGTTTTCTCTTTTCTAACCATCTGTATCCCTTTAGTCAGTACTCAGGCTGCCTCTGGGGAATGAAGGCACTTCAAGGCGTCCCTGACCTGACCTCTTTCTACAGAAGTACGCCTGGAGGCTTGAGGTAGCTCCCCTGCTTTCCTTGCTTTGTCTTGAGAATGGAGAATAGGAAATTGTAACAATGCAGAAAGAAAAGGGCAAAAGTTGACCCAGTGGAAAGTCACTGGATGAGAAAGAATTGCCAGCTGTGTTCCGGCTTGTTAGCTTAGAATCTCTCCTTTTCAAAAGGCAATGTAGGAAGGGGAGAAATAACAGAAAAGAACAAGAGTTGTGTTCCTTATAAATAACTGCTCTGCCTTAATAACTGGACCATCAGAGGCTGAAATATTTATTGCCGAATGCTCAGATATCGTTGCCAAGGGCATAAAACATCAAGTTAGAAGTGTACCGTAGAAATGAATAAATGGATTTTTATCAGCTCCATGTAATTCAGAGAAAGTAAGAGAAACAGCTCATATCTAAGCCTACAAGGAACTAATTAAGGGTTTAGTTCCTGGCCAAAAAAAATCCAAATACCCAAACAAAATTGTCGTGTGTATAAACTGAAGACACAGTAAGACAAGGAAAGGGCATAAGAGAGCAAAGGGGCAAAGGTATGTAAGAAAGAAATGAAGAACATATGGAGGAAATGCTTGGGTAGAAGATGTAGAATCCTCATAATCAATAAAACGCAAGACATAATAATGCAGTCAAAGATCCAAAGCTAAAATGTATGTGATGAGTGGTGGAAGTAGATCTACCTTGGAATTTGATTAAATGAAGTGTGGAATCACAACTATCCAGCCAAAGTCCAAACAGAAATGGCCCACGGCAGCTTCTTTAAGAAGTAAAGAACAAAAAAAAATTAAATTGGCTTCCAGAAATGTCAGGTTTTTTTTCTCCATTCTGCTATGTGACACAAAACAGTGTAACAAGTGGGATGAGGTGGGGGACCTAAACACTTCTGAAGTGTTGGATTATTATTGCAGGATTCTAAGATTTTCTTGGATGGAGGGAATGACTGGTGAGGATGACCTGCCCCATCCAAAGACAGAATAGCCATGATGACATCCAACCTCTGGAAGGAAGTAGGAGAGCGAGAGCAAGTGGTAGTGGTAGTGGTGGTGAACTATGGATGTTTCCTTTGTGAATTGCAAATACGTATCTCTATACATGGGTGAATCCGTGCTAGCAACACTTGACAATTCTGGGTTTGAAGGACCAAGACATTATAAGCCAGGTTTCTGTGCTCCTGGGTTTTCACAGCAAGCCAAGCTGGCTGCAGGATTTCAGGAGCTCTAGTCCAAAACAAAAAATAAAACAACCCTATCCTGCCTTGGCCATACTAAAACAACATTCCAGCACTTTTGAAAAGTTTTATTATAGAATTTCACTTTCTCTATCAGAAGTTACTTTACTGCATCCTATCTGCTTCTTTGGCCAGATCTGAAAATTAGTATAGTAAATGTGTTCTATTATTTGAAATAATAACACAGTAAGAGTTTGCCTAAGCTACCATATTAATATGAAGTATGATTGTGTTCTGGAAGTTGAGTCATGGCAACTGGACTCCTTTTCTTGAGAGACCGAAACATTCCACTGCTTATCCAAGCAGCTTCGTCAGTCTGAAGGAGGTTAGTAGAGAGACCTCCAATTTATTGTTCAGCTTGATTTCACATCACCCTGGTCTGAATAGTCTCAGGTAGACATTGTCCTGAATAGGCTCAACTTCCAGATAACCTCACCTAGATGAGACTGAGAATCTTCACAGACATCTCATTGTGATATTTTGCTTGCATCGGCATTGATAATGCAACAGATGAGAAACTGCACTTAAGCATTTGTGTGCCATGACTAAATCACTCCTTTGCAATGGATGGTGGAAAGAAGGTGAATCATCTTCACTCTGCCCAGATTGTTCTATGCATGTGGCTCACCATCCCCAAGTAAATACATTTGGATTGATTCTGAGAATTTGTGTGTGAGGGGCTGCAGGCATAGATAATCTCTCCCCTTTTTCTTGTCTTCCTACCATATGTAAAAGCTCTATGAATCCCAAGAGCAAATCCAAGACCTGCTTTTTAAAATTTGAGTGGGGTTTTAGTTTACAGTACATTTGAAATTATAGGACAGAAAATCTTCCCAAGAAGAATTTGCAAATTTGCAAATGGCCACAAGGAGGCTCTCCTGCACCATGTAAACAACATTTCCCAAGGCAGCATATGCAGAACCCTTCATTGTTATTCCACCTGCATTTGGGCTTATGGTTTTTGGGTACCATTGTCAGAATATCGCCTTAAATTGTCTCTCCAACAGCCCACCAGCAATGTGAAGCCATGCACATCTGTCACAGCACATAAATAACTCAGACACTGCTCTCAATTATTTCCACATAAATTCCTATATAGGCATGTTATGTAATGCTCTAAGCAGATTTGCATCAGAACATGTTTGTCCCTCCTTCCTCTCTCCTCCCACTTTTATTGCAGGGGAAATTGGCCATAAAGGGTTCATTATCACTTCCTCAAGTGAGATGCCCCATTATCTCTCCAGCACTATATATAACCTGCTACTGGCAGATTCATGCAGAAGCCACAGAGTGTGTGCGTTCCAGAGATAAATTGTGGGGGGAGGGGGGGGGAGAAAGCCAGCTTGAGAAAGGGGAGGAAGGATAAGAATGAGGATGTGCCAGACAGGTTGTTTGGCTTTGCAAATGAAGACAGAGAGACAGGTAAACATTACCACTAATGGCTACAAACACTTATTCACTCACAGTCCTTCAAGAATCTCCCGGCAGGACAGCCATTACTGGTTAGACATTCTGAATGCTACAATTAAAAAAAGTAACTTGACCAAGTGCTGCTACTACTACCACAACCACCACCAATTCCAGAAGCATTAAAGTCAACTGAGAAATGTAAAGCTTTCTTGTATTTTTCCCTCTCACATCTGGTCATCCAGTTCTCACATTATTTTGTAAGGTGTCCCCAATTTGTCTTTACCTTTCACTGAGTGTGAACCCCAATAGCCTCTAGGGCAGTGTTGGAAAACCTATGGCACGGGTGCCAAAGGTGGCACTCGGAGCCCTTTCTGTGAGCACCCGACATTGCCGCTTCATAGCCACCTGTATATAGGTTAAATTGCTTTATTGGCACTTTGCAAAAAATAAGTAGGTTTTGAATTGCAGTTTGGGCACTCGGTCTCTAAAAGGTTCGCCATCGCTGCTCTAGGATCTCAGTGGTGTTCCCTTCTTCCACTGCATCATTCATACCAGCAGTAGACCAAGAGGAATCAGCAACGGGGTTTATTGTAGGGGAGAGTGAAGAGACGTAACAAATTGAGATGGTTTGTCAAAGATGACAAACCATGAGCCATGAATATTAGCCTTAGCAACTAATGATCCATAAGCTGGTTCTTCTGAGATGTTTATTTCTTTTAAAAACAGCCCTCTATCCCAGCCCAGCCCAGCCTACCCCACCCTGTACTGGGTACCACAATCTGTGGTGCTAATTTCAATGTAGGTGGGAGGGTTTCTTCATGTCACAAAGTAATTTGATTGGTGGCCTGTTGCATGGGGACCAACCAGAGGGATTTTGTTTTCCCCAGGCTCGTTGAAGCTCCACCCTTCTTCCTCTCTGCTTTTCCCATATGTGTTCTGAGAAGCCATTACCCTTTTTTCTCTTAAGAGAATAACAACATCAGAAGAGCCATGCTGGATCAGGCCAAAGGCCCATCTAGTCCAGCCACCAGATGCATCTGGGAGCGCACGAGACTAGATATCTGTCTCTTGATATCACTCCCCTGCATCTGGCCCTTGAAATACCCTGGTTTTAAGCCTGGAGATTACATATCTCCATCATGGTTTGTAACCTGTGATGAACTTTTCCTCCAGGAATCTGTACTAATCCCCTTTGGAAGGCATCCAGGCCAGATGCCATCACCACATCCTGTGGCAGGGAGTTCCACAGATTAACAACATGATGGATAAAAAAAATTCTTTTGTCTGTTCTCACTTTTCCAACCCTCAGTTTGAGTGGATGTCCGCTAATTCTGGTATTTTGTGAGGGGGAGAAGAATGTCCCTGTATCCACTTTACTCATGCCCTGCATAATTTTATACATCTCAGTCATATCCCCCCTGAGACACCTTTTTCCAGACTAAAGAGCCCCAAATGTTTTAGCCTTTCCTCATAAGGGAGGTCCCCCAGCCCAGCAATCATTTTGATTGCTCTTTTCTGCACCTTTTCCAGTTCCGTGACTATGTGTTTTTTGAGATGTGGTGACCAGAATTGTACATAATACTCCAGGTCCAGCCTTACTATTGTTTTGTGCAAATGCATTATAATGTTGTCAGTTTTATTTTCAATCCCCTTTTTGATAATCCCTAGCATGGAATTGGCCTTCTTCACCACTGCCACACACTGGGTAGACACCTTCCTTGAGCTGTCCACCAGCACACCAAGATCTCTTTCCTGATCTGTCACAAATAGCTCAGAGCCCATGAGCTGATAAAGTTTTGATAATTTTTTTTTGCCCCATTATGCATCACTTTACATTCTGCTACATTGAAACGCATTTGCCATTTCACAGACCATTCCCCCAGTTTGGAGAGATCCTTCTGGAGCTCTGGTTTTTACCGTACAGAAAAGTTTCATGTCATTTGCAAACTTGGCCACCCCACTGCTTATCCCTGTCTCCAGGTCATTTATGAACAGATTGAAAAGCACCAGTCCTAGGACAGATCCTTGGGGCACACCGCTTTTCACCTCTCTCCATTGTGAAAATTGCTCATTGACACCTACCCTTTGTTTCCTGAATCTCAACCAGTTCTTAGTCCATAAGAGGACCTGCCCTCTTATACCCTGACTGTGTAATTTTCTAAGCAGCCTTTGGTGAGGGACTGTGTCAAAAGCCTTCTGAAAATCAAGATAGATAATATCCACTGGTTCACCCAGATCCACGTGCCTGCTGACCTTTTCAAAGACTTCTAAAAGGTTTGTCAGGCAAGACTTACCCTTACAGAAGCCATGCTGATTTTCCCTAAGCAAGGTTTCTTCTTTTTGTTCTCCTTCCCAGTTCTTTCTAACAAACTATCTAGATGTCTGGTTATGTCTACAACCTTTGCACCTGGCATCCCGAGGGAACAGAGTCTCTGCCCTTGTGGCTCAAATGAGATAGAATCCATTGAGCATATGATGCTCAGATGCAGTAGGCATAAAAAGACCCAGGCAAAATACATCACACCACTCTTAAAAGATATGGCAGGCCAATCAGACTTGGACTATTGTAATCAATTGCTAATTGACCAACGTCGGACTACTACTGAACTGCCGGCAAAATTCTGGGTGGCACGTCACAGCAACAGATAGCTGAGCTCTTAAACCTTGGTTTTATATTGTTACATTTGTTGTCTTAAAGGCTTTTAAAAAATAACTTTTTGTTTTATATATTGATCACTTTAATGTTCGCCAGTCTTTAAACTCTCTAGCTAATGTTTTTCATATTTTCTTTTACTCTGCTCTATTCTATTTTATCTTATGTCTGGCTTGATGCCATAATAATAATAAACCTTCTATGTCTGGTTATGTCTGCAACCTTTGCACCTGGCAGGCAAGTCACCATACAGTTATCATGCGCATCACATTCCATTCCTCTGTATGTCTAATAATTGAATCTCTCCTGCAGCCTGTTCATCTGCCTGTTCTTCAACTATATTAAGGGAGAGGTCTCCAGTCTGTTCCTGTTGTTTGTCTTCCTGTATCTCATCAAGTGAGGTGAGGAAGAGATCCTCCGGTGGAAACAGTTGTTCCTCTGTGCATTCCTCATTGTCTTTGTAAGGGAAGGATGTAGTTCATCCTTCTAGCCGTGTCCTCCCTGCCCCACATGGATTGAGGATACAGACTTTCTTTTGATATATTTTTACTCTCTGTTCTTTCTTCTTTCACTCTGAAATTTATAATGCCTGCTGATGATTTACTGGAATTATGTAACTAAACTTTATTCTATATTTTTATAGTAGAAAAGCAAGCCTTGCATATTTTATTACAAAGTACTAGTTTCTTGCTGAGGGTGGAAAATAAGGGGGAACTCCTGCTGATTTCCTTTTTGCCTTAAAAGCTGGCTCACTTCCTTTGTACATTTAATGGATTTCCTAACTTTGCCAACACCCTGCCTCATTACCACTCCCCGTCTGCTGCCATCATCACTGCAGCTTTGCCATGGGCGCCATCATTGTTGTGGCCACTGAGACAAGGTAGGAATGAGGAAGTGCAAACATGGAGGGAGTGATGGAGGGTGGGCTTGGTTTCGTGTGTGTGTGTGTGTGTAAGCATGCATTTGTTTGTACATTACACTGTGGCCTCCTTCCCTGTGGTCTCCATGGCCTATGTTGTTGCCACAGCCTGTGTCAACACTGCAGCCACCACCAAGGCCACAGCAACAATGTAGGCCATGGCAAATTGTAGGCCATAGGGGCTAACAGACAAAGGCTGTGGTGGCCAGTCAAGCCCACAGATCCATGTGTCAAGGTTGGGAACAGGGCAGGGTAGGGCATAGACTGGGGAGGAAGGGGAGGCAAGGGGCTCATGTCTCTGTGTGTTTCTCTGAGTCTCTGTGTCTCTCTGTGTGTGTGCACATGTGCATGTTTAGGCAGCCATGGGCTATCATTTAAAAAGGGATGAAAGGAAACATAAAAACAAGGAATTATTCCTCCCTTGTTTCATTTGAGTCAGTCTCTGGACCAAACCAACATGAAGTTATGAATATTTAATGAATCAGTGATATTTGTTGCGTTCTGTTGCATTCTGTTATTACAATATTCAGTTTTCAAGCTGGGCACTTGAATAGCAGGATTTTACTATTTATATAGTGGTTGTTTTAACTCTTTGTTATTTTGATGGTTTTTAACATGTGGTTTTATTGTTTTAATATACAGTATTGCTGTATGCTGCCCAGAGACCGCTTGGTAATGGGGCAGCTAAATTTTTTCGTAAATGAATGAATGAATGAATGAATGAATGAATGAATTACAAATTTTGTAGTCCCAGGTTTTTTTTTCCACTAGTCCTACTTGATCATCAATAGCATTCTGTTCTTCCTTGGTTATGACCCCCTAGGGCACTCCCAGTCTGTGCAGTTCACTTCACAGAGACACCTGCCCAAGTAACACTTTCTCCTCATAGACCCAAAGTTATCTGATACAGAGATGTCCTTCACTGCCCTGGGTCCTTTCATTCCTGGAGTTTGACATTTGCAGGACTTCTTTCCTTGCCAATGTCACTCCTCCCTCTTTT
The DNA here is from genome assembly GCA_023846285.1 of Phrynocephalus versicolor. Classification (NCBI taxonomy): domain Eukaryota; kingdom Metazoa; phylum Chordata; class Lepidosauria; order Squamata; family Agamidae; genus Phrynocephalus; species Phrynocephalus versicolor. The sequence goes on along the minus strand of JAHTLZ010000240.1, from coordinate 16,312,917 downwards.
TTCTTTTCCTTCTTCTTTTTTCCCCTTTCTCCCTAACGAGAAGATTGTGAGGGTGGGATAAATTTGAATTTAGCGTCTTCCCCTTTAGGAACTCTGAACTGGACCTGAACCTTTCACCAAGGATCTTCTTTATAGACCTGGTCCTACTCGCCAGCATTTCTTCCTCAGAAGATTCCGCAGACCAGTAACTACTAGACCATTCCTCTCTTGTAACCCTCGTTCCTCACACTCTAGTTCTGTTTCACACCTACTCCCTTGTACATCAACCTGCTCTAGTGTTTCTCCAGAATGACACATTTGAGGGTGGGCTAATTAGTTACTCCTGGGTCAACTATTCACTCTCAGGTTGAGGTTCCAGGGGCATATATGGGCGGGCAGAAGGGTACATCTGCCCCGGTTGCAGCAATATGGGGGCCCTGGAGGGGCAGAAGGAGGAGGAAGCCCGGCGCCCTCCTGCCAGCAGTCCTCAGGTTTGGTGATGGGACCCACTCCGCCACAGTTGCCTCCTCCTCCTCCTCCTCCTCCAACTCTTCCTTGTCTGGACCACCACAGGAGAGGTAAGGTGCATGCACTACTGTGTGTGTGTGTGTGTGTGTGTGTGTGTGTGTGTGTGTGTGTGTGTGTGTGTGTGTGTGTGT
>JAHTLZ010000240.1:16245196-16309306 GCA_023846285.1 Phrynocephalus versicolor | reverse complement strand
ATTTGCCAGGAGGTGATGGGACCGGTGGCCATGATCTTAGTTTTTTTGATGTTGAGCTTCAGCCCTTTTTTTTTTCACTCTCCTCTATCACCCTCATTAAGAGGTTCTTTAATTCCTCCTCACTTTCTGCTATCAGAGTAGTATCATCTGCATATCTGAGGTTGTTGATATTTCTTCCGGCAATCTTAATTCCGGCTTGAGATTCATCCAGACCTGCCTTTCGCATGATGTACTCTGCATATAAGTTTAATAGACAAGGTGACAGTATACAGCCTTGTCGTACTCCTTTCCCAATTTTAAACCAGTCAGTTGTTCCATATCCAGTTCTGACAGTTGCTGCTTGTCCCATATATAGATTTCTTAGGAGACAGATAAGGTACTCAGGCACTCCCATTCCTTTAAGGACTTGCCATAGTTTGTTGTGGCCCACACAGTCAAAGGCTTTGGCATAGTCAATGAAGCAGAAGTAGATGTTTTTCTGGAACTCTCTGGCTTTCTCCATAATCCAGCACATGTTGGCGACTTGATCTCTAGTTCCTCTGCCCCTTCGAAATCCAGCTTGCACTTCTGGAAGTTCTCTGTCCACATACTGCTGAAGCCTCCCTTGCAAAATTTTGAGCATAACCTTGGTAACGTGTGAAATGAGTGCAATTGTGCGATAGTTGGAGCATTCTTTGGCATTGCCTTTCTTTGGGATTGGGATGTAGACCGATCTTTTCCAGTCCTCTGGCCACTGCTGAGTTTTCCAAATTTGCTGGCATATCGCATGCAGCACCTTTACAGCATCCTCTTTTAAGATTTTAAAGAGTTCAATTGGATGTCATCACCTCCACTGGCCTTGTTTTTTGAAAATGCTTTCTAAGGCCCACTTGACTTCACTTTCCAGGATGTGTGGCTCCAGTTCAGCAACTACACTATCTTGGTTATCAGGGACATCCAGATTGTTTTGATATAATTCCTCTGTATATTCTTGCCATCTCTTCTTGATCTCTTCTGCTTCAGTTAGGTCCCTACCATTGTTGTCCTTTATCATATCCATCTTTGCACAAAATGCCCCTTTAATATCTCCAGTTTTCTTGAATAGATCTCTGGTTTTTCCTTTTCTGTTGTTTTCCTCTATTTCTTTGCACTGTTCATTGAAGAAGGCCATCCTGTCTCTCCTCGCTATTCTTTGGAAGTCTGCATATAATTTTCTGTATCTTTCCCTTTCTCCCTTGCATTTTGCCTCCCTTCTCTCCTTCACTATTTGTAGGGCCTCGTTGGACAACCACTTTGCTTTCTTGCATTTTCTTTTCTTTGGAATAGTTTTCATTGCAGCCTCCTGTACAATGTTACAAGCCTCCATCCATACTTCTTCAGGTGTTCTGTCCACCAGATCTAGTTCCTTAAATATATTCTTCACTTCCACTGTGTATTCATAAGGGATTTGACTTAGATTATACCTGATTGGCCCAGTGGTCTTCCCTACTTTCTTCAGTTTAAGTTTGAATTTTGAAATAAGAAGCTGATGATCTGAGCCACAGTCAGCACCAGGTCTCATTTTTGCTGACTGTATAGAGCTCCTCCATCTTTGGCTGCAGAGAATATAATCAATCTGATTCCGGTATTGTCCATCTGCTGATGTCCATGTGTAGAGTCGCCTTTTGTGTTGTTGGAAAGGAGTGTTTGGAATGACCAGTTTGTTCTCTTGACAAAACTCAATTAGCCTTTGCCCTGCTTCATTTGGAACTCCAAGGCCAAACTTGCCAGTTATTCCTTTTATCACTTGACTGCCTACTTTAGCATTCCAATCCCCTTTGATGAGAAGAACATGTTTCTTTGGTGTCAGTTCTAGAAAAAAAAATGGTCAATCTCCGACTCTTCAGCACTGGTCGTTGGTGCATAAACTTGGATTACTGTGATGTTGAAAGGGCTGCCTTGGAATCGTACCGAAATCATTCTATCATTTTTAGGTTGTATCCCAGCACTGCTTTTCCCACTCTTTTGTTGACTATGAGGGCTACTCCATTTCTTCTATGGGATTCTTGCCCACAGTAGTAGATGTGATAGTCATCTGAACTGAATTCACCCATTCCTGTCCATTTAAGTTCACTGATGCCCAAGATGTCAATGTTTATTCTTTCCATCTCACGTTTGACCACATCCAGCTTACCCTGGTTCATAGATCTCACATTCCAGGTTCCTATGCAGTATATTTCTTTGCAGCATTGGACTTTCCTTTCTCTTCCAGGCACGTCTGCAGCTGAGCGTCCTTTCAGCTTTGGCCCATCCACTTCATTAGCTCTGCAGCTACTTGTCCTTGTCCTCCACTCTTCCTCAGTAGCATGTTGGACGCCTTCCGACCTGAAGGGGCTCATCTTCCAGCGTCATATCTTTTAGCCTTTTGTTTCTGTCCATGGAATTTTCTTGGCAGGGATACTGAGGTGGCTTGCCAGTTCCTACCCCAGGACGTCTTATTACAGGCCTCATTGTCACCAGTGTAATTAGCCTTACAATGATGAAAGCACAGTTCAGCCTGTTTTATTTTGTAGCCTCACTGATCAACTGGGACACAAAAGTAGCAGTGTGCCCCCATTTATAAGATATTCCAGCCTGAGGCAGTAAATCCACAAACATATATGCAAAAACCCAAGAATGCTGATGTCACATCAAGCATTTCCTACCCACACCTTTCAGGACAGAAAACCTGAAATGACTGCACATTTACCATGCTGTCAAGCTATTCAATACGATTTACTTCTGACTGCAGTGCTAGATGTGTGCTGCGTACATGTACTACTTGGATTTAAACAGCTGCTGGATCATTTGTCATTTTCCTTTGAAGTTAACTAGTTGATACACAGTGATGCAGCATGTAGTCCTATAGGAAGGGGTTTTCCCCCCAGAAAAAAATCACAGTCTGCTTGCTTCAAACATTCCTAATGAGGTTTATCAACAAGCACACACTGTAGACAGTAAAATTGACCCTGCATACAAATAAATCAGCCCTGAAACAGTGCTATGGCAATAACCATCCTAAACACAATTACCAAGTATCCCAAATGAACATAGTGAGAATTACTGGTGATTAAACATGCTTAGAGCTCTACTGCATGTCTTATAGTGAGAAACATGAGATGGTCTACTTCCTTCCTGGCTCAAGTCCTACTCCTTTACATATTCCCGGAAATCCCTGTTATCAGGTTTCAGCAGGCTTTTAAGCCAGTGCCAAGAGGGTTGTCTGTCTAGATATCTGACGGGTTTGTTAATTTATACAGTACCTGAAAGTCAATAAACGTGACTTCCCAGAGCTTGGCCGTGTCATTTGCAGAGCTAGGCGTCAGGAGGGCATCGTATCTCTGCAAGTTGCTAACATGTTCACAGTGATAGGAGTAGATCGCCGGAGCGTGTATTCGTGTTGCATTGAAAGTTGCTTGTACCGAATGGTTGTAAATCAGCTGAATTCGATGCAGGGTGAACCAGTTTTGAATGGACAGCTTGTAATAACTGTTTGTCAGCATGAATCTAGGCAAGAAACACCAGAAAAAGAAATACAACAGCTGCAACAAATCATACCGCACCACTGCAATGCTTTTTTGCCAAGAAGGCTTACCATGGCATAGGATTTCCTCATTAACCTTGGAAGCATTAACTGCCCATTAACTCTGAAACAGCAGCATGAACAATTGTTAATTTTCTACACTTGCTGTTTGATAACCGAGTTAATCTATTGGGCAGAGAATGTTGGGATTTAGGTCTGGTGTCTGTTTCACTGCACTACAGGAGTCTTCTTCACTCAGTTACAATCTCTCAGTCTAATCTATTTTTTACAAAAGGGGAAGAATGAGCTAGGGAGCTTGCATTCAGGATTATGTGTAATAATATTAAAAAACAAATGGCATAATATATTATGAAAAATTTGTTTAAGGATGTACACCATGTGGCTTTATAACTATAAGGGAGAAATTGTTTGAAATGTTTATGATCCAGAATTCCCTTCTCAAGCTGAAGGGAGCTTCTAGCCCAATTGAGCAATCCATGTCCTCATGTGCTAAGCAGACGTGATACTAATATTGTCTTAAACTCTCAGAAAATCAAGTGGAAAGCCCCCAGTTCCAAAGGTATTGACAATCAACGTTAAGCACTTTTAAGCCAGTTTCATTGTCATAGAACAGGCACATCATTAAGTCTCCTATAGACAAGAACAAATCTATTGTCTGGGTAGATTGTACTCCCAATCCTATATTTTAATGTTTTCTTTGTATACATGTGTTTGGAAATTTCAGCAGTGGAGTCTTCTTTCACCATGGGTGAACTTTATGTTTAGCACCTAGCTTAGCAATTTTTTTCTAACTGGACTTAATGCTAGATATGGGCACAAATTTAAAAACAAATTAAAATTTATTTTAAAACTCACTAATTCTTTGATTTCAATTTGTATTCGTATTCCTCCCCAACAAATACGGATTAACATTTTAGTGGTGGTTAATTCATCAGTTTGTTGGGCTGTAAAATGCCCCCCTCCAGTCACCTAGAGACATCAAAATCACAGAGAATTCAATCCTTGCAAATTTGGTGAAGGTAGATTTTTGGACATCCGATTATAAATCAGATGTCCAAAATCCAATATTCACCGAATTAGGGGGGATTGTAGAGAAGAGTCAGGAAAAGCTTCTCTGCAATTTTGGTGTCTCTGAGTACCTGTGGGACAATTTCTTGGGGATGCCCTCTTTAGGGATGCAGTACGTGGACATCAAAACCTCAAAGTTTGTGAAACCTGCAGGCCTTATAGAGGAGAATCAGGAGAAGGATCTCTTCAACTATTTTACAAGGGGTTTAAAATCAATTCATCAGAGAAAATCATAAATTTGTAATTTATGATTCCTTGGCCTTGATGAATCATGAAACAAAATGCAGTGCCATTTTTCCAATTCATGCCAATCTCTGTTTAATACAATATGTTTACTGATGCAAAATAACAATAAAGTCTTGGGGCACTTTACAGACTATCATGTTTTATTTGGGATAAGTATAAAATGTGCAATCATGTTTGTTAGTCTTTAAAATACCACAAGGTTAATTGTTTTGTTGCAACAGACAAACACATCTATCCCTCCTGGAAATTTCTGCAGGGGAAAACAAACACATAGCCCTATACACAGAGTAGATGGGGGGGGGATTACCTGATAATAAATCCTTTCAGATTGTCAATGTCACCAAAATTGAGTGAAAGCCTAGAAGAAGAGGGGGGGAAGCTGTATATTATATTCAATCAAATATATATCATAGAGATAAATAATAAAGATAGTGTAATTTACATCCTTCTAGCTATCGTAGTTGCATGATACAACATTGGGTATTTTCATGAACTTCTGTGCTTTATGCCCACTACACTCTTCAACCTCTCCTCAGTCTTCAGAAAACCCCATAAATCTGTTTCTCTTATCTCTTGGGCCTGTATGAAATTTTCAGGTCAGATGAACTTGCAGATTTATCTGGACAGCAAATATTTTATTAGCTTTTTCACTCAAGCAGTCCAAATACTTGTGAAATATTTCAAGCCATCAGATTTGCTAGACTGTCATGTGCTACAAACTTCACAATGATACACAATATAGATTGGTTTACATCTACTTCCATTTTTGTACTGCCTTAGCAACTCTCTATAATAAGATAATCTTACATTGCATTTTCTTCACTGCAGTTTGAATCAGCAACATCTACAGTTGCGTGCACACCAAATGTCTTGTCTGTTAGATCCAGCTGGGTGTGATTCTGAAACTTAATCATGATCCTTCTGGCCCAGAAAAGAATACAGGGGCTTCCATTGACGGTGACATTAAGTGGGCTGTAGTGACCGTGGATGACAGATTCTCTCTCCGAATTCTCTTTGCTGCTTATGTTGTAATTCACAATCTACATGTAACCAAGCAAGACAGAGGAATTACAATTCCAGTTTCTCAGGCAGAACAATGACTCTAAGAAAGGCAAACATACCATCTATCTTTTAATCTGTATACCAATTGTGTCATAGTTACTCGGTAGACTAGAATTAGGAAAGTGAGTTTATATACATTATAACTGGATTCATACTCTAATGCTCTGATATCTCCATACCTGTGTAATTGCTAATTGTTGTAAGTTAAGTTTTGGCTTCACACCGCCATCATATCGTCGGCCTACAGAAGAAGGGACACACTGAAAGTTCAGTTATCTGCATTGGTCAATAAATGCTACAAACACTGCTTATTCCCTGTAAAGAATATCTCTGCCTATTGCAAATCACCATGCTATTTCTGAATTATTTCTGTCTTTCCTTTCATTCCTCACCTCATGGACTCAGTTCTTTGAGAACAGAGAGATATGTTCACATATATATTCTGCTAGCTGCCCATGGGACAGGACAGATGATGAGAACTAGGCATGTAATGATAGATAACGGGTTTATATGGTGCAGATTGGCAAAAGAATTACACTATGAGCAACAAAAATAGAGCTTGATCGAATCCAGCCCTTATCAAAGAGGCACAGAGGGGGAAATGAACTCCCTATCTCTGGCTCCATAGCTTAAACCACTGAGGCCTAAACCACTGAGTTATCCAGCACTTCTGTCTTGCATTTGAGTGATCCTCCAGTCCCATGGGAGGTATTTCCTCTCATGGGAAGGATCCAGACAATGCTTCAGGGATGAGAGTGGAGAACAATGGCTTTGCTCACTTTTTACAATATTTTTAATGTTTCCATTGCTCATGAGGGGGGTGATCATACAGCCCCCAAGGCCCTCTTTTGTTCTTTTGCCAGAGCTTCTTAGCTTTTTAACAATATGTCTCACAGTTTCTTAGAAAAAAAAATCTCTGCAGGGCAATGCTATCAAACATTGCTGAAACCATGTTGTTTAATCCAATAAATCACACCAGCATAAGTTCATTGAATCCATGGACGCGATAGAGGAATTGACTTGGCAAACCCCTATTGATTCAAATGGACCGGTTCTAGAGGAGCTCGCCATGCTGCGCAACAGGATTTCAGGAAGTGTATTCATGTTAGTCTCTGTCAGGCTACAGTAAAGAGGCAGATGGAGAGCAGGGCCATTCCATTCCAACAGACCCATTCCATTAGGCCTTCCCAAGAGTCTTTCTATCCATCTGCTGAAGACGGGAAGCAGGGGAAGCAGGGGCACACCTCAAGGGCTATCCAGTCCAACCCTCTGCCCTTCAGGAACCCCCATCACAGTATTTCCGAGAGGTGGCCATCTAGCCTCTGCTTAAAAACCTCCAAAGAAGGAGACTCCACCACCCTCCGTGGCAGCATATTCCACTGCCAAAGCAGCTCTAACTGTCATGAAGTTCTTCCTAATGTTCAAATGGAATCTCTTTTCCTAGAGTTTGAAACCATTCCCCCAAGTCCTAGCCTCTGAAGCCATGGAACACAAACCTGTTCCCTCTTCGATATGACATCCTTACAAATATTTAAACATAGCTATCATATCCCCTCTCAGCCTTCTTTATGAAAGGCTAAACACTCCCAGTTCCCTAAGCTGTTCCTTGTAAGACATTTTTTCCAGACCTTCAACCATCCTGGTCACCCTCCTCTGTACCTGCTCGAGGTTGTCAACATCCTTTTTAAATTGAAGTGCACAGAACTGGACACAGTACTCCAAGTGGGGTCTGGCCAGAGCAGAATAGAGTGGTGCTATCACTTCCCTTGATCTAGACACTATGGTTCTGCTGATGCAACTAAAAATCGCATTGGCTTTTCTGGCTGCCACAAAAGCCAGGAATGACGCCAATATTTGTTTGTTTACCTCCGTTTCCCCTGTTCTCCCTCCTGTTCTGGCCATGCAGTCAGGAATGGCCCTGTTTATTATTAACCTCATCTAACCCACTCTGGGAGTGCTTTCACTCCAGCTGAAAAAGAACATTAAAATGCATTTTTAAAATTAGCAGGAAGCTACAGACTTCCTGCGAATTTAAGCCTTAATATTTCCCACCTGGGTTCTATGGAGCTTGAAAATGTTCCTTTTGGGGGGTTTGCAATTCATAAAACCGCCCAGACATGATGGCCTTAAACAGTAAGGGTTGCCTTGGAGCAATGCATATTCAGTGCACATAAAACCTTTCTCTTGCTATATCTTTGGTGGTTGAGTCTGTTCCCAAAAGGAAAAGACATTGCAGAGTGATCACAGAACTAGTTATGGGTGCCTCCAGCTATTTCCATCCTGGTGCTGAATGACAGATGAATGAAGGACAAGGCTTTTTCTATGTAAATAAAGTGCCTTGCAAGCAAAGTAGAACAAAAATGTGAATCTTTATGGAATGAATATGGAAACAATAAAAAAAGAACCAAAGTTAATAGTTCAGGTCATTTACTAGAACCCCATAATCTGATATATTTCCTTCACACCACTGTAATCTGTTTCAGATTAAAATATCTCACCCAAGATTCTTGCACACATGAAAGTGAGTCCACAGTTTTTCAACAGAAATTGTGATCAAGAACATCAGACAAGGTTGGAAATATCACATAGTGCAAAGGTAATTTAAAAACTTACCATTTCTCTGGAGCAAATCTTGATCAGAAAACTCAAAGAAACTGCAAGACAACAGACACACAAACAATATATCAGCAATATATTTTTCTGCAGTTTTTGGATCAATTTAAGATGGAGGATCTCCAAAACTACCTGGTTTAAAATGGCAGCACAAGCACAGATAAAATGTCAAATTGTTTTTAAGAAAACTGCATTTCCACCTCTTTAAATGTTGTATGCAAAAAGACCTTGAATTACTACTATGCAGCCAGTAGCAAGTGTATTTTCTTGTGTCAGGATCTTTCGATATTAAGCGGGATATAAATACAATACATAAATAAATAAATAAATAAATAAATAAAATTATATGTCACAGGCACCATGTCATTAGAGGTAATTCTTTAAGTGGTGGGGAACATCTGGTTGAAAAGTAGTGACAACCAGATGTCTCTGCTTTGTCATAGCTGGCAGAATGGCCTGCATTTGTTTGTTTGTTTGTTTGTTTGTTTGTTTGTTTTCAATATTTTACCCCACCTTTCTCCTTGGTAAAGGACCAAAGGTGGCTTACAATAATGAGGGACAATATACAGCCCAGAACATTTCAGGCGTATTCAAGTTAAGAACAGGGAATTAGAAGAGGCACCTTACAACATTAAAAGACAATATTAAAGCTATAAAGAGCATGCAGAAAGAAAGAAAATCCCATTATGAGGGATGGGAACTAGCATGGAAAACACTGGTCTTCTTATGAAATCAGTCAATGCAATCATGCATGGTAATACATCCAAAAGTCACATAATAGGTAATCCATCATTCAGGGAAAGCTTGCTTGCCTTTGCCTGTTTCCAGAAAGACACCAGAGATGGGCAGTCCTGGCCTCCAGAGGGAGGGAGTTCCAAAGATTGGGAGCAGCATTGCTTTGGGATTGGTTATCAAGGGGTAAACACAGGCTTCATTTGCAAATAGGATTCCACAAACCCAAAGATCTCTCAAATGCAGTGCATTTGTAGAAAAGTAATGTGATTTGAGCTCCTAATGATCTACTATCTGTATAGTTTGCTTCTCAAGGGTGACAACAAAAAGCAATTTTCTTCTGCAATTTAAATTAGAACTACTGTACTAGATATATCCTTACTACTGAAAAATGTTTTAATTCTTTCATGGAAGTTCTCCCAGGAAATGGGTAGCTCCATTACTTGAAGACAGGGGAAGTTTTCTATTTCAGATTTTGATATCGGGTTTCAGACTTCACATTGCACAGGCTTTTGTTACCTAATTGGTTTATTGTAACGAGATTTCAGTAAATGGGTTGCATTCATCTCTCTATCCAGGCTTTTAATACAGACCTGCAACAATGCTTCTCCTAGACTAAAAGAAAAAAATAGGGGGGGGGGGTGGTTTCTAGGTTATGTAAATTACATCTGCTGCAAAACCTCCTCACTAATTCATCAGGGCAGAGGGAGGAGGTTGGGAAACTATCCATCAATGCTTATGTAACAAGGGGTTGTGGCTTCTCATTTCTCCTCCCATCCTTATCTATAGGATGGCAGTGTATGTTGAATAGAATTTCTTCTTTCCTTCTCATGCCCTCATCTAGTATCTGAAAGCCTTAGTCGCAGAAGAGCTTGAGTTGTTTTTGTGTGCAGATGGTAGCCCACATTCATACCCCTAGAAAGATGCTATGCAGAGATGATGTTGTATGTCAGGCATCCTTTGGATAAGGAAAAGGGTGGCTATGGGCTACCTACCACCCACCAGAAGAGTGCTAGCTATTGCTTCTACATTAAGAATTGACAATAGGAAGCCACCATTATCTGCCATCACTACAGTGATCTTCCCCCTGTGAACTAGGAAGGGGAGAAATAGGAAAATGGCATCACTCACTGGATAATATATGGCTGAGCTAAATACACATGTACTGTTTTCTAAAGCTTGGAGGAAATTACATTTTGGACTAGCAGAATGCCCCAGGCTGAGGGCTTCCTGGAACTGTAGACCAAAACATCGACGACTCTGCAACTCACATGCATACTAGACGGATGGACGATTCAAGATCTTATAGCCGCAAAATGTAACTTTTCTGAGCACTGTCCCCCATTACATTCTGTGGAGCTAAACCCACCACTTTTCCCAATGGGTAAGTTAAGAGACAGTCCTTCTTTGAGTATAACACATTTCCTTTTCAAACAAGGAAATCAGAAGCATTCCTATGATGATAAATCAAGACATGCCATACTGCAGAAAAGGTAAAGTTTCCCTCCACACATGTGTGCTAGTCATGTCCGACTCTAGGGGTGGTGCACATCTCTGTATTCAAGCCAAAGAGCCAGTGTCGTGCAAGTCCATGGCCACGTGGCCTGCATGGCTGCAAGGAAACACTGTTTTACCTCCCCACTTTTTACGGTGGTACCTATTTATCTACTTGCATTTACATGCTTTTGAACTGCTAGGTTGGCAGGAGCTGGGGTTAACAGCGGGCGCTCACTCCGCTGCATGGCAGCTGGGATTTGAACCGCTGAGCTGCTGACTTTGCAGCCATACTGTAGACCTTCATTTTTTTAAGGCATGAAACATCTGCCATGCCTGAAGTAGGCAATGATTCTATTATCAAGGTTGTGTTGCCTAATGGAAAAGTTGACTATCTACATATTGGTCCCACGGGTCTTGAAGGCCCTTTGGGGCATATGAATGAGCACACTATCAGCTGGTTCAAGATGGCTGGTGAACTATTCAGTTGAGTCTTCTTTAACAGAAGAGATAGTTGTCATCCAGGGCTGCAGATTTTAACTTTCATCAGAACTGTGAAAAGCTAATTTTCTTGTTAATTAGTGAGTACCTGCTTGTTAGGCAACTGCACTTCCCCAGCGCACATGAAGGACGGAAGTTCCCAACAGCACAAGGAGCACAATGAAGGTGCTTCACTGCATTTGTCCAGATATGCTAAATGAGAGGGTGTAAATGATCTGATTTAGAGTGAAACCCAGCAAGTTGCATCTCCAGCAGAGAGTGGATCTGAAGGCACTTCAGGTGATACACAAAACTTTATGCCTCATTTTAAAAGTTCATCTCCAGGGGTATCCAACTGGCGTGAAACATGCAATTCACAGCAAGAAATGTGGATACGCTTGTTTATATGCTGTGTCCCTTAACAGTTGCTACAAACAGCTGCTTTCAAATTTGAAGCTTACCATAGGTTACCTTATGCCTTCCAGAAAACCGCAAGAAAACGACACCATGTTTCACACTAACGTAACAAGATTGTCCTCTCAGCAGGAAAACACCCACAAAGTGCTAGATGAGCATTTCCAATGAAATATTCATACCTCTGCTAGCAACCGAGTGGCACGAACTGCATGCCTTCGCAAATACTACAGATAGAGTAAGATACAGTTGGCAAGCTAAGGCTCTAGGAAACCAAGGGGCAAGTTGCCAGAAAGGAGCTTCTGTCTGCACTTGTTTTGTACCTCTGCTTACAGATGTTCAAGGAAGCCACTAGTCAGGCATTCTGTTTACAAGCCCAGTGTGCAAGTGGAGCCCTTGGCCATAGAAATGGCACCTGTTCACAGATTGCATACATAAAATCATAGAATCATAGAGTTGGAAGAGACCTACATATTAGTTTTTTATTTTTTCAATCTGTTCTTATTTTGAATTGTCAAATGGTTTTGATTTATCGTATTTGTGCTTATTTGCTTATTTGTTCTTTTTATTATGATGATTATGATTATTTACCTCATGTTGGTCTGATGGATTAGTTTTTTATTTACTATTTTAAGTTGTTTAATTTGTTTTTTGTATTTTGCTTATGTATGTAAACTGCTCAGAGTAGCTTTTTGCTAGATGTTGTGGTATATACATCAAATAATAAAATAAAATAAAATAAGAGACCACAAGGGCCATCCAAATCACCTCCATATCTATGTCTGCCACTCAGGCATGTCCAAACTTCGGCCCTCCAGATGTTTTGGACTTCAACTCCTACAGTCCTTTGCCATTGGAAATACAGGCTTGGAATTCTGGGAGTTGTGGTCCAAACCATCAAGAGGCCCAAAGTTTTGACATGCCTGCCTGCAGAACCCAAGCACCTCCCTGAGAGGGAAGGGGCCTTGGAAGGCTCTGTCCTAACACATATTCAGTTCTCCCTTTTAAAAAACTTTCAGTTTATGAATGTGGGATATTGTGCTTTTGAATCTATATTTCAAAACACCAGGAAAAGGCCTGATATGGCTGCACAACAGGGCCAGCGCATCCATTAAGGTGAACTAGGCAGTTGCCTAAGGCGCCAAAATGGACAGGGGGCGCCAGCCACCGCCATCCGTCCCTCCACCGCCTGCCGCCTGCCGCCTGCCGCCAGCCACCCCCCTGCCGCCCCGCCCCCCTGCCGACGCCCACCGCCCGCCACCACCGCTCTGCCCCCGCCCTCTGCCCCCTCGCTGCCCGCCGCCCCGCCCCGCTGCCGCCGCCGCGCACCCGCCCCCCACCGCCTAGGTGCAAAAAACCCTAGCACCGCCCCTGCTGCAAAATATCATGTCTGCATTGCCTGCAGGAGAAAAGATACCACCTTTTGCATAGCAAAGGATAGCCTAAAAGCATTTCAGGGTTTCTTTCAGGATGCAGGTTTTCCAGCCCTCTTTGGAGATCCTGATGATTAAACCTGTGACATCCTAGCTAAAATCTTATTAGAGTAACATAAAATTATGTCTGCAGAAGTGTATCGGGCATCATACAATTTGATTGCCACATTGACCACGCAACTGGAAAACAAAATCATTTTTTTCTACTACACTACTTGTGTATTTTTTAAATTCTGCACACAGAACTGTGCAGCAGAATTTCAGTCTCTGTACACAAAGCGTGTGCTCCACTGAGCTACAGTATGTCCCTTCTCCAGAACTGATGTGGAGATCCACCTCACTGCAACTTGAAATATAATCCTATTTACATTAGGATTTGATTTAGCAATTATATAAAGATAGCCAATTAATTTCTTATGTATAGCAAAATCAGGTATATAGTAGTATCCCTCAATGAGCCCTGGTTTGGAAGCATTGAGACATGTACCTTCCCTGCCTTTAGCAAAGGTATGATTAAACAATAAAATATTCAGGCTTCTTCCTGACGGAATATAAAAGGGAGATCCTGAGAAAGAAATGGCAAAGGAACGCTAATTAAAATTACTCATTTTATGGCCCTTTGTATGTGTGTGTTTTATATAACCATTAACCATATACTATCTTTGGTTCTGCAGAACGTCTTTACACGCATTGCTGTTGTGTATATGGCTGTCTCTACTCGCCAGTATGGATAAATGTTTTGCTAAAACTTCATTACAAATTCATAAGTGAAAAGCTCTCTACTAACTGGAAATAGAAATACAGTGGACCCGCATATAACAAACGGTTTGTATAACATAAAATCCGTGCAACATAAAACATTCCGGAGATAGGGAGAATTTGCTTAACAGAATCGCCTATGGGGTGAATCCGTACAAGATAACAATGGTCGCAATTAGGGATTACTCTGTTTTCAATGATTTCCTATGGGGAAATTTGCATAAAGGAATTTTTGCTTAACAGAATTTCATTTGTAACGAATTAATTCCTTTCTACAAGGTACCACTGTACTGTATAGCAGCTATATCCACCACATTTCCTTTTAGGAAAACATGACGCAGCTTCGATATGCTTGCATAATTTGTTGCCATCAGGTGTTTCTTAGAATTGCAAGAGCCCATTTCAGTTACCTAGAAAATACAGGAACGAGTCACCATAAATGAACTTGGACTTGATAAAAATAATCTTAGAACTGCAGAGCTGGCAGTGAGCCAGTTGGACCATCGAGCCCAGCTCCTGTCAAGAACTGAAATGTCAACTTCTGACTATGCAGCCAGATACCTAAACTACTAAACTCTCTAGGCTTAATTGCACACAATTATTGTACGAATTTCAACACTGGCTTCATGTAGAAAAGATCTATTCATATGAATGCCCCCCCCCCCCAATCAGAACTAAGTCCCATTAATTTCAATTCAAAAGTAGGCTAGGCGATACCTTTATTGGTCACTTTGTACACCAGAGGCCCTGACTGCAGCCACTAGGGAAAATTGCTTCTTTTTAATCTGGCCCTGATTATTCCTAGTGAGTTTTGCTAAATTTTTCCCAACTTTCAAATAGAACACATGCTTTTTTGTATCACCTTCTCTCCCCCTCCCCACAACTTCCTCAGGCCAGCAGGGACTTGTAGGCTCAATAGAGCCAAATTGAGGATGGGGAGGGGGGTGAGCAGGGACTAGGCTGCTTTGTTTGATATGCTGGGTGTTCAAGCGTACCCTGGACTTTGAAACAGTCTTACACCAGCCCTGCCTCCTGATACCATGATCTTGTGTGCTCTATCTCACCAAAAAGATTCTCAGTGCCTGATAGACTACATCCTCTATCAAGATTGCATTTTTGATACAATGCTTTGATAAAAATAGCAAGTTGCTATCGAAAGCTTAGATTTTTGTTTGTTTGTTTTAGTAGTGACCAATAAAGGTATTACCTAGCCTACTTTTTAATTTGTTTTTCTGGTCACACGGCTCAACCCACTTTTTTACTTCTATTAATTTCAATAGTTCCATTCTAGGTATGTTTAATGTTGGATTTAGCTCAAGATGTAAATGTAACTTATGGAAATATTTCTATTTCTTTAAGGGATCTTTCAGAAAGCAGCTGTTGAAATGTCTTCTGCTTTGGGGTTATCACATATGGCCCAACTTCAGTCTCAAAATATATACCTTGGACTCTTTCTATGTGTTTAGTATATTCCATAACCTTCTATATAAGGGATGATTTGAGAACTTCTATGGAACTTTCTCAAACAAGTCTTTTTTTTTCCCATGGGGAAAAACAGACAGTGGAAGCAATAATCGGGAGTAAAGGAAGAATGCATTAATGGGGTGGGGAGAGCAGCAGCATTTTTCTTTAAAATGCTCTTTATATAAGATGCAAACCTCTCTGGATTTATGGGAAGGGAAAATAGGTAGCTGACAGGGAAAAATATTAAACCAGCCTACTCTACCTCATCTCTTACCAGTGATCTCCCGGTAGCTGCATTTCACCTGAAAGGAAGCTACAGAAATGTTACATGTAATGTGTCATTTGATACTACTCCTTGGACTTCAAGGTCTTACAGGTGATGTGCAGAACTCGATGGAGGTTTGGAAACTGGACTCCCACGCCGGCTATGGGAATTCTAATTCAAAATCCAAACATTTCCTAGCTCTGGTTATTCATGAGGGTGGAGGGGGGAAAGGCAACAAAAGTCCTATTCATATTTTCATCATAACTGGAGAAATATATATCATATCAGCAAAGTGAGTGCTGTACAAAGTAGCCTTCTACCTATAGGGGTTTTTTTTTTAAAGAAAGAACAACCTGAAAGGCCTTCCTCTTTCCTGTTGTACCTACAGAACTCAGTGTACAATTCAGAGCCCTGCTCTTATACAGATCTGAATTGCATGGAAGCCCCCATAAAATACAGCTCTACACATACAGGGGTCCCTGTTGCGGGACCAAATTATGGGGTAAAGCAATATTAAGAGCTCATCTAGGGCTCATCTAGATGTTTATCTGCCTAGCTGGCTGTATTATAACAGAATAGGCTTCAAGTGGGCTTCTTCTCTCTTTCTACTCATCTGTTATACAGAGATGTGCTGGAAACCACACAAGGGAAGGAGTCACCATGGAGCCCAGGCACCTTTTGGATAATGTTTTATCTGCGGGCCTGTCAAGTTCAGAAGAATGTCTCATTCTACATAGTTGCAAGGCTGTGCCTGCCAGCCATGGGCTGCAAAAAAAGAACAGGGAGGTTTCAGGAGTCTTAATGCATATCATGTTCATTTACTCACTTGCGGGATGGTTGTATTTTCCCTCACTCAAGATAACAGCCCATAGGAAAGGAAGACAAAGCCCTAGTCATAACTTCGTGTACACTGCAACGTTCATCTAAAATCCCACCGAAGTGAATCCACCAATCACAGCCAGGAGCTTCAATATATACATCTGACCACTCAGGCATAACTTTCTGTATTATATTCCATGATGAACATATAAGCATCTACTAACTTTTTGCTTTAAAGTCTTCTGCTCCAGACAAGAAGCAATCAATTGCTACACTATGCAACCCATGTGTAATTTTATTATTGCACTTTATTTTGGTTTGGGCTTTGATTTGTTTGCGAAGCACTGAAGCCCTGGAAAATTTGTGTGATAATAATCTGAAATTTAATAGTTTCCAAACCTTATCCTTTTACATGAACTTTTTTTTCTTCAAACATACAGACTAGATTTTGTTATCTCATTGGTACAGGGTGTCATCTGATAAGCAGGCATTTACACTTGCTTATACATATAATCTTACTTAATTGGGTATTACATAGAGATTAGCTATTCCAGTGCTTTTCATTAGAGCTAAGCGAATTTCAATTCTACTAGTGACTGATCTTGAACGGGTGAGAGAAACAAATGTCAATCTGATGGATCTAGCACTACTCTGCTTACAAACAGTGTATTCGGCATGAAACCCAGAAATATATGGTGCATAAACTGCAGCTGTGTACAGATCATTATTTCTGTTGGACAAATTAACTTTCTCTTCAGTAGCACAAAGCCTGACAGGACATTATCAGATACACCACTGTACAAATACAGTATAACAAAGAGGGGAAGGAGTCTCAGAAAGTACAAACCAGGAGAAACTGATATTTACTTCATGTCAATGTACTATTGGTCTAAATTATTATTATCACCAGAGTTTGGGGACTAGAATTTCCCTAACCCATTCCTGTTCAATTAGGTTTCGACTGATATTGCAGTGTAGACAAAGAAGAAGTGATGGCTTCTGCATATGACTTCAGTGGCTTTCTCTCTGTGCCATGATTTCAGGTGAGGAAAATTCAATGCTAAATGAAGTCCAGTACCCAAAAAGTACATTTTCCAAGTTTTGTAACTACCCTAAGTAAATGTCCTTTTTCTTTTTAAACAAATACTGTATATGAGAGTGTATCTTTGAAAATGCTAACAAGTCAAAATACCAATTTATGATCAGCTCAAATTGGAACCTTAAAACAGAAGTAGTTACATTGGTCCATTAAAAACAAAGCAATCTCTAAAATTCCTAAGTAAGCAATGAATTTATTAGAACAACCTCTATGTATACAAGTATGTGTAGCATTACAAGGTCTCTAGAACATGTTCTCTGACTAGATTGTAAACAATTATTGGTGTGCGGTAGGTAAGAAGCTTTGTGATTAAACTGCAGCACTGCAGTGAAGATTCTGCTCAAGACATGAACTCAGTCCTTGGCTCAGGTAACTGGCTTAAGGTTAACTCAGCTTTCCATTCTTCTAAGGTTGGTAAATTGAATAGCCAACTTGCTGGGACGTGGGGCAATATGGAGTTTGTATAATTAAATTGTAAACCCCCGCAGAGATTGCTTGAAGCACTATGAGGTGGTATATAAACAACACACTCTGCTTTTCCTTTTAAGAAGCAGTGATTCACTAATTTAGCTAGATGTCTCTAGATCATATCTATTATTAAATGACTCTCTATCTTAACACTACAGTGGAACCTTGACTTACATACTGCTTGACTTGCATCATATTTGACTTGCAGCAAGAAGGGGCCTGTTTGACTTGAGTTGCAGGCTTTGACTTACATCTCAGAGCCCCAGCGCAAGGCACTGGAATCGGGCGGCATCCATGACCCAGCATCGCGGCTGCCACCTCCAAACTGCTCCTGCCTTCTTCCTCTCCTCCGGCAGCGGCAGCTTCGGCGAGGCCAGCTCAGAGCACCTGGAGCTGGTCCTCGGCCTCACCGAAGCCGCCGCTGGTTAGACAGTCGGCTCAGTCTTGTAAAAAATCTGGCTGCAGAAGTCTGGTCCACAATGGAAGCATTTTAGCTGGGGAGCTGTAAAGTTGTGGGACTCTAATGGTAAGCATAGAGTTGTTCAGAACTTGGAACGTCAGGTTAAAAATCAGTAAAACTTAAATGTTAGACATTGTTGCTATGACCATTAAAAAGTGGAGGCATATAACTTGTGGACTATAATTCCACTGCCTCCTCCTCTCTTTGAAGAGACATTTCATTTACATCCCCAGAAGGAATCTCCTATCCCAGTCAAATTTGTGTTAAATTGCTGTTTTCGGGGGTCTTTTTCATCATCTGGAATGGATTAATCTGCTTTCCCATTACTTTCTATGGGAAACGGTCGTTTGACTTAAGTCATGTTTGACTTAAGTCTAGACCACTGGAACGGATTAATGACGTAAGTCAAGGTTCCACTGTACCTCATTACTGATGTGCACTGTACCTCATTACTGATGAACTTCAGTGCACCAACAAAGCATAAAATATGGACATTTAATTGCCAATCAAAAATAAAAGGCAAGGAGTGTTTTTAAAAGAAAAAACAAAAAGATTTCTACACACATATAAAATATTAAGGATACTTGTCTCTGAAGGAGGTAGACAATATTAATAAAACAGAAAGTTATCTTCATTCTGTTTAGTTGCGTCTGGCTTTCCGTCACGTTTTGGATCAATGTTCTCCCTGCCTTTCTATCCTGTACAGCTTCTTTTTAGTTCCATTCCAGTGTGCCTTCTGGTGATGTCAAGACATTAAGTCCTTGCATGGCCCCTTCTTCTTTTGCCGCTGAGCAGTCCCAGTCTTTCATTTCGCTTCTCTTTGGTATTGGAATAAATACTGACCCCCTCCACTATTTGGGCCATTGACCAGTCTCCTGTACACTTTAACATAATGGTGACCATGCTTTTGTTGGCAATGGTCTCAGTAGTTCTGCTGCCGTTCTGTCAACTCCAAGGGCTTGGTGGTTTGGCATCTCAGTGAGTGTCCATTCAGCTTCCTCCTCCAGGATATCTGGTTCCAGCTCCAGTAGTTCTTCCTCTCCTGTGCCTTGGTTTTGATATTCATTTGCATCTAGTTGCTCTTTTCTCTGATTGCTTTCTGGTCATGTAATTTCTGCCCATCATGTCCACTAACTATCGTCTTTGTTGCCATAAGAGGAGCTCTGGCTTTCTCCACATAAGCAGAGCACTCTTTTGTATGGCTTTTTTTGTGCTGCTTCCACCAGTTTCCTGCATTCCTCATTTCAAAATTCTTTGTCTTTCCGCACTTCTCTCTGGAACTTTGTATTTGATCTTTGTACTTCTTCCTTATTGCCGATAGCTTTTACCTTTCTCTTCTTTACAGTAGTAGTTTCTATTGTTGCTTCTGATATCCACTTAACCAAAAATTGCATGAAAGCCAGGGCTGCTGCCTCTCAGGATGGCAGCAGCAGCAGAGGTGACAGTAGAGATGTGACAGCTACTGGGGGAGGAGCAGACATCCCATTTTGCCAAAACAAAACAAAGCACTGAGGGGGAAAGAGTCCAGCACTTCAATTCATGTTGGCAAAACAGGATCTAAACCACACCTCAAACCAGCCCAATTCATGGTTGTTGTTGTTGTTGTTGTTGTTTGGTTCATGGTTCAGTTAATGGCCATTTCTACAACTACAGTATATCATATATAAATAAATAAGCAGGGGGATGATTAAACTTGGAATTTTGATAAGTAACATTGTGAGTTATTACTATGTGAAATGATAAGACATGTAGCGTTATTGATTATTGCTTTCAAGGGAAATCCTAAAGAAAGCTTTACAAAACACAGTAAGCATGCTTCTTCAAGGGGAAAAAACTTCCCATATTTGCTCAGAATTTTCCACACCTTGAGTGAAACATTCTAAAAGCATTCTAAAAGTGGGAGATACATAATTATGTGCCATCAATTAAATTCCAACGGTGACCCTTTCCTACATTTTCTAGGTATAGAGTAGAAGTGGTCTACTCTGGAAGTGTACAGATAGGCACACTGAATCCATAGACACTCAGGGAATCCACAGACACTCAGGATCTAGATTGAGAACAAAAGAGTAACAAAAGCTACTTGATAGCATCCACTCTTCCAGACAGCCAACAGCTTCCAAGACCAATAGGCACATTGCACCATACTCCAACTGTTTACACAGGATGGTGCCAGTCTTCCTCGATTACCCTTCACAGTTCAAATAGACCACCATAGCAGTAACCCTCATGCCCTTGGGGCCTTCAGTTTTTACTGCCAGATGTTGGTACGCCTGGTAACATCAATACTAAACATGAAGAGACATCTCTTCAATCTGACCTTTAAAGCAGGCTTTATTTTAGTGTTGTACTGATGTTGATGAACATCATCATCATCTTAGAAGTTATCATTATATTTACCTATTTTATTATTCAGTTTGTTATTAACTTGTTTTCAGACTTTAAAAATGAGGTTTATATCCCTTGAACACTAGGCCTTAGTGGAAACACAGTTTGGAAGTGCAAACAATAGTAGTAGAAGCATCAGCATGTGCAGTGGGCTGGGTCTGATGGATTACTCAATTTTTCATTCATATTACAACTTCCAGACACATCCAGTTTTAGCAAATAACAATCAATCATTGATAAATCAGTTTATTTTAAGAATCTGGATATTGTACTTATGGATGAGCAAACAAGAAAAACATACCTTAGAGTTTCATCACCAAGTAACTTAAAAAGTACAGAAAGTTCCAAAACCAAAGGTGAGAAACTAAAATAATATGGAAGCAAGATCAGAGTCATCCTCCTAGCCATACTAATTTCAGCAACCAGAATCATTCTAAATTCTTTGGTTACCAGTTTAAAGTAATGCCTAAGAGCTGCTGTTTGCTTCCTGAAATGCAAAAATCAGTATTTTACAACCATGTTGTCTCATTTAGCCAGATGGGCAAGATAGATAGATTGGGGGGAAACTGTCTTGTATCTCACTCTGTTTCCTAAACAAAGGAGTTTAAGACAACCTTAAAAGATAGTCCGCAAATACTATACTGAAAGATGCCAGGCATTCCCTGCTTTCCCCAAACACACTGGATGGCATATCTTCAGGACAATAAAGTTTAGGTGTATCCCATTTACCGCTATGATTGGATAACACTTTTCTTAATAGACAGTGGATTTTAAAAGCCTCCAAGGAGTTACAACCCCAGAAGGAACTTTAGTGTTAAATGCTCCAAGTCCTGCAAAATTGAGTTTCTTTTTCTAATTCCCTTATATTCAGTGCTGACAAATTTAACAACAGATGTAATGGTAACATTTGGTAATTCTTTTTTCCAAGAATTTAACATCGTTCTTCTTATTACCGTTTTCAATATAATACAGTACTTGTTAATTCTTTTTAAATAATCATATGCCTACTGTATTTAGCTTGTAAATACTGTCTTTTTAATGATATCTCAGGTCACGTTTAAGGGGGAAGGTGGGATACAAATATTTTAAATAAATACATATATCATGGAAAACAAAACAAAGTGTAAAGTTTAAAATCCATATGTTAAGTTTCTTGTGCTTACCGCTTGTCCAGCTTAAACAATGATAAGTTTCTTAAGGCTCTTATAAAAATAAGTTTATGATGAAGTTTCAGGCTTATCAAGCCAAAAACTAAATCCTACCCTGGAGCAGACACACCACATGAATGAAAATGGCTAAACAAACAGTTTATGTATGGCCCATTGATTCAATGGGTCTTCACTAATCTAACAAATAACTCTAGCTCTAACAATTGGATTCAGTCCCAAGGGCATGACCCTGTACTCCACAATAATAATAATAATAAATCTCTGAACCTCTGGGCTAACTTGTATGCAGACACTACAAAGTTTCTTTTTTATTCAGATAAGTTGCATCACCACACATCATGACAACCAGACAGTATTAAGAAACACTGCCTGATTGGGAATCAATCATCATTACAGCAAATAAACAACTTAAATGATGGAGTATGCTTGATTTCATTGGTTAACAGATCCACAGATCTCTTTATGCAAGCTTAAGCACCACATGCCCCCATTACTCTAAATGCACAGACGTTACATCATTAGCTGTGAGCTTTATCATTATTATCTGACCTGTGTTTTAGCATATAACTGATGGTATGTCATGAGGTATCTAATTTAGATAGATATTATCTCTTCTTTATACTTATTCTTCCTTGTAATTTCCCTTATCTTTCACCTGCTGAAGTATTTGACATCTGGTTGTCCTGCACAGATGAAATAATTTGTCACAGCAAGGAAACATGAGTGGTTAGAATGCGTGGCTTGTTTTCTGGTACAGCGAAACCTGCATTGACAGAAGTCTCCTCTCAAATATCTGTTCTACAAAGGCAGCAACAGTGCTTCTGAGTGTTCACACACCTCTGCTGTTTTATTTGTATCTTGGTTACTGACACTTCAGAAGGAAAACAAAGTGACAAAATCAAGACCAATCTCTTTCAGACCCTTGGAGCTTGAAAGGGGGGAAAATCACACAAAAGAGGATCTATTCGAGCTAAAACATGCAGCACTTTCTCAAGAGAAATCTCATTCATGGTAGCATTCCTGCTTTTGAGTAAACAGCTTAGGGCAGACGGTGTCATGACAGATGAAACATTTGCTTATGTTGAAATTATGCCGTTTTTAACACAGAAAAGCCTTACATCCACACATTCTTGATAGAAAACACCAAGTACATTTATGTTCTTCTTATGCACAAACATATAAGCCATTCATTCACTTACTACACCCACCTATTCAGAAAATCACTAACCTTCTGTCCATTCTTCCAAACATTTGCTCCACAGAGGCTGAAAATCCTACACAGAAAAAGAGAAGTAAAACCTTAACGGTAATGTTGCTTTCCATTGAGAAATCAAGCAATCCCTCCTGACACAGCTCATCTGTTCATGTGTAGCACAGAAACCTGAGCTAGTATTCTCTGTAGCCAACTGATGGATAGCCGAGCCAACCAATAGGAGGCCTGGTGGTATCCCACGTGAGCTGCCATGTATTCTGTCTATAATAAAAAGCTGTGTTAGGCTTTCTGTCTCTGTTGAATGCAGCTAGCTTCCCTTTTGTGACATGCAGTGCATGTCAGGAAATTAGACGCAACTGAATAGTCAGGGAAACACAGCTGATAAAAAAGAAATGACTTTCGCAGAAGTATTTTAATACTAAGCCTTGCTAAATTAAAGCTGTAATCCTGGGCACAGTCTCCTGGGACCCGCTGAAAGTCGCAGGCCTTAATCCTACAAACGTACTTACAAACCTCTATTGTAAATGTTACTTCATACATTGTTTATATGTGTGTCTTTGCTAATTTTGAAGGCTTTTAGAAAGAAAAGCTATTAAAATGGACAATAATTGACACAACGGTACAAAGCAGAACTCAGAAATGTTGCTTTGGGGGACTACCGCTTCCATAATCCTTCAACCCATAGTTTGGGGTGCTAGGAAAGTAAGAGTTCAAAGTCCTGGAATAAATTTGTTGGGAACATTTTTTTTCTGAGCACATGGTGGTACTTTTTCCCCATCTACTCTATGTGTAGAAGCAGATTCAGTGATAACTGAATGTTTACATCAACAATGGAGTACAATTCTCTGCTACATCCAAGATGGCCATTTACATGTCACCAAAAAGGAGGCCATGCATTCTCAAAAAGAGATAAAAGAGGACACTGATATGCATTAAATAGTATATTATGATTTATACGTAGAGATGCAAAATGGGAAATCACTTTTATAATTCAAATACCTGTACAATTAAGTGCCTCCCACCCACATGGGGAAGACTGTGGCTGCAGGAACTCAGTGTCTGCTGAGTCTCCTTTCAAGGTGATCAATGTGCTCACCTTGAAGTGGGCAGTTTCAAGGTCCCTTCTCTCCTGGTCCAACTTAAATCAGACTTGAATAAGATTTCACATGGACAACACCCTCAAAAGGAGGATTATCCTTCGACAGTCCTGCCCACTCATGGATGCCCCATTAAAACAGCAAGATCTAAGGACAATGAGCCAGTTTTAAGAAGTGCAAGTTCAGCTCTGTGCCAGCTCTGTGGAAGAATAGTTAGGGGGCTGCCAATGCTTCCCTTTCCTCTCAGCGCTTGTCACTTGAGGCCCTTGCTTCATTTTGCTTAATAGTCAACCAGTGGCCAGCTGTAATAAAGATGCTAGAATTAATGGCAAAGTATGAACCATTTCCTTCATTTCAGTGGTACTGATGCAAGGCATATTTCTGTGTTCTGTGTTTATTGTCTTGGAAAGAGTGCAGAAAACCTCCTAGGAAATTCCATTTAACTTGGCGCAACTCAATTCTGAGTCAGAATGGCCACCTGACCTCCTTTGGGAAGGATGATCCTCCATCTGAAGAGCTGTTCTGTTTGGTGGTGTGTGTCCTTATTTTTGGTAATAAATAACGGGCCACCCTTGAAGCAGAGTTTTCGATAGGTAAATGTACCAAATCAGCCTCCCCTCATTTTTTAAAGTAAAATGGTACAGTGGAGTGAAGTTAGAGGGTCATATTGAAAGAAACAACCTCAGCAGCACAGATTGATATGTTCACTGATGCACACCAGAAAGGTTATGGCATAGGAACTTCAATTGTGAGATCAGTCCCGGTTTTAGACATCCTGAAAGCTTTGCTCTGACTATTCATCAAAAATAACTGATTATTGCCTAGCTAGATGTTTCAGTAAAGCTGCCGTGACCTCTGTTTATTTGTTTATATATTCATTTTCAGTAAAATGCAGAAAAATGAAAGCACGGGACATTTTAGAGAGTTCTTCTGGAAGTTGAGTCATGGCTACTGGACTTCTTTTTTGAGAGATAGAAACGTTTCGCTATTCATCCAAACAGCTTCATCGGTCCTTTTTTTTTATGGTTTGGTATCGGATCCTTTGGGTGGACAAGTCTCTGCTTTAGTGTGTTTGTGGGTTTGAAATAAACAGGGATGTGGTGTTTGCCAAAAATTCTTTTAAGCTTCTCCGACACTCCAGCCATGTAAGGAATGACCAGGTTCTTCCGTCGGGTCTGGGTCTCAGACTGATCCCTTGTTCTTCTGGGATGGCCCACTGCTTTGTTGAAGGCCCACTTTGGATATCCACAGGACCGATGGAGCTGTTTGGATGAACAGCGAAACATTTCTATCTCTCAAAAAAGAAGTCCAGTAGCCATGACTCAACTTCCAGATAAACTCACCTGGATGACTGAGAATCTTCACAGACATTTTAGAGAGTTGTTAAATACTATGCCTATATGCTTATTTGATTTCTTTCCTGTGTTTATATTTCATGCTATGTTCTAAGATGGCTACCTAGTCACAATTCTGTACAATTGTATTTCCACTGGATACCCAGTGTGGTGTAGTAATAGAATGATGGACATAGGACTCTGGGGGCCTGACTTCAAATCCCTGCTCAGCCATGGAAACTCAGAGGGACTTGGAAAAGGTTCAAGTCACTCCTTAAATACCTCACATACATTGAAAGCCCTATTAGGATTGCTGTAAGTTCCAGCTTGACAGCACCTAACAATAATTGTATTTCTACTTAAATTATACTACAAGGTAATGTCGAATGCCATTTGCACATATTAGTTTATGCAATTTTAGTTGCAACTTATCCTCCTTGTTAGGAACTGTCTTCTTTTTTGGTGTCCTCTTTGTATGATGTTGTGGCCACCTTATTCAGCACAATCATGTTTCGAAGTGCTGCTAATTTAAATCCTTAAGCACAAAATACATGTCAGAACAAACAGAAAAGGGCAAAGAAAAGATTACTTCATCTCCTTGGTTTGGACCAACTATATTGGCTGTGTATTTATTTGGATTACAAAACCACACCCAGTTATGTGAAAGTAAAACCTACCAAATGCAATTTGACTTGATTTTGGGTAAACATATAGAGCTGTAAGTTTCCTATATGGTATTGATTTTTGTATTATAGAAAAAATAGACAAGATGGAAGTTTTAATGTTTTACAAGTGGGTATTGCTTCCTCCCTGTCACTATGATATGCTTATACTGTAATCTGGAACATAAAAGTAGGGAACAAAGAAGAATCAGATGCTGCTGGAACATTTGGCCTATGGGATAGAAATGAAGTAGGAGACTGACACATAAAGTTCTGCAAAGTTAACAATCTGTTTATTGCAAAAGCATGCTTCAAACAAACAAACAGATGGTCAATAGAGAAACCAAATACAAGGTATTTGGAATCAGAAGATGGAGAGGCTTTATTATCTCAGCCAAAATAAGATCAGGAACAGATTGTGGTACTGATCACAAATTGTTAATATCTAACATTAGAGTAAAGCTGAAAAAGATTATTAAAGGAATCATAGTGCCCAAATATACAGTAATTCAAATAACATTCCCGATGAATTTAAAGTCCACAAAAGAAAAGATTTTCATTACTAAACTCAAAATCTTCAATATTAAACTCTATTAACTGAACCAGAGAAACTGTGTATTGAAACCAGAGATATTATAAGAGGCAAATGTAAAAAGAGAATTCCTATAATAAAAAGAAAAGAAAAATCTAGATGGCTGATGGAAGAAACATTTAAAATTATCCAGGATAGACAAGAAGCAAAAATAAAAGGTCGTAGAATCTAAGTCACAACTCTGAATAAAATTTACCAGCAACTGATGGTTAGAGACAAAAGGAACCACTACTGCGAACACTGCAAGGATATAGTGAAGAACAAGGTGGGGGGGAGAAATTTCTTCCAGAAGATCCACGAAAATAAAAAATAAATGAAAACTGACAGTGAACCACACTATCTGACCATGAAAAAAAGAGAGAGGGGATGGAAACTGCATATTTAACACCTATTTAGAAGAGACAAAAAGATGACAGACTCATTTGAAAAGGAATCCTATGATGAAGAAACTGCAGTCCTAGAAAGTGAAATCTGCTCTGAAAGCATAGGGAAAAATAAAGCACCAGAGGTAGACCGGATACCAATATAACTGCTATAAGCCACAGAGATAGAATCTGTTGAAATTCTAACAAGAATATGCCAACAAATATGGAAAATAAAACAATAGCCTACAGAAGACTGGAAAGATTTAATATTTATTTATTTATCATTGCTTTTATGCTTGATGTCCAAGCTGGGTTTTGAAAAGGAAGAGACACTCAAAATCATTTTCCAAATATCTACTTTTAGACTGCACCAAAGAGTTCCAGAAGAAAAGTCTCCACTTTATAGATTACAGCAAGGCCTTTGACTATGTGGATCATGAGAGGCTATGGATTGTTCTGAAAGAAATGGATCTGCCTCAGCCCTTGCTTGTCTTGATGTATCGTGGACAAGAAGTTACCATTAGGACAGAATATGGAATGGCATAATGGATTCCTATAGGCAAAGGTGTCAGATAAGAGTGCATTGTATTCCCTTATCTGTTCCGTCTGTATACAAAACGTATCATATGGAAACCTGGACTAAATTCAGATGAAGGAGAAGTAAAACTTTGTGTTTCAGGCAAAAATCAAAGAAAAACAAAACAAAACAAAAGACACAAACATGTGGCACCTTAAAGACTAACTTTCATATTTTAACGTGACGTTTCGTGCACATGTGCACTTCTTCAGGAAATAGCAGGAGAATGAGGTGTGGGATATAATATGAGATGAGATATAAATTTCATACCAGATATTCATTGAGCCTATAGAATTAGGGGGGAATAGGGGAGGGGAGGGGGGAGGAGGGGGGAGAAGAGGAGGGAGAGTTAATTAGTAGAAATTGTGAGAACATTAAATGGTGAGAAGAGAGTTAGAGCTGTATAGTTTTATGGTTTTATGGCTCAAGCCAGCCTCTGTTTATGTTTAAAAAGTATGGGAAGTGTCAGAAACCAGATCAGATCAGATCAGATCAGATCAGAGAGGTAGTGGAAAAGACAGGGAGAGAGAGAGAGAGAGAGAGACAGAGGGACAGAGAGAAGGGGAGTTTTTAAGTTATAGTCCATGAAAAAAAATGATAATGTAGAGTTTTTACCTTAGAGTCCATGAAAAAGTGGCAATATGGTAATATTACATTTGATAATGACTCAAGAACCCCTGACTTATGTTCAGTCCCTTATTGTGTGCGTCCATCATGGATATAAATCTTATTTCAGCTGTTTCCCTTTGTATTTTTGATCTGTAATGATTCTGTTTCAAAACGGTGACCTTCAGGTCCTTCAAGGAAAAGACTAACACGGCTATCCTCTCTAAAAATGGTGGAATAACTATTGATAATTTAAAATGTGCTGAAAACACCATTTGGGTGGCAGAAAAGCAGTCATAACATGGAATAACTTATAAGGAAAGTGAAAGAATTGCCGAAGGAGAACTAAAGTTCAGCATTAAGAAGTCAAAAATACTGGCTATAGAAGAAGTACTCACCTTTAACAATGACAATGAAAAACTGTAGTAGTGAAAGATTTGGTATTCTTCAATCAAAATGGAGACTACATCCAAATAATCAGAAGAAGACTGAGACTTGGAAGGGCAACAATGAAGAAACTAGAAGAGACAATCAAACGTAAGGACGTGTCACTGGAGATAAGACCAAGATCATCCACACTCTTGTATTTCCAATCACTGTGAATGGCTCTGAAAGCAGGACAGTTAAGAAAGCTAACTGGGGGAGAAATGGTTCATTTGAAGTGATGTGGTGGAGGAGAGCTTTGTACTGTAGGTACACTGGACTGCCAGAAAGATGAACATGTGAGTCTGTGATCAAATCAAATCTGAGCCATCTTTGGAGGCAAAAATGTCAAAACTAAGGCTGGCCAACTTTGGGCACATCACAACAAGGCAGGAGTCTCTGGAAAAAACAGTGCTGGGAAGAGTTGAAGAGAGCAGGAAAAGAAGAACAAATATAAGTTGGATTGGGACTTTCAGCTACAAGAGTGACATAATGAAATATGGAATATCACTGTTAATGATAAACTGACTTCGGAAATTAAATTCAAAAAGAGAAAAACAAAGATTAATAGATTTATTGATATATGGGAAGAATTTATAAAAGCTATATTACATAAAGGAAAGCAGGAGGACACCAGGTAATGGTTATATGTACTTCTGGAAGGATTTCAGGGGTAGATAAAAGAAAGGGGGAATAACATCTGAATATTGAATATGCATGTAAAATATAAGGTCCCAGTGTGTGGGGGGGGAGCACTAATACTTTAAGTTTATGTATCATGTTTTATGTTTTATGATTATGTTTAAACATTAATTTTAAAAAACAAAAGTTTGGGTGACTCTCTAAAGGAAGCCACAGAGTTGAGTTTGTAAGAGCTAAGCAAGGATATTTTGGAGATCGCTCATTCATTCACTGCTGGACAGCTCAGCGGTTTCGACATGGTTGAGAGTTCAGTTCCTCATTGACAAGGGCTGGACTTAATGACCCACTGGGTCTTTTCCGGCGTTGTAGTTGAAAGGTTATTCTTAATGCTGCAGGCTGGAAGCAACTTGATGGCATGCAAGAGTTTATATTCTATATTCTGTCTTTTTACTGGTTTGCTGTTCACCATCGTCAATATATTCCATTTCAGGGAGTCTTTTGCTAGCACTTGATCAAATTTACATCAAAAATCCCCCTTGCAATTCTTCCGTCTACTCATTTTCTTTACATCCAAGGCCTTGAATCTTGAATGAAAAGTAGCAGACCATGAAATAACACTCCTGTGCCACTACAAATACAATAAAGCCTTTGAAATGCATCTCAAAGCCAATATACACAGCCAGCCTATTTGCCTGTTTTCTCCACAGTCAATGGTGGATGCATGGTTATACCTTACATGAATTATTTGACAGCTAAACAGCTGTTCAGACTACTGCAGCATGTTATGTGTGGGGCTATCCTTGAAGAGTAATTTTGGAATGGATGGATGTAAAGATTAAGGATTCCCATTAATCAGCACTGGTTAGGAAGCTCCAGTGCCCCCCATTCTAGTAAATAAGTCCCTGCAATCTTCAGACTGTTCTATCACCCTATTTATTTCCATCCACATCAATAAAATGATGAATCCAAAGCTTGCAAGCAGAATAAACAGTACAGATATATTATTCTACAGAACTGCAATTTATATAATTTATTTTGAATTCTAAATTCATATTCTTTTACATTTTACTTCATATTTGTCTGCGGGAGAAAAACTTCAAAATGTCTTACGGCACCTGAAATACGGGTATTATTTGAGGGAAAGGGTATCATTCTCTCAAGCACAAAAAATATGTGCTGCCTTGATTGCCTGTTAGCTAATGTCACAAACCTACTGATGTGATCAAGAGAAGAACTGTCTGATTAAGGAGGCCAGTCAAATGCAACCTAAATATAAGATTAAGCAGGGGGGTTTAGCATCTGCAGCCATTAAGCTTTGGGATTTACCATCTTTAATTATTTTTTTCCTTGAGTGATACAGAGAGTATATGATAATCTCCAAATCCTTCCCCTGTGTGGACGCATCATTACAAATGCTCTTTGTTTGACAGAAAACCCAAACATGGACCTCAGGATGAAAAAAAGAGGTTTATAAAAGAAAGGGAAGACTTGTATCAGCTGTAGATATGTGTATGAGGAAAAGTCACCAAAACATTTATCTGTCGCAGTTTGGGTCTCTGTCCAACAGGGGCCTTTGTTGCACCATAATCTTGCCCTTTTTGCCAATTTTGGGGGAAGCGAGGGGCACTGTCGAGGTCCAACCATGATTATTTCCCTCTTATAACTATTACAGTGTTTTTCTACCACATTTTCTGGCATAAATCCAGATTCTAGACTCTGTTAGGACTGACCCACTGAATCAATCATTTGTAGGCAAAAATAACAAGCTGTTGAGGCACTTTAAAAACTTACTCATTTCATTTTGCAAACACTTTTGTGAACAGCATCTCACTTCTTTAGATGATGGCATGACTTGTCCTCTGTTAATTGTTTCACAAATACTGTGGTCATTAAACTATGTTCAGTGCATTCACTCTAGCCGGGAAGAGCAGTGGGATTTAGGCCTCTCTGCCCTTTCTTACCACAGAAAATTTATTAGGAAGAGCAAATATGCAGAAAATTGTAATTAGTAACATCAGGAGTTATATATGTAAAATGCCCAGAGACTGGCAGTGAAAAAATCAGCAAAACTTTTATATTTGTTTATGTTTTCTTTGTACACCACATTGAGTTGTCTTTGTACAAGCTGGCAGTATATAAATGCTAAATAAAGTAAAAAGTAAAAAAAAATGAGACTGAATGATCCTTTCAGATCATCTCAAAGAAAAAGAGTGTTTGTATTTAAAATATTTTGAATATTCGCTATTTAATATGTAAGTATCCACACAATGTTACCTGACATTTGTTACTATTTATTATTTATCCCTATCTTTGCCCTTCTTAAATAAAAGGGGTTGAAAATATTTATGCCTTTCAACTTGCAGAAATAATTTCTGAACTGATATTCCAGAAAACATATACAATACCTTCCTTCTGCAGAAATAGTTTCTGAACTGATATTCCAGAAAACATATAAAATACCTTCCTTCTGCACATAATCATCATTCCAGCTATTTCTCAACTGCCTCCCTGAAATCAAAATGAAGACATGACAACAGCACTATAATAAGCAGTTTTGGAAATGCTGCCATGGCATTTATTCAGTTGCAAGCATTGTGTGGAGAAAAATGATATACTGTATAACAAATCATCCCACCAAAGTGAACAGAAGGATTCCGTAGGTAACTTTAGCCTGAATTCTGCAGTCAAAGCTGTGAGCCTGAATAAATACATCACTAAAGAACCTTCCTGTTTTTCAATACAAAATTGATCATACATGGAGTATTATTTCTTATTTCATTTACATTCTACCTTTACTCTAATGAGCTCAGGGCAGCATACTTGGTAGGGGGCATTCAGATTTGGAAATAGTCAGAATTTACCAAATAATGTAATATTTGAACACTTCTGAATACAGTATATCCAAATCTGAATTCAATAGTTCTAGATATCTATAATAATAATTACTAATATTTAGAGTCTCATTCACTCCTGTTGATTAGAAAACAAAAGGATAGCCTAGGTTTCTGCTTGCTAGAGGAAAAAGTAGAAGCAAAAGCCTTTTTGTCTGGCATCCTAGAGTAATTCCCTGAAAAATGAAGATACTTTGGCACCAAGGGTTGTAGCGGCAGAGAAGTTGGTTCTCCTCATTGGGGATTGCCATTGGTTTCCAAATGGGGGGATAGGCTGGGATGAGGGGGGAAACCTTGAAAATGACATATGTCTGCACCAATGAAATCTGAAAGTAGGTACAGACAGTGGAAGGTACTTTTTCACATTAGTTCTTTCCAGTCGAAAGGCAGGCAAAGCTGCTTATGAATCCCTTGATTGTTTGCTGTTAGGCTATACTCTTATTCAACCCTGCACCGCAGCACTTTTCTTGATGTCCTTTTCTGAAACCTCAATTCACATTTAGATTCTCTACACGTTGTTATATGTTTACGTAATGTAGTTAAGAATAAGATTTTGTGTTAGTAGATTCATAGAATAATACATTATACATGAACAGGTAAATACTGTATTTATTATGTTTAGCCTCCTTTGGCCTATATTAGGCAGAAGAATATGACTTTTTATATACAGATATATTAATAGATTTGTGTTTGTGATTGTTGTTGAAAAGGTTTGTGTTCTGTTGTAGCACTATCAGATACTGTTCTTCTTCAGGTAGAAACCTATGTGGCAATTTGATGGAACTCCACTTTCTATCTGCTTGAAAGAGTGCTGGAGCAGCAAAGCGTTCTTCAGGATTTGGCACTGGAGACTTCCACTGGTGTGGCTGTGCAAAAAATAGTGGGATATTATAGATCAAGTGGTCTGTCCTCCGAAGCTTTGAGAGTGCAACACCGGTTTTCAGTGTGGAGACAGCCATCCTTAGCAGGTGATCCCAATGTTCTAGGGCTTGGTGGACATGAAGAAGGGCACAATGATGGAACAATCTAGGTGGATTCCATAGAAGAGCATTTTTCTGCCTTGTAGTGGCACCTGTGGCCAGCAGGCTAAAGAACCTTGCCCACTATAGGTTTGTGGATGAAGGAGGAGAAACCCTCATGAAACAATAGGGCAAGCTTTCTGGAACATTGCTTTGACAAGCCTGACATGGGCCTGTCCTCCAGAGACACCACCCCAGAGGAAGGTCATGGTGGAGGCAGAGGCGGAGGCATACGGGCAGGAGTTATGCAAGCCAAAAGTGTCTGATCTCTTGTCTTACTGGGCTGAGAATGAGCCTGTTTGGGGAGGCCTGGCCACCGTAGCAGTGGGATGGCCGTCTTGCTCATCAACTAGTGTACCCACTGGGAGAAGCCGTGAAGCTCTTCCTTAGCAGAGAGAGTAGCCCCCCACGCACCCACCACCCTAAGAAGGAGAGAGGTTTCCAATTCACAAACACTAAGGACAGCCACCTGCAGGACTTCTGTTCTGTCTGGGTTCAGATTCAGTCTGTTATCCCTCATCCAGCCCAACACAGCATCCAGGCAGTGCTCAAGAGACGAGATGGCTCCCTCTGCAGATGGATGGAAGGAGAGCTAGAATTGTGCGTCATCTGCTTATTGGTGACAACTGTGGCACACTGTGCTCACAGTACAAGCTATGCCATGCTAGTCTGCTGCCCCTTCCTTCTGCCTCGCACTGCTGCCAAGGGTAATTGCTCACAAGCCAATGTAGCCTGTCCTCTGCTTTCCCAATGCTGTTGGTGTGCCCAGTGTTCGGTATGCCCATTCCAGACATTTCCTAATACCTAGGCACTGCTGGCTGTTGGTGTGCACTCTTTTTACTTGGCACAGCCACTGGGACATTGTGAGAGGACACAGGGAATCTTTTAAATGTGTTTTGCTTGTTTGTGTTGCTTTAATTGGGGAAATGTTAACTATGTTTTTTTCATATTGATTGCAACAGAAGTGCCAGATATACAGAAATTATGAATTTTTAATACTCTGAATCTGAAGAGCTGTAAATCTGAATTCTCAATCTCAATTTGTGCTAGTGCACATCCTAATGTCTGGCTCTTTCCTCTCAACTTTATCCCCCACAACCTTGTGCAGTAGGTCTGGCTGACAGAATGCTCAGTCCAATGGTCAGCCCAAGGTCACCAAATGATCTCTATAGCTCAGATAGACAACACTCTTTACTACTACCCTACACCGGCTATCGTATCATCAAGAGTAATGTGATTTTAGCTGGGGAGTCTTGTCCATTGCCAATTAAGGATAAGCCACTAATAAAAAATCTTTGCAAGCTTTCGTGGATAATATCCACTTCTTCAAAACGAGTACCAACAGTGGCGCAGTGGTTAAATGCCTGTACTGCAGGTAAAACTGTGCTCATGACCTGGGTTCAATCCCCGGTAGCAGGTTCAAGGTTCACTCAGCCTTCCATCCTTCCAAGGTCGGTAAAATGAGTACCCAGCTTCCTGGGGGGGCAATGTGTAGCCTGCACACTGTAATTAAAATTGTAAACCGCCCAGAGACCATTTGTAGTGGTATGGGGCGGTATATAAGCAGAACACTAAAAATGGCAAGATGTGGGTTGTCAGGAGGTTAATCTTGGATGCAAATTTCTTACCAATATTATTTTCACCAGGCAGGAAGCAGCAGACCTGTTGGCAGATGCTGTCAAGCTGAACCTGAGGCAGGACTGGGTTTCACACTCCAGTCCCTTCAAGCAAAGGGGCACAGGTCACACAACCCATCATTATCCATGTGCATTTTAAACAGAACCATGCAAAACTATAGCAGATCATGGCATTCTGCAAATTTCAGCTATAACAGAACCCACAAAAACATGGGCAGAGAAGACAGGGAGGAAGAAGTCCGACTGATACTGGATTTTGAACTCCTGGAAAAACAATTTTGGGGGGGGGGGCCCTCCTTCTCCTCCATGTGTCCTTTATAAGGTGATCTTCAGGATAAAATATTTTAAATAAATAAATGTGTACAATTGGAACCAAAATGTAGAATTCTGCCTCTAGGAGAAAACAAGCCAGTTAAGTACCAGCCCTTCCCTACACCAACAGAAACATGGTCATTTTATAGATTAGGTAAGAAGGCTGGGAAAGTTGAACAGATCAAGTAACCTCATGTTAACTGGGATGATTACATAAATGTTGATGATGACCTGGAGACACCAGCTGTGCTGCCTAATGCCGCAAGGATTACATACATTCTACATTTACATCCATGGAATACGGCACTTTTAGTAGGGATAATTCATAGGCATCTATATACAGTATACAGAAAATGCGGTATTTACTTATCTTCTGATATGTGCATATGAGTCTATGTCTACCAGGAAGAGGCAAGAACTCCAGACACAGATAACCAATGACACATCTGGATTCAGAGCATTTTATGCTGAACACATTACAAAAAGTAATCTTTTAGATCAGGCATGTCCAAACTTCGGCCCTCCTGATGTTTTGGACCACAGCTCCCAGAATTCTAAGCTTAGATTGCCATTGGCAAAGGCCTGTGGGAGTTGTGGTCCAAACATCTGCAGGGCTGAAGTTTGGACATGCCTCTTTTAGATACAATTACTGAAGATGATTTAGGTGCATCTGCCTTTCATATTACTGGTATTTTTCATAGCCCTACCTATGCAATGCCTGGTGTCCTTCAGGGCATGCATTAAAAACAGTCACATGAATTGGCCACAATAAGAGTGCAACAAAACATGAAAGATCTAGGAGATCCTCTTTGTCTGTATGGTGAGTTTTGCCCTTTACCATTCAGAATGTTACCCTCTGACCAGTCATTCCCTATCAGCCCTCACACAGAGTAACTAAAAACTGGAGAAAAAGGCAAAGACTCCTTCAAGACTGTTCATACCCTGAACTGGGAAAGCAGTTGCCACTGGCTGAATGAACAATGGGATCAAAGCCATATAATAAAGTCAGAACAGAGATGGCCTGGAACAGCTTTCTTAAGATGAAGAACAGAATATGTACAATACAGTATGTTGGGAGGGAGCTTAAATTCCTTTTAAAATATACAGCCTGTACTCGTTTCCCCTCTATGGTATGGAACTGTGGACTTCAGCACAAGCTGAAGCAACAATAACTTTTGTAATGTAGATTCCTTATAGGATATTAACCAATTCTCTCATTCAACACGGGCTAATAAAATGTGAAAAAAGTGCAGTTTGTTATATCTGGTCATTTAAGCTAAGATAAGCGAAAGTGCAAGAATATGTTATTGACTGAAGAACCTTGTGAAATTAGTTTGTATCACATTGTTTACTACTTGCATGTACTAAGTCAAAATGTCCTTGACAAAATGGCAGACAGCGTCCTTGGCTTCAGATCACCAGAATGAACAGTGGGGAGTTTGCCCCTCTATATAATACAGGGAACCAAGACTGGAGCAAGGGCTAGCTAGTTAAGGGCTATTGAATTAATAAAATACTGTGATGGTCACCGTAACAGGTGAGAATGTTCTGAAGGATACAAACACGAAAGCTACTGTTATTTGTCCAAAAATGTAAACAAGGGTCATCCTAATAAACAATACTGAAGGACACCCAAGGAAATAGAATCCTCCTGTAAGCCGTCCACTATAAGATCCATGATTACCTGTTGTGCCTTTCCCTTTCCATCCGGCAGGGAGTTATCTGACATCTAAACTTGGATGAAAAAGCAGAGTAACAGCGATGTCTTCAGCTAAAGCACACTACCAGCTTTTTAGTATCCTAAGCTACCATGGTGTTGTGTATTGGCAAGATACTTATGACCTAAGACAACCCTAATAGGGTTTTCAAGGTACAGTGTATGTGAGATGTTAAAGGAGTACCATCTTCCTCGACTTGTGTTTCCTAGCCAAGTAGAAATTAAAAATCAAGTTTCCCAAATATGTGGTAGAGTGGATAGAGTACTGGAGTAGGACTTGGGAAACTTGATTTTAAATTTCTACTTGGCTAGGAAACTCAGTCAAAGGTGGTGGTACTCCTTGAACATCTCACATACCTTGAAAACCCTATTACATATATGGAAAACTACTTAGCTAGCATTCAGGGCACTTCAGATTTGGGGCTAAAAATGGAACCAAATGATAAACATGGAATCAAAGATGATTAGTACAGACTTTTTCTGAAGCATCCAAGAACCTTGATGCTTACATACTTGTTGTAACCTGTGGATCAACTGGGGTATCAACAAGGCAGAATGACCAGTTTGATGTTTATTGCAACAAATGAATCAAAAAGATGGAATGCCTATCAGTGGATGATAGCTAAGGTATTCAAGTGGCTGGGAACTAAACATTATGAGGAACAGTTAGGCAAACTTGGTATGTTTTGTCTACAATTTGGGAGGGGTGGTGTGGTAGAAGTACGGTATAGATATCTTCAAATATTTGGAAGATGGAGCAAGTTTGTCTTCTGCAGTTCCAGAACACACAAACCAAACTAACTCCCAAGTTACCAAAAATAAATATTAAAAACAACTGACAGATTACATCTTCTCGGAAATGGAATGTATAATCTCATACATTGGTGAACTGCTGTGGGTTGGAGGTTTCCAAACACAGACTGAATGGCAGTATCTCAGGGATATTTCAGCTGTTTATTCAGAAGCCTACCTGGCTCCTTTCATAGGACATTAACCCATCAAGGGTGCACTGTGCATAGCTCTTTAATAGATCAGTTTAATTTTGTTATTCAAAATGAAACTGAATACTTTCCAGTTGTCAGAAAATTCGGGTTAGCTAAACAAACAAGCGAACAAACATGGGCTCAAAAGAGCACTATGAACAATACCTCACAAACTGCTTGCAAAAGAAAATTGTTTATTACCAAAAATACAGCAACATAGGAATTATGATCTGGGCCTCTCTTTTTTGCCTTTATACAATGCTAACAGAGAAACATTGGCTACTTTAACTACTTTGAAGCGAACTCCGGGAATGTCACCAACAGCATGACCTTTGCGACCAAAACCAGCAACCAGAACTTCATCATTCTCCTAAAATTTTGAAAAGGAAAAAAGTAAGAAATATACAGAGATTTGAAAAGCTCATATAATTACCAAAATTGAGCAGAGGGGTGAGATTTGATTCCAGTTATTCCATTACTCTTACAGGACAGATCCATGTTATATCACCCAATACATAATTAACTCTCTCATGCATTTACCTCAATGAAATTCAAACAACCATCATTAGGAACAAAAGCTGTTATCTTTTTGCCATTCTTGATGAGCTGGACTCGGACACATTTTCTGATGGCAGAATTTGGTTGCTTAGCTTCTACACCACTAGAAAATAAAGAAAGCATAGATTATTTCTTAAAGAGTTTTAGGATCCCTCACCGATGCAAAGCAAAATCATTTCAAGTAGCAACCCAAATTGCTTTTTTGACATAAGAAAACATAAGAACACTGGACAGTGCCAGCAGGAAACCATGAGAAAGGATCTATACTTCCAGTGTTGCTGGCTAGCACCACCCAGGTGACAGTTTTGTCAGACTGTTTCAGTCTGATGGAGGTCTGCCTACCTCTCAACCTCTTGATTTCTGTAAATGTGATTACCTAATAAATTACACAATCATGCTCTTCTACATATGTCAGTAAAGGTTCTATCTATCTATCCTACAGAAACCCAGAATGTTTAAGCCTACTAATAGCAATGGACTGTAAAATGTGAACAATACATTGCTTTGAGACAGCAGGTGTAGTAAACGTGTGCCGGATTATACAGTGATGCTTCAAGGTTACTTCTGGTGTCAAGAAGAAAGAAGAAGAAAAACGAGCCCCTCTCTCTTTAGGGGGAAAAAACCCAGCGTCTTACACTTTTTCCAGGACAATTCCTTTAGCATGGGAAGCTCCCCCAAAAGGATTGGCTTTCAGAGCAGTACCCAGGTGGGCCTTCTTGTATTGTTTGTCATGCCATTTCTGATCACGTCGGTGACTGCGCAACTTCCTGGCTGTACGAAGTCCACGACACTTGCCTAGAAACACAAAGGAAGATGGGATGGCCTTTTATTTTGAGTCATAAAGTGAAAAAAATTCTATCATTTACATGAAAATTCATATGCCACTGACAATTGACCCGGGTCAGGTATTTTAAAATATATTTTCAGTTTTATGTTTGTTTGAGGGAGAAGGAAATTGTGGCGCATTTGCTTTCATTTATATTTAATGAGGCTGCTCAACTCTTCCTACTGCATTTCACGACAGGGATACTAATTTTAAAACAGCACAGAACCGTAGTTAGGATTTCCAGCAGAAATCAGTACAGCTGAAACGCAGAGAGGGCTGTGAGCTAAGTAAGCAAGCCTGACTTATTTCCGGGGTGGGGGAGACCCTTTTCCCTTGAAATTTTGGATTTAAATCTTTGCAGATTGCGCTTGGCTTCCCTAAGCTCATGCTTTTGGGGGGGGGGGAGAGTAATTGTGTCGAGAGCAAAATCGGATATAAAAGCAAGGAAAGCATCCGCCAACCCTTCGTAAAAACAGACACGTGGAGCCTCCCACGGCATCTCCTGAGCTCCAGTCGGAACCCGATCGAGGTCGGGGCTACCATTTCACACCCACCCACATGCACACTGGGAATGCCAAGGGAGAGGCTCCCACCGGTTCCTCGAACACCCCCCCCCTCGCTCACCCATCGTGCCGCTCCGACTGGCGCCCCCGAAAGAGAAAGGACACCACCACCCATGCGGGACCGGATCGCAGCCTCAAGCGAGGACCCCGGGACGGGCGTCTAATTCGGCGCCTGCGTCGCTGGAGGTGGAGCGAATGCTGAACGGTGGAAGTGAAGAAAAGGGGCCTTCTACACACGGTTACTCACACTAGTTTGCCTCGGGAATTAAAGTGGCCCATTAATAGCGCGAAAAGCATGATGAGAACGGGAAGAACCCCAACATCCGGCCTTAGAACGTGCCCATAAAACAACACCTACATATCAACAAACTGCTTTCAGAGCCAGCTCCCCTTTTCCTCCCCCCCTCCCCTATCCACTCTCACCACAGTTCTGTCTCTATCGGAATTTAAAACCGGGCTTGCATGCAAATGCGCCCAGGTACAACCACCAATAAATATTTGGTATGAAACCTATACAGGTATTCCATTACGTATTTATATTGCACATCTCATTCAGCTGCTATGTCTGATGAAGTGGACGTGTCCACGAAACGTTGCATTAAAATATTATTTATTATTACGTATAGAGTAGGAACTGGCAAGCCACTCCAGTATTTCTGTCAAGAAAGCTCCATAGACATGGGGTCACAAAGAGTCGGCCACGACTGCAACGCCACAATATATATTATATATTATATATTATTACATATGATAGTTAAATATTAAAGTTAGTCTTTAAGGTGCCATATGTTTTGTGTCTTTTGTATCTTTTGTTTTGTTTGTTTTTTCCTTTGATTTTTTGCCTGGAGTCCTTAAGGGAGTGGCAGCGAAGGCCTTTCACAAGGACGAGGAACGGGACGGACTGTGACTACATTTCCCACAATGCTCTTCGCAACACTGGCCCTGGCTTCCCTCTCCCCTCTTGTTCCTGAGCAGGCAGAAGCTCGGGCAGCCCTTGACGAAAGGAAGAGGTCCTCGACGGGCCGACTTCGCCGCGCGGTGGCTTGTGGGTCCTTCTCTTTTCCTTCTGTGGCTCCGCGCGGGCGGCACGATGGGTGAGTGGCTCCGGGTTTGGGGAGTGGAGGCGGTGCTGGCGGGGGGGGGGGTCGGGGTCGTCCTCCTTTGGAGCCCAAGAGGGGCGAAATGGAAGGCAATGGATGGCCTGGGAGGCACGGCCGCTGCCCTTCGGCTCTCCACCTCCCTCAGGGCGGCCGGGGTCTTGAGCTCCGCCGGCCTGGAGGCTGGCCCCGAGCGAAGGGCCCGGGCCTGGGCGGCATTTCCTCCGGCCAAATGGTGGCAGGTCCAGGACTGAGCCGAGGAAACCACCTTTTTCTCATGCTGGGCAGAGACGAACTGCGCCATTCATGGCCGCCAGACGGCCCGACAGTTGTTGCCAGCGTGGAAGGAAAGAGCTTCATAGAGCTTGGAGCCACCACTGGCGATACGTTATATATAGTTAGTTAGGTAGTTATTTTTACATTTCTATACCGCCCGTCTTCAAGAACAACTCCGAGCGGTTTACATCAATATAAAGAAACAGTACAGCAACATATGCAAACTCTCTGTAAAACAATACTCTCAAATGGAATAATGGGTTACAGGCGATACCTTTATAGGCCACTAATCAAAATAAAAAACTAAGAACATTGCAAGCATTTTTATTGTTATTAGTGGCCTATAAAGGTATCGCCTGTAACCTATTTTTGCAATTATGCTTTGTGATGACCACGCAGCTCAAACCACTTTTTGCTCAAATAGAATAAACAGCTCAACACAAACACAACTAAAATTGTCTCCAGTACGAGAGGCAGTGCTGTAAGCTATATATATTTTAAAATATAGCATTTATAATGCAAGAGGTAGTAATTCATGATTGCTCTTGTTACCTTAAATGGCCCAATTTCTGGATTTTACCTCCTGTTGCTTATGAGAGATAAGCAAGCTGAGATTCTGAGTTCTGCTTTTCTGCACTATGAACCTGCACTATGGCTAAGATCTGATATTGTGAGTCTAGCTGCAGCACAGATGGGGGTTTAAACGAGGAAGAAAGACAGTAATTGGTAGTTCTGTGGACATAGCAACTTCTGCATGCGTTATTTTCAATTTGTAATGATCTGTTCTCTAGGCAAGTGTCGTGGGCTTCGTACAGCCAGGAAGCTACGCAGTCATCGCCGGGACCAGAAATGGCATGACAAGCAATACAAGAAGGCTCATTTGGGTACTGCTTTAAAAGCCAACCCTTTTGGAGGCGCTTCCCATGCTAAAGGAATTGTCCTGGAAAAAGTGTAAGTGTTCAAAAGGATCCATGGACTTTACATTCAGCTGTAGGCATTGCTGACCCCCTCCCCACCCCCGCAAGAGTTTTTGTACCATGAAGCTATTTAAGTATAAGTATACTTTAAGCACATCTCTTAGTGTATGTATCATACAGGAACATTGTTAGCTTGTACACTGTGTACACTACACATATACCAAGAAACTCAATGCTACACCTTTGTAATTTTTAGTCTTCCATAGTTATGGTGCTACTGTATGCTCTGCTGATTCATTAGCAGGCAAAACTTTGAATTGAGGCAGGGAGTGAGGAAAAGCTAAAGCTCTCTCTAAGAGGAGGCTGAATTTCCCTGGAAATGATTAGGTGACATTGAACCACGGCTCTTGTGTGGGTAAGCCATCTGAGAAAATACCAGTCTGACGGACTGAAAATGGCACCAGAAAAGATTGTGCAGCAAGGAAGAAAATTAGAGGAAAATTGGAGAGAAGCCATATATAGTGCCATGAGTGTGCCCTTGGGCACCATGGTATAGGTTGTGGTGGCTTGAACAGAGATTCTAGATCACACCAAGAGGTAGTACATCCTAGCACAGTGATGGTGAACCTATGGCACAGGTGCCAAAGATGGCACTCGGAGCCCTTTCTGTGGTCATCCAGCATTGCCCCTTCATAGCCACCTGTATACAGGTTAAATTACTGTATTGGCACTTTGCAAAAAAATTAGTGGTTTTTGAATTGCAGTTTGGGCACTCAGTCTCTCTAAAAGGTTCACCATCACTGTCCTAGCATGAGCCTCAGTGGCTTAGGAAACACCGAGGTTGAAGAGTTCTCTTGGAGCATAGTTTTATTGAGCCACAGGTGGATGCTGAAGAACAAGGAAATAATTCACAGTAATTTGTGTTCTGTGTGCTGGAGCTCTACTGAAGAAGGATCTACTACTTTAGGTAGCATCCACAAAACAGGTACTCTGTGTATGTTCTAGAGCTAATGTCTGCCACTAAACAGTTTTCTATATTGATGCATCAAGTGAGCTTATGAATGATAAGATTGCATTTTATAGCAATTTGCTGGGCATAAACTTTGTACCCTTAAGAGTTAAAATTGTTTTTTTATTGTGTTGTCACAGTGGTGGCTGATTAAAAGCTAGTTTTTTAAATTGCACCATCATTTTGCTCTTGTTTGTTTTGAACTTTGTATAGTGGAAATTGTGAATAGACAACAGGATGAAAATGCAATAACCATGACACTTTTTTTAAATTTCAGCGGCGTAGAGGCTAAGCAGCCAAATTCTGCCATCAGGAAGTGTGTCAGAGTCCAGTTGATCAAGAATGGCAAGAAGATAACAGCTTTTGTCCCTAATGATGGTTGTTTGAATTTCATTGAGGTAAAGAACTAATTCTGAAAATGATTTAAAGGAATAATTAAATCAGGTATTGGGTATAGTATATCTCTCTGTACTGTAAAGTAGAAGAAACTACAACATTTAACATTTTCTATCTTGTTTTAAATTTTAACTAAAATGTGAGAGTATAGGGGAAGTTGCAGAAAGCTCTAGGCAGCCTCTTACCCCAATGCAAGGCTAGAACTTCAACGCATCTAAGAGACTATGGCACAAGAGAGAAGGAACATTGAGGTCATATCAGAAATGGGAGGTTTACTGGGCTCGTGAAGAACAGCTACTTCAAGGGTTGATGTATTGTTCAGGTTAGTAGGGAATTATTTTAGTATCCCAGAATTCAGAGCTTTCTCCAGGAATCTCTGGAAAGCAGTTTAGGGGTGTCTGGTTTCGTAACCACTTGTGCTACTGCAGGGTTGTTGAGGAACATACGAGATTTTGTGCGACAAATGAACTTTTGGGGGGGGGGGAAATATAGTTGAGCAACTGACACTTGTAATATTTTTATTCATTCAAAAGT
The DNA here is from genome assembly GCA_023846285.1 of Phrynocephalus versicolor. Taxonomy (NCBI): domain Eukaryota; kingdom Metazoa; phylum Chordata; class Lepidosauria; order Squamata; family Agamidae; genus Phrynocephalus; species Phrynocephalus versicolor. The sequence goes on along the minus strand of JAHTLZ010000240.1, from coordinate 16,265,086 downwards.
TGTTTTTGTTTCATTACAGGAAAATGATGAGGTTCTGGTTGCTGGCTTTGGTCGAAAGGGCCATGCTGTTGGTGACATTCCTGGAGTTCGTTTCAAGGTTGTCAAAGTCGCAAATGTGTCTCTGTTAGCCTTGTACAAAGGCAAGAAGGAGAGACCTAGGTCATAGAATTCTGTTTTGTTATGGTGATCAATAAAGCTTTCTCCTGAAAAAATGCCTTTGTGTATGTTAATGTTGGCTTCTGTGGGTTTGACGTTTTGTTTGTTTGTGGAAATGGCGCATTTAGCACCTGCATTACATTTTTTTATAGTAAAATGCTAACAATAAGAATAGTGCTCGCTGATAACCTGCTGCAAGGCTTACAAAGTTATGGACTGAGAGAACATAGTTTTAAACTAGGGTTTATTTCCCATATTTAAGCCAACACTTCCATTTTGGGTTGTGGGATGTTTTGGTGTTTTGCTTTATTGTTACGGCTGGGAAAGGTTAGTCTTGATTGGGAAAACATGATGTTCAGAATCTTGGTTCCATCTACTCCAGCATCTAATTTCTAATTATCATGTCTTAGAACACTTGTATTTCAAACTGTCCGCGTCTGCCATGGGATGCAAGTGGTTTCTGAAATGTACAGCCATAGTTGAAGATTTTATTGGAAGAGTACCTGCTACTTTAATCTGTATTTGGTCCAGTTAAAGAGCATTCTTGGCTCAGTCTCTTCTTCCTAATATGGGGCATGGTGGCTCAGCAGGCTAGAGCACAGAAACTTTCAGTTGTAAAGTGAGCAGTTTGGCGGTTTGAATCCCGGGTGCCTCACAGCAAAAAGTGTTCTGCTTATGTACTGCCCCATACCACTTTAACTAGTCTCTGGGCGGTTTACAATTTTAATTACAGTGTGCAGGCTACACATTGCTCCCCCCCCAGCAAGCTGGGTACTCATTTTACCGACCTTGGAAGGCTGAGTGAACCTTGAGCCTGCTACCTGGGATTGAACACCAGGTCGCAGCACAGTTTTACCTGCCGTACAGGCATTTATCCACTGCTCCTGCTGTTAACCCTAGCTCCTGCCAACCTAGCCGTTCAAAAGCATGTAAAATGCAAGTAGATAAATAGGTACTGCCATAAAAAGCGGGAAATTAAATTGTGTTCTGTGTGCAGAAATGTATTCAGCCATGGCAGCCACATGGCCACAGGCTTGCACAATACTGGCTCTTTGGCTTAGAAACGGAGATGAGTGCTGTCCCTAGAGTTGGACACGACTAGCAAGCATGTGCGGAGGAACTTTTACCTTCTTAATATCATCTTAAAGATGGAATAACTTTGAAGTTAGACAAGCTACCTGCAGAGGATCCTTAGACACTCTAGGTTTTCACCTCACAACACCAAATATTGTGCCTGCACAATTTTTTCAGGCTGCAAACTGGATCCTTGTGTTGAGCCTTAAAATTGCCTCAAAAGGGGCTGGGTAAACGCATGTTGAATTCTTCATTCTCCACTCCACAAAAAAAAAAGATTGTTTCTTAGGAGAGCTCCCTTCTCATTTTAGGAAAGTACATTTTCTGTCTGTTACAAAAAGCATTTTTTATGGTGGGAGGATTCCTGTCTTGATGTTCTTATGAACATTAAGGGCAATGAATATGAAGTATTTTTATCTCACATCTGTAACATTGGTGGCAGGATCAGGAGACTTGTGAAGCAAATCTTCACACTTTTTTAAAAAAAAAAACCCTATAAAAAAAAAAAAAAAGTAAATACAAAGTGGGGCTTCTGTTTTCAGGCACTTAGCCCATGAAGTAAAACCAAACGAGAGATCTCCAGGAGCATCAAGTCATAATTTAATTTGCATGTGTTTGATTTGTCTAGGTACAAAGATTCTCTTGATGGGCACACTGTTCATCCCTGACATTTCTCTGTCTATAAAACACTCCAATTTTAAGATGACTGTTGGCAGGTATGGCAGTTTCACCCAGTCTGATCAACATCTCCCAAAACTAGAGATAATACTGCAGTTGCTCCGTGTGTAGTGTACAAAAGATATTCAAATAAATAGTGAAGACAACATACTGACCATGTTATTTGGGAAAATCTCAGTCTAATGTCTGGTGAAATAATGCCAAACAACAGGGTCAAGATTTCAAAATAAAAAGAATCAAGGATGCAGAAAGGAAAAGAAATGAAAAAAGATTGTAACTTCTTGATAACCCAACTAACAGTGAATCAGCTAATCTGCACCCACCCACCCCCATCACCTCTATATCTTTCAAGCTCGCATTGTACTAGTCAGTCCTTTTCAAGTCCATCAGTGTTACTGTTCGGTCTTAACCACTCCTCTTTTCGTCAAATGATGAATCTGATGGAAATGAAGAATGAACTATTACTGACTGGTGCAAATTGACAGTCATATGTGAGGTGTATGCTAGAAGTGAGAGTTATATAACAGTTGAGAGATCTTGATACGTGTCAGAACCACCAACAAATTATATTGACAGATAAATGTATGCTACTAGTAGAGACATAAAGAAGAATGCTTGTAAGTGAATCTGGATTAAGTGTCTGGTTTTGTACATAAGGGCAGGGCTTGAGAAAGGGAGTCCATGCTATGAATTAGTGCAGCCAAGTAGAGTTTGTGAGTTAGAATTTGGGAGTTAAGAATGTGAGTGTGTATTTGTGAAGAAGATGTGAAGAAATGTGTGGTCTTACTAGTTAGTATGTGTGGTCTTACTAGTTAGTACTTGAATCAAAGTATCCATCTCTATCTGGGACAAAGTGCCCGAATTTGAGGGAAAGATTTTGCATTGTAGAAAATGATGGAATACAACATTATTCTTATACTGTACTTTTTTTACCTCTTCCTTGAAACTTTGTCTTTCTAAAAAAAATTGTTTACAGACCTGCTCGTTATTTTGTATATAGCTTTTAGGATATAAAGGTAAAGGTTCCCCATGCAAATGTGTGCTAGTCGTGTCCGACTCTAGGAGTCATGCTCATCTCCATTTTTAAGCCCAAAAGCCAGTGTTGTGCAAGTCCGCGGCCATGTGGCCAGTATGGGTGAATGCATTTCTGTGCGGAGAACATCTGGAAGTTGAGTCATGACTCAACTTCCAGATAAACTCACTTGGACGACTGAGAATCTTCGCACACATTGTGCACAGAACATTTTACCTTCCCACTTTTTACGGCGGTACCTATTTATCTAGTTGCATTTACATGCTTTCAAATTGCTAGGTTGGCAGGAGGTGGGGTTAACAGCGAGAGCTCACTCCGCTGGGTGGCACCCAGGATTCGAACTGCCAAGCTGCCAACTTTTGCAGCTAACAGTTTCAGTGGCTTATATATTGTGACCCAAATAACCAAAGCCGTGTCTCTCAGGAAGAATCTCTTGATCACTAGTTTAAGTGTCTGTGGGGGTTCACCTGTTTGCCAGACTACCCGCCCTTTAGAACTCAATAAAGAAGCATCTTTTAACGAACCAACATGAGTTTTATTGTCTTCTTCCACACTTTGGGTGGCACTTCTCTTTATAACAGAATCAACAGGTGCAACATCTTTAACAAAAGGGTTATTCTTAGAGTCCCAGGTAGGGGTAAACAGGGAGAGATTCAGGCCCCTTTCTACTCCTGGGAGGGAAGGGTTCCACCAGACCACTTCAGAGGCTCCAAGTCCTGGGTCTGTATCGTAGCTTGCACCCCAACCTCCACGGTCATCTTGGGTCCAGGTCTCCCCTGCCGCAGATGCCGAAGTGGAAAATCCTCTCAGAGGGCCAAACCCCTCCCGCAGGAGTGTCTCCCGGTCCGTTTCTCCTCCTCTTTCACCTTCTCCATCCATCTTTCGTAGGCTATGTCCTGCCTTATCTTCTTTAACTTGTGGTTATATTCCCGGGCCTCCCTCTCTCCTCAGTAGGAGCAACCCTTTCTCTGAGCCCGCCTCCGATAGCTTTCTGCCTCAGCATGAGGCATCATCATCCTTTCCCATCTCCCTGTATAAGGGTCTTCCATCCATACCCATTCCCAGCTTGGAAGTAGGACACGCGGTCTCTCCTTTTTAGCCTCTCCAAACCCCACCTCCACAACTGTGGGTTGGTCTGTCTTTCTGGCCTTTTCTCCTTCCCCAATCTTTAGGGATTCCTCAAACCTCTTCCACATTTCTTCGCGCTCTTTTTCCTCCCCTATTTGGACGTTCCTCACCTCCTCCCTTCGCCTCTGTTTTTCCCGCCATTCCTCCCTCTCAATCTGGTCAGGTGTAGGCGGCACTCTCCTCTGTTGAGCCCCTTCAGCCTTCCCTGCCCCACAATGTCAATTCCTAATTTAGTGCATGAATTTGGGGGTGGCTGTCAGTTGGGTTGTGGCACAACACAGGTTGAAAGGATGCATTAGCACTGCAGATGACATTGCTGCGTTTGTGCATTAGAAGACGGAATGTAATCACTCTGTTAATGGTAAGAGTAAGTTCACACCGGAAGTAAAAAACATATATCTATTCATATGATCAGGCTTCTAAGCAAATGAACATTCTAATGCAATATATGAAGAAACTAGTGTACTGGTCTACCAAGCACAACAGTGGGGACTGTTTCTTTCTTATTATTTTCAGTCATCATCAGTCTTGAATCCAAAATGAGCATTTTTGTGCTAAGGGAAATTGCTATGGGAAACCACTGACTAACAATCCTGAAAGACAGACTGTAGTTCCCAGCAGAGAAAGATGACAAATGAGACTAGAACCAGGGGTGGGCAACTGTTGGCCCTCCAGATGTTTCGGACCACCTCCCAGAATTCCAAGCCTAGACTGCCAATGACAAAGGACTGGGAGTTGTGGTCCAAAACATTTGGAGGGCTGACAGTTGCCCACCCCTGCTAGACCGATCCACAAAACAAGGCATTAAAATACACTCAATTATTTTTTGTATGACCATGTTTTGAATCTCTCCAGTTTGTTATAAAAACTGAAATTCCAAGTGGCCTGACAAACAGTAGTTGGAGAGTATTGGCATTTGAAAGCGAAACACCTCTTACTATTTATACCTCTCTATATAACAGATTAGCTGAATCATGTGTTTGTATGTAAGCCTATATATATTCATTGATTGACAGAGTATGATTTTATAAATACAGTGAAAAATTGGTTTGACTAGTGCAAGCAAGTGTTGGGAATTTCTGTAGATGGATTTCTTTATGAAATTAAAAAATAAAATGTACACATTTGGAAGTCTTATTTGTGAATTTTGTGTATCAGAATGCGCACTTAGTATTGTAGATATTTGATTTCTACTGATTAACAGTATTTTATGCTTCCTATTTTGAATGTGGTAAACCTATAATGTGTTCTGTGTTTTAAGTAGCTCCTAAAACAGGTGTTTATGTCCAAAATGTTGTCTTAGCACAAAAATAAACAGGCACTTTTGTGATATTGTCACATTTTGTCTTTCTGTCATAATTAGCGGCTGCTTGTATACAACACCATAGGAGTCAAAGGAAGTTAAGGACATGCTTCAGCATGTACCACAGTGGCACCATGAAAGATATCATCACTTGGCACAGATTTGAGGAGATGAGGGGGAATGCCTAATGTCAGAAATTTGCCTGCAGGAACAAGTGAGCTGTTTACATCATGGCTCAATTTTAGGTCCAGCTGCATGGAAAATCCCTCCATTTGGCCTGTCTCTTGAAAGTGTCTATTAACATTTTATTCCCTGGCAGACACTGATCTACAGTCCCGCAGATGCTTTATAAGCACCAAAAGGCATATGAAAACCAGCATACTGTTAAACTCTACAGATTTGCAGCTGCCTGCAATGAACAAATCAAACAAAAGCAAATGAAATAGTTCAACACAACAAATGCTTCAAGTTGATTCCCCCAAATTCAACTGAAAATGCAAACCTCAAAGTTGTAGCTAGAGTTAGGAGTGCCCCGGGGACAAAGTCTGTTTTTGTGCCCTCTCCCCCCCAACCGTCTCCCCCCCCCATCAAGGGGGGGCAGATCCTGGGGGAACAGTGGAGGAGGGGGAGAAGGGTCTGTTCTAATGCCCTCTTATAGTGCCAGGTGATGTTTGTTTTTTCTCAAGAGGCACCTCTGTGGCATGCTGGAAGCAGAAGCGACGTGGCAGTCTGGCCATCGTTGGCAGCCCTGACATGGTGCTGACGGGCAGCGCGGGAGCATGACGAGCAGCGCGGAGGTGCCAACCTCCACAGCTGAACTGCAGAGGCGACCAGCTGCCGAGGCACTGGAGGGGTGGCCGGTCCCTGCGTGCCTTTTCTCCTCTCCTCCTGCTCTTCAGTGGGAAGGAAGGGAAGCTTGTGACCTTGAGGCAGCGGAGTTCACTCTCTCACCCCCTTTGTTTGCCTGCACCTGTATGGTAGGCACAAAGAAGCAATAGCCGACGCCGCCAGTGGTTTGTGAGCTTTCCTCCCGCTCTTGGTGCTGCTGGCCCTCATGCTTCCTCCCCCCCCCCAGCCGCTCCTCCTCATTGCAATCCTGGAAAGAGCACAAGCAGACTCCCCACAACCCCCGCTGCCTCTTCCCCACCACAAAACACACAAGAGCGCAAGCCAGTTTCCCCAAACCCTGCTGGGGCCGAGTCGACACAGGTTTTGGTTCCTTGGAAATATCCTTATTGTCTTTCTTCAGCTGCTTCCCTGCCAGTTATTCAGGTTGCGGGGAGAGGGGAGAGTTTCATTTTTCTATTAACCCTTCCCTCCAGGCAACCCCAGATTGCTGCACTCTGGGGCAAAAGCACCCTCCCCCCCCCAAATATGCCCCGGCAAAACTTTGAAAAGAAGCTTGAGCCTACATAAGAACATAGGGAGAGCCATGCTGGATCAGGCCAAAGGCCCATCTAGTTCACCTTCCTGTATCTCACAGTGGCCTCACCAAATGTGTCTGGGAGCAACCAGGACTAGATATCTGTCTCCTGATAGCACTCCCCTGCATCTGGCCCTTGAAGTACCATGGTTTTAAGCCTGGAGATTACACATCTCCACCATGGTTTGTAACCTGCGATGGACTTTTCCTCCAGGAATCTGTCCAATCCCCTTTTGAAGGCATCCAGGCCAGATGTCATCACCATGTCCTGAGGCAGGAAGTTCCACAGACTAACAACATGCTGAGTGAAAAAATATTTTCTTTTGTCTGTTCTTACTCTCCCAGCCCTCAATTTGAGTGGATGTCTCCTAGTTCTGGTATTTTGTGAGAGGGAGAAGAGTGTGCCTCTATCCACTTTACTCATGCCCTGCATTATTTTGTACGTCTCAGTCATATCCCTCCTCAGGCACCTTTTTTCCAGGCTAACCGCCCAGAGTGACCTTGCTGCCAGATGGGTGGTATAAAAATCCAATTAATAAATAATAAAGAGCCCCAAATGTTTTAGCCTTTCCTCATACGGGAGGTCCCCAGCCCAGGAATAATTTTAGTTGCTCTCTTCTGCACCTTTTCCAGTCCCACTATATCTTTTTTGAGATCTGGTGACCAGAATTGTATACATTACTCCAGGTGCGGCCTTACTATCATTTTGTACAATGGCATTATAATGTTGGCAGTTTTGTTTTCAATCCCCTTTTTGATAATCTCCAACATGGAATTGGTCTTCACTGCTGCCATGCACTGGGTAGACACCTTCATTGACCTGTCTACCCACACACCAAGATCTCTTTCCTAATCAGTCACAGATAGCTCAGAGCCCATGAGGTGATAGATAAAGTTTTAATTATTATTTTTTGCCCCAATTTGCATTACTTTACATTTTCCTACATTGAAATGCATTTGCCATTTTGCAGCCCATTCCCTGGGTTTGGAGAGATCCTTCTGGAGCTCTTCACAATCTTCTCTGTTTTTTACGACATGGAAAAGTTTTGTGTCATACGCAAACTTGGCCACCTCACTGCTTATCCTTGTCTCCAGGTCATTTATGAACAGATTGAAAAGCACCGGTCCCAAGACAGCCTTTGGTGAGGGACTGTGTCAAAAGTCTTCTGAAAATCAAGATAGACAATATAGAATCATAGAATCATAGAATCATAGAGTTGGAAGAGACCTCATGGGCCATCGAGTCCAACCCCCTGCCAAGCAGGAACCCCTTCACAATATTTCCGACAGATGGCCATCCAGCCTCTGCTTAAATACAGTCAAAGAAGGAGACTCTACCACCCTCCGTGGCAGCATATTCCACTGCCGAACAGCTCTAACTGTCATGAAGTTCCTCCGAATGTTCAAATGGAATCTCTTTTCCTGTAGTTTGAAACCATTGCCCCGAGTCCTAGTCTCTGAAGCCATGGAGAACAAACCTGTTCCCTCTTCAATGTGACATCCTTTCAAATATTTAAACATAGCTATCATATCCCCTCTCAGTCTTCTTTTTGATAGGCTAAACATTCCCAGTTCCCTAAGCCGTTCTTCATAAGACATCTCTTCCAGGCCTTCAACCATCCTAGTCGCTCTCCTCTGCACCCGCTCGAGGTTGTCAACGTCCTTTTTAAACTGAGGCGCACAGAACTGGACACAGTACTCCAGGTGGGGTCTGACCAGAGCAGAATAGAGTGGCACTATCACCTCCCTTGATCTAGACACTATGGTTCTGTTGATGCAACCAAGAATCGCATTGGCTTTCTTAGCCGCCGCATCACACTGCTGGCTCATGTTCAATTTGTGGTCCACCAAGACCCCCAAATCCCTTTCACAGGTAGTATTCTCTAGCCAAGTGTCCCCCATCTTATATCTGTGCAATTCATTCTTTCTACCTAGATGTAGCACCCTACATTTCCCTCTGTTGAAATCCATTCCATTAGCTTTGGCCCAGACTTCTAATCTGTTGAGGTCCTTTTGGATTTTCATCCGATCCTCTAGGGAATTAGCAACCCCTCCCAATTTGGTATCATCTGCAAATTTAATTAGCATACTCTCTATTCCTTCCTCCAAGTCATTAATAAAGATATTGAAGAGCACTGGACCAAGAACAGAACCTTGGGGCACCCCACTGGTCACGTCTCTCCAAGATGATGAGAGACCATTTATGATCACCCTTTACGTGCGATCAGTCAACCAATTACAAATCCACCTCACTGTAGCACTATCTATCCCACTTCCTACTAACGTCTTGGCAAGAATACCATGGGGAACCTTATCGAAGGCCTTGCTAAAGTCCAGATAAGCAATATCCACAGCATTCCCCTCGTCTATCATGCCTGTAATTCTATCAAAGAAAGAGATCAAATTAGTCTGGCATGACTTGTTTTTAAGAAACCCGTGTTGACTTTTTGTAATGACAGCATTGTTTGTTAGATAATTGCAGACTGATTTCTTAATAATCTGTTCTAGGATTTTTCCGGGAATTGAAGTCAAGCTGACTGGGCGGTAATTATTTGGGTCCTCTTTTTTCCCCTTTTTGAAGATGGGGACAACATTAGCCCTCCTCCAGTCGATGGGGACTTCCCCTGTTCTCCAGGACTTCTCAAAGATTATTGCCAATGGCTCTGAAATTACTTCTGCCAGTTCTTTTAATATCCTTGGGTGTAACTCATCTGGTCCAGGAGACTTAAATTCATTTAATGTTTCCAGATGTTCCTGTACTATCTCCCTACCTATTCTATGTTGCAATTCCCGTCCTGCCTCATCTACTCTTTGTCCCAGCGGATCTCTACCATTTCACCCAAATCCACATGCGTGTTGACCTTTTCAAAGAATTCTAAAAGGTTTGTCAGGCAAGACTTACCCTTACAGAAGCCATGCTGATTTTCCCTCAGCAAGGTTTGTTCTTCTATGTGTTTTAAGATTTTCTCTTGGATGAGGCTTTCCACCATCTTCCTGGGACAGACATAAGGCTAACCGGCCTGTAATTTCCCAGCTCCCCCCTCCTCCCCTTTTTAAAAATTGGTGTGACATCTGCTATCCCCCAGTCCCCTGGCACCTTGATCATTTTAAAAGACAAGTTGCATATTAACATTAAGAAATCCTCAATTTCATTTCTCAGTTCCTTAATAACCTTTGGGTGGATGCCATCTGGCCTGGTGACCTGTGGATCTTCAATTTATCAATTAAACCTAAAACATCCTCTCTTTTAACCTGTATTTGATCTAATTCTTTAGAGGGGCCATTCAGGCAGCGGAATCTACCCAAGGTCTTCTGTTGTGAAGACAGATGCAAAGAACTCATTTAATTTCTCTGCAATTTTCAAGTCCTCCTTTACCTCCCCCTTTTCTCCCTCACGATCCAGAGGGCCGACCGGTTCTCTGGCAGGTTTTCTACTTCTAACATATTTAAAAAAGCTTTTATTATTTCCCTGTATATTGCTAGCCATATGTTCCTCAAAGTTTTTCTTTGCTTCTCTTATCATCTTCTTACATTTATTTTGCCAGAGTTTGTGTTCCTTTTTATTTTTCTCATTTGGGGAGGATTTCCATTTATGGAAAGACCTCTCCTTGCACTTTAGAGCCTCTAACTCCACTCGTTAACCATGCCGGCACCCTCTTAGACTTAGATGAGCTCTTCTTTCTTTGTGGTATGCACTTGTGTTGGGCCTTTACTACTGTTGTTTTAAATAGGCTCCATGCACTCTGGAGAGAATGGATTCTTTTTACCACCCCTTTCAATTTCTTTCTAACTAGTTTCCTCATCTGAGGGAAGTCCTCCATTCAGAAATCAAGTTTTTTTGTGTCAGATTTGCTGATTTCTCTTTCTTGCCCCGAGTTCACATTGGCCCATTCAGTGTGGGGAAAATTGAAGTCTTCCATGATTATTATCCTGTCCCTCTTAGACACCTCCATGATTTGTCTCCTCATTTCAAGGCCCCCCTCAGGTTTTTGATCTTTTGGACAATGAAACACCCCCACTATCACATTGCTCCTTGGACCTGGTAGTTTAACTCACAGTGATTCTGTGGTGGAGTCAGACCCACCGTCAATCTACATTCCCCTGATTTTACCCCTTCTTTGACATAGATGGCCACTCCCCCTCCAACCCACCCCTCTCTATCTCTTCTATAGAGTTTATAACCTGGGATTATGATATCCCACTGGTTTTCTGCATTCCACCAGGTTTCTCTTTTGGCTATTATATCAATGTAATCCCTAGCTACCAAATGTTCAAGTTATTCCAACTTTGCTCAGAGGGTTCGAGCATTTGCGTAGAAGCTCCTGTACAGTGGGTCCCCCAAGAAGGGCTGCTTCTTTGTTCTCCTGCCCCCCCAGCTTTTAATTCAAGTAGACAAACTACCACATCCCATTATTCTGGAGAGTAATACTTACTGTCATCACTTTGTGGTTCTCTACCCTCTCCAACCTCGTTCCATGGGGATGACATGTTCCGAACTGGATGCCACTCAACTCCTGTCAGCTTTTCCCCAGTTATCAGTTTAAAAGCTGCTCTGCATCCTTTTTGATGTTGAGTGCCAGCAATCTGGTCCCATCATGATTCAAGTGCTACCCATCCCTCCTGAAAAGGTTTGGCTTGTCCCAAAATGTTCTCCAGTTCTTGACAAATCTGAAGCCCTCCTTTTGATACCATCGCCTCATCCAAGCATTGAGGCTTCTGAGCTCTGCCTGCCTGGCGGGTCCTGCACAAGGAACAGGTAGCACTTCTGAAAATGCTACCTTGGAAGTCCGGAACTTCAATCTTCTTCCTAACAACCTGAATTTGGCTTCCAAGACTGAACACTTAGCCTTCCCGACATCATTGGTACTAATGTGTACCATGACCACTGGCTCCTTCCCAGTTCTCTCTAAGAAGCTATCTAGATTTCTCATGATGTCTGCAACCTTTGCACGTGACCATACGGTTATCATGCTCATCACAAATCCATCCCTCTGTATTACTAATTATAGAATCCCCTAGTACAAGGAGCTTCTCTCCTGCAGCCTGTTCATCTACATGCCCTTGATCCTGTATCTCATCAATTGTGATGAGAGAGAGATCCTCAGGTGGAACCAGTTGTTCTTCTGTGCATGCCTCATGAGGTGTGATGAGGGAAGGAGCCTCAAATTGATTCTGTAATTTCAGACTCTTAGAGTGATCCCTTGCCCTTTTACTTCCTCGAGTCACATTCTTCCATGCATCTACCTCCTGAGTTGGTGAAGTGACTTCTTCCTCAGAACTGTGCCCTGTCTCTTCTTTGTTCAGGACAGTATGCTCCACCGTTCCAAAAACAGCTCAAGCGCCTTAATTTATTGCTGGTTAGATATGTGGGCCTCCAGCTGCTAGACCTTCTCTTCTAGTAGTGCAACCAGCTTGCACTTGCTTCAAGTGTAGTTCTCCATGTGCTTTGACAAGATGACATACATGGCACAAGTGTTGCAGGTAACTACAGCTGCTCCCCCAGACTCCATTTTAATGAGTGCAGTATTCTGGGCCACAATAATTTACACTTTTACTACCTTTCTATCTAGTAAAAATATTTTCTTCCTTTGTTTGAATAGAGGTGGCAGTAGATGTCTCTAAAGGAGCTCTACTCTAACTGCTAGCACCCCAGAAACTTAGAAGCACTCACTTCCTCTTGTTCATTTGGCTCTCTCAGCAGCACCTCTGCTTGAGATCACACACAGGCTCAAAATGCTATGTTTCAAAAAGCCTATGTTTCAGTAGCATTTTGAGGGCTCACCTCTTTTTTGCTTTTTGGTGTTTGATATGCACACATGTGTTGAAAGGGAGACAGACTGACAGTATGTATAATTCTGTTTAATCCACAATGATAGAACTGCAAATTCACAATAAATCAACTGTGAAGATGCCACAATACATGTTTTGCTCTAGACTAAACACACCTACTGTGTTACTAAGCAGCTTCCATTCTGAATGCTTAGGAGGATTTTTTTTCTAAATCACATTTTAGAAAAGAGGAAAGGAGCCATTTGGAAGCTGATTTTGCATTTGAAAAATGATTTTCTAAATTGTGAGCAAAGGGTAGGAAAGAGTTAAGACTTGGAGTCCTGGAATGAGCAGAGAATAAGGGGTGGAATTTTCTGTGGCCGTCAGCAGGAAATCTGTCCTCTTCAGTGTAGTAATCTGTAATATTAAACTAGCAGCCAGTTACTACAAGGACACTGCCCTGCAATTTTTGAAAGGCTATTTCTAGTGCATAATTCAGTCAAGCATCCAAGATGGTTCCTATGAACTGAATAGGAGAAGAACACTTCATGCATGGAAAACACTCCTATACAAGTACAGTATCTTCAGCCAGCAGCACGTTTGTCAGAAGCGTGACCTGGCATTTTGCAGCCCAGTTAGCTCCAATCAAATTATGATATATATGATTTATCTTATTTAAAATAATTTTACCCCATCTTATTATTTATTTATTTATTAACAAGATTTTTTTAGCCGCGCCACTACCAAGAGGTCTCTGGGCGGCTAAAAAATAAGGACTCAATAATAAGGACTCAAGGAGGATTACATCATTAAAAGACAACATTTAAAGTTAAAAAACATTGACTATACAAATGGTAAAAAAGCAACACCAAAAAAATGCATTCAAGGCAGCAAGACACAACACTCCATTTAGAAACCCCACAAAGCAGCCAGTTATCGACAAAAACGTTGCCAACGAGAAAGGCCAAAGACCAGGGGGCATTTCTTCTTATGTTGGACTGAGCTATTGAGTCATATTTTAACTTAGCCCAAGTGCAATGGAAGTTGTTATGCCCCATGCATTTTGAATATGAGTCTTGGTATGACTGCAGGGAAATTGCAGGGGTCAGCACACCTGGAGTGCAATGGATGAGCCTCACCCTGGGAAAACCTCCTTCATGATCAAGGTATCTCCCCTACCAAGTAAGTTACTGCTGGTCAATGACTGTAATAAAGATTTGATTGACTGAACATAGTCGTATAAACACACCATAATGCATATGAATGGTTTTCTAGGGCTGTGCCCAGTATTCTAGCTAGGCTACATGACATGGTTTTGGCACTATCCCCACCTACCCACCCTTTGTTGCATTTCACTTTCTTTGCTGTTCAGGTTGAATTTCACTCTCCGGAAAGCACCTATTACATTTTGCCAAATGTCATTTCAGGCAAACATTTCAGCAAATACAGGAAACAATGCTATCTAGAGGGCCTTCCAGACTATATTGCTACCCACAATACTGGGGATCTTTGTATCAATCTTCTCTTGTGCTTTGGCAGGACAGATGACAGGATTCATAAAAACAGATTAAATCTCGATAGTTAACGCTTCCCAGGGCCAAGCTAATGCTTGACGACCCAGACCTGGGAGATGGCAAACAGGCAAGATATATGCTCTTTCTTATTTTTTTAGATATCTCCCCACGAATCACAAGGCTCTTGCTACCAGTATCATGTTTCACGTCATTATTGGGTATGTATTATATGACCCTTTCAGTGCAGTTTTTCCCCAATCATCTATATGCTGTACCTCTTTCCCAACAGTTTTTTCTGATAATTTCTATCAGTTCTTGCTCATTTTTTCCATCAGTTGGCTTCATACAGCACTACACCACCTGGGTCTTGCATGCTCATTTTCAAGGAATCAAGGGTTCTTTATTTACCTAGGCATTTTTTTTACCTAGGCCAGGGGCCAATTTCCACTGAAGCACTGTTGCAGGCTGCATCTACCACTGCCAAAATTGGGTGATAAACCAGGATAATTGTGGAAAATAAACAGGGCATGGTTGTTTTTAAAGGTGATGTTCAACAACAATCTAATAAACATAGTTCAAACTGGATTTTACCATTTTTACACCCCAAGTTCTGCTCACTATCATCACTACAGCAGGAGCTGTTGAAGAAATAAGGAAGTGTTCGAAGTCAAATAAGAGAAAGGTCTCTGATACATTTATCAACCAACATAGAACCATGGCATAAAGGATATATCTAAAAGTATATCACCTCTAAAGCCCTGAAATAAAATGCAAATGCAGAAGAGCACTACATGGATTTACTTGTCTAACACCCCCCTTGCATATTGAAATTGTACTACAGTACCCCCCCCCTCCGCATCTATCGCAGGGGTTAGGGACCTGACCTGACCCGCGATCATTGAAAACCTGCGATATGCAGATGCAGGTTGAGTCGGGCCGGGGGTGGGGCACACAATATTTAAAATGTCTTTAAGCAATGGAGCCAAGCTGGGTGGAGAGGAAAACCTTTTGTTTCCCCACCCCAGCTCCAATCAGCTGGAGCCTGGGGCTTGGGGAAAGGGAGGAGGTTTAAAAAGCCCGGGCTTTAAAAACCTTTCCCCCCCTCCCTCAAGCCCTTTTGGGGTACCACTGTGCTGCGGTCCCACGATATCGTGGGACCGCAGTATATGGACCACGAAAGGGCAGGGGACCACCGTACCAAAACCAAGGTGGGAGGGGGCTTGGCTTCCAGACAGTCAGTCTCAACATGATCAGGTATCTTTCAGTCTGAACAGACATCTTTCAGAAACTTCTCATATTTTTCTGTCTATGGCTCCCTTTAAATGTGACCAGCCCTTCCCCCAAGGGGGGCATATCACGTTCATTGAGAATGGCTGCTCCAGAGGAACTACAATTCTGGTATCTTCAGCTCTACCACCATTTCTCAAATGAAAATCTAAATCTCAGCCATTTCCCAAGAATTCCGTACCATTAATGCAGATGCAAATAATTAAATGGTGGCTACACAGTCACAGCAAATAATTATCATTTTAATTTCTATCAGTTCTTGCTCATTTTTTCATCAATTGGCTTCATACAGCACTACACCACCTGGGTTTTGCATGCTCATTTTCAAGGAATCAGTTGTGGTCCATTCCCTCACAAATTCAAAGTTCCTCTTTCCTCGCATATTGCAAATAATGTCAGAGATCATTCTGCAGAGGACACACATGAACAACTATTCTATGAAGTGGAATTTTCTTCCTGGGGAATGCAGCTCCGACTAGTTTGAAATGGCCGTAAAGGCTTATGAGCAAGGCCTGCCACTAGATGCCAGTCTTATAATGCTGAAGAATAATAAAAGGACAAGTATGGTCTGCTGACTGTAAAGTCTTCTTATGTCAGTTAGTGAAAAATCCCCTGAAATTGTTTGATGCAAGGCTTAAATTGATCAAGCTTGATACACTGAAGGACTAATGCCTTCCCTTCACTGCTGGGCATGCTAAATCATGTCTGTCTCTGCATCAGCTGCCCCTTGAAGAATGTATATGTTCTCCCCCACGCAAGATCAAGGAAAAAACAGTTGGGTGTTGCAGTAAATAAAACAGCAGGAAAGTGATATATTCATTTACTGAAGAGGGTTTCCCCCACAAAAATTGCTGAAGGTACTAACTTATAAAAAGGACTTGTGGGGAGGAGTCCAATGACCAGAAGGAACCCACTGATTTAATGCTTGTTGACCCTGAAAAGGTTTAGTGGCTATTTTCAGTTAACAAATATATTCTTACATAACCAAAAAAGTCACAGCAGTGATCTAGATGCAAAAATTTACACACACATCCAAAATGTTATTTTAATAGTTTAATGATAACCCAAACTTATACTTTCTAAATGTGAAGCATAAATAAAACTGCAATAATGTAAGATTATTTTGGAGTCCACAGAACTTAGACCACCTGTTATATTAGAAATCTAGACACTCTGCAGTTGCTGTTTATCTAAAGATTTACAACTTAAAGAGGAAAAACACGCAGAAGTACTGTCTTATACAAAGCACCAGAAACATTGACAAAATTCTGTGTCCTACAGCCAGTTCTGACTCTGACCTGAGACACAGAATAACATCCTAACAATCCAATTCTCCAACTGGTTATTCTGAATTAAGTCCCATTGGGCTAAAAGAAGTTCAATCCCTAGTAAGAATGCATAGGGCTGCAGTCTAAAACAGACTCGAGCACTTGACTGTGTCTGAGTTTCCAAAAACGAGACGTGATGTAATATCTTTATGTGGCAGCAGAGAGAAGAAAAGGCTGGCTTCATTCAAGGTCTGCTGAGAACCAGAAGTCTGGTTTTCCCTGTTCTGAAGTCTAGCTTTACCAAAGCTACCTTAAGGGAATAAATACAAACAGATCCCCACATACTAAGGCAAGGGAAAAGAGTATGTGGCAATCCAAATGTTTTTGGGGTGCCATTTCCCTCAACCCTAACCAGGATATGCCAAGGGTGTGAAATGAAGTGTAGGCCAGAAAGAGTTGCTGTCCCACTTGAATACTGATGGTGGGGAAATTAAACCCAAATCTTCCTAAATGTAGCTTGGAAAACAGGAAAAAAGCAGCGATAGTCTCTGTAAATCAGGAGCGGAGAATGTCGATCTAATCTCTCTCCAACCCACATCCCTTTCCAAGCACCCACTCAGTTCCCATTATAAATACCTCTTTCGAGGGGGCTTGAAACAAGCCCAGAGGATAATTAAATTTAAATGGCAAATGCTGTTGTGGAAATGATTCGGCATGGGGTGTGGAAGAGGTGCAGCCTGTCAAGGTATAGGGGAGAGCAACTCAGAAGCCAGCACTCCTGGTGTAATTGCATGTGTTGTACAGGTAGCTGCCAGAATCTACATTTTACACCTTAAATGGCCTTTTCTGCAGAGGAGTTTAAGCAAGAACCGTTGTGTAGGACTCATGACCATCTCTCCCTTTAGTCATCGCAAGCTTGTTACCTCAGCCAGCAGATTTCGGCTGGTCAGTAAAACATTTAATATACTATTGTTCTTTTCTCTGCCAGCAAAGGAACAAAATACTTGTACAGGTCTTTCTGTGTTTTGCTGAACCTCAGATAACTGGAATCGATATGCTGTCCTGCCTTAGGAAACCAAATGTCTTGGTCCCAAGTCCTGATATGTGTATACGAGTCAGTCAGAGGCAGACTTTCTTTGAAATGTTTTGGGAGTCTCTGCTTATTAAACCAAAGCAGTTAACAGTTCAAGCAAAGCTCTTTTGTCCTGACCAAGAATGAGAGTCAACCAATGAGCACATTTGTGTACTTTGCGCTACTTCCTGCCAGCTGAATCAAGTTCACAATTTTTACTAGGTGGAAAATAAATGTTGCCTCAGGGAAACCAATGTAGGGCCTTTGAAGCCAAGATAAATCTTTAAAAATGACCCAACTGTTTGATCTTAATATAAAAATGGTTTTACACCTAGTAAATAGATCCTCTGCTTTTCATTTTTATGCAGCTCTCATCCCTATATAAGATTATAAAACAAAGGGATTCAAGAGAGAATGCAATAAAAATTACAGTT
Source organism: Phrynocephalus versicolor (assembly GCA_023846285.1). Lineage (NCBI taxonomy): Eukaryota > Metazoa > Chordata > Lepidosauria > Squamata > Agamidae > Phrynocephalus > Phrynocephalus versicolor. The sequence goes on along the minus strand of JAHTLZ010000240.1, from coordinate 16,246,947 downwards.
TATTTATTTTACCGTTCGAATTTTTCCAGCACCCTTTCTCTTCAGGAGGCCATGTGTATAAATATGAACAAAGAGGTTAAACCTGGAACTGTGCCGTTCAAGTTTTCAATCTGGTGCTAAGACCTCAGATTTTAAAACAAGATCCAGCCATGACTGGGATCAGTATTTAAATACTGTATTGCTAGAAACTTGTATCAAAATGTTGCTGCAAATCAAGCTTTGTCAACGCAGAATTGCATGGTGCAATTATTTGTTAGACCGTTAATAAAAGCCAGAAGCACCAAAACAGCCATGAAACTGGAAAGCTAGTAAATGGGGTGCATTTTAATGAGTGGGAAGATAAAATGGTGGCCCTGATACATTATAATTACAGCTCTTAAACTAGTTCAGACAGAGCACCCCAAAATTGTGTGTAGATGTGGACTAAAGGGAGAATTTTCCTTCTTCTATTGCCACTCAAATAGGTTTGGCTGAGGTTTAACTATAAGATCGTATTTGGAATCCTGTGTACAGTTCTGGTTACTCCTACCTTCAGAAGGATATTGGAGTATTGGAAAAGGTACATATCCATGACAACCAAAATAATTAAGAAGTCAGGGTGCTGTTACTATACGAGTATTTAGGGCCTTTCAGTTATTTTTTTAAAGGTTACTCATGAAAATATGAGTGTGAATATACAGCAGGGTACATTTCTTCATGCTCTGGAGTGGCAGTTTTGCCGACTAAATACTCTGGGAGACAGCCATTCCATTTGGTTCACAGCTCCTTCTCTTCCTTTCTTCTCAGCATCATTCTCCAGGTAGTTAAGGATGTATCCATGCAAAACGAAAGAAATCTTCCTGCATATCAAAAAACCTAACCTGAGTCTTTGGGGTATTGTATATATTATTTGTTTGTTTATGTATCTGATATGCCACCCACTACCCAAAGGTCTCTGTGTGGCTTAAAATCAAAATAAACAATTCAAATAATTAAAACATTAAAATACCAATAAAATTACAGTAAAATGATAAGAACCTTTAAATACAATAATTACAATACACTAAAACAATACACTAAAATTGCTATCAGGACCCACAATCAATGTTATATCAGTTAAAAAACTTATGTAGAGAGTGAGCTGAATGCGCTGGCTTATATCAAAATATCCTGTGTATGCTGAGCACTGCAAAGTCACTCTCCTGAAGTTCGCCTTCTAGTACTGACTTCACATTTGTATCTCAGAATGCATGAAGAAAATGATGCACTATTTTATACTTTACTCAGTATGACAAAAATATTCAAATATGCTCCTAATACAAAATACTCTACTCCGTGTGACCCCTTGATCTGCAGAGGTCCTGTGGAAACCATTACCTTTTTAACATTATTATCATGTGCTATTATTTCCATCTTATTCAGCTGCACTCCTCCTTTTACACTTTCTTCTTTTAGCTTCATAACGAACTGTTTCAATTCACTGTGACTACAGTATCTACCACAAATATGGTTCCATCAACATATCTTACTTGATGTTTGTTCCAACAAATTTCACTCCTTCATGTAAAGTATGAGAACCTGAAAGGTGAAACGAAATGACTATACATAGAAATATAAGCAATTAATACCCATTTTTTCAGCCACCCAATAAGAGAAGGAAATGTAAGAATCCTAAATTTCACTTGTGAGAATTTATTCTGAAACTTCTCCTTTGAAATAATTTTTGAAGGAGATTTCTTTTCCATCGAACGGCAAGAGAATAAGAAAAAAGT